>JAYKKT010000066.1:8952500-10152500 GCA_036023115.1 Brasenia schreberi
CCCATATCCTTCATTTCAAACCTTGAGTTTAACCATGACTTGGTTTTGACAATTATCTCATTGTCATTCTTAGTCAACAATATGTCATCTACATATAATGATAAGATGACAAAATGACTCCCACTATTCCAAACAAGTTCATTAGCCACAAACCTAAGTTCAATAATGGTATTTTGAAAAGTCAAATGTCATTGACTAGATAATTGTTTAAGGCCATATAGGGATTTTTTCAACCTATATACTTTATCTTCTTGGCCTTCAACTATGTATCCTTCGAGTTGTTGCGTATATGATTTCATTTAAGTCTCTATTTTAAAAAGCATTTTTTACATCTAAGTGATATAAGTTCAAATCATAATATATTGATATTGTAAGAATTATTCTTATGGATGCAAATTTCACAACAAGGAAATATGTCTCAACATAATTTATTTTCTCTTTTTGTAAAAAGCCCTTTCCAAGCAACTTCACTTTAAAGTTATCGATTGTTCCACCAACCTTATATTTCTTTTTAAAAACTCATTTACAGCCTATAACTTTCCTTTCTTTAGGAAAATCAATCAATTTCCAAACTTATTTTTTCTTCATTAATTCAATTTTCTCATCCATGGGGTTTACCATATCTAATGATTTAGATGAGTCAATAGTCTACCAATATGTTAGGTTATCAATTACCTCAGTTAAATCTATCGAATTACATACTTCTTCTGCAAGGTAAGTATGATAATCTTTTAAGTTGGATAGAGTGACCCTAGGTCTTTTACATCCACTTAAAGTTTTAGTTTGTTAAAGAATATCATCTATGGGCTTGAATGATGATTGATATAGATTTACTAAATCGTCAATATTCTCCTCATTATTTTCAAGGATGTTATTCTTAGTATCTTGTGTGAATTCAATATCCATGCTCTCTATGAGTTTATGGTCCTTGTGATAAAACTGGTATCCCTTAGATCCTTTAGGATATCTAATAAATATACATCTTAAGGATCAAATGTCTAGCTTATCTCTAGATTGATCAATGATGTTTACATGAGGGATAAATCTCCACATCCTTAATTGACCTACGGTTTTTTTTTTTCAAACTATATCTCATATGGTGTAGAGAATATAGCTTTATACAACATTATGTTTAGAATATATATAGTTGTACTTATTGTTTCTCCTCATAATACCCTCAGCATATATGTGTCTATTAACATGGACTTTGTCGTATTCACTAAGGTCATGTTATATCTTTCTACTATATCATTCTGTTGAGATGTCTTGGCATTGTATTTTGCTTTGAAATACCAAAGTCTTTACAAAATTTTAGGAATTCTCCAGAGGTATACTCACCACCTCTATCTGATTTCAAGTTTTTTATTGTATACCCCAATTGATTCTCAATTTCTTACTTATATTCTTTAAATATTTTGAGTACCTTAGATTTATATGCTAAGAAATATACATACATATATCTTGAGTAATCATCAATAAAAGTTATGAAATATACCTTCCCACAATGAGATCTTACCCTAAAAGCTTCACATAAATCAGTGTAAGTGATTTCTAATAAGGTTGTTGCCCTTGTTATTTCCTTGAGAAATGTCTTTCTTGTCATTTTTTCTTGTATGCAAGCTTCATATTTATTAAAAGTGTTTTCCTAAATCTTGACAATAAGTCAAAGTCGGATAATTTTCATAACTTTTTAAGACTTATATGCCCTAAGCGTTTATGTCAAATGTTCACATCAAAACTAAAGGTGCAATTGATATAAGCAAAAAATCCTTCTCTTTCATTTAATTTGAACAAACATTGTTCGTCATCGAACAATCTTTAAAAGGTTATCTTTTCATGCTTTTCTATGGTTACCTTGTCAAAGATAAACCTGACTTAAAAACCTTTCTTAACCAAGGCAGAGATCGAGACTAAATTGCATCTTATAGTTCGCACAATTAGTACATCAGTTAAAACGATCAGTATGCCTTGTATATAAATCTTAAAGGACCTCATACCAAGGATATCTGAAGAGGTATTATTTCTCATATACACCCTATGTTTTCTTGATTTATATTATTTTAAGTCCATAGCCCCTTCTTTGCTCTTCGATATATGTCTTGTTGCTTAAGAGTCAATCTACCAACTAGATATTAGCGATCCATATAGAGGCATTATAAAATCATGTAGATTATGTCATGCTTCTCCGATAGAACACATTGTTTGATGTTTTCATAGCCAATTTTCTTGTTACGACAATCTCTCTTTTAATGCCCCATCTTTCTATAATTGAAGTACTTGACCCAATAAGTGGTTTTTTGTGATTTCTTAAAAGTTTGACTGTCTTTCTTGTTATTCTTATCAAACTTTTTATTTGGTTTATTCTTTTTCTTGTTTGGTTTACAACTTGTTTTAATCTCTTCTTGAGTTATTTCTATTCATGTGCTCTTATTCAATTGCTAGTTTGAGGAGTAACTCATAAATGTTTGTTTCACCTCCTAATCTCAAGGATGTATGTGGCAACCATATTCCATGATGGGAGAAGACTATTTAGGATAGTTGATATTTGCATAGCTTGGAGGATGACAGACTTTGCTACAGTTAAGTGTCTTGTCATTACCAACATTTGATTTATATGTTCTATTACATTATCTCCTTATTTTATTTTATAGGAGTTATATTTTTATAGTAGTAATTGAACTTGTAGTTTAGTTGTAGTATCATAGATATTATTGAATCAAACAATTCTTTTGCTATCTCATATTCTTCAAATACCCTAATTAGGTCATCCTCCATATAAGTTAGCATTATAGTTTTAGTTATGGTATCATCTCTAACGAATATTTTGTACATTTCTTTTTCTTCTTCTATTGCACTTTGAGTGGGTTGTGCAATTATATCCTTTAAAACATAGTTTACACCTTCAAGTGTAAGTGGTAAAGGGATATTTCACACTTTAAAATTTAGATCATTCAGTTTTTTTGTTTTTGCCAACTTCAATATTCAAATCCTTGAGTTCATTTTAATTTGTTTAGCAAAAATTACAATATGACTGTCTAAAAAAAGAAACAATCAACCACTTGTGTTCGTAGACCGCAACAGTTTACAACAATATATAGGTACTATTTTGAAAAATATGTCCAAGTACCTATGAGTATTTTCAATTGATACTTAGATATCAATTGAAAAAACTTTTAACTTGATTCTACTATTTCAGGATAAGCCAAGAGATGAAACTATAATTTTTTCCTTTATTTTTTGTCATTGTAATTTTCCAAAAACCTCAAGGCATACCAAGAATTTTACCCTTCTTTCCTTTTTTAAAATATTTTAAAAAAACTCAAGGCAAAATAGTAAAAAGGCATAAGGTTCTTTTGTAAAATTCATGGCTAATCGAGAGTAAATTCATAATTATATCCCTCAACCCGTTTTTTAATTTTTTTAAAAAGATAGGGTAGTATTATCTTTTTGTACAGTGGTAAAACTATGAATTTTCAATTGTACAAGGGTAACTTTGTACTTTCAAAGTTTGATATTTTGTAATTTTCAAAAACTACCAAAGGATATTTTTGTCTCTTTGCCATTAGGAGCAAAATTGTCTTTTACTCAAAAATATTTGGGTATTTTCATAATTTCACCCAATGGTAGTTTCATAAAATAAAAAACCGTGTGGCTTCAGCCACCCACGATTTCAGAAAATGTGGGCGATGGATTGTTTGAGAAGAGAGAGAGGCGACGGGGAGAGGGAGAAGAAGGGTTGGGTAGTGCCTCTTCACCGCTCCACCTTTTGAATGAGCTTGTCGCTTTGTCTTACCACTTGTCTTCTAGTTGATCCTATCTCTTTGTCTTGTCACTTCCCTTCTGGTTGATATTGTCATTTCATTTTGCTATTTGCCTCTATCTTTCTTCTTTTGTTTTGTCTTTCTGACCGAGTGTCGCATCTGTCTTTCTTTTTTTGCTCTTCCTTTTCGATCAAGTGTCGCCTCTATCTTTCTTCTTTTGCTCTGCCTTTTCGACGAAGCGTCACTCTGTCTTTCTTCTTTTGTTATGTCTTTTCAACCGAGCGTCACTTTTGTCTTTCTTCTTTTGCTCTTTCTTTTTCATCGAGCGTCACCTCTATCTTTCTTCTTTTGTTCTGCCTCTTTTTTTTAATTGTCTATGGTTGTGTGGAGGCTCTGATTGGCCTTGCTTCAACTCTTGTTTGTTGTGATTGCCAGAGTTTACAACGAAAAGTATCGGGAAGATATGTAGAGAAAAAAGGAGAAGAATGAGAAGGTGATTGTACACGGTTTTCCTCACACGGGTTATGCGAGAAAGATTTTATATTTTTCTGAGTCATCTTTATTGTATTTTTTTATACAATATTTATAAACGGCTTAATCTTCCTGGTTTTCACATATGAGCTTTTCATTACAAGTCGTTATCTTTTCGTAACATTTTTTGTTTTAATTTCTTTAATGTTACTGTTTCTTTATTCTCATGCAACGTTTTACGTTATGAGAATAGTCATTTTCCGTTACAATATATACATACATATACATATATATTATCACAAATCTTAACCATCCAATTTAAAAGATTAAAGGTTGATATTTTAATTTAAAAAATAAAACACACACTTATAATTTAAGTGCACTTGATCTAAAAGCAACTTTTACTTTTTGAACCTCAATATTTCAAATTCCATGGTTGAAATTCTTTTGGATAAGCTAAACGTTGCTTAGTGTATAACATGCTCTCTCTCTCTCTATATATATATATAGATAGATAGATAGATATATAGAGAGAGAGAATGGTTCAGTTAGGTTTCAATATTCGTTAAACCGTGACCAACCTTAACAAAAGGAACATGTTGCAAGCTCGAACTAAATCAAAAGAAAAAGAACACGATGTGTTTGGTTTGGTTTAATCGAAGTGGGTTTGGGTCGGCTTAACACCCCCAAAATCTGCGTCCTGAGTATGCCATGTACCCGGCTTTGTAACAGTCGGAACGAAAAGCTGGACGACCAAATACCTAAGAGACTTCCTCTCTTCTTGTGCCTGACTGCACCCCAAACCCTTCGCTGCTTCCGTCGATCATTTTGGTGCAGGGGTGAGGATTCCCGTGCATTCACCAATCAGTTTCTCATTTGATTGTATCCATTTTCACATTTCACATCTTTCCATTTCTGCATGTGTCACTTTATCTTATGTAAATTGCAAATAATTGCGTCATTATTCATTTTATTTGTTGAAGATTCGTGATGCTATCATGTGGTATTCCTTCTTTTTGCCATTTTCTGATTACCCTTTGATTGTAATAGTGCGCAGGTAGCTAGGGAAACTGAGTCTCTCAATTCCGAAAGGCGTAAATGGACAAGAGAAAGGTTGCTGTTCCACTTGTCTGCCATGGACATTCTAGGCCGGTCGTTGATTTGTTTTATAGCCCAGTCACGCCTGATGGTTACTTCCTCATAAGTGCAAGCAAGGGTACCTGCTGGATTCTATCCTTTCTTGTTTTTTGTGTGATTTTCTGCTCAAAATATGATAGTGGTTTCATTTTTTTCTTGATTTTCGCTGGTTTTTGTTGCCGATTGATAGATAGGGTTTGGCTGCTACGTTGCTATTAAATGTTGTCACGATTTCAAATTTACAACTGTTTATTTGAATTGGGTCGTGGCTTCCAGTGGTGATACATATAGTAGCAACTCTTCTCTGTGCTTTGATGGAAATGTTTCTCTTTGTGCCATGCAGTATATGGTAGTTGTATTGTTTATGAAAATGAGCAGATGGAACTATCTCATTGATTGAAAAGTTAGACAGTCACGTCTGAGAAGCGAGACTGAGGAAGTGCATTGCTCTCTTCTTTCTTTTCTCATGTTCTTTGGACTTAAGCACACCCTGCATTCTAAAATCCAATCTGTAATGTGGTCACTGCTTTTGCGATTGCTATAAAAGTTTAAATTTGTCAAATATACTTGAAAAAGATTTGGGCAACTCACATTGTATTGAACTTTCTTGCTCATTCAAATAAGTACATGGCACTTGCATATTTGTGATACAAAAACACTAATTTCACCTGTCAGAAGTTCAGGTTCTTGTATACATGTATGACATAAATGTATGCATTTCAACATGATGATGGCACCCTCATATGTAAGCTTCTAGTTCAGCACAATGTTGTTACAAGTATATGTATTGTAACTCAATTTGACAAAAGAATACAGGTAACTTTTTATATGGAAAACTAACTATGATTTCATTGTACTTCTAACCTATTGTGGTTAGTGAAAATGCCAAAGGGCATGGAGAAACATGTGAGTGAATGGTATTGAACAGTTGTTATGTAAATGTGCCAAGTGGGGGAACTTTTGAGAAGTTGCCATATCATTTGAGGGGTCGTATTCCTCTTATCTATAGTTGCAACTTGCAAGGATGGCTGCGATGTGAAGACCAAAGTTATGAGTGGTTGATTGTAATTTTGGTAGCACTCAAGAAGGCTCAAAGCATGTATGGGAATTATGTAGGATTATTTGAAAAAGTGCATTGTCTATGTCAAATATTGAGAAAATGGAGAAGGAATTGCTTCAAATAATGAAGATCATATTTAGTATTTACTAAGTATATTAACTTGTTGTGAAAGCCTAAATTGCACAACTAAGAGGACATGCAAATATGGAAGAAAGGTTTGTACCAAATATTCAAAATCAATAAGCTGCTAAGCATTCTTCGAAAGAAAAAGGCCACATTGAATAATGGAAGAATTTTGAAAATCAATTATGTACATACGTTATTACATATATTGCAAGTTTGAGGACAAAAGGATCTCAAGTTATGCCTGAAATGTCATATGCACTGATAACATATATTACAAGTCTTATGAACTTCTTAGAATACGATACTTGTGAACAATGGGCAAAAGGATCTCAAGTTATGCTCGAAATGCCACATTCATTGAGTTGTTCGATGCGTATCATATCGTATATCGTTTTGGTCCATGATACATATCATATGATATTGTATCATATCTTTATATATCATAATTTAATACTAAAAAATTGGTAAAATTCAAAAAAACAGAAAAAACATGGAAAAATCTGATAATTACAAAGAATTCATATAATGCAAAAGTTTAGTACATATTCATCATTTACCATTCAACAATTGAAAAAGAATTACATATTTTAAACAAAAAATGAAATATATTTACACATTTTAATCAGGATCATCAACTAAATAATCTTCATATTCTCCTTATTGAAGATCTTGACCACCTTTTGCTTCAAAATCAAAATCTTCATCCCTTGATGATGTTGTTGCGCTCCATTTAAATTAATCTATGTAATGTCTTATTCAGTTAGGAGTGCATTTGCTTCATTATCTTCCATAATTCACTCCTCTAATATATCAATATTATTCAAACTTATTGGATCAAATTGGTTTTCTTCTCTATTTAACTTTTTAATTGTTTGCAAGAAAGAAAGATAAGTAATTAGTAAATAACGTTAGCAATTGAAGTTAAACAAAATATTGAATTGAATCTTTAAGTAGTAACTAATAAAAGATTACCTAAGTCGGAGTCGTATGTTACAATAGATGAAAACTAAGTCATTGAGTCGCTTATGTTTCAACTTATTGCGCTTTTTGTGTGGATGTGTTCAAAGACACTCCAATTCTTTTTACAACCCATTGCACTAAAGGTTTGGCTCAAAACTCTTAATGCAAATTCTCTAAGGTTTGGGTAATTACTTCCAAACCTATTCCACCAAACATCTGTAGAAAAAGACAAACATCATGAACTTAATACACAATAAATATAAGATTTAAGAAACTTATTAGTGCGGTTGCGAATTGCTATAGGCAAACCCATCAAGTGAAGAGCATTATCATAGATCTCCATCTCTCGATGTATAGCATATGCTCTACTCTCATCAAGCACTAATCTATCTATAAAATCAATAATGCCTCGATTAATCTCATTGTGCCTTTTAAAGCTTGTTGAGTACCTGAATGTTGGGTTTAGGTAATAAATTGTTGTATGAATTAGTGTTGTCTAACGCGTATCACTGGGCTCCACGATACGAGCGTATCGTAGCGTAGCGTATCGTACTTTAATATTAAAAAAATCGAAAATTATTTTTTTTAAAAAAAATAGTAAAAATCCGAAAAAAATCAGAAAAAATTAGAAAAAATTTAGTAATTGCTTTGAATTCATATAATGCAAAGTTTAGTACATATTAAGCATTCAACATTAAACAATTGCATCCAAAATTCCAAATTTACATGTTTTGAAGCAAAAAATGAAATACATTTACATTTTACATTTTATAATCAGGATCATCAACTAAATAATCTTCATCATCTCCTTGCTGAAGATCCTCATCATCATCACCACCTTGTGCAGCAAAATCAAAATCTTCATCTGCCTGATGATGTTGTGCTCCTTCCAAATTAATCCATGTGTCAGTTAGGAGGGCATTTTCTTCACTATCTTCTATAATCCAATCTTCTAATATATGAAAATTATCTAAACTACAACAACAACAACAACAACTAAGCCTTTTCCCATACTAGACGGGGTCAGCTACATAGATTCTTTGTTTCCACAGATCCCTATTGTGTGCCATGTTAGCAGTTAACTCACAATAAGCTAGATCATTCTTTATTGTTTCTTTCCAACACTTTTGTGGTCGTCCTCTACCTCTTTTAATACTTTCCAAATTTAGTTTTTCTAACTTTCTTACAGGTTCTTCTTTTGATCTTCTTTCTATATGTCCAAACCATCTTAAACGATATTCTCTCATTTTATCCTCTCTGATTGGATCAAATTGGCTTTCTTCTCTATTTACTTTTGTTAATTGCCTACAAGAAAGAAAGATAACCAATTAGTAAATAATATTAACAATTGAAGTCAAACAATATATTGAATTGAATCTTTAAGTGCTAACTAATATAACATTACCCTTCGCGAAGCCGCATGTTACAACGAATAAAAACTAAGTCATTCAGTTGCTTATGTTCCAACCTGTTGCGCTTTTTTGTATCGATGTGTTCAAAGACACTCCAATTCCTTTCACAACCTGTTGCTCTAAAGGTTTGACTTAGAACTCTTACTGCAAAATTCCTTAGGTTTGGGCAATCACTTCCAAACATCTGTAGAAAAAGGCCAACATTAGGGACATAATCTACAATAATGTAAGATGTATTGATTTAAGAAACTTAAATACGAAAATAAACAATTTACTTAGACGTATAGTAGTGCGGTTGTGAATTGCAACAAGCAAATCCATCAAGTGAAGAGCATTATCATATATCATCTCTCGATGTATAGCATCTGTTATACTCTCATTAGGCACTAATCTGTCGATACAATCAATGATGCCTCGATTAACCTCACCGTCCCTTTTGAAGCTTGAAGAGTACCTAAATGATGGGTTTAGATAATATGTTGTTGCATGAATAGGTTGATGTAATTGTTTATTCCATCTACTATCAATTATTTTTCACATAGGCACATAATTCCTCTTTTTTCCATTAAAGTTATTTTTAATTGCTTTTTTTGTCCTATCCATGGCTTCATAAAGGTAACCCATAGATGGTTTCTCCTCGCTATCAGCCAATCTCAAAACCTTCACTAAAGGACAGGTAATTCTTAACAATCTAACACATGCATTCAAAAATGTACTTCTAAAAACTATCTCTGCAATCTCATTCAACTTTCTGTTTCTTCTATTTTGAGGCAACTCTCCAAATTGTTGCTGCTCATTTGAGGAGAACATTCTCTTCAATGCTTGCTTCTGTCTCACAATATTCTGCACAAATAAGAAGTTAGTTGCAAACCGAGTTGCAGTTATACGAAGAAGCTCTACACCATCTGTATAGCTCCTCATCATACATAGTACAAATGCATGGTTATAGATGAATTTAGTGATATCTTGGCAACACTCAGTTGCTGCCTTTATCTCATCCATCTCACCAATATCCTCAAGGATGAGATCTAAACAATGAGTTGTGCATGGTGTCAAATAGAAAGTCCCATAAGTATCAGCTAACTCCTTCCCAGCTGATTTGTAGTTAGTTGCATTATCTGTAATCAATTGGACTACATTCTCTAGCCCAACCTCGCATATCACCTTATCAAATTCTTGTCGTAAGATCTCTGTAGTGTGCCTCTCCTCTGACATATCTAGAGACCTCAAAAACATGAGTTCTTTAGGACAGTAGAGAAGAATGTTTAGCAAGATCCTTCCTTGCCTATATGTCTATCCATCTGCCATGATAGTGCATCATGTTTCCTTCTACGATTGTCTCAAAGTCGAACAGTATTCTTGCACCGTCAATGACGGTATGATCTAATATCTTCCCTCTCAACTTCTGATAAGAGGGCATCCTGTATCCTGGACCAATGTTAGCAATTGCATCTGTGATTGCTTGAAAATGAAAATTGTTTGCTACATTAAATGGAATGCATGCATCATAAAACCATCTCCTCACTGCAAGGTCTGCTTGATCATGCAGTTGTTCTGAAGCCATAGTAGCACGAATTCCAAGTTGAGCACCCAGTGTAGTGGAAGGAGGAAAGAATGAATGTATGCTAGAAGAAGCTCTTCCTCTACTCCTTGTTGAACTTCCTCTCTTACCAAAGTCTTCAGCAACCCCCTTTCTCCTACTAGGTGGTCGTAAACTGCTACTATCAATATATGTTCTCGCATCTTAAGGCAAACTATCAATGAATCCAATAACATCATCATCATCCTGAAACATCTTGAGATCTTCCTTTTGTTGCCTCCTCTCTTATATACTCTCAATCATTTGTAGATATTATCATTTAATGCCTTCTGGCAAACTTCTAACTCTGCCCGTGCAAGGAGCAATCTCCCTCCTAATCTCTGCTAGGTGGTGTTTCAATCGTGAAATTCCACCACTAACCACCCTCTCACAAAAAAAACATCTGATCTTCAATTTAGAACCCTCGATTGGTGTACCCCACTGCCATGCCGGATCATCTCTAGCACCCCTTCCTACCATCTCAAGTATCAACTGAGCACTACAATTGAATCAAATAACCTTTCAATAAGAACACTTCATAAATCTCCAATCTTCACATAAACTCAAATAGAGTGTCTCTCAATTCATGAATGCAATAAAAATCATATCCACACACTTAATAACTTCATATTTTGTCATTCAAAAAAAGAAAATTACAAAAAAAACAATAAATAAAAAGGAAAAAATGAAGAAAAATACTAAAAATATACCTAAATCCGAGATAGGAGGCTTGCACAGACACCGTAGAGCATGATTTTAGAGCTTTGAACACCAACGAGACGAAGAACAGCTCTTAGGGAGCCTAGAGAACTCGAAGAGAGAGAAAACCCGCAAAAAATGCAGGTTTCAGTTTAGCCTGGGACCCTTTATAAGGGTCCCTGGGCGTATCGCCTGTATCGTGTGATATGGCCCATATCGCACGATACGGTGTGATAACTTTCAAAAAATGATACACTTAGGTGTATCGTATCGTGGTGGCCCACGATACGATACGTATCGCACCGTATCGTACGATATGGATAACACTGGTACGAATAGGTTGATGCAATTGTTTGTTCCATCTATTATTTATAATGTTCTACATGGGCGAATAATTCCTCTTTCTTCCATTGAAATTACTTCTAATATCTTCTTTTGTCTTATCCATGGCTTCATAAAGATAGCCCATGGTTTCTCCTCTTTATTAGTCAATCTCAAAAGCTTCACTGAAGGATATTTAATCCTCAATAGTCTAACAAAATGTACTTGTTATGATTGTCTTTGAAATCTCATTTAACTATCCGTTTTTTCTATTTTGAGGCACAACAACAACAACTAAGCCTTTTCCCATACTAGACAGGGTCGACTACATGTAGTTTGTTTCCACATATCCCTATCGTGTGCCATGTTAGCAGTTAACTCCCAATAAGCTAGATCATTCTTTATTGTTTCTTTCCAACACTTTTGTGGTCGTCCTCTACCTCTTTTAATATTTTCAAAATTTAGTTTTTCTAACCTTCTTACCGGTTCTTCTTTTGATCTTCTTTCTATATGTCCAAACCATCTTAAACGATGTTCTCTCATTTTATCCTCTATTGGTGCCACTCCTAATTTGTTTCTAATAACCTCATTATGTATACGGTCTTTTCTTGTATGACTGCTCATCCATCTCAACATCTTTATTTCTGTCACAGACATCTTTTGTACATGTTGATGATTAACTGCCCAAAACTCAGAACCATTAAACATGGCAGGCCTAATTGTTGCTCTAGAATATTTACCTTTTAACTTTAATGGTATCTTCTTATCATAAAGAATACCTGATGCTCCTCTCCATTTTAACCAACCAGCATTAATTCTATGCGTAACATCTCCATTAATTCTTCCATCACTCTGAAAAATTGACCTTAGGTATTTAAAACTTTCCTTTTGGGGGATGCAATGTGTGCCAATTTTAATTTTTATGTCCTCCGAGGTAACCAAATGATCAAACTTACATTCCATATATTTTGTCTTTGTTCTACTCAGTCGGAGGCCTTTGCTTTCTAATGTTTCTCTCCATAGTTCCAATTTTCTATTAACTTTTTCCTTAGACTCCTCTAATACAATGTCATTTGCAAATAACATACACCAAGGTACTTCATCTTGAATATGTTTTGTTAACTCATCCATCGCCATTATAAATAAGTATGGACTTAAGTTGATCCTTGATGTAACCCAATATTAACTTCAAAGAAGTTCGTCGTTCCTTCATGAGTCCTCACACATGTTTTTGCATCATCATGCATGTCTCTTATAAGGTTACTATATGTCAATGGGATACCTTTTTTTTCTAAAGTTCTCCAAATAACCTCCCTCGATACCCTATCATGAGCTTTTTCTAGATCAATAAATATCATGTGAAGGTCTTTCTTTTTTGCTCTAAAATGTTCCATAAGACGTCTCAAAAGGTGAATCGCTTCAATAGTAGATTTGCCTGGCATGAATCCAAATTGGTTCTCTGTTGTACTTTATACTTGTCTTAACCTACGTTCGATAATTCTTTCCCATAATTTCATAGTATGACTCATTAACTTGATACCTCGATAATTCACATAATTTTGAATGTCTCCCTTGTTTTTATATATGGGTATAAGTGTACTTGCTCTCCATTCCTCGGGCATCTTTTGGTTTTTCCATATTTCATTAAATAGTCTTGTGAGCCAAGTGATTCCTATTTCTCCTAGTATTTTCCAAACTTCTATGGGAATATTATGTGGTCCTACCGATTTACCACCCTTCATATGTCTAAGAACCTCTTTGACTTCATTCTTTTGAATACGTCGATAGAAATTGTGGTTTATATACTTTTCTGACTTGGCTAAATCTCCTAAACTAATACTAACATCTTTATTTTCATTAAAAAGATTATAAAAATACCAAACATCTCCTTGAAGGACTTTCTGTTTAAATATATCTTCTTTCTCGCTTTTGAGGTTTCACCATTTAGTCTGAATAGCTCGATGCACTCTTTTCTTCTTTGTCCATTTTTTTATTTGTAAATCCATAACTAAAAGTCAATGTTGGGTGGTTAAGCTTTCTCCAGGAATTACCTTACAATCTTTATAACACGCTCTATCTTTTTTTCTATAAATAAAGTAATCAATTTGTGTTTGTGATAAGCCACTCTTATAAGTAATTAAATGTTCATCTCGTTTTTTGAAGATTGTATTTACTATAAAGAGATCAAATGTCATAGCAAAATTTAAAATCTCCCTACCTTCCTCGTTTATATCCCCAAAACCAAAGTTTCCATGAATCCCTTAATATCCTAATGCCTCTTTACCGACATGTCCATTTAAATCTCTTCCTAAACAAATCATCTCCCTTTGTGGAATCTTTTGAAACACTTTATCTAACTCTTCCCAAAAAACTATCTTTATACCATCTTCTAGTCCTACTTGGGGTGCGTAAGCACAACTATATTCAAAACCTCTGCTCCTAACACTAATTTCAACATCATGATTCGGTCACCATATCGTTGTATGTCTACTACACTCTCCTTTAAATCTTTATTTATGATAATACCAACTCCGTTTCGAGCCTTTTCTTTACCTGGAGTACCATAATTTAAAACCTATATCCTCTATCTCCTTTGCTTTTTCTCCAACCCATGTTGTCTCTTGTAAACATAGGATATGAATCTTTCTCCGAATCATAGTATCTACCACCTCCATTAGCTTACCCGATAATGTTCCGATATTCCAAGAACCAATACGAATCTTATTATCTAGAACTAACTTCCTTACCTCTCGCATCCGTCCATAATCAAAATGCGGAGACCCTCTCTGAAAATTTTTCACTACATTTGGGCGACAATGTAGTGGGACTAACTTCTTTACCCACACCCATCCATGATGTGGGAACCCTCTCTGCAATTGATTCACTACATTCAGGCGAAAATGTAGTGGCCCTTACTTACTTCTTTCTGCATTCGGGCTCTGTAGCACCTCGCTAGGCGGGGACGCCCCAAAGCAATGCTCATAATTTTTATAATCCATGTTATAAAAATCCGACGAAGTTTTACGCTGGTTGTCGGAAGCCTAACACAACCCTCCTCCTTTATCTGGGCTTGGGACCGGCAATGCAAGGGTGATCCCTTACATGGGCGGAGTTAAAATAAATTTACGATATTGAGGAGGTAATTCTAAAAATTATTGTCACTCATTTTAGAACATTCTCTTGAAGGCTTGCTTTTGTTTTACAATGCTATGTACATATAAGAAATTAGCTGCAAACTGAGTTGCAGTAGTAGGAAGGAGCTCTGCACCATTTGTATATCTCCTCATCATACATAATACAAATGCATGGTTGTAGATAAATTTGGTGATATCTTGACAACACTCAGGTGCTACCTTTATCTCATCCATCTCATCAATATCCTAAGGATCATATCTGAAATGAATTGGGCTACATAGTGTCCAATACAAAGTCCTATAAGTATTTGCTAACTCCTTCTCAGTGCTTAATAGTTATATTCATTATCTGTAATGAATTGGGCTACATTCTTTAGCCCAACCTCGGATATCACCTTATCAAACTCTTGTCTTAGGATCTTTGTAGTATGCCTCTCATATGACATGTCTAGAGATATAAAAAACATAAGTCCTGTAAGACAATAAATAAGAAAGTTTAACAAAGTCCTTCCTTGCCTATCTGTCCATCTGTCTCCCATGATAATGCATCCTGTCTCATTTCATGACTCTCTCAAAGTTAACAATATTCTTGTACTTTATGGCCAGTCTTATCTAATAGCATTCCTTATAAGAGGGCATGGACCAATGTGTGCAATTGCATTTGCCATTGCTTGAAAATGATAATTGTTTATTGCATTAAATAGAATGCATGCATCATAAAACCATTTGCCCACTGTAAAGTCTGCCTATTCATGCAGTTGTTCTAAAGTAATAGTAACACAAATTCTAGGTTGAGCACCATGTATAGTGCTAGGAGGGAAAAATGAATGTATGCTAGAATAAGCTCTTCCTCTTCTATCACGTTAACTGCAAAATCTTCAACAATCCTCTTTCTCCTAGTTGATAGTCGAGAACTACTACTACTGACCTTTGTTCTACAATAAGAAGGAATATTATCACCCAATCTAATAGCATCATCATCCTCTTCCTCAAACATCTCTAAATCATCATTTTGTTGTCTCCTCTCATGGATGCTCTAAATCATTTGTAGACATTGTCATTTAATGGCTTTTGACAATTTTTTAACTTTGTTCGTGCAAGGAGCAATTTCTTTCTTAGTATCTTCTATGTGATGTTTCAATCATGAAATTCCATCACTAACCACTTTCTCACAAAATAAATATTTTATCTTCAAAATTTTCCTCAATTGTTGTATCGTATTGTCATGTCATATCATCAGACCGAGATTGAGAGTCCCTAACATCCCTTCCTATTATATCAATTGAACACTTAAAGCACTTCATTAATCCTCAATGTTCACATATAACACTGAAATAAAGTGTCTCCCACTCCCACTTCACGAATGCAATAAAAATCATATTCACGCACTTCATAACTTCATATTTTGTCATTCAAAAAAATAAAAACACAAATAACAACAAAAACAACAAATATAAAGAAAAAATTATGAAAAATACAAAAAAAATACCATAATTCGGGTTGAGAGCTTTACATGGATACCGTAGAACACTTTTTTTTAGCCTTAAACACCAAAGAAGGGGGAGCCACCGGAGGAAGCCTTGAAGAGTCTTAAATAGAAGCCAAAAACCCATGTTTTTGTGGGTTTATGTTCGCTCAAGAACCCTTATACCTTTATAAGGGTCCCTGGCTGTATCATGTGATATGGCACAATACATTGGTGATTACGATATTGTATCATGTATTCACGATATGATACGTATCGTACCGTATCATACGATACAATGCGATACGGATAACAATGCACTTAGTGTCTCATGTCATTGTCGCTTTGATGAGTTTGATCACATCAGTGTTATTTACTTGGGCACAATTTTATATTTTCCAAAAGCATGTTAATAGAATGAAAAAACATACAATAGGTGCATAGGTTCTTTCTAGTGAATTAGGTCCTTTTTCTTTGTATTTGGGTAGTGCATGACAACCAATGAAAAAGCTTTAAGCTGGTTTAATTTCTTGGTGGACCGTTATGTTATGTCTCTACTTATGCACTATTATACTATTGTGAATGTGTCTGCAGATTTCCATGCACCAATGAATAATTTGCATTGATAGTAGCAACAACAGCTAAGCTTTTTTCCATGCTAGATGGGGTTGGTTACATGGATTTTTGCTTCCATAAAGCTTGATCGTGTGTCATGTTAATAGTTAACTCAAGAAAAGTTAAATCATTATTTATTGTTTCCTTTCAGCCTTTTATGGTTTTTCTCTTCCTCTTTTATCCTTTTCATCATCCGGTTGCTCACACTTTCTTATCGGAGTTTTTTTTGGTCATCTTTTCATGTGTTCAAACCATCTTAAATGATTTTCTCTCATTTTATCATCTATTGGTGTCACTCCCAATGTATCTCTAATAACCTCACTACGAATATAGTCTTTTTGTGAGTGACCACACATCTATCTCGTCATCTTTGTTTTTGCAATAGACTCTAATAACCTCACTACGAATACAGTCTTTTCGTGAATGACCACACATCCATCTCAACATCTTTATTTTTATTAGTTGACCAAGACTCAACACTATATAACATAGCAGATCTAATTGTTACTCTAATATTTACCTTTTAACTTTATGGTATGTGGTGATTAGCTGCCCAACACTCTATAATGTTGATGATTAGTTGCCAACACTCAATACCATATAACATAATGTGTGATGCACCTCTTCTTATTAATCAACCTGCATTAATTCTATATGTGACATCCCTATCAATTTTATGATTGCTACGGAAAATTGAATCTAGGTACTTAGAACTTCCTTTTTGAGGGATGCAATGTGTGCTAATCTTAATTTTCATTTTACCTGCAATAATCATATGATGAAACTTGCATTTCATATGTTTTATCTTTGTTCTATTAAGTCAAGAGCCTTTTTGTCTAATATTTCCCTCTATAGTTCCAATTTCTTGTCAACTTTCTATGGTACTTCATCTTGAATATAGTTTGTTAGCTCATCAATAACCAAGGCAAACAAAGGCGGCTTAAAGATGATTCTTGATGTAATCCAATATTAACTTCAAAGAAGTTTGTCATTCTTTTACGAGTCCTCGCATTTTTGTAAACTATCATGTCTCTTATAAGACTTGTGTCTGTCAATGGGACACCTCTCTTTTTTAAGGTTCTTCAAAATTATTTGCACTCACATTCTTCATTTTTTTTTACTTTGAAAATAGGATCTCTTTCCAAAAAAGAGGGAGTCACATCATGAGAATTTCATGTCCTGGATATGGAAATCAGGATTCTTCTATGAGAATATCACATATCAATTATGTACTTGTATAGTGGCAGCAACATATTTGTCTGACCACTCACTGGAGCTGCAGATCCTCCATATGTTTGAACCAGGAGTCCGAGAGATGGGAACATGAATCATATCCATAGCTCCTCACTGATTTAGATTATAACATTTCACGAAGACATAATTGTTATTATGTATGGGAATCTTTGGTAACTGTTTGCACAATTCATCATTCTTTGGAGGGATTATGTCACTTTCATATCCGGTTTCAAATCCTGTCTGCACGTTCACATGTGCTGCATTTTACATCTTTGGAATTCCAATGGTGTTACATGGATACTTGGATAAATTATTCTGTAGAGTGTGTTTATGACTGACATGGAGGCGGATGTGGATTGTTATCAGATACAACTAGGTTGTATTGGATGATTTTTTACTATTTTATAGTTTTGTTGCATCCCATTGGCTGTTAATGAATTTAATTGTTGACAGAATATCTTATGAAAACTATGATTTCTTTTTAGTTACACACACACACATATGTATGCATGCACCATGTGGAATTCTATGAATAGAGTTTTAAAGCAAAGCCATAAAATGTTCTTTGAAATCATTTTCACCCATATCATCAAGCGGATTGGTTCTTAACCAAAGTTGACAATGCACATGATTGCTGTGTGTTGTGGCTATTTAGATCTTGGTGGTTATTATAAAGAAAATGGAATCACGATTTGAATGGTTCTTCCCTGGTGCTTGTAGGTCCTCTTAACTTTACCGTTCATCTCACATCTGCTTGTGCCATCTTAAATAATAGATTGCTACAATTCTAGCTGATTGTCTTGGCAATTTCATTGCTCATTTTTTACTGATAGTTCACCTGGAAGAAGAGAAGTCCAATGGTTGATGTAAATCATCTATATCACTTTGAACTGCTATTTTGGACTTCCTCATATTCAAGTAGTTGTGCAGATTCAAGCCCCATGCTAAGAAATGGTGAAACTGGAGACTGGATTGGGACTTTTGAAGGCCACAAGGGTGCTGTATGGAGCTGCTGCCTTGACACCAATGCATTGCATGCTGCGTCAGGTTCAGCTGATTTTACCGCGTATGTAGTTTCCCTTTATCTGAATTGCTTTTTGTTTTTTAGGAACTATTTTAGCCAAAATTGTAAAACTCGTATTGTAGCATATGGTATGATATAGTTTTATTATGCATCTCAACTTGATGGACATTATCATAGTATATGTGTTATTTTTTTGTGCTGGAAAACCAACAACTGGTGACTAATAAAAGCTTCGTATAGGATTCAGTTTTAGCCAACTCGTATTGTAGCGTATGGTATAACTGTACTCTTCATTCATCGGATATCTTTTGGCGTCTTCATATTTTATTGAATAATCTTGTAAGCCAAGTGATACTTGTCTATCCTAGAATTTTTCATTCTACAAGAATATTATCTCGTTCTATAGATTTACCAACATTCAAGAAAGCAAACCCATTTTAATGGTGTCTTATCTCAGTACTACCACGCAATCATTAAAGTGGAGCTGTGTCACTTATTTTTCATGTTTTATCACAAATGCACCATGAAAATTTGGAGACGGTGTGAATTTTAAGTCCTTTATATTTAGACAAAGAGATCTAGCTTTAGAATATTGCCCATTCTTTATGTGAATCGATTGGTTAACTGTTGGCCTTAGTTAGGGACTTAAGATTTCCACTTAGCCTTATTTCTTTGGGGTGTTATTTCTTTGAAAAAATATTTCATATAAAGCACAAAGAAAAGGCTTAGTTGGAAAGAGGGAATAAAATGGCACATGATAGGAAGTATGAATTAAGATGTTTTGAAAAACTAGGCTTAGTTAGAAAAGCCTTATTTCTAATAATGAGGTTATTAGAAACAAATTAGGAGTGGCACCAATAGAGGATAAAATGAGAGAATATTGTTTAAGATGGTTTGGACATATAGAAAGAAGATCAAAAGAAGAACCTTTAAGAATGTATGAAAAACTAAATTTGGAAAGTATTAAAAGAGGTAGAAGACGACCTCAAAAGTGTTGGAAAGAAACAATAAAGAATGATCTAGCTTATTGTCAGTTAACTACTAACATGGCACACGATAGGGATATGTGGAAACAAAGAATCCATGTAGCCGACCCCGTCTAGTATGGGAAAAGGCTTAGTTGTTGTTGTTGTTTGTAAAGCACAAAGAAAAAAAAATAAGGCACAGCTAAGAGTGCTGAAACCCATGAAGTACCAAATTACACAAATCACAAGATAAAAAGAAAAGAACTTTTAGAAATAGGTGGTCACATATGTCCCATCCTTGGGGTGACAAATAATGAAAAGTTACAGACAAGATAGATGTAGATATTGAGGGATTGAGAAGGATGCCCAAATACTTTTAGGAGACATCCAAGAAAAATGAGAAAATGGTGTTTTTTTTGCAGTGAGATTGGTTTGGCTGCCAGAAGCCCTTCTAGTGAAGAAAGAGCAATAAAGGATAGAAGATGGACTGGTATACCAGTAAGTGGAGATATTAGTTATATTTTACCAATGTTGACTCTTGGAGATGGCGTTGGCCTTTGTGGCCTGGCGCCAGCGGCCTCTTGGCCTGTTGTGGACAAGGTCTGAATGGCCTTGGTGCCAAAGGTCCTATCATAATATATATTAAATTATATATATATATATAAAGAACAGAAATTACATAAAAAAGGTAAAATTACATTTAACACTCCCTCTCAAACTAATGGTACCATGATCGAAAGTTTGCTAACCAAAAACTGAAATTATGGGGCAGGTAGTGACTTAGTGAAGACATCTGGAAATTGATATTTATGTTCTGACAAACTGTAGTGCCAAATTACCTTGGAGATGCTTTTCACGAACATAATGACAATCCATCTCGATATGTTTGGTACATTCATGGAAAACATCATCAGAAATAATCAATCAAGACTTATTATCACAGGAAGAGTAAGGAGCGAGGATCGAGAAAATTTTAAGTCTTCAAGAAGCCAATGTAATCAAAGTATCTCGACAAGTCAGTGTCACTTAGTGCCCAATATTCTCGCTTCAAGATCGGTACGCCAGAGTTAAAGTCTATTTCTTTACTTCGCCATGAAATAAGCCACAGCGCCATTAAGATAAATACAATAGCCACGGATAGTCGATCGTTGGGATCTCCACTCCCAATCAAAGATCAGAATGTGTTCTCCTCGAGAACCAAGGAGGAGTTGGCTAAAAATGAAGTCCATGAAATGTCAGAAGTTCCTTTATATACCGAATTATACGAGAACAAATAAGATAATGAGTCAGGCGCAGTAGTTGACATAAACCGATCGGGTGGCTAGATGAACAACATATGAAATGTCTAGACGAGTTATAAGTAAGATAAATCAAGCTACTAACCAATTGTCGATAAAGAGTAGGATTATCAAGTATAGTACCATCTAGAGGTGTAACTGACATTAAATTCTAGAGGAGTGGACTCTCAGAGCGACTGGCCTGGAGAGACCGACTCGAGAGAGGTAAGATCTCGAGGCATATTTAGCTTGGAGACAGAGAAATACCATTAGCAAAAGAAAAGGATTTCAAGCCCCGTAAAAGTAACCGAAAGGTTCAAGATCTTTCATCTCAAAATGCCGACTCAAGAATTGTTTAAGCTCAATAATACCGTGAAAGATCATCACGAGTAATAATCATATCATCTATATAGAGTAATAGTATAACGATACTTGCAGATTTGATCTTTATGTTCTCAAATTCGTATATCAATCCAAATATAAACAAGAAGAAATATTGGTTGTCAAGATATTCTTCAAATTCATCCCTACTTTGGAGTTTTCTGAATTTGTCAAAACTCCTAAGTTAGTTCCAACAATCGGAAAACTGATTGTGATAATCCCTAATGCTCATGGAACTTTGTTTGAGCATTATAATTTTTTTCATCAAATTTATTTGAAAAACAAAATTATCATGAGAATGAGTTTTTCTATTCTGAGTCTAAAAGGCATTGTCAAACATATTAATTCTAATACGAAGTTTTTCATCCACATTTTGGTTAATAATTCATATGATTTTGGCATTGTACTTCCATTTTTTCAACTCTTGCTTGTATCTCTCGTGTATCTTGAGAAACTCATCCTCATCAAGCCTTTCTTCTATTCATTTGGGCTCTTTAATCATACCATCAATATGATCCCAATAGTCTTTAGAGATAAAATATTTTTTCATGGTACGTGTAAGAGTTGGAAACCAATAAAATAAACAACAAAATGTCTCACTTTTTTCTTTTATTTTCTCAACAATAATAAGAAATACGAAGAATACTCCTCGATGGACCTGCTGGGCCCTAATGGCCCAGTTTTCCTATTACAAGTTAGCATTAGTAGGGATTACAAAATAGACTAGGAATCACAAGTACTTATGTTTATGGAGAATTCCCCTTTCTCTCAGACAGTATAAATTGATTGCCTATTACATGCAAGCATGAAACAAGGGTCATCGTGCACCAGTGTAAATTTGTTATACTGGTATCTGCAAATGAAATTTATACTGGTATCTGCAAATGCATGTTATAGAACTTTCAGTCAATTGGAACCGCTGCTTAAATTAGTGATTCCAGGGTTCTGACTTTGGTGCGGATTTTGCCTATTTGAAAATTGCATGCGTCTAAATTAGCTGACACTAAGATGGTAAGTGACCTTTTTACCAGGAGTGTAAATACTTCTCCCTACATCCTTTTCTCAGGTTATGTAGCTTTAAAAGATTATGTATTATGCCAGTCACCGCTTTCCTTTATTTGTTGAAATACTCATCTGATATGCTAGTACCGTTGTATTGTTTAAAAAGTGCATTTTCATAATGCAGCAAGATCTGGGATGCTCTCACTGGGGATGAATTGCATTCTTTCGAGCATAAGCATATTGTTCGGGCTTGTGCCTTTTCTGAGGTATATTCCTTCACAGGGTACAGTAAGACTTGCTTAGCCTTTTGTTTCTGTATTCATTTGTATATTTTCTTCAAGCAAACCAAATACTACTTTTCATTTTTCTGATGGTTTTAATTTTGGCTTACGCTAATAGTGCTTAGGACCAACAGCTGTGGTTTAATTTTTTTAACTTTTCTTGTTTCATGTATGCCTACATTATCATCCTCTCTCTCTCTCTCTCTCTCTCTCTCTCTCTCTCTCTCTCTCTCTCTCTCTCTCTCTCTCTCTCTCTCACACACACACACACACAAACACATCCACACACCCTGAGCCTATCATCTCTTCATTGTGCTATGTTGGTGCGATAAGTTTCTGCTTTCAACATCATTTTGCAATTTGTGTTTGAGAGTGAGAGAGAAAGTCTCAGTACAATCGTCATCTTGCTCATTAATATTTATCAAATTGTGGTCATTGGCAAGTTGAGGAAATATCCTAGATTCTTTTTTTAATTTATAGAGTTGTGCATGATATACCTTTTCTGGTGGCTGTTCAACATTTTTTCTTGTTTTCTTAAAGTTGTGCATAATATCTGGTATCTTGTCAAAAAAAATCTTGTTTTTCTAAAGGAAAAGAGAAGCACTATAAAATAATATCGTACAGTCTGTAACCTATCTGGTTAATTGAAAATTGTGCAGGATACAAAACTTCTGCTAACTGGAGGTCTTGAGAAAGTACTTCGAATATTTGATATGAATAGGCCTGATGCTGCGCCAAGAGAAGTGGACTATTCACCTGGTTCTGTTAGAACTGTTTCATGGCTTCATAGCGACCAGACAATTTTGAGTTCATGCACTGATATTGGTGGTGTGAAGTGCGTTATCTTTCCATGTAGCACTAATTTTGATGTACATTAGCTGCTTTACATGCATAAATACACATTTTTTGGAAGTTTCCAGGTCAAATTGATTTTTGTCTTTCCTTTGACCTTGACCATGTTTGGAATCCCAACTGTCAAGTACCACCTGGCATTCTCCAGTCCTTTTTTTTCGGCAAACCAAGACTGTCTTTTGACCCACCTTTACTATGGGCTGGAATAAGATAGCAAGCTCATTGAAGCTACTTGAATATTCAAATCGCCTTATGATTTAGGAATGACTTTCTTCTCTGAAACCTTTGACACGAGAATCACAGATATTTTATTTTGCAGGTTATGGGATATCAGGAGTTCGAAGATAATCAGTACACTGGCAACTGAGTCCCCTGTAACTAGTGCTGAAGTCAGTCGTGATGAGCGTTACATAGTCACTGCTGACGGTCGCAGTGTCAAATTTTGGGACGCAAATCAGTGAGTAACGTGCGAACTGCCAAGTTTTTAGCATAATTCTTGAGCAACGTTATTAGATTGGGTATTTTCTTCTTTTTTTGCAGTTTTGGTCTTGTTAAGAGCTATACAATGCCTTGCATGGTGGAGTCAGCATCACTTGAACCGAAATTCGGCAATAAATTTGTTGCTGGGGGAGAAGATATGTGGCTTCACCTTTTTGATTTCCATACCGGAGAGGAAATAGGTATGTTTGCTCTGGTAAATTGATGGGGTGAGGATTGTCAGCAGCTGTTAAATGATGCTAACATTGCATTTTACCCATATTACCAACAAAGAGAGGCAATTTGCATATTTAAGGGCAGAATTTTGTGACATAGATGGTTTTGAATATATTTGGTTGTTGACATTATTTAATTATTCTCACTATTGTGTTGGTGATTTGGGTTTATTATGTGTAGCACAAAACAAAGGTCATCATGGACCAGTACACTGCGTCCGCTTTGCGCCTGGGGGCGAGTCATATGCATCCGGATCGGAGGATGGGACCATCAGAATATGGCAGACAGCACCAACAAGCACCGACGACAATGACTTGCACCTATCTAATGGTGCAGACAAGCTCAAGGTAAATGTTGCAGAGGCTACACAAAGAATCGAAGGCTTCCACCTTGATGGTGATGAGGTTGATGGGAAGGAAGGCGAGCTACATGGTCCATGAACCAAATTCATTTGCTTGG
Organism: Brasenia schreberi; assembly: GCA_036023115.1. NCBI lineage: Eukaryota > Viridiplantae > Streptophyta > Magnoliopsida > Nymphaeales > Cabombaceae > Brasenia > Brasenia schreberi. Next base: position 8,977,432 of record JAYKKT010000066.1, read on the forward strand.
CTTCCCTCACCGTTTCATCTTTTTGGCTGTAAGAATGTTTGGTTTATCTTTCTTCAATATTCTTGCACCTCTCAAAATGAACTCAACCAAAAAAGTGTTAGTTTGCTCGTGTGGGTGTTTAAAGATGATCTTTTTTGCCTCATATTGCCTTGACCTTTTTGGACATTCATACAGCAAGCTTTTCACAGGAATATATCATTTATATATGATATTTGTAATTACCCTTTATTTTTTTTCTTCCTTTATGACCTTGAATTAGTTGGCCTGGTCAATTGTCGCCAGTTTGTCCCAGTTCATGCAATGAGTGTGTCCAGAATGACAGTTTCCATGATTGAAACGGATATTCTTAAGCGATACAGTTTGGCCATGTGCGTGACAAGTGGAACACTGCCTGACACATGATCAATATTATTTGATTAAAATTAATTGTATCCATTAAAGTAGAAAAAAATCAGTCTTCAAGAATAAACCCAACTGCGAGCAGCACTTGAAATGTGTGTTGGTGTCCACCCAAAGTGACATGACAGATTTGGATGTTATTTGTGTTGACATGGTTGTGATGCAAACACGAAAATGACACGATATGAAAAAGATCTAGGCCAAGAAACCGCCACCTGTACTCTATGATGGTTAATGCCATATTTTGTATGAGGCATCGAAATTTTGCACCGTTGGCTTCAAATTTAAAAGCATTAAAAATCTTGCCGACAACGAGAAAATAATCTACCGAACTTGTGCCAGTGATAAATGCCCGTTCATTGTACACAATGGCGTGAATGTTATCAATATTCCGAATGTCTTCGTCCCATTGTGATTGCATTAAAGGGGTTCTGTTCATACTCTCTTTCAGAAAGAAGTTCCTGGCACCAGAAAGGGTATCATTTTGATGTCAAATGATCTAACCAACTGAATAAGAATGGGAATTGGCACCACATTGAGCATCGTCTCTGACCGAAATGTATATCAGGGATGGCAATAGGGTATATATATGTATGTATATAAGGAATATAAGGTCCTCAAGAGACTATAGCCGCTTGATCATTCTTGGTGGATGATCAAGGACCAACTAGATGATGGCAATAGGGTATATATATGTATGTATATAAGGAATATAAGGTCCTCAAGAGACTATAGCCGCTTGATCATTCTTGGTGGATGATCAAGGACCAACTAGATGATGTTTTTGTCGCATGAGTGATCTGTCACTTTACAAGAATTGCATCTTGTTAGTACCAATTTTTATCGTCCATAAAAAATGATAGGATTGTGGTGTATACTATTTATACCTGAACCTAATCGGGTCGGGTCAATATTATCTTAAGCAAGATCTTGAGTTGTTGAACAAGCTATGTGTGGCCTGGTCACTCGAGATTTGGGCCATGTAGCCCATGACCACTTGTCATGCACAACACGGGCATATGATGAGTAATGTCAAAATAAAAGAGGGCGATAAGTCATAGTTTTGGAATTATATACCAATTAAAAGTCACAGCTATTCTTGAATTTGTATATTTAACACAATCATGCTTGAAACTATCAAAACTAATTTCATTTTGACATATCATCACTGTTGTGTGACGCCTCCTCTGTTGTCAAACATGCCAAAAGTTGTGTTGAATTCTTTTTTAGTGTACAAGAATAAAGACTAAGATGTTATGTAGAAGAAGCCAGCCCTAATGTTTTGAAGTTTATGCTCAAATATCATCACTGTTGTGTGACGACGCCTCTGTTGTCAGACATGCCAAAAGTTGTGTTGAATTCTTTTTTAGTGTACAAGAGTAAAGACTAAGATGTTATGTAGAAAACGCCAGCCCTAATGGTTTGAAGTTTATGCTCAAAGCAAGAGAAAGAGCAAGGGGCACCAAGATCTGGCAACTCTCTGTTTCAGCAATATAAGAATTGTGCAACCATGCAAATGCAATAAAAGTATCACACTATCTTGAAAACAAGAGAGAGAGAGAGAGAGAGAGAGAGAGAGAGAGAGAGACAGTTTTGGTGCTCTGATTAGGATTGCCAATAGAAGACTCCAAATGAAACTCTGACATTGACAAAAAAAGGAGCGTGTTCATGTACATGGTCATGCTTGGGTTCACATGCTTTTAACTCCCAAAACAGAACAACTCAAACATAAATTGCTGGCAATATACCTGTCATTTTAAGAAGATGATCAGAAATATATGGATATTGGAAAAGGCTTCATTGTTGTTGTTGTTGTCGTTGTGACCAGAAATGTATGCATTTATAAACAACAACAACAACTAAGCCAAAACACCAATTCTTTTTTAAAACAGGAGGCTGAAGCCCTTAAACACACGTGCACGCCTGGAATATCGAACTCACCACCTGCTTCCAGGGAGCAAAGAGCTCTGCCAAATGAACTAATGCTCTTCGTGCAACCCAAAACATGAAGTTTGCCAACAGTGTAACTCAAACAAATACCAAGAAGGCGACTGAAGAGAAGATGTACATGCATCAGCTCAAAATAACAGGAAAGATTATGTTGTGTTCAGATTGACTCAACCTGTTTGTGACACAAAGATGAAATGACATGACAAGACACAACCCAAAACACGATATTGCAGCCTAACTTTCTCAATGATAAGAAAGCTGTCCACACCTTCGTTGGGCAGCTTTCTCTACTAAGAGAAAAGTTCAAAGCTTGTGATCGTTCGGTCATTGAAGGTGGCTAGAAAATGCTCAAAAAGACGAGGTGGCCTTCTTCATGCGTAACATACAAGAGTGACATTTCAAACCTTATTCGGAAATAACGTAAAAGAGATCCTCAATTGCTCGTTTTAGGTGGACTTGTCCCTGCAAAAGAACCATTTGCATGCTCTCTCTCTAGAGAGAGAGGATAGTTCATGCACACACTCAAATATTTCAACCGTTTAGTTCCCATCAAAGATAGGAATTTGAATTTGAAAAGCTAATGTATACTAAATATCACCTATATAACGATATTTTTTTATTTTTAAAATTAAAGTTTTTACTGTTTATCGTATTAATTAATGATAAAAAAATTAAGTAGATTTGAACAAGAGGATACGTACATACAGATTTATGTATATAAAGAAAAAGAAAATGATAATGATAAATGCTCGGTCAGTCGTACTCAAAAGTCTTGATCGCTTGATTAGTATGATAAAAAGGATTTAAATTAAAAGTACTTTAATATTTTTTCTTTACCTCAACCGTTCATATCTCTCCCTGTATATAACCATCCCTCTATATATAGGGAGGGAGGGAGGGAGGGAGGGAGGCGTCACCGGTTGCCACGTTCTCTCTTTAGAAAGAAAGGGAAGACGAAGAGCGGCCCCTCACTCGCTGGCATCCTTCTCTCGTCGCCTTTCGTTGCATGTTCCATGTTATAAGAGAAACGCCACCACTCGTCCACCCCCCTCTCTCTCTCCCACTTTGACCCTCCTTTTTGCCATCCTTCCTTCACTCTCTCCTTTCTCCTGCCCTGCCGGAGACGATTTTTTCCTGTCTCTGGTCACGTTCCCGGCCGGCCTACTAGATCTGCACGTCATCTTCTTGATCAGGTTTGTAGTTTCCATATTCAAGAAACGAAGAAGGGAAGACAAATCTTTTGTCTTGTTATGGTTTTGCATTGCCATTCTCTCTCTCTCTCTCTCTCTCTCTCTCTCTCTCTCTCTCTCTCTCTCTCTCTCTCTCTCTCTCTCTCTCTCTCTCTCTCTCTGTGTGTGTGTGTGTGTGTGTGTGTGTGTGTGTCTTGAAATGGATAGCCAAAATAGCGCCTTTTATACCTTGTTCTTTGTTTTGTTGTTATTTAGTATTATCCTTGTTAATTTGAATCTGCAGCTTCCCACGGCATCTGAATAAGAAAAACTTTCTGTTTAGAAGAGCACCAGATCTGTTAGTCAGACCATCTGTAAGATTGATCTAATCCCCAAAAACCTTTTTGGTTTTTTTATTTACAGAGTGGAGAAGGAAGAGAGTCAGAGACCACGACCTTCAATATTTTGCAAAGTTTTCAAGGAAGGAGCAAGGCTAAGTTTTTCAACATCGTTACAATATACCACCCCATTTATATTCGTTTTTCTTTGTTGTTCATTTATCTGCAGATCTATCTGAGGAAGTAGCATTGATTCAAATAATGGCAGATACAGAACCCAATCCACAACCCCAAAGGCTCACTACCTCTCAAAAACTACCTGATTTTCTTCAATCTGTGAAGCTAAAATACGTAAAACTCGGCTACCATTACCTTATTTCCCATGGAATGTACATCGTTCTGTTCCCTATGATCGGCGTCATCGCCGCGCAGCTATCGGCCTTCTCGCTGGAAGACATTCATGATCTTTGGGAGCATCTTCGTTACAATTTGATATCTGTGATCCTCTGTTCCACTCTCTTGGTCTTTCTCTCCACCCTGTATTTCTTCACCCGGCCGCGAGCCGTCTATCTTGTTGATTTCTCTTGCTACAAGCCCTCTGAAGAACGCAAATGCAGTCGACAAAGGTTCATGAATTGTTCCCGGATGCTTGGCAGCTTTACCGAGCAAAATATCGAGTTTCAGCAGAAAATCGTTGAGCGATCTGGCCTCGGAGAATCGACTTATCTCCCGGAAGCCGTTCTAAATATTCCTCCCAATCCAACCATGGCCGAAGCACGAAAAGAAGCTGAGACTGTTATGTTTGGGGCATTGGATCAGCTCTTCTCAAAAACTAAGCTTAACCCGAAAGATGTTAGCATCTTGATTGTGAATTGCAGCCTCTTCAATCCGACACCATCGCTTTCAGCCATGATCATCAATCACTACAAGCTTAATGGGAGGAGCTGCAATCTTGCTTTCTAACAAGAGGTGGGATAGACGTCGATCCAAGTACCGGTTGGTTCACACCGTTAGGACTCACAAGGGTGCAGATGATAAGTGCTTCTCTTGTATTAACCAGAAAGAGGATTCCACAGGGAGCGTTGGTGTTTCTTTGTCAAAGGATTTAATGGCTGTTGCTGGTGATGCATTGAAGACCAACATAACCACCTTGGGTCCTCTTGTGTTGCCCATGTCTGAGCAATTGCTTTTTTTTGCTACATTGGTGGGGAGGAAACTACTAAAGATGAAAATCAAGCCATATATACCAGATTTTAAGTTGGCTTTCGAGCATTTCTGCATTCATGCCGGCGGAAGAGCTGTTCTTGATGAATTGGAGAAGAACCTGCAACTCACAGACTGGCACATGGAACCTTCAAGGATGACCCTTTACAGGTTTGGCAACACTTCAAGCAGCTCACTTTGGTTTGAATTGGCTTACACTGAAGCCAAAGGAAGGATCAGAAAGGGCCATAGGTTATGGCAAATTGCATTTGGATCAGGATTCAAGTGCAACAGTGCAGTTTGGAAGGCTCTTAACCGGGTTTCCTTGAACCATTAGTAGTCCAAACTCTTCACTATTCTGTGGAGATGATTCTTATTTTTTAAATGAAATTCTTGCTTATTTCAGTTGCATGGTTATTTCTTGCTTGGGAGTTTTTGTTCAAAATTCACTGATTAATTTTTGTTCAAGAATACACGCATGCACACTCGCAGAAACACAGCGTGCATGCCTCGAATGGAGGAATATGACTGCCATCAACGTAGAGCATTTAGTATATCTATGCATGTTCTTGGCAAGATGATTCATCTACATGCATTTCCAGAAATATGATGGTGAACAAGGCTGCGGTCAATTGACTGTGCAAGATTGAAGGCATCCTCATACAAGCATGCTTGACTTTGGTTGTTGATTACCTAACACAGCCCCTCCTCCTTTTGTCCGGCCAGGACGGCTACCTGGGAGTGAACTCCACTACTGGGCAGAGTTACAAATAGGAATACTATGGACCTGAAAACTTCGGCAATCGTATTTCGCCGAACAACCCTTGATTGCACTTTTCAAAGCCAATAAAGCCTATCTGAACTTTCTCATCGAACCGGATTCATTTTACCTCCATTACTGGAAAACAATGTTGTTTTCCCACAGTGTTAATCCTCCTGCATGCTATGCACACCACACTGTATCGAACTCAAGACCTTCAACTTGAAGCTTCTTTTGAGTCGACCCATAGTCAGTAGAGCTTAGCTTCTGGTGCAAAGGCATCGTAAGGCTTAATCGAATAAGTTCAGGGTAGTATTTGACTAATTTCGTGGGAGTTCAATTGAGAAAGACAGTTCCTTGATTGTCAAGATTTCTCAAGAACTCACTTCTTTGTTGTATATACCTATGCATGTGTTCTTGGTTACGAAAGCCGCGGTGTCTGATGTCATACCTGCATAAGAACTGAACTTCTTACATGAGAACCGCGTGGATTGTGAAGAATTGAGACTTCGACATGTCATTGTTGAGGTGAAACTCAACACTAAGAATTAAGAATATATAACTTGCTTTCTCTTTCCCTCAAATTCGAATAGTCGCCCAGTTTCACCTACAAAGAAGACCGAACGAATGGCTAATTAGATTCTGTCCCGAATTCCCACATGTTAGACCTTCAAAGGGAAAGATAATTATGCTGACCTGTGATGCTTCTATCGGAATATATTCCATAATCAGTTAAAATGTTTGAATATATTCCACAATCAGTTAAAATATTTGAAGAATATGGGATTTAGATACAATTGCATCAGTGAGAACTTTTTTTTTCTTTGGATCAAGTATTGATTCCAATGTGCTAAGTATATATTAAACTTCTGGCTTTTATTATTGGAATGTTCGACATGTGACCTTGAATTAACTCCCACACCGGGGAATTGAACTCGACACCTCAATGTCTATATTATTATCAACTTGCTCTCAGTGTTCAAATTTAGAGGAAGATGCACATGTGCAATGTGTGCTGTGCCGCTTCAGACACCTTCTGTCACCCTCAACCCTTATACACCCATTTTGTGACACCAGCCACCAGCGCTGCTGCCACCACCACCTCTTCCCACGCAATCTCTCTCGCACTAGCAATACCTATATGTATACACACACCCAATATTTTCAAGGTGGTGCTGGGTGACTAGTGCCATTTTGACTGCTATTGGCATCTCCAAGAAGCAGAGGTAAGTAGGCGAAGGTGACTAAGGGCAGTAAGTTTGGGGGTTTAAGCGTGGTGTCAGTCGTATGCTACTCTCTCTCAAACTTATATACTAATGCTACAGTAATTTAAGTTTAATATCATCAAATTGAACTTTAAGCCACATTATCCCAATATATAAGAAGAATGTGATATATGACATGGACTAGAAACCATTTCTTTAAGTTGCTTACTAGTTTTTCATATATGACATACTATTAGTCAGGTTTGTTGGTAGCGTTCTAGGCCTAGCGTCGCTAGTACATGCAGCGCAACATAGGGTGTCAATTCGCAATAGCTAAAGCTATATGAACAAGTGTGCGAAATCAACAATAAGTGTGCTAAGGGCATGATTGAAGTGTTAAAGTTACACTTTTAACTATGGAATATAGATGATGCATTTCTCATCTTTTTCACGGGCCCAAGATCGTATAGAAGGAGAAGCTCTAGTATGCACTGCCGAATACAGCAGAAGGTTCAGTAATGACATTGAACTTCATGGGGATTTTTTTTCTCGCCTTGAGTTTTACAGTGCAGGGGTTTGAGACCTTGAATAAATCTATAAGCATGTCAAAATGGATGTCCAAGATTTTAAATTATCATGGCCTTCACTTTTTTTTTAAAACATTTCTGCAAAGAAGTTGTGATATTTTTAACAATGTTTACGAAAATGTATTTATAATCTATTAGATGCTTAGGTTCACGTTTCAAAATTTCCCAACCAACCACCAAATGTCATTGTTGAATGTAGTTTAAAAAATCCTTAGTTGTCGAATATCAACAGCGACGATGAGTCATGAATGCCAAACTCTGCACTTGGTTACGAAGAATTTACTTCAACCGAATTAAAGCATTTGAGTGTATTCCTTTGGACAACATTCGAAGATCAGTTTAGCTTCACTAATGTTGACAATTTGGTCACGACAGTGATAGCACATCAGTTCAAATTTAATGTCAAATAGTGATATGGAAAAAGCAGAAATTTAAGAATTTTTGAGATATTTATTTCAAAAGACTGGCAAGTCTACTTGACTAATCTCCGCTTCAGAGTTCAGTCAGATGCATACTGGCATGGGGACACACACACCGAATCTGAGCTTTCAGGCTCCGAGTTATGCTGTCCACGCAGACCAATCAATAGCAGTTGCAAACTATTCCCAAAAGAAGAAATCATAGTCGGCAATTATTAGTTCCAACAACAGATTCCTCAGTGTTGTCAAAAACTTGTACCTTATCCTACGATAAAAATTGAGTTTTTAACCATATCATATTTTATGATTTATGAGACCATAGCGAGCTGTATTTGCAAGATACGGTATCATATCCCATGATAAGACTCGTATCGAGTCAATGTTAGGCATCAGAATATAAAACCCCAAAAACTCAGATTTTTAATATTATGTTTATTCTCGAACTCTTTTCTAGCGCTTACTTTTGCAATCAAATGATTTTTCTATCTTTCATTTGGTTGATTCATAAAAAAATCACACGATTTTGCTCTCAAATACGTGAAAATCCATAAAGTTTTTCAAATATATGACATTCTCCATTCCTTTCATCCCTAATCCTTTTTAACCCAATTTTTCACTTGAAAAATTAGGGTTTTCATAGATTCCAAGATTTCTTACATTCATAAAGTCTTTTACGTGTTATGGTTTATCTCTCTTGGACTTGATGACATTCAAACAGGCCGATCCAGCATGAAAGTAAACATTTTCTGCATGAAACACTATCTTATAGGAACAAAAAAATGTAAATGCTTGTCATCGGGTGCTTGAAGATATAAATATGAAAATCAACAAGTTTTGGATGTTACAACAAAAAGAAGAAATTATGACAAAGAGAAGGAGAGTAGAAATAAGTGGTAGGATATGTCTCAAGATATTTCTCGAGAGATATCATGGTGTGACTGAGGATGAGACATTCGAGGAGATAAGGAGAATGAGAGATAAAGGAAAGAGTATAGGTTTTGGTAGCATTAAAAGTAGGGTTGGTTCTTGTTCTATTGCAAGAATCCTTATTTGCTTGATGACTACGATGGGTGGTAGAGAAGATGTTAGAGACAATGAAATACATTCATTTTTCCCTAACGTACGACTCCTAGAAGTCAACCAAGTATTATATTAGTTGTGGCTTCAAATGAGGTAATTGAGAAAGTAGATAATTTCTAGAACTCAAATCCGATATTATATCAACCATGGCTTTAAATAAAGTAATTGAAAAAGTAGAATTTAAATGTGCAAAAAAATTTATGAAAATTACCTTTCTTTTAATATTGCAATATAGGATAAATTATAAGATCCTTACTTATTATGCTTTGAGAACTAAATTACTACAAAAGTAGGTTCATATTATTTATGAATGAATTTTTTACTTTAAACAGTCGTAGAAGGTTACTGGTTGTTTTATTATGGTTGATGGTTAGACAAATGGTCATTGTAGATCATTAATGAACTTCTTAGTCTACAACAACAACAACAACAACAACAACAACTAAGCTTTTTCCCATACTAGACGGGGTCGGCTACATGGATTCTTTGTTTCCACATATCCCTATCGTGTGCCATGTTAGCAGTTAACTCACAATAAGCTAGATCATTCTTTATTGTTTCTTTCCAACATTTTTGTGGTCGTCCTCTACCTCTTTTAATACTTTCCAAATTTAGTTTTTCTAACCTTCTTAGAGGTTCTTCTTTTGATCTTCTTTTTATATGTCCAAGCCATCTTAAACGATGTTCTCTCATTTTATCCTCTATTGATGCCACTCCTAATTTGTTTCTAATAACCTCATTATGTATATGGTCTTTTCTTGTATGACCACTCATCCATCTCAACATCTTCATTTCTATCACACACCATCTTTTGTACATGTTGATGATTAACTGCCCAACACTCAGAACCATAAAATATGGCAGGCCTAATTGCTGCTCTATAATATTTACCTTTTAACTTTAATGATATCTTCTTATCACAAAGAATACCTTATGCTTCTATGTGTAACATCTCCATCAATTCTTCCATCACTCTGAAAAATTAACCCTAGGTATTTAAAACTTTTCTTTTGGGGAATGCAATGTGTGTTAATTTTAATTTCCATGTCCTCTGAAGTAACCAAATGATCAAACTTACATTCCATATATTATGTCTTTGTTCTACTAAGTCGGAGGCCTTTGCTTTCTAATGTTTCTCTCCATAGTTCCAATTTTCTATTAACTTTTTCCTTAGAATCCTCCACTAATACAATGTCATCTGCAAATAACATACATCAAGGTACTTCATATTGAATATGTTTTGTTAATTCATCCATCATCATTATAAATAAGTATGGACTTAAAGTTGTTCCTTGATGTAACCCAATATTAACTTCAAAGAAGTATGTCGTTCCTTCATGAGTCCTCATACATGTTTTTGCACCATCATACATGTCTCTTATAAGGTTAATACAAGTCAATGGGATACCACTTTTTTCCAAAGTTCTCCAAAGAACCTCTCTCGGTACCCTATTATAAGCTTTTTCTAAATCAATAAATATCATGTGAAGGTCTTTCTTTTTTGCTCTAAAATGTTTCATAAGACGTCTCAAAAGGTGAATCGCTTCAATAGTAGATTTGCCTGGCATGAATCCAAATTGGTTCTATGTTGTACCCGATACTTGTCTTAACCTACATTCGATAATTCTTTCCCATAATTTCATAATTCTTTCCCATAATTTCATAGTATGACTCATTAAGTTGATACCTCGATAATTCGCACAATTTTGAATGTCTCCCTTGTTCTTATATATGGGTATAAGTGTACTTGCTCTCCATTCCTCGGGCATCTTTTGGTTTTTCCACATTTTATTAAATAGTCTTGTGAGCCAAGTGATTCATATTTCTCCTAGTATTTTCCAAACTTCTATAGGAATATTATCTCGTCCTACCAATTTACCGCCCTTCATATGTTTAAGAGCCTCTTTGACTTCATTCTTTTGAATATGTCAACAGAAATTGTGGTTTATATACTTTTTTGACTTAGCTAAATCTCCTAAACTAATACTAACATCTTTATTTTCATTAAAAAGATTATAAAAATAGTTTTTCCATTTATTTCTTATATCATCATTTGCCACTAGAATTTTTTCATCCTCGTCTTTTATGCATCTAACATAATTAAGATCTTTAATTTTCTTATCTCTAGCCCTAGCTATCCTAAAAATATATCTTTCACCCTCTTTTGAGTTGAGTTTTTTATATAAGTCCTCCCAAATCTTAGCTTTTGCTTCACTAACGGCCTTTTTCGCTTCCTTCTTTGCTTTCTTATAAGCTTCTAAAGTTTCACTAGTTTTCTTAGTATAATGTAATTTGTAACATGCCCTCTTTGCCTTTATTTTATTTTGTACTACTTCACTCCACCACCAAGCTTCTTTTTGTGCCGGTACACCTCCCTTAGATACCTCTAACACATCTTTCGTCACTTTCCTAATATGTATAGCCATATTGTTCCACATATCACAGGGTGTACAAACATAATTCCAAACATCTCCTTGAAGGACTTTCTGTTTAAATATATCTTCTTTCTCGCTTTTGAGGTTCCACCATTTAGTCTGAATAACTCGATGCACTCTTTTCTTCTTTGTTCATTTTTTTATTTGTAAATCCATAACTAAAAGTCGATGTTGGGTGGTTAAGCTTTCTCCAGAAATTACCTTACAATCTTTACAACACGCTCTATCTTTTTTTCTACAAATAAAGTAATCAATTTGTGTCTGTGATAAGCCACTCTTATAAGTAATTAAATGTTCATCTCGTTTTTTGAAGATTGTATTGACTATAAAGAGATCAAATGCCATAGCAAAATTTAAAATCTCCCTACCTTCCTTGTTTATATCCCCAAAACCAAAGTTTCCATGAATCCCTTGATATCCTAATGCCTCTTTACCGACATGTCCATTTAAATCTCCTCCTGAACAAATCATCTCCCTTTGTGGAATCTTTTGAAACACCTTATCTAACTCTTCCCAAAAAACTGTCTTTATACCATCTTCTAGTCCTACTTGGGGTGCGTAAGCACAAACTATATTCAAAATCTCTGCTCCTAACACTAATTTCAACGTCATGATTCGGTCACCATATCGTTGTATGTCTACTACACTCTCCTTTAAATCTTTATTTATGATAATACCAACTCCGTTTCGAGCCTTTTCTTTACCTGAGTACCATAATTTAAAACCTATATCCTCTATCTCCTTTGCTTTTTCTCCAACCCATTTTGTCTCTTGTAAACATAGAATATGAATATTTCTCTGAATCATAGTATCTACCACCTCCATTAGCTTACCGGATAATGTTCTGATATTCGAAGAACCAATACGAATCTTATTATCTAGGACTAGATTCCTTACCCCCCGCATCCGTCCATAATCAAAATGTAGAGACCCTCTTTGAAAATTTTTCACTACATTTGGGCGGCAATGTAGCGGAACTAACTTCTTTACCCACACCCATCCATGATGTGGGAACCCTCTCTGCAATTGATTCACTACATTCGGGGGAAAATGTAGTGGCCCTTGCTTACTTCTTATTGCATTCGGGCTTTGCAGCACGTCGCTAGACGGGGACGCCCCAAAGCAATGCTCATAATTTTTGTAATCCATGTTATAAAAATCTGACGAAGTTTTATGCTGGTTGTTGTAAGCCTAACACAACCCTCCTCCTTTATCCGGGCTTGAGACCGACAATGCAAGGGTGATCCCTTACATGGGCGGAGTTAATGAACTTCTTAGTCTACTGTTTAAAAAATATATTATTTTTTAAATCCTATGGCATGTCCCATATTGATAAAACTAAAAATAGTTTGCTCTTTATTCTTAAAGATGTTATTGAGGATGGTCGAATTGAAAATATTATTCAATTCATTATTGATAATGTTATAAATATAAATTTTAGAACAGTTGTTAAGATGTTTGAGTCGAACCATCCATTCTTAAGGTGAACAACACATTAATGCTTGAGGATTTGAGTGCAATAGGTAAAATTAAGAGAACAATTGATGCATCCAAAAATGTTACAAAATTTATTTTTAAATCACTCATCGGTATTGTATTGATGAAAATCTATAACGATAGAAGGGAGTTTATTAAGCTTTCGTTGACAAGATTTGCTACACAAAAAATGCATTAATGAAGATATTTGTATATGATGAATGGAACTCTATAAGTTGATCTAGAAAGAATAGTGGATTCCTGTAATAGACTTTATTTCTAATGCTAACTTCTAAGAGAAATGCAACTTATTTTTTAGAATGCACGTGCCTTTAATTAATGTAATGATAATGGTAGACAGTGAATACAAGCTTGTTATGCCACATATCAAATTGAAAATATCAGCAAACATTAACCACTATCAATCACTTTTAAATAATGTTTGAAAGATAATTGATGTACGCTAGAAACGATAATCTATCATGATTTGCATGTGACTACATATTTTCTTGATCCCTCTATTAGATTTTCTCCAAGGGATATTGAATGCAATTAATCTTTTTTAAGATTTAGTTACTTGATATAACATCTATTTAAAGCTAAAGCATATATATATATATAATATATATAGTGTTGGAGATTTTGGAAGGTCAATTGTAATACAACTTTATTTAAAAATGCAACCAAGTATGATTTGGTTTTTTGATAAATTATTATTACTTTTTTATTTTTTTGATTTATATTGTTTCTTAAGACAATTCTTTCATTAATTATGTTTTATTATAAATGAATGGTGAGCTCACTTTGATGTAGATACACTGAACTTATCAAGATTTGCTTAACACATGTTAAGTCAAACTTATATCGAGTGGATACGAAAGAAATTGAAGTTTTTTAAATACCTTTATACAAAAAAGAGAAATAAATGAGAGCGTGTTTGTCTTCATGATTTGATATATATCGCATACGATATGAAGTTAAGATAAAGGTAAAAATTTAAAGAAGGTTATATATTTGTTACACATTACTTACACTTGTAACATTAAAATCAATTTGAATGATTTTCTAACTTCTAAGTAAATAATATCATTAGATTCTTTCTTTTATTTTTCTTTATAAACAAATACAAAGAGATGATAGAAGAACAAGAAAGGTGTCATATGGCCCACTTAGTTACAAAAATATTGACATTTTTGATAATTGAGTCAAAGAAAAAAAATGATCATTTTAGAGGGTACAAACCAAAAAGCAATAACATGAGTAAAAATTGGATATGACAATGTAGAAAATGCTAGATTAGAGGACCCAATTATGAAGGAAGATGAGAAAAATTATGATGATATGGTAATGATGAATACTATGATGGCGATCCTAATTAGAACTTATTATGTATTTGTTTATTATGATCCATATCTTGTGAAATAAAACATTAATATTGAACTCTTATAGTTTAAAACTTTATATTTGTATTATGCAAATTATAATCTTAATTATGAACTGATATGATAGTTTTAAACTTTCTTACTCTTGTAGCCTATTGATAATTAGTATTATAATATTATTAACTTTTTTGCTCTCGGTTGGTATTATTGATTGATTGTGAAATACCATGTCAATGCTTATCTGAGTATTAATTGGATTCTAATTATGTTTTCTACCAATTTGTTACTTTTTATTTTTTAATTTCAAATTTTACATTTGTAAACTTTTTTATGATTTTTCTTCTTTATTCAAAATATAATGTGTCGTATCGTTCGATACAACACAATTATCACATATCGGTACCTCATGTCCTACAATACGAGCATCAATATGCTAATTACAAAATTGTTCTCAACAGTTCTACAATCAACGTTATATATCAACACAGACTTCAAATTTGTGATTTTAAATAAAACGTCTACAAATGATGATAACCAAGCGTGGCAACGTTGTGTACTCGGTATGGTGGTTGCAGAGCAGCACACTGACAACACAAGGAAATCTGAATAACCCTTGCCATCAGAATTATGTAAGGGAGCGAGAGAGCATAGACTAAGCCAATCCCAACCATTTATGGCCTACACAGCCCTAAAATCAGAAATAGTACCTCCCTCTGTTGCAAGCCTCTGCAGGAGAAATCCATAATGTAACATTCCTACAAGCATGTATAGGCCATCAATCTAATCTTCAACGAGCACGATCCACAATGAAGTAAAACTGAAGCTCTATCGGCTTTGGACTGAGCTGGTTTTCCCTTGCTACTCGCCGAGCTAAGACAAAGATCCATTTCCTCAAGCTCTTCAGACGTAACTGAGAAGCAATCCCCACATCTACAAGGATAAAACAACTCCATACCTGCATCTAACTTTTCTGTCATCATCTCCTCTGGATCTACATCTTCCGCAATCTCGGAAGTATGCCTCTCACATGCCAGTTCATGATCATAACGAGCACGCAGTTTGGAATCACTGAGAACTTCCCAAGCCTTCTGTATTTTGATAAAATCCTCATGGACTTGATCATCAAGCATTACACATTTTTCACGCAGTTTATCTGGGTGAAAAATAAGAAGGGAAGACCTGTAGCTAGCTCTTATTTCATCGTAACTTGCATCCTCCCTCACTGAGAATTTCATAGAGGGTATTTCTTGATGAATTCCCACCTGCAACAAGCATTTTCCAGAGAATCTCACCCAGCAAGTTCGCTGGAAAGGAAATTGAATTCCTGTGCAGAAAAAACAGAACCAAACATAGTGCAAGTCATAAGCACAAGCCTTGTCCAGTTATATGTATAACAAAATCGAATTCCTATCCAGTGTCAAAAAGAGTCCTCTCCATGTTTAGTCTTATTTTAGTTTTGCAACCAATCTGTTGAACAAACATCACAACTTACAATGAGTCCCATAAACTGTTGCTTGGACATGGGTATGCTACCAGTACCTATTTTAGTTCTGCTAACAATCCATTGAATGGAGATCTCGACTTCCAATGAGCCCCTTACACTATGGTGCATGGATATGGGTATGGTACCAGTAGCTGGTAAAGGATACGATAGTTTTTGAAAATCTTAGATACAAGCATGCTATTATATAAGAGTAAAAAAAAGTACCACAAAATTAACTATGACAACATAATGTAAAGTTTATTAAATTAAAAACATATATTTTAACATGTCACGAACAAAAAGTACATCTCGACCAAGAAAGCTACATTTCACAGTAGTCTCAATTTCATAACAAGTAGTTTTGACGTCAAAGCACAACAATTCCGAAATTTTGGATCCAGTTGACTCATGTGATATGAATAGACTTCACCATTCTTAACAATATTTTGAAAATTTTACACTTATGGGTAACGTTATGCATATCAAGACATACCAAAAATCTTAAAAAATTTAAAACCCATTATCAGATGTACTGGTATGTATACCGTACCAGGTACTCCGTCATAAATCATGGACATGAAATGCTGTATTAAGAGAAAATGAAGCAACAGCAAGTTCCTTATTCATTATTATCTGTTTTACATCATAATCATTGTTAAAATTAATATTTTGAAAACATCACAACAAAAACGTTTTGACAAGGTCAGCTAATAAAATAGGCAAAAATCATGATGTTTAAAAACATTGGTTATAATCAAGAACACAATAGTTTTGCAATATTTTTGTTACACTTTGTAACGGAACTTTCTTCAACTACGTTATGTTTTTCAGCATATGAATTGGCATCATTTTGGTTTTTGATTCTTAAGTGAAGAACAATTTTTCATTGAATTTTTCCGTTTCCCATATTTTATAACATTTTAAATATATCGAAGTTTTTTAGAAGAACGCACTTTTTTGAGAGAATCTAGAGAATGACATGGTGCTGGCATAATAAGATTGTACTTTATTGCCAACGAGATGAATGTTTGCATTTGAAGCAGTTTTGTTCAACCAAAAGAAAAGGAGGATTGACTCTAATTTCATCAGAACTCAACATTAGGATATTATGGACAGGGAAAAGATTAATGGCAATAACAATTTAATGGAATCAATAAGAATGTACCTAGATATTCACGACAGTAAGTCACGAAATCTGAAAATGTGAAAGCTTAGAAGAACAACAATCACAATTGTAGCTAACAGACAAGAACAAGAGTTCATATCAAATTCAACTCAGATATGGTTATTTCCTTCCTCTCTCATCCAGCTTAACTTATAGGTAGAAACAATTTTTCATGAATATAAGGCAACCGTGATACTTTATAAAGTATGAACATATCACTAAACATGCAACAAAAATTATGATTAAAGGTTAACAAATGGGGTTCCCATTAATAAACCTCTCTACTCGTGCATCTTTGTCCCAGCCCACAAATAAGCCAATGCAGCAGCCCTTCATTCATCACCAAGATTCCAATTCTTGGATTGACTGAAAATTTAATTTGGTAACAATAACCATTTTTAACCACCATGCATACTTCTCATGATATTTAGTGTCACATGTGCTAAGAGCACATACGAAACAAGCAGAACCTATTCATTCTTCCAATGATTCTGAGTAACTGTTTCAGAAAGAAGGCCTAATTAATGAGAGACACGACATACTTGTCTTACAATCAAATGATAAGTACAAGCTGCCCACCGCTCAGAAGCATGTGTTCTTATTTCCTGCTCTACTGTTGCTCCTACTCGGTCCTCAACTCCAACAAGCCTTTTCACCTCTGTTGTGGACACTAAGTTAGAAACAACCATCAACAACAGTACCTGCTGAGCTTAAGATATACCAGCTGCTTTGATGCAAAACATAAGGTGTATATGGACGTTGGCTTGTTCAAGGGACATATATGTTGGGTCGAAAAACCAAATGAAACACATTTAAAATGTAAAGAGAGCTAGTGAAACCACACATAATTTTATATAATGTTATTTATTATAATTCAAATTTTTATATTTTCACTTCCGAACTAAGACCCACACCAGAAGAGACAGGTCCAGGTTCCTAGTTCTAGACAAACTAGTACAAGTGGTTTGAATATGTTGCTTCTCATATATCTGGACCAATGTTGTAAAAGTTGTATCGTATCGTACGATACAATACGATTTTATCGCATATCATACATGTATATGATAATATACATGTGCATATATCGCAGTATGTGATTTATCGTGTTGTGTCATATTGTATCGTACGATACGAGACTGTATCGTGTCATATCGTACGAATCGACACTGATTTTTCTTATTCCGAAAATCTGAAGTTCCGGAAATCATTTTGCTTTCTTCTAAAACCCTTTTTCATGTCATTCCCTTGCTCCCATATCTATTTTTTATCCTTGTTCTTCTTGATTTCGTGATTTATTCACAAAATTTTCAATGTTCCACCCAAACTCTAGGGCTTTTGTCAAATATGTGGCATACTCCTTTCCTTTTACATTCTACCCAATTTTCACTTAGAAAATTTTGAGGGTTTTACATATTTCATTATTCTTAACCTCTAAAAAGCTTTTCTTCTTGTTGATTGTCCATTATTATCTTAATGGCTTCAGATTGCGTTGATCCGGCATAGAAATATTGTACTCCGATGTACGAAGGCAAATTGTTTGCATCTGATGAATAGGGCTCTATTAGTTGGTCTAGAAAGCGAGTGGGGATTGCTATGATAGATGTTTTTAATGCTGATTTTTTGAAAAATTGTAACACATTTTTTAGGATAATTGTACATTTAGTTAAGGTAACGAGAACGGTGGACAGTGAAGATAGGTCTGCTATATATATATATATATATGTGTGTGTGTGTAAATATTCGTCAATGAACAAAGGTTGATATTACACGAATCAAGTTCACAAAGTCGCCTAGAGTCAAATGGCATTCAATCACGAATGCCGATCATCAAGAATTACCAACGAGAATGGAAGCACATACAAAACAAGTCAAGAAGCATTGCTAGACTGCATACTTTATTCATAGTGTGATAGGCTATTTATAAAGGTTACATATGTACATGAAAAGCCATGAAAGAAGAACAAAAGAAGGCACTAGAAACTAGTGTTGGCCGGCCAGCCAGGCATAGCCGTTGACCAGCACTAGCCGTTGGCCAGCACTAGCCGTTGGGGCTTCCAACGACTATGGCCAGGACCCTAGTGGCCCTGGGCTATATCCTAAGTGGTGCACGGGCCCTGATGACCCGTGCCATCTTATTACATTAACACCCCCCCTCAAACTTACGGGGGATACAACGGAAGTTTGTCCAACATAAATCAAATACAACTCAATTTTCAACGAACTTGTTACAAAAATTTCTACAAAATTAGTATCAAAGTTGCCATAGCTTCCTTTGAAACAACTCCAAATCATCGTTCCATAATCAATGTATCAACTTATTTGTCATCCTGCATGAAAATCAACGAAGTATCAATACATACATTTGCTTAATCTTAATGAAATCACAAAGACAATGTACAATATCTAATCCAAAGAGTAAACCAAAAACATAAATTGATGTTATCAAGAAACTCATTTGAAAGAAAACATTGATATCATTCAAATAGGATTATCTATAATAACTAGATTCATAAATCACTACAAACTTATGATATTATAAGGAGACCTTGTATATCAAACAAGCATTTTAAGGTTATGCTCAAAACCCAAGTTTTAAGGACAAACTTGAACCCAAACAAGCGTTTTAAGGCAAAGCTCAAAACCTTCAAATCAAACAAGCTTTTTAAGGTTAAGCTCAAAACCCGCCAAGTCAAACAAGTTTTTTAAGGTTATGCTCAAAACCCACAAGTCAAACAAGCTTTTTAAGGTTAAGCTCAAAACCCACCAAGTCAAACAAGCTTTTTAAGGTTAAGTTCAAAACCCGCCAAGTCAAACAAGCTTTAAGGCTAAGCTCAAACCCAAGTTTTGAGGAAAAACTCGAACCCAAACAAGCTTTTTAAGGCAAAACTCAAAACCTTAAAATCAAACATACAATTACCAAGGCCCTTAAATATCCTTTAAACTCAAAAGTGATTTTATGGTTCCAAAAGTAAGATAATCCATTTGAATGATCAAGACAAGTCAAAGGAATCAACTTCATGCTTTTCAAAAGGTTTCACAAGGTTTGTTAAAACCATAACATCAAGATAACTATAAGTCTTTTTCAATATTGATTACTCTCCAACCAAAAGGCCAACAACATGAAACATTTTAATCACAAAGATTTCCAACAAAAGGCCAACAAACGGAGATCATAATCTCATAAGAAAAACAACCTTAAAGTTATCAAGATCACAAATCTTCAAATAATGATTTGTTAAAGCACTTTTATCACATACAAGTTAATCAAGATAACTATAAGTCTTTTTCAATATTGATTACTCTCCAACCAAAAGGCCAACAACATGGAACATCTTAATCACAAAGATTTCCAACAAAAGGCCAACAAACGGAGATCATAATCTCATGAAAAAACAACCTTAAAGTCATCAAGATCACAAATCTTCAAATAAGTGCATCTTAAGTTTTCAATTAATTTCCAACAAAAGGCCACCAACATGAAGCACCTTAATCACAAAGGTCTTCAACAAAAGGCCAATAACATATATCTCAATTATACAAGAAGATACCCCTTATTGTTTTCCAACAAATATATTTTCAAACTTATCAATAAACAAGTTTAAAATCATTCAATTGTCACAACACATTTTTCCTCTAAACATGCTATCAAACAATTTGATTTAACTTCGTAAGTACATAATCAAAATTACATATAATAAAGTTGGAAGGAACACACCTAGATGGGCTCAAGTCTGAATACCATGCTCAGCGGAATCGGGTCGAATAACCAAATCTGTTCATTTAAGTCAACAATGCAAATACTATACAAACATGCAATAATATTGAATGCAACAGAAAAGATTCATGTTTTTCATAAGAAGATAACGCAGTAAAATAAACTAAACCCATATTTCTAATCAATAAGTCCATCTAAAACACGTAGAGCTTAATATTTTCAAATCAAGGATAAGAAAAAGTGGTTCTCACAAAAACAAACTGATATTATTGGAATATTGCATATCCCAACCACAAGACAAATCAAACCCAAGGAATTCTGAAAGCAACCACCATAACAAAGAGTGCATGCACTAGCCGAATTCACATGGCAAACAAAGAATGATGGTTGATATCGTGATAAGTAAACAAGCCAAACAAGACCACATATAGAGAATCAACGATTAGTTAAGTACTCAATCTTTATTAAGCCAATTTTCAAGGACAAAAGGAAAAAGCTATTTCAACCCTTATCAAGTCACTCAAATGCCAAAACCCAAAAAGAACTTCATAAGAGAAACCAAGGAGAGATACCGAAAACACACCAACAAACAAACAGTCACAACCAACAAAGGACAATTAGCACTAAAAAACACAGTGATTTCTTCAAAAATCCAAGTAATTATTTAATGACCATTTCAAAAACATGCTTCAAGAAATCTTAAGTCATCATATTTGCATCGAAACAACATAGGATTTTTCAAAGAAAGGGGAGATAAACTAATAAACCAACCTTAATCCAAAAATAAATCGCATAATGTTCTTATAACAACCATGAACTAAGAACCCAAGTAGCAACCACTATTAAGATTCATAGCAAAAGAAAGCAAATTTCTACATAAAATGAAGATATGGGTAACAAGACTATGTACAAACAAAATGAGAATATTGAGATTTGAGAAATGAAGCAATGCAACGCGAATGAACTAATCTATCGTCTTCTTCAAACTCATTAAGGGAAAGATATGGATCAATAACAAAGGACAATGACAAAATATTATATATATATATATATTTTTTTTTTTTTTTTGAAAAACGAGAATGTCAAAAATATTATTACTACCTCATTGTCTTTGATAAACAACAACTAAGTTTTCAAATGTCTCGAACATATCAAACATAGCCACAAATTTTCTTTAGTCAAGAATCGTTTGTTAAAATCAAAAGTTCAATTTCAAAAACATAAGCATATATACAAGAAAACCATAATCATATATTTCTAAAAAAGTTATATCTTCAAACACATTGTTATTCCAAAATTTCCACAAAAACAACGTAATCAATTGAGAACTTCATTATTTTCCTTCGATTTTCAAGATAAACATATTTTCTAAAATTACCTTGAACTTTGAAATGTCAAAAACCAAGAACCGTAGAATTTTTAAAGTTGGCACGCTTCCCAATACACTCAATATCTTCAATCTGAGGCTCTGATACCATGTAAATATTTGTTAATGAACAAAGATTGATATTGCACGAATCAAGTTCACCAAGTCGCCAAGAGTCAAATGGCATTCAATCACGAATGTCGATCATCAAGAATAACCAACGAGAGCGAAAGCACATACAAAACAAGTCAAGAAGCAGTGCTAGACTGCAGACTTTATTCATAGTGTGATAGGGTATTTATAGAGGTTACATATGTACATGAGGAGTCATGAAAGAAGAACAAAAGAAGGCACTAGAGACTAGTGATGGTCGGCCAACCTTGGCCAGCACTAGCCGTTGGGGCTTCCAACGGCTATAGCCAGGACCCTAGTGGCCCTGGACCATATCCAAGTGGTGCACGGGCCCTGATGGCCCGTGCCACCCTATTACATTAATAATATGATGCATGAATACAAGCAAACATTAACCGCAAGCAATCACTTCTAAAGAAGGTTTGGAAGATAATGTATGCACGTTAGAACCGTCAAATGCATCATGATTTGCATGTTGCTGCATATTTCCTTAACCCTTCTATTTGAAGGGAGAAGTAAAAAAGGGTATATTGAATATAATTAACCTTGTTGAATATTCATCTACTCGTTGCAATATCCATTTAGAATTAAGCAAGTATATACAGAGTCTTGGAAATTTTAGAAGACCAATTGCAATCTAACTCTGCTCCCAAATGCGACCATGTATTATGTGTTTTTATTGATATTCATTTAAGTTATCAATTTATTAACTTTGAGTGTTTCTTATTAATCATTATCGTGTTTTATTTGAGATGAATGGTGGGCTCCCTTTGATGTAGATGAACCAAACTTGGCAAGGTTTGCTCAGCGTATATTGAGTCAAACATGCAGTTCGAGTGCGTGCAAGAGAAATTAGAGCTTTTTCAAACATATTCACACAAAAAAGCGAAACAAACTCGAGCATTCTCGACTGCGTGATTTGGTATATGTTGCCTATAACATGAAGTTAAAACAAAAGTAATAATTTTAAAATATGTATTATTTGTTATTGCCTAGTTCTTTCTTAATCTTATTAATAATGAATGATTGATAGGATTATATTGCATTTGATATTCTTTATAATTTAAATATTATTTCTTTACAGACAAATGCAAAATGATGCAAGAAGGGCAAGGAAGGTGCCATATGACCCGTTGAGCTACGAAAATATTGATATTCTTGATGATTGGGCCGAAGAGCAAGAGCCGCCTATTAATTTAGAGGATGAAAATTGGAAGACACTCCAAGCCGAAGTAGAATTTTAAGCTGGAGATGATGATGAAAATGAAGGTGTTGGATGGGCGGATCCAATTATGGAGGTGGAAGAGGGAGGAAATGATGATAATGGTGGTGGTGATCCTGACTGTGTTGATTAAAATATTTTTGTTGATTATTATCTACGTTGTGGATGATTGTAATTTGTTTTAACTTTTAATTATAACCTTGTAACATTCTGGTCTTGAATCTCTTGATGATTGTAAGTTATAACCTTGTTGTTTATTAATTAAACCCCAAAAGTACTATTCAGTATTCCCGTTATAGTATGAATGCTTCTTCATTATGAGATGTTTAGTTATGGTATGGATGATTCTTCATTGTGTTATATATGTTTTGTTCATTAATTTCAGTTTTTGAATTTTTCTATTTTTTTTTAATATTTGTTTATTTTGTTAACACAATAAATAAAAATTTACACTATATAATACGATACGATACAGGTGTATCGGTGCCCAGTGCGATACAAGCACCGATACGGTTTTTATAACATTACCTAGTGGTCAACCGACCACAACAAGTAAGGAAAATAAAGAGAGAGAGAGAGCAGTCATCACTAACATCCACTGTACGATTGATGCATGGCAAAGATCTGAAGGTAGTGTGTGAATGCATCTCGAGGCTGACAGTGTAAATAGTGAGACATGCAGATGGCAGGAGAAGGTGAATTTTTTTACGATCCTATTCAATGTTTGGAAGAAAACGATAGCAGCAGAACGATAGCAACAGTAAGAGTACCATAGATGCAGTACAAATCACTTTCATTAAATTTTATCGAAAAAATTATAAAGTTTGGTCTAGGGCACTTTAATTTGTCCTAATTGCAAGGAAAAAATGATAATTTATCATACGAGAAACTCCCCAACCACATTCTTCATATCCTAGATATTCAAAATGGAAAAAAAGAAAGGCATCACAGTCTCGTAGTTGATTAACTCTATGGTACCACTTATTAAGGGAAACATCATCTTTTTCTTTTTTGTGTTGTATTATAAAACTAGTGGTCAACCGACCACAACAACAAGTAAGGAAAGTAAAGAGAGAGAAGGCAATCGTCTGTTAAGAAAAAGGGTTGAACTTGAACCCAATTTTCAATTTCTTCTTCTGTGTGATTAGCATCGCTTCTTTGTTGATTGTTGATTATTCAACAACCTTACCCTAGACAACTTTCTAGGATTGGTAACCTTCCAGCTGCAAGGCATTTTGGGGTCAGTGACTCAAAGGCAAATCTACCATGCAATGCAGCTAAGGGTTAGGTAGAAACCTCCATCAGGATACTATGTATGCTAATACCTGCCATGGAACACTATGTTTGATGTATGCTCCATATTAGCATTTAACTTTGACAATGCATGATTATATATCATAATTTTCTTCTAGGCATTGGCTTACATTTTCTAAAGTCCTCGCCATCTAATATGTTACAACTTCTCATCAATTAGCGTAACTACTACTCTAAATACCTAAAATTTTTGTCACTTAATCTTTTATTAGTGTCACACCAACTCTTGAACTCTTCCTCAAAATAACCTTAACTGTCGAACACCTAGCTTCATGAAGCATTCAATGTTAATATTTGTGGTGCTAAGCTATTTGATATTTCATTTTGTTATGAATGGAAGAACTCAAATCTTCTAGGTAGGACATTAATTGAAAATAGATAGAAGACATGACAAGGGATTTACCAAGCCCAATAATACAAAATTGATTCTCCTTAAGAGTGTTTTCAACTGTTGAACCAAAGGAAAGTTTCCCGTTCATCATTCATTCAACAGAAAAAGATACTAAAGGCACAAATGCAGCAACTAGAGCTAGGAAATTATTCAAACAAGTCCCGAATGGCTCCTTGTGGGTTTTTTTTCATTTTCATTCAAACCAAGATTTGGAGTGCACCGGACTACCAAGACACAAAGAAGCCTAACATGGCCGTGAACAAGTTCGACGAGGACCATTCACACAGTAAATATCAATGACGAAGGTGCCAATCAAAAGATAAATAGGAACCATCAATTTTAAAGCACAGAAGAACAATATTTCCAAACAAAGGACATGTAACTATATTATCTCAAATAGATAAGCAGTACACTAACCAATCAATGACTCGCTATAGTACATAGGAACCAAATAAGTGGTTTTCAGATAAGTAAGAAAAAAAGGTTGGATGGATCTAGCAGATGCACGGCCGCGCATTTGCCTTAATACGTAGATGCCCATCTGGGCGTCTGCATGAGGAGGCAAACGCCCAAGCGAGTGTCTGCCTCAGGAGGAAAGAGTTCCTAGAAAGCGTGGGCCTCGGGAGGCAGACGAGCCCTAGAGGGAGACTGCCTTTCGCCTTTTGTTAAAAAAGCCGACAGCTTGCCAGCTTTTTACGGCGAGTTGTAGGACGAGACAAGAAGGAGAAGATGACAAAGGGGTCGAGCCGGGGAAGCGAAGGAGGGAAAGAGAGCGTCTGCCCTAGCAGACAGAAGCTTTGTCAAACATATGAGAGAGAAAAAGATCGAACGGAGAAGAGGAACGAAGGGAGAATAGACAGAGAGAGAGAGAGGAGAGAAAAGGAGAATAAGCAGAGAGGAGGAGCTTACTGCTGGTGCGACGCGCAATGGAACAATGCCGGTGCTACCGGTGGCGGTGATGAACGATGAGTGGTCCGAAAGGGCACCCAGTGTCCATGGGTGTGCATGTCGCCAAAGAGGGGGAGGGTGTGTAAATGACAACGCCTGTACACCTTTTATATATTAAAATTATGTTTCGGATAAGTACTCCCTTCCATCACATCTAATTCTAACATTTCTCTTTTCTCCCACTCGATCCCATTAAGTCTATCTTTTCGGATATGTCTATATGGGCAACAAATTTTTATTTAGTGTTGTTATTTTCTCCACAACTAAACAATACGTATTCTTATAAATCTCATGAAAAAAAATTAAAACAACAAAATAAAACTAATAACAAGAAAAAATAACAACAATATAAATCAAAAACATAACCGAAAGAAGAAAAATCAAGAAACATAAAAATAAACAAGAAAATAAAAAACTAGAATATGCTCATGACAAGTGAGATGCATATCTCTTGTGGAGAACTTGAGATTTTTTTGTTTTGATTCCGATCCAAAATGAAATCAATACATCAAATAAACACAAATAAACAACAAGAAATACACTAAATCAACGAAATACCCTATCAAATCATTAAAACTGTTTTAATTTTACTCTCTTCCTCTTTTTTTACTTCTCTTCTTCCTTCTTTTTTCTTTTTATTGTTTTTTCGTTCGGATTCATAGCACTATGAGATGGTGGATTGTTAAATATTGTCTATTGTATTGAGCTTTAAGGTGTGGGTCATCGAAAAAAATGGTATAGGATGGTCAACGATAAAAGAAAATTCAGCCCACAGATAGAGGAGAGAGAATTTTTTTAACATTAGGGGTATAAGTAAATTTCAAAGTTTAACAATAACAAAATCATAATCACGTTAAAAAGAGGTGAGCAGAAAGTTAAAAGGGTATATGTGTATCAATTCTCATAACGAACAAAGTGAAATAAAGTTTCAGACGAGAGAGTCGTGGCTGAGACGTGTTTCCCTTGTGAGGAACTTGACCTAGTTTTTTATGCTTTTTTATTCTTTTATTCTTTTATTATTGATTCTTATTATTATTGTTGTTGTTATTTTTTTCTTATTATTGGTTGTGTGTCTCTTGATTTTTCTTAATATTTTTTTTTGACAAAAATCGTTTAAGATGGTTTGGACATATATAAAGAGGACCCAAAGACACTCCCGTAAAAAGACATGAAAAACTAGATTGTAATAATATTAAAAGTGGTAGAGGGCGACTACAAAAGTATTAAAAAGAAACAATAAAGAATGATATAGTTTATATTAAGCTAACTGCTAGCATGACACATGATGGAGCCATATGAAAATAAATAATCTATGTAGTCGACCCCGTTTAGTATTGAAAAATTATTAGTTGTTGTTATTTTGATTAGATTTGTAAGAATATTCATTGTTCAATTACGAATAAGACAATAACGTTAAATGAAACATATGTCGTCAGAGCGAAGAGATCTGGCGAGATAGACTGTTGCTATAATTGGTTGGGAGAAGAAAGATAAATGTTGGAATTGAGTTTGAGAGAATAGAGTATTTATATAAGGGTAATTTTGGTAATTTTTAAAGATTTGTAGATAATAAAAAGGGTGTGCACATAGTAATCTCCCAAACAAAAAGTTGCACTGCTTTTACTAAAAAAGAGTGTTTGATTCATGGTACCATGTGATTCAAGGTACCACGCCTTTGGTATTGAAACTGCAGTTCTAGGTTCATGTGGAATTGGAAACCGTGGTGCACCATAATAATGGTTCCATGTTTGATTTGCCTATAGATCTTTTACTTTAGTTTCCACTTCCTCTTAGTTCCGTGTTTGATTTACATGGAGCCGAAACCTTTTCCTAGCTTTTGTTTTCCATGTTATATATATATAGCTCGAGTCTCTCCATCGCACAAAAAAGAAGCCAAGTTAGATAGTGGAAAGAGAGTATCATTAGCAAGCCAAGTTAGAAGTCAATATAAACATCTATTAGCATAAATCAAATGAAACCAACTTGCACCCATATAACACAAAAAGTAATCTTTTGGAAACCTCAACCATACACCCATGTCAAGTGGCATGAGTTTATATTGTACATCAAATACAAACACATCAACATCAACTTATTTAGTAATGAGGAACATAATAACATAGCCCTGTCACTCAACAGCACACCTAATACAAGAAGCCAACGAATCATAATTTATACTGATATATATTTTTATTGTATTTTCTACAAAATATTTCATTTTGTTCATCTCAATGTGGGATGTTCAGTGTAGATTCCAACATAAACATCTGACACGCCTTCGCAAATATAACTAGTGCTTTTGCTAAAATCACTCTAACATCCTTATCGGACATATGTATATAGTGATTCCTAAAGTTGGTTATTTTCTCAATTTCATAAACCTGATGACATCAATTGTGGAAATACATAAACCTATAGATACAAACAATTTTATGATAAAGAAATCAGATCCATTTAAGAATAACCTTTTTCTTTATCCTAACACATCATAAGTAAAAAACTAGAAAGTAACCAAACAAAGCAACAAAAAGGTGCTTAGAATCCTAATAGATTTACAATGAGATAATTCATGATAGGTCTTCCCATTTGTAGACAAAACCAATCACATGCAACTGACATTTTTTCTTTTTTTTCTATAAGAAGGCAATGCATGTCATTATTTCTATAGAAAACTTCACCATATCCATAAGAAAGGTAAGTTGCTCTTCACATTCTCTTTCACCACTCCCCTCAAGTACTTCGTCCCATATTCTAAACAAAATAAAAAGAAATACAAGAACTCGTATGATCATTTGGAATAGACACAAAGAGTCAAAACCCAAGAACCCACAGTCATTTTGCATAAGAGAGACAAACACGAAGTTCTAGGAACCAGCATACAAACATGAAGAATCGAAACCCAAGAACCCATTTCTTCTTCTTCTTTACTTTTTGTTTCTCTTGATTATTGTCTTCCTTAATATGTTACCTTCACCCTACGACTTTCACTTATTTTGGTCTTAGCGGGTGGTGGCGTCCCTTGGAGGTGTTGTTGCAGTGGGCAGAAACGAGGGCCAAAATCATTAGCGAGTGGTGATGCAAAAGCAAAAAGACGGTCGAACAAGGTCGAAGGAGAGACAGTGTAAGGCAAATAGCGAGTCGAACGAGTGCCAAGATGAGGCCCAAGTTATGTGGCCCATATCCTGACATGGGCCAAAGATTTTCCCATGGAACTTCTATGTCCATCATGTGTTTCCCGTTTGATTGGTGACGGGGTCTTGGTACTGTAGTACCTAAAATGATAGGTCCAACCCTTATGATACCGTGAATCAAATATACCCAAGAGAATATTTGACCAACAAATCTCTCTCATCTTCATGGTTTTCTACACGGGATTAGTTTAGGCGTTTTATTTCCATTTCCTTGTGCTGCTAGAACCCTTGTGAAGGTTGTTAAAACGCTTGTTACATGTTTCTCTCTATGTGGTTCATAGCTCTCTGTACCAAACTTATCCCTTGTGGCTGTTTGGTACTATGAAGCTAATTGTTATTATTCTAGGTTGGGCCAACCCGAAACTGACCCAAACATGAACTGGGTGGGATCCGGGTTTAACAATATGATCGGACCAGAAAAAAATGGTTTGATTCGGGTCAGTCCATTTCAACCTGAACCCAACCTGATGACCCGATTCTACTTCAAATGGCAGAAAGTGGGCATCAAACCATTGGATGATAAAAAACAAAACATGATCTACTAACATATAGGATAGTGCTTATAGAAAACACATAGGATACAACATAAACTCCAAGTGTGATCGAAGGCTTGAGTTTAGTTTGGTATGCCATGGGTGATATATATAGGGTAAATCAGGTGACCAAGGGCCCAAAGTCAGATGAAAACCCCAGGAATCTAACTCATGACCTTCAACTTGTGAGTCGAACCCCTAACTAGGTGAAATTTTTGCTTTCTTTGTTGCAATGGGTACTTAGATTGTGAAGGTACTTGAAAATTTAATACGCATGTCAATGGAGCAGGCTCATGACACGACATGTATTATCCATACAGAGGCACACGACACGGGACACAATTATTTTATTTGTATTTGACGTTGTCTTAATAAGTTTGTAATTTTTTTGTAATGTTAAACGTACCTATGGATGTTAAAACTAGAAAGGAGGAATTTTCATTCTTACAAAATACATGTCCTAGAAACTTGGTGCTTTTGGTAGTAAAAGACTTCATGTCGAGGGCCAACGGCAAACTACGGATCTTAGTCCCAGCCAAGTACTGTTATTTTAGGGAGGACACGTAAAAAGCCATACGTGTCACGTACAAAAGCGAGAGGCTTGAGCCTACTATGATTACGCATACGTTCTTAGAAAGGGGAATGCTAATATGAGAGGAGCGAAAGGGCGCCAAAGTGAAAACGGCAATTTTCTTCACCTCCCCCCCTCTCTCCATCATTCTCTCTCCAAGGAGCTAGTTCGGCGTTGCGAAGGAGGTAGGGTTTCCCAGGTATCGTTGAATTCGTATTTGCTTCATTTTTCTGCTTAACGCATACTTTAGTTTTACACCAAAGTGAAAACCATATGTTAGGGTTTGAATTAGGTTAGCATTCATTTTTGTTGGAAGATTCAAGTTTAAGTCTTAGTTTTTCTCAATTCCAGGTTATGCTAAATATGTGAGAGTATTAGTATGCAACATGTTGGTTCTTGTTAAATGTTAGTTGTTCTGAAGAGTTAGTTCGCGCAAGGTCAGATATCTGACACCAGACTACTTTGTTGTGTTGTTGGAGAAATGTACATCAAGCAGGTATTATGTTTGCCTTATCATGCATGCATATTAAATTTTGATGTTTCACATTTGTTTATCATTCTCGTTCATTTAATTGTACCGTCTCATTATTAGGTTATCATTGAAGGTTTCAAGAGCTACAAAGAACAAATTGCCACAGAGCCATTTAGTCCAAAGGTCAACTGTGTAGGTAAATTTTGCAAGAAAGAATATTCCACTCCGTGCTGCCTCAGTCTACCTCTTTTTTGATTTCCATCGCTAGCCATTTCATAGAGTGTAGACTGTTTTTTGAGAAGAAACAGGGTGCAGACTATTCATGTATATGTTTGTTTAGACATCTACTGTTTTCTTGTTTTTGTGGTTGGGCTGTGATTGCTATGAGTTTGTGCTTGTTTTGTTTTGTGGAAAATTTATCAATATTGTAGGATCTTGATTATATCAGGAATGTGATCAAGTACGTCCACATCATAATCATAAACCTACAAGCCAGGTTATATCTGAATCCAAGTATGTCTATGTAATTGAAATTTAAAGATAACAAAGTAGATGAAAATTCAGGAGAAGATATTTATGTGTGTCTATATATATAAATATAATTTTGTGATATTATCATGATATCATGACAATAATGCAACAAAAGATTTGTTGAAATCGACACATCAGCATATGTTTGCATTCTTTGATTGTGATTGCCTTTATGGGTATGGAGTTTAACATTTACTTTTTCTACCAGTCCATATATAACCTTCTTTAACTTGCAAAAATTACCTTTCTCTCTTGGTAATTGGACCCTGGAGGTGATCACAGGTTCACACATATTTCTTGTTTATGATTTGAATGGATTTTTCACCTCCCAAATAATACAGACCAATTTCATCTAGGTATATGGATGCACTTATGCCATTTTTGCTTCTGCCTCGGTTTATTTTTGGATGACAAAAGCTCATGCTCTTGTATGACCACCCTTCCTTATATGCCTTGATGAAATACTTGTGAACAAACATGTACTTTACTTTGCATGAATACATTTTATTGACTATCAAATCTATATACAAAGCAGCCACACAGGGTTTTATTGATGTATAGAAGAGCTGTATTTATAGAGCAAGGAAGAAGGATTTATAACATTGGAGAGAAGAAGTAAAGAGAATGGGGATGCCAACGGCTATTTGAACTAGCTGTTGGGGGTCAACAGCTGGCCCCCAACGACTAGTTGGTGCCTGCCACACTAATTGGCCCTGGCACTAATGGCCAGGCCAGTTAGTCCAAGTCTAACGGGACCTAGTGGCCCGTCTCCTATTACATATCATTTTAACATCCTCCCTCAAACTTCCGGTGTATATGCCAAAAGTTTGTCTAACAAAATCATAAATCAAATAGAGCTCAATTCTTGTATTTGCTTGTGACAAGAGTTTCCATAATAATATCCAAGTTGCCACAACTTCCTTCAAAACAACTCCGGATCATCTTCTACTGCAAGAGGAGTCCTTTTCTATAAGATAATTTTCTAAGTACCTCTTGAATATAAGGTCTGTAGAGCTCCATAAGCTGAGCTCCTGTTTGGATATTAAAGCTCCCTGGATCTAGGTTAATTTTGATAGAGCCAAGTTGAGCTTGGCTATAATTCATATCGACTCGGCTCAATCGTACCCTTAGTACTGAGACCCAATTATGGATTGGATGCTCGAAAAACCTATGGGTACTCAGCCTGTTGTTCCTTGGGAAGGTGCCGGTTTTCATCCTTGAGGGGTTGAACTATTTTAAACTTGAATCTTAGATGTAGGAGGGGAGCCACACAGGGTGGCTGTTCCTGGCCTCAAGTGCACATTTTAGCATTTCCCTGCTTGATGTCTTATGTCTTCCCTGCCTTGTTACATGATTCTATAAATTATGCCACAGTTTCTCAAAGTGTGTTATGAAAAGATCTTCTGCTTGCCCTTTGCTTATGACTTACCATTTTTTTTTTATTTTCACCAAATTTATGCTGCAGTTGGTGCAAATGGGTCAGGGAAGACCAATTTTTTCCATGGTGAGTGAGTGCTTACAGCAGCACCCATTGAACTTGATTGCTTTTCAGACATGTTTGAACAAAATAATGTTAGATCTTGTGCCTTACTTTCTAGAGTTGATACTGAATCGGGTGAAAATGCCTTCCAGCTATTCGTTTTGTTCTTAGTGATCTTTTCCACAATTTGCGTCCAGAAGACAGGCAAGCACTTCTTCATGTAAGTGTCTTTCTTTTCATCATCTGTCCTGCATTTGGTACCGTGCTACTTTGCCATATTTTTAACTGATTTATTATTCAGGAAGGAGCTGGCAAACAAGTATTGTCAGCATTCGTGGAGATAGTTTTTGACAACTCTGACAACCGAATCCCTGTGAGTTCCTTTTCTGTTCTATTATCTTGTTTCTGCATTTATAAGCACCTACAATTTTTAAGTGCAGGAAATGCTTAGGATTTGCTTCTTTGCTGATCTACATGTTCTCGTGCATTATTCTTTCATGAATTATGAATTATGATTTGGCAAATGTGTGTTGTGTCTTGTGCGATATGGATGTGATAATGATAACTGAAGTAGAAGTTTTTGATATTTAATTCTTGATTGTTAAAACTTTGTGCCTTGATGTAATCCATATTCTTGAACATGCATCTCCTTGTATGTTGCTGGAATGCATGATCTTACATGAATTACCTATGCTGTTATTTGTAGGAACAAAGGGGATATTGTGTATAAATTATGTCCTTAGAGGGATTAGTATCGAGCCACTGCATGCTT
Source organism: Brasenia schreberi (assembly GCA_036023115.1). Classification (NCBI taxonomy): domain Eukaryota; kingdom Viridiplantae; phylum Streptophyta; class Magnoliopsida; order Nymphaeales; family Cabombaceae; genus Brasenia; species Brasenia schreberi. Next base: position 9,011,121 of record JAYKKT010000066.1, read on the forward strand.
TTAGAAAATGAAACTGACAGGCTTCAATGTTGGGGATCATGGTTGTCCCACATGGTCATTCGTTGAGGACAATTTAAATGTTCGATACTTCTTCAAAAGTTGAATTAGTGCACACGGAGCATCAATACTTAACATGATGTGTGTGTGTTGAAGACAACATTAGTTAGGAGTAGCCGGGTTACTTAAGTGCACGCTGGACATCATTGTAATGTGTTTTCTTATTAGGGGCATTTTTCTCTTTTTAGATGTAAAGTCCGTTTATGAAATAGAAGAGAGAGAAGGAGGACAACCCTCCTTTCTCCATTGTTCTCCCCTTCTTTACTCTTCTCCCTCTCGTGTGTTTTTATTCTCAACATTGTATCATAGCCATTAATCACCCAAACATGTAGTGGTTTTGACGGCGGTGTAGAAACCAATTATGAGGCTAGAAGAAAAGAAGTCTATCCCCCCAATCGCTGAGCAAGCATCGATCAGATCATGCGTGAGCCGTCGATGCTCGTTCGGGAGGCGGCCGCAGAGCAACTAGAGGGAGCGATAGAGTGTCTTCCCGTATGCAGTCCTTTAACAACAATCGCCAAGCAACACCCATTCTCTACTGCACGCATGCAAAACCATGAAGGAGCTGCACCAACTGCACACTACCATCGTAAAAATGCCAGAAAATGCATGCAACCCATCCGTAGATCGCTTCATCGAAGCATGAATCAATTCCACTATTCCAGGACCGATGCTGTACGTGAGGTCGGTTTTTCAACCAAATCAAACTGCCGAGGTCGTTTGCATGGAACACGATGATGAGGGGTTACAACCAAATCAAGCCATAATGCTATTCTACGATATGCTCTACTTTTGATCATCTTCTTCCCGATAGGTTTACGTTTCCTTTTTTGCTTAAATCTTGCACGAAGTTGAATGCCATTGGAGGGGGATGGCTTTGCATGGAATTCTATGATTGCGGGTTATATTGGACGTGGGAAGGTGGAGACAACTCATAAGTTTGATTAAATGCCTGAACGAGATGTTGTTTCATGGACATCCATGATTTCTAGCTATTCCAGGAACTCTATGTTTAAGGAGGCTTTGGAATTGTTTCTATGAAATGCAGAACGCAAAGGGCCTAGTAAGTTGACACTCTTAGTGTTCTTTCGGCCGTTACACAGTTGGGCGCTCTCGTAACAAGAAGGTTGTTGATTATGTGCAAATAGGAGGGTTGTTGAATTTGTACAGCTAACAAAGTGATTGAAAATATATACAACGAAGATGAAAGTGAGCAGTAAAAAATATATAGCCATGAAGGCTGAAAAGTGAACAACCAGGAAGGCTGAGATGTGAACAACTAGGAAGGTTGATGTTTGTGAGAACTTTACTTTGGCAGTGTTGCCCAATGTTGTAAAAACCGTATCAATACCCGTATTGCAAGGGTCACCGATACGGCTGTATTGCACTATATCGTACGGTAAGGTGCGATACACAATTTAAAAAAAAATAAAAAATTAAAAATAATGAACAAAACATGTATAACACAATGAAGATGCATTCATACTATAACAAAAACATCTCCATAACAAGGCTACAAGCATCCATATTCCATAAATAATATAATTCCATATTCCATGAATCCATATTCCATAATCCATAGAATCCATAATCATCAAGGTTACAATGTACAAATACAAGTACAACTTAGTGACTTATAAGTAAAAGTTAAAACAAATTACAATCATCCACAACGTGGATCATAATCAACATAAGCATTATAATCAACGTAGTCAGGATCACCACTATCACCATCATCTCTTCCCTCGTCTTCCTCCATAATAGGCTATGCCCATCCAACACCTTCACCTTCATTTTCATCGTCTCTAAGTCTAAGTTTTGCTTCGGCTTAGAGTGTCCTCCAATTTTCATCATTTAAAATGATAGGGGGCTCCTCCTCTTCGACCCAATCGTTAAGAATATCAACATTTTCGTAACTCAACGGGTCATATGATGCCTTGCTTGTCCTTCTTGCATCTTTTTGCATTTGCCTGTAAAGAAAGAATATTCAAATTATAAAGAATATCAAATGTAATATAGCTACATCAATCATTTATTATTAATAAGATTAAGAAAGAAATCAAGAACTAGGCAACAACAAACAATATATATTTTCTAATTATTACCTTCGCCTTAACTTCATGTTATAGGGCAACGTATACCAAATCACGCAGTCGAGCATGCTCCAGTCTTTTTCGCTTTTTCGTGTGAATGCGTTTGAAAAAACTCAAATTCCTCTCGCACCCACTCGAACTACATGTTTGGTTCAATATACGTTGAGCAAACCTTGTCAAATTCGGTGCATCTACACCAAAATGAGCCCACATTCATCTGAAATAAAACACGATAATGATTAATAAGAAACACTCAAAGTTAATCAATTGATAACTTAAATGAATATCAATTAAAACACAATACCTGATCGCATCTGGGAGCGAAGTTGGATTGCAATTGGCCTTCCAAAATCTCACTCTGTATATACTTGCTTAACTCTAAATGAATATTGCGAGTAAATGAATCTTGAAGAATGTCTATTGCATTTAAGATACCCTTTTTCACTTCTTCATCCTCCACAAAGTTAGGAGAAAATCGAATAAAAAGGTTAAGGAAATATGCGGAAACATACAAATCATGATGCATTTGACGGTTACAATGTGTATCAATTATCTTCCAAACTTTCTTTAGAAGTGACCGCTTGCGGTCAAGGTTTGCTTGTATTTCCAATTTGACCTTATCCATAGCATCATATATATAATGCATAACAGGTCTGTCTTCACTGTTCACCATCCTCCTTACCTTAACTAAAGGTACAATCATCCTAAAAAGTTTGCTACAACTTTCCCAAAAATCAGCATTGAAAACAACATCTACCACAACAATCCCCTCTCTCTTTTTAGACCAACTAATAGAGCCCCATTCATCAGATGCAAACAGTTTTTTAATGCATTTTTATATATGACAAGACTTTACACAGTAATAACATTTATAGTAAATCTTGTCAATGAAGGCCTAACCCTTCCAACTGTTTCAAATGCAATACAGAAGAATGATTATAAATAAACTTTGTAATATTTCTGCATGCATCTATAGTCCCTCTTATTTCATCCATTGCACTCAAATCTTAAAGCTTTAAGTCTATGCAATGTGCAACACATGGAGTCCATACTAGATGGTTTGCCTCAAGCATCTTACCAGCTGCTCTAAAATTTGTAGCATTATCAGTAATGAATTGAACAACATTTGAACACCGACTTCCTAAACAACTTCCTCAAAAACAGGGAGTAAATTATCTGTAATTTTATCAATATGGGACAAGTCATATGATTTAAAAAATAATGTACCTTTGAGATAATAGACTAGAAAGTTTATCTATGTTGACCATCTGTTCAACCATCAACCATAAAAGAACATCCTTTATCCTTCCACAACTCCCTAAATTCATAACTCCATGCATTAACAATATCAACCCATTTCTGCAATAATATGCCCCTCAAAGCATGATAAGTAGGGACTCTATACCCCGATCCCACTCTCGAAATAGCATCCGCCATACTTTGAAAAGAAAATGAGTTTTCAACATTAAAAGGGAGGCAATTTTCATAAAAAAAATTCAGCACACTTTAAATCTATTTTCTCAATTACCTCATTTGAAGTCATAGCGACTGAGCTCTAGGAGTCGTACGTGGGAAAAAAAATGAAGTCATCTCACTAGGGCCACTACCTCCTCTAGTACCCCTCGTAGGCATCGGACGAGTAGGAGCTCTTGCAGTGGAATAAGAGCCAACTCCACTGCTACTACCACCAGAACCTATACTTTTTCCCTTTTCTCACCTTCTCCTCCCCTCTTCAGCCATCTCTTTTCCCATCTGAGCTACACCATGGAATTCATCACCACCATGACCATAGTCACTATACATCCCCTGAACAGTAGCATCTTCAAATGGTTGAGACATATCCGAACCACTTATTTCTGCCCTCTCTCTCACCCTTAATCTCTTATTCTCCTTCGAAGCCTCCAATACCTACTCAATCTCATACTTCATTTTTTTGGGAACCCGAGGACATACACTAGCATCCTTCTTGGTTTCCGCAAGGTGATGTTTCATACGAGAAATATCACCATGTTTTACAGCATTGCAAAACATGCACTTGTTCACAAGCTTATTTCTTTCATACACATGAGTGCAATATTTTCAAGCCGGATCGACTCGATCGGAAATCATTAAGATAAGAGTGGACAATCAATAAGAAAGAAAAGGCTTTTTAGAGGTTAAGAATAATGGAATCTGCAAAACTTCTAAAATTTTTAAGTGAAAAATCGGGTAGAATGCCAAAGGAAAGATGTATGACACGGATTTGACAAAAACCCTAGAGATGGGGAGTTGAATTGGGTGAAATATTTGAGAATCTTGTGAATAAACCACGAAATCAACAAAACATGGTAAGAAGAGGATCTAGAAGCAAGGAAATGGCGTGAAAAAGAGTTTGGGAAGAAAGAGAAATGAAATACGTAAGTTTCAATTTTTCGGAATTTATATCAGGAAAATCGACATCGACTCGTACGATACGCTGCAATACAACCCCGTATCGTACGATATGGCACGATAAATCGCGATAAGCGATATGTGCTCTTGTATCGTATCGTATCTTCATACGATACACGATAAAATCGTATCGCACGATACAATACAATATAATTTTTATGACATTGGTGTTGCCAGAAAAGGATAGTAGTGTGGCTGCCCAATCACATTAGCACAATCACATTATGAAGAGAAGAAACCGGTAGTCGCAGAGAGCTAGCTGTTTTATTTGGGGTGAAGAAGGATCGATTGCTGGGAGTAACTCGTTTTTTGTTTATGTTTATAACAAGAGTTAAGTATGTACTCTCAGAAGACCAAGCGACTTATATGATTATCACCTAGTTTTTAACAAGAGTTACAAGTGTCCCACTCCCAACTTGAGGAGGTTCTTGAAGACAACTTTAGTTAGGAAGAGTTTGGTTACTTAAGTGCATTCAGGACATCAATTTAATATGTTTTCTTATTAGGAGCATTTTTGTCTATTATATAAGGACTTGGTTTCGTTGTAACATGTTAAGGGTTTATGAAATAGAAGAGAGAGGAAGGCGGCCTCAATGGAGGGCCAACCCTCCTTTCACTATTGTTCTCCTCTCCTTTCCACTTCTCTCTCTCGTGTGCTTTTATTTTGAACAGTGTGAATGTATCTGGCATTTTGTGCATTTTGAAGTTCATACTTAGCTGAACAAAGCAGTATGTGTGTTGGTTCCTGGCAAGGTTACATGGGGACATGTTTGATCTCTAGGCAGCACAAGTAATAAATGATGGATCTTTTGATGTCATGGGTGGAGGCATAGACAAGGGCGGCTTCCTACTCTATGGATCTGTTTGCAAACATGGAAGCATGGAAACAAGAAAAAGGTGCTTCCAGCCATACACCATCGTGTTCAACTCTTTGTGTGTGTGGGTGTGGTGGAAGGTTGACTTGTAAGTATTAAAAATACCAGGAGGAGTTAGTCCACAACCAAACCAAGTAAAAACGTAAAAGGGAGCCCCATAACACTAGGGTTTACATGGCTTGCCCAAGTTCATCGTATTATTGCTTTAGGTGACATGTATGGTCCCGAGTAAACTGGAACCGGCAGTTCCCGTAACCTTGAATCGTAACTGAACCGGCTTAAGAACGGTTTTGGTTTCAGGGCAATTTTGATTTAAATTTGGAAGATTCAAAATTAAGAAATAGAAGTTAAACTTTTAAATTAAAAAACTATTAATTTATATGTATGTAATGATATGCTGACAACAATGTTATCACGATGAACCTATGAACTAATGAAGTTGACAGGTCTATGTGATTGTTAAGCGGGCTCCTTTTCTCGAGGCTATCATTATGAGAAGGGGAGGCTGTTAATTATGATCAGCCGACCCTCCTCCTCCTTAGAACCTGAAAGGGAGAGCGGCAACCTCATGCCAGTCTCCCTCATGATAGCCAGTCTCAGGAATGAGGCTGCAACTGACTCTCATCATGATAGTGATCTCGGGAAGAGGGAGGCTTTTTTGTGTTTTTGAGGGGAGGGAGTGGGACTGTGAACTGAAAGGAGTTGGGGTGGTTTGGCGGTTTTAAACCATTTTGAACCGTCAAATTTTTATTGGTTTCGGTGCGGTTTTTGAAAATGACGAACTGGATAGTTCTCGGTTCTGGTTATGATAACGGGTTTATTTCAAACGGTTTCGGCCGGTTATAGCGTTGGTCCGATTTCGATTTGAACCGACAAACTGGTTCTAAACCAGTCATGTCTAACTCTGGGCATGCTATACCCAAATCAACATCATTCTCACTGAGAATGTGTTTCTCTTTTGGGCTCAGTAGCATGACATTAAGAGAAATAAAATATGTAGAAAGCTAAGGTGTGTTAAGGTCATCTCTCTTGTCTTTGTGGAATGTTGTAGTATCAGTATTTATGTGCTCTACAAAATGCTTATTTAGTATTTGACACCAAGTATTTATGGTCGGTCTCAAGCCTCAATAAGGAAGAAGACCTCAATAAGGAAGAGGGTTGTGTTAGGCCTCGGACAATCTGACATCCAAGATAAAACTTTGTTGGACTTTTATGATATATTCTAGTGTGGTTGAGTAGTGTGGAAAAGGCTTGGCTGTTATTTGTTATGTTATAGTATTTGACACAAATACACTGAGAATATGTTTTGCCTTGGTGACAGGCCATATTTTTTTGATTTAACATTTTGAATGCTGATTGTGTATCTAGTTAACTGATTAAGGAATGCACAATATCAAGTTCCTAGAATGCTTTGCTTCTCGGTACCATTATCTCTTATGGCCTTTCCTTGTACGGTTGTACCCAGATATTTTAGTTATTGAAGAAACTTTCTGCCTGATGAAATCGTCACTTGATTTTTCTAAGGACCAGACACATACAGACTTGATCTTTCAGAGAATTACTCTGGATTTGTAGGTATATTCTTGGTTATTAGCTAGTGGTCCTTATCACAAATGAAGGAAGGTGGTGGTTCCATTAGGAAATGGAACGATCTTTTGCCAGGAGTTGTGTTCTGTCAATAGTAACACGTAGGATCCTATCAAAACTTAAAAGATATTTTGAGGAAAGGTAATTATATTAAAGCGGGCTAATAGGAATTAGGAAGTTAAGACCTAGGAGAGGGGTACAGCAATATCACATGATTAACATTGGCAGAAGTGGATAAAAAGAGAAAAAGAAAAATTAAATATGGGCACCTCATGAGTGATCTCACTGTCTGCCTTTCAGATTCACTAGGTGGCTTTGATCTTTTTGTGAATAGCCTTTAGGGGGGATATCTCCGTTGAGAGGATTCTGTCTTTGCAAGTTTGCACTCTATCCACAGCTACTACCATGCAGTCAGTAACCAATTCCACATCAGAACTCTGAAGGTAAATGTGCTGGGACATGAGTACTACAGAATAGATGACCTCTTGGGGATCCCTCATGTTGCACCCCTACTTGAACCACTGACAGGCTTGGCTAAAGCTAAAGGTTCCTGGAGACAGCCTCTCTTTTCAGTGGTGGGCCTTTTCTCCAAAGTAGTTTGATGTGACAGCTTTATTTGGTCGAGTACCTTGTGTTTGGAGGAAAAGTCGGTCTGCAGGTTCTTCAGTAAATCTCTGTTTGGACAACTTTATTTGGGCAATCAAATCTCTCCATGGGAAATGAAAAACTGTCTAAATACTAATTTAACATAAATAGTGAGTGCATAGTACCAAACCTGAATATTTTGAACTTTGACCGTTCATGATATTGGATAATTTGCCTAAGTTTTTGTTGACAATAATCTGGAGATAATTCTTAACCTTCACGTTGTTTGACAAGATATCCAATTAAACCACAAATTCAAATTCTCTTGCTCTTAGCATATTCGATACAGAAAAATAACTACTGTTTCATATGATTAAGAATGGTTCCAAACACATTCAGCCAGTAATAGTTATTCATATTCTGATTATAATCACTATAGCTATCCACCTTATTTGTGTTAATAGTTTGAATGGATCTGCATGACCTTGTTATGTACTGTTTGCAGGTTGATAAAGAAGAAGTATCCTTGAGAAGGACTATAGGTGCAAAAAAGGATGAGTACTTCTTAGACAAAAAACATGTCACGTAGGTCTCTTATTAACGCCATTTTCATTTTCTCTTTAATTTGACACTCCTATACTTCTCTTATTGAATTGTTGAAGATAAACATGAATGGTATTGGTAGGAAAACGGAAGTCATGAATTTGCTGGAGAGTGCTGGTTTTTCTCGCTCCAATCCTTATTATGTAGTTCAACAAGGAAAAGTAAGCACTCCAGTGGAGTAAAAGACTTCTCTTAACCCTTTCCATGTTTCAAATTATTCTAACATCATATTGCTTCTTTTGAAATCAGATAGCATCATTAACACTAATGAAAGATTCTGAAAGGTTAGACCTATTGAAGGAGATTGGTGGTACCCGGGTTTATGAGGAAAGACGTCGTGAGAGTTTGAAGATCATGCAGGAAACTGGCAAGTTTGGTGCTTTTGAAGGTTCACTTTTTTCTCAGGCATTTCTCGAGTCTCATGAAATGTTTTCCATTTCAGGTAACAAAAGGAAGCAGATTATTCAAGTGGTACAATATTTGGAGGATAGGTTGAAAGAACTTGATGAAGAGAAAGAGGAACTGAAAAAGTATCAGCAGCTTGACAAGCAACGAAGGTCTTTGGAGTACACTATCTTTGACAAGGAGCTTCATGACACAAGGTCGAAACTAGTGGAGGTATTTGACGTAGTTCTGTTAAGGATTGACCTATGTGCACCTTAGTAGTGTTAAAGATGTCTATTTATGACATGGTTGCATATTGCAGATCGCAGACAGTAGCGCAATAGATATAGGCTGCATATGAAAATTAATAATAATATCCTTCATTTGGTTATGGTTTATGTGTAGCTGGTAATCTTTTAGTATCACATTTGTTCTCTTCTTTGAGACAAGGAGTGCACATAAATAGGACATACACATTATATAATGTATTTTAAGTGCCAAACATACCATGTTGTTTCAGAAGTTTCACAAGTCAATCATTGTTGATGATGCAATTAAGAGTGGGCCTTGCTAGCATTTTGGCTCCTATAACTCAGATTGTTTTAGGTTGGAGCTGACCCAACTTTGGGTCACTAGTAGTGCACCCGAAGTGAGTCTGAATGGATCTATTATGTATGATATTGTCATCAAATCCTATTAGTAAAATGTGAAAGGAGATAAAGTTTTTATGGAATTGCTTTACTACCATCAAGCTCAATAGCAACTAAGAAACCATGAAGATAAACCACTTAATGTTGGAGAAGGTTTAATTTTGGTGGTTTGCCACAACCAGATATTGTGGATTGCCGGCCAACTGCAGTGAGGGTTCCTACAATATCAAAGAAGCTAGTTTTGCTACATCGGCTGCTGGACGTAGCTAAAATGGTAGAAGCGAGAGAGTAAGTGCGTTAAAGGCAAGGCTGGAAAAAATTTGTAAACTGGGCTTTAAATGATGGTACTCATTTGAAAGGAAAAGTAGAAATGGGAAGAGAGAGTAGTAGAGGTAAAAGTAAAACTGTACAACTATTGGAGTGCGATGATCAAGTTTAAGAGGTTCTTACAATTATGCATTCTGAGATTGAGACAGAGAGTGCCAGGGGAATTGGGAAGGAGTTATATTAGGTGATCAAAAGAATTCTACCTAGAGAAATGGTTTGTTGAGGAGGAGATCTCTGAATGGAGATGGGACAAGGAGGGGTTAAGAGTATGAACATGTTCATTGTAATTGTGTTTTTTGCCAACTAAATGAAGACAATATGAAAATCCTTAATTTTGCTATAATGCTATACCATATGATCTCTTTATGTGCATCAACTTCACAGTGGACATCTATGGTGGAGCAACAGCACCTTGTCTTTCGACTTGTGAAGGGATAACATACTTTTGTAATGTTAATATATGATTACATCAAGAAGCAAGACTGAGCTTATATCTCTTGATGATGATTATGGATGAACTAATAAAGGGAGTTGGAACGAAGTGCACTTATGCATGCTATTTGCATATGATGTAGTATTAGTGGATGAGACAAGAGGAGTACAACAACAACAACTACAACAACTAAGCCTTTTCCCATACTAGATGGGGTCGGCTACATGGATTCTTTGTTTCCATAGATCTCTATCGTGTGCCATGTTAGCAGTTAACTCCCAATAAGCTAGATCATTCTTTATTGTTTCTTTCCAACACTTTTGTGGTCGTCCTCTACCTCTTTTAAGGATGAGACAAGAGGAGTAAATAAAAAAAATTGATCTATGAAGCCCCGAAGGGACATCTCACCTGCCTTGGGTCACTTTGGAGGTGTTCAAGTTGAATCCTCGAGTTCAATACCTGATGGGGTGGATCCTATTGGTTAGTTAGTTTGTGTCATTGTGTAAGTCTAGACTAGGATATCGTGTCAAGTTGCTTTGTAATTCAGGTCCTAATGGCCCGTGATTAGTGATGAAAGTTTAATATTAATTAAGGGTAGTTTAGTATATTAAGTTAGATTAGGGTTGGTTAAATAGTAGTCGGCTGACATTAGTTTGTATGCTGAACAGAAAATAAAGTAGGTGGCGGCAGAAGAAGACAACCGACCAACCTTTCTTGTGTATTTCTTATTTCTGAATATATTTGATGCTTGAAGGCTCGATGTTTAACATGGTATCAGAGCTTTAAACGCAAGTATGGTCGCCATCAAGTTATTCCTCGAAAAAGATTCAAGTAAGTATTATATTAGTTTTTTGAAAGATTTGATGAAAAATCTGAGATATTTTATCAAAAACAAGAAAGGGGAGATAATAAACCGAAACAAGACAGATTCTGAATCAAAGCACTTGATTTAGAAGGATTTCAATCCCAATTAGGGTTAATGTACGATTTACAATATCGCAATTATCAGTTGAACTGAATCATTAATGAATGTGATGCATGCTGAATCAAGTGAACATCGTGAATCACGTGAACTGATAACAGAGACTACAACGTATATTGCATATGTTCAGATGCAGATTGAATCAAGTGAATGTAATGAATCACGTGGATTGATGACAGTGGCTATGGTAAATATTGCATATATTCACAAATTTCTTTGAACATTGAGAAACAGATCAATAAACATTGGGAATCAAGACTTACCAATAAGTCAACATATATTAAGTTACCTGGAAATCTGAATTGCAGTAGATCTAAACCAATCAACAACATACCTTGGTAGCTTGCGTCAACTTACCTTCAAGAAGTGGTGGACGAACAAATTGAATCAACTATTGAAGGTGTGATTTATTTACAAGAAGAGATAATATTGGTTGAGACAGAATTTGCAGAAATCAGCAGCAAAGTATATATATATATATATATATATATATATACATAAACAGATACAATACTACTCATATTCTGTGGTATCAATTTGCTTGAAAAATTTGTTGACCAAGCGTGAAGAATCATGGAAGGCAGATTGAAAGAAGAGTGAATATCATTCACATTTGGAAACGATCAAAGGGTGAAACCATTTTAAATCACAAACATTCATTTAGATGGAAGAAATTACAGAGAATGGGCCAGGTCTATTGAGTTAGTGCTGAAATCCAGAGGAAAGATAACTATTATCAGATAGAGTCCACCTAGCTTGGAAGGAAGCAATGCAAACTCTGAGAGATGGTCTAAAGATGATGCCCTTGTTAGTTCATGGTTAATTCAATCAATGAATACCTCTATCAGTAAGACCTTCATGTATATGGATTCAACAGCTGAAATTTGGTCCGCAGTGGAATAATCATATTCTAGACAAAGTAATATAGCAAAAGAATATGAGATCATTGAAAGAATAAGAAAATGCCGCCAAGGAACCAAAACAATCAGTGAATATTATAGAGAATTACGAGAACTCTGGAATGAGCAGAGAGTGGAAAATAGGTGCAATCATTGTGTAAAAGAAAGAACATCTGAAGGTGAAATCAGAAAAGTTTTTGATTTACTATGGGGAATTTCATCAGAGTACGAATCAATCAAACTGAATATTTTGAGCAAAGAAGAACTTCCATCTCTTGGAACAGTGTATTCTCTGCTACTAAGAGAAGAAGATAGAAAGAATTTAGAGAAAGGTGATCATATACAGATTGAGAAATCTGCATTTATTGGTAGAGGACAAAGTAATTACCATAGAGGAAGAGACTCCTTTAGAGATAGAGGAAGAGGAAGGAATCAGAATTATGATGATAGAAATAGAGTACAGTGCACACATTGTGGCAAAAGAAGACATACACGGGAGCATTGTTAGGAAATTATAGGAAAACCTCCAGAACATAAAATTTATGGCAGGAAACCCACAAAATAAAAAGATTATGGCAGTCATGCTGCAACAGTGTCTGAGAAGAAAGCCGAAAAGAATCCTTTAGATGAGATGACAGATTTGAAGAAACAACTTTCAGAGATTGAAACAAAACTACGGGATCAACCTTCGACTTCTTCATCAAAGACAGAATTAAGTCCTCCTACTTCCTGCAGTATTAGTGGTAACTACACTCTTAAAGATTCTACGGTCTTCTCAAATTGGATTATAGATTCAGGAGCTACCGATCATACGGTAGGAAATAAGTCTAATTTTATGCAATATTAAGTGACTCCAAGTCCTCAATATGTAAAAGTAGCAAATGGTTCTTTGATTCCGATGGAAGGAAAGGGAATAATTCAGAAAGACAATCTCAGGCTTAACTCAGTGATATATATTCCAAACTTTCCAGTAAATCTACTTTCAGTAAGTTCATTGGTTAAAGATATGAATTGAACAGTTACTTTCTCTCCATATGGTTGTGTTTTTCAGGATCTGAAGACGGGAAGAATCTTTGGTCGTGGTGAGCTACGTGATGGATTATATATCTTACCTGGAGATCATATTCTAAGGCAGAAAATGGCGTTGACAACTAGCACTACAGAAGAAGAAATAAAGATCTGGCATAACAGATTAGGACATTTGCCTGTTTTAAAATTAAGAGAGCTTGTTCCTTTTTTTTATTTCTAGTGATGTGGTCATTCAGTGTGATGTATGTCAGAGAGCAAAACATCGTAGAGCTACATTTCCCAGTAGTGAATCAAGATCAGTTGTTCCTTTTGAATTGATACATTCTTATGTTTGGGGACCATGCGTGATACCTTCGGTTGGAAATTTTAAATATTTTGTTACTTTTAATGATGATTTCTCAAAGACTTACTTTTGTTTATCTCATGAAATGTAAGTCAGAGATTTCTTTGATATTTCCTCTAGTTCATAATCTTATCAGGACTCAGTTTGGTTACACTGTTAAAACTCTTAGATGAGATAATGGTGGAGAATTCTATAATACTCAGTTGGACTCGTATCTTCAAGCTCACGGTATCATACATCAAACTTCCTGTGTTTATACACCACAATATAATGGAGTAGCGGAACGGAAGAATAGACATATCTTGGAAATTGCTAGAACCTTACTTATTGAACACAATGTTCCAAAATATTTCTGGCCAGATGCAATACTTACAACAATATATATCATGAATAGAGTTCCTACTATGACCCTTGTTGGAAAATCTCTGTTTAAGGTGATTAAACCTGAAGATAACTCCTTTCATTTGATTCCCAGAATATTTGGATGTGTGTGTTATGTGCATATTCATCAACAATTCAGAGATAAGTTCGATCCAAGAGCAATAAAATGTATTTTCATTGGATATTCATGTGAAAAAAGGGGTATGTTTGCTATGATCCTAATTCGCATAGAAGATATGTTTCTATGGATGTAACCTTCTTTGAGACTACTCCATACTACAAGAATTCAAATGGAATATCTGACTCTATCCTTGAAGAGACAGTGGCTCTACCACGAATTAGTATGAATGAAGAACTAGAGGAAGAAAAGATGGATCAAACGCACAAAGAAACCAGAATACAGATATACAGAAAGGGGGAGAGAAATATATTTATGGATAAACAAAAAGAGGTAATAAATCAAGGGGGGAAAACAATATTCTCTAATCCAAGAGAAAGCGTAGAAGAAGAAGCAAAAATGCACCTCTTATGAACCTAGTGGATGATTTACCAATTGCTTGTGAGAGAAAAGGAAAAGATCTTGTGCCAAATATCCTATATCCCCGATTTGTGTCTACTAAAAACCTTTCTATGTAGCACCCGAGCTTTATTTGACTATTGATTCTGCTCGAATCCCTACATCGATTACAAGAAGCCTTAAAGATGAAGCGGGTTCGAGCCATGAATGAAGAAATGAGTGCTTTGGAAAGAACGAGACTTGGGAGATTGTAGAGGCAGAAGGACAAAGAAAGTAGTGGGTTGTAGGTGGATATACAGAGTTAAATATCGGTCGATGGAACATTGGACCGGTATAAGGCGAGACTAGTTGCAAGGGATACCCAAGTCTATGGGATCGACTATGAGGAGACATTTGCCCTTGTCGCTCAGATCACCCTCGGTTCGCCTTCTTCTTGCTATCTGTCGTTAAGCACTCAAAAGTTGGTCAATTAATAAGATGGATGTGAAAAATGCTTTTCTCAAGGTGACTTAGAAGAATAAATTTATATGAATTAAATATCAACAACTGGTGGGAAAATTGATATATTTAACTATTACACGTCCAGATATAGCTTATATTGTAAGCATAGTAAGTAGATTCATGTAATCACCATCAAAACATCACATGGATGCGGTGTTTCACATATTGCGATATTTAAAGACAACTCCATGATATGGGATTCTTTATACTGCTAATGGTCACACCGACGTTGAGATCTATATAGATGCTGATTGGACAAGATCAACAGAGGATAGAAAGTCTACTACTGGATATATAGCATTGATTGGAGGTAATATAGTATCATGGAAAAGCAAGAAACAATCAGTAGTAGCAAGATCAACAGCTGAAGCAGAGTACAGGGCAATCGCATCAGGGATGTGTGAAGGAAAATGGCTGCGATCATTACTGATGGAGATGAACTTATTTATTGGAAAAACTATATCTATATTTTGTGACAGTAAAACGGCTATACAAATAGCTTCAAACCCAGTATATCATGAGAGAACAAAACATATCGAGATTGACTGTCATTTTATACGGGATAGTGTACATGCAAAGGAATTCCGGTTAGAACATGTGCCATCAGGACATCAATGTGCAGATATGTTGACAAAAGCAGTTACAAGAGACCAACTTGAAAGATTATGCAACAAGTTGGGTGTAACATCTATCTTTCACCCAACTTGAGGGGGAGTATTGGTTAGTTAGTTTGTGTCGTTGTGTAAGTCTAGACTAGGATATTGTGTCAAGTTAGACTAGGATATCGTGTCAAGTTGCTTTGTAATTCGAATCTGATCCATTAGGACCCGTGATTAGTGATGAAAGTTTAATATTAATTAAGGGTAGTTTAGTACATTAAGTTAGATTAGGGTTGCTTAAATAGTAGTCGGCTGATATTAGTTTGTATGCTGAACAGAAAATAAAGTAGGTGGCGGCAGAAGAAGACAACCAACCAACCTTTCTTGTGTATTTCTTATTTCTGAATACATTTGATGCTTGAAGGCTCGATGTTTAACAGATCCTTGCTCATAAAGAAAGGATGTTGAATGAAAGACGTCTATAGATTCATTTTGCCCTATGGGGCACCAGATTGGAGAACTTCTGACATAGATATGGCCGACTTTAGTCACTAAATTGTTGGATAAGTGGTTTGTACTATGAAGTGGACTGCCATATAACCAATCTACAGGGAAGTGGAACTGGCAAACAAAATGCAAAGCAAAAGTAGGAAGAGGGGTGTCATGGGCATAGGAGGAAGTGGGAAGTGAGGAACCGTGGATGTGATGTGAGATGAGGATCAAATAGAAGTGATACCAGAAGCAAGGTAGGAATTGAATTTAGTGATATACGAATCCAATAGGAACAAAACGTGAAGTGGTTTGAAACGAGAAGCTTTAGGAAAGAAATAAAATAAGATGACCATTAAAGAACATAATATATTACAAGGAAAAGTAAGACGGGAGGCACGGTGGAAGTGCACTTGCCAATTTGTTTCAGGTTTCAGAACTGACTTGTATCTTGCTTCCAAAGTGCACTTCCTGGAAGCACAATTCCCCTCTTCTTAGGCACTTCACGTTACTCAAGTTAGAACTATGTTCCAGTCAAGTAGGACAAAATTCCTTTGAGACATTATTGTTATGCTCTTAGTATAGGAATTTTCCTTTGGATATTGGGAGCAGTTAAGTTGGTCACTGGTGCATCCACCTATTTGTATCCACCATATTACTGGTGGTCTTCAAGTTTCAAGACTATAGATGACAACTCATATGCTAGAACACATTTTAGAGGTGATAATCTCTCTCTTGACTGTTGATGTCCTTCTTCCACCTTTTGCCAAGTACTTGTTTGATGATTTTCGGTTCTCTAGCTGAATGATCGCACCAAACCATTTCTTTTCGCTCGCACCATGTTTGACACATTTGTTTTGGTTGCTATAATTTTTAACCAAAATGCAGTGGTGTTCGATGCGTATCGTATTGTGTATCGTTTTGGTCCACGATACGTATCGCCCGTATTGTACTTTAATATTAAAAATTGGAAAAATTCCAAAAAATAAAAAAATAGGAAAAATTATGATAATTACAAAGAATTCATATAATTTAGACCATGCTTGATTTAGGTTAAATCCATTTTGTATTCATGTGGTTGATCTGTAACATCTGTTATCTATTGAGCTCAGGTTTTAGGTTTGTCATTTTTTTCTATCTCATCATTTTCATGATCTTAATTTAGAATTTCATGGTTGAATAGCATTCTGATTTAACTCGAACATGTGATTGTTACAAAGAATACTGGTTCAAGTTTTACATGAATTAGTTGAGCCTCAAAGTGCCTTATGATGACCTTTGTGCATGATGATTTACATTCAGATGTCAGTTAGTGAGCCTTCTCTATTTTTCTTTTTTGCTGCAACTGATGTGTAAGGTAGTCTAAATTGTATGTCATTACTTAATATCAAAATTATAAATTAGGTTGAATATGTTATATAAAAGCTATGTTTTGTTAGGAGACCACATTTAAGTAGCTAGAATTATGAAAACAAGCACGGCATGTTGAAAATTAGTATTCTGCTTGTAAGATGTACTTAAGTTCATTATGTTTTCAGAGTTTATTTGTTGAGAGAGATATTTTGACTAGCAATATTTTGGAAAATATTGTATGCTGATAACGTTTATATGTTAAAAAACATGTTTATTTTTTCTACTTAAGAATGGGTGTATCACCCATATCATACGATACGGGCTGTCGTGCTATACAAGTTGTAATGTTGTATTGCACGATACAAGTTGTATCGCACGATACAAGTTGTATCGCACGATACAAGTTGTATCGCACGATACAAGTTGTATCGCACGATACAAGTTGTATCGCACGATACAAGTTGTATCGCACGATACAACTTGATAAGTTACGTGACATGATACCCTGCCCTGTACCGTATGTATCGCACCGTATCGTACGATATGGTGCAATACAGATAACACTGCTAAAATGACATCGTCAAGAAAGATGTTGTTCATCTAAAGGTATTGTTCTTCTACTGATGTAATTTTAAGTTGAGAAAACTTACTGCATACCTGAATGCTTAAAACTCGTTCCATCATTTTAATTGTTACACAAAAAGGGCAATGATAGCATACTCCTTTTTTATATGTTGGTCTATCATATGTCCTTTTGACCCTGTTTGCGTTCATTTGGTTGCTTTCTTAAGCTGTATAGCATGATGGATCTCATGACAGGTGTTTTACTATAAAAATGAAATTGATTAATTTTGTTCACAGTTTAAATTTCTGTTGTTGTAGATACATTTCATCAGCCATTCGTTGAAGACGCATTTGGTAATTTTGTCCCGTTTGAATGTGGTTTTTTTCTTCACCATGAATTTGTAGGTGGAGGAAAGTCGTTCTAGGGTTTCTGAGAAGTCAGCTAGTATGCATAACGAAGTAGCTAAGGCCCATGAAGAGCTAAAGAAATGTGAAAAAGAAATTAAATTTTTGACAAAGGATGCTCAGACATTGAACAAAGAGAAGGAGGCAATGGAGATGCAGCGAAATGAAGCAATAAAAGTACATGCACAGCTTGAACTTGATGTACAGGACATTGAAGAGAAACTTTCTAGTGAATGCCGTTTACAGGTTTGATTGGGCGCAGAAAAATGATCTGGATGATCCACATCTGCTTGTAAGCTGCAGATGAGGTGATAGCTTGACATAGTTTTGATGCTTTGCAGGAAGAAGCTAAAAGGGATTTGAATAGTCTTGATGGAGAAATTAAGAAGTCACTAAAAGAGCTAGAAGAAATCCGGCCAATATATATTGCACGAAGTAATGAGGAGGAAGAAATAGCAAAAAAGTAAGTGCTACAACTAGTCATCAACTTGAACCGTTTATTAGTTTTGGTGCTGTAATTTATTTTGCTGAGTTACTCACACTCAGAATAATGGAGCGTGAGAAGAGACTGAGCATTTTGTACCAGAAACAGGGCCGCACAACTCAATTTTCAAGCAAGGTTGCTCGTGACAAATGGCTTCAGAAGGAAATTAATGACCTTCAGTCTGTCCTATCATCAAATATGATGCAGGTAACTTGTCTAAGATTCTATTTGGATCTCTAGCATTTTATCTATTTCCCATTTGTAATATGAGTATTTTGCCAACATGTGTTTAGTGTAATTGGCATAAACGTCTTCTATGTTTAACCGTTAGTGCTTTCACTTTATGGCCTCTTTTACAAGGTTGAATTCTTAATGCATTTGGTGGACATAGTGATAATTGTGTGTTAGAATATTACTACTAAGTAACTGTTTGATTCTGTTCTATCACATAAAGGATAGAAAATTGTATGCCTACTAGTTCAAGGAACTTGACTCTCAATGGAGCAATGTTTTGCCATGTGTGAAGATGCCATGATTTTGTTTTGCAACAGTAATGTTATTTATCTTCTGTAGTGTATGTGTTCCTTTCGTTTGATAGAAATCCTTCATTTGGGTTTATCTTTTCCTTTTCTTGTCATTTATGTTCTTTATTTGCATGTCTTCCAGGAAGCAAAGCTTAAAAATGAAATTCAGTGCCTTCAGCTTGAAGGGGACAAATATGAAGAAATGGTAAAGAGCCGCACTTTGGATTTGAAAAAGCAAGAAAGTATCATATCTAAATGTCTTGAAGAACTCGGTACATTAAAAGCACAAAGGGATGAACTACAAGACAAGCGCAAGTATAGTGCATGCATCTCTCTGACTACCATGCAAACCCCTGTCAGACATGATACCTATGTATTTTGTTATAACTTTTGGAGCACAATTGGAACAGGTCTTTATGGAAAAAAGAGACTGAACTTTCTGGAGAAATTGATAAGCTCGCTACGGAGGTAGCTAAGGCAGAAAAGAGTCTTGATCATGCTACTCCTGGTGTAAGTATTCACTTTATTTTGTGTTTTGTTGTTCTAAAAGCGAGAGCTCACTGTTTGCTGTGGGAAATAAAAGATGCGAGAATCAATAGAGCGTGTGAAAGGCAATATGGATTTCTAGCATATGATATTCAGCAAATCTAGAATTGTAAAAGTTTTAGTTACAGAGTAACTTCTGTGGTTTAAAATCAAGGAGGGCCTGCTCATCTTTTGTAGTTCTGTTTGAATGATTCCACAGACTCTTACCTGAGCAATATGACATAGGGTTCAACCGCCATGATCAAGGAATGACCAGAAAATTTGAAATGAAATTTATGGCTGGTCGTGTGCAGTTAAGAGCAGAAAGGAACAACTTGTTACATATTATGCTCATAGATATTGGCTTCAATGGGTTATTTCTGGCGGCTGAATGAATGACCTTGCGAATCACGTCGAGATTATCCGATCCATTTAAAATAAAAGAGGCCTCTTAATCAAGATATGTCTACAACAACAACAATAAAGCCTTTTCCCATATTAGATGGGGTCGGCTAGATGGATTCTTTGTTTCCATAGAGTCCGATCGTGGGTCATGCTAATGGTTAACTCAATATAAGCTAGATCATTTTTTTATTCTCCTTCCAATACTTTTGTAGTCTTTTTTTTTTTAACATTTTCACCATCACACCTTACTGGAGCTTCTTTTAGTCACCTTTCCACATGTCCAAATCATCTTAGACGAGATTTCTTCATTTTATCATCTATTGGTACCCGTCCCAGCTTGTTTTTGATGCTCTTATTATGTATACGGTCCTTCCTTATGTGACCACATATCCATCTCAACATCTCCATTTATGCCACAAACATCTTTTGTACATATTGATGATTAACTGCCCACTCAACACGCATAATCATATGATTTAGTGAGTCTAATTGCTATTTTATAATATTTACCTTTCAACTTTAATGATATCTTCGTGTCACATAGAGTACTTAATGCATCTACCCATTTTAACCAACCAACATTAGTTCTATGTGTAAATCTCCATCAATTTTTCATTATTTTAAAAAACTGACCCTACATATTTAAGGATGCAATGTGTGTCAATCTTAATTTCTATGTCATATGAAGTAAGTAAATGATTAAATCTGCATTCTATATATGATGTCATTGTTCTACTAGGTTGGAAGCCTTTAGCAAATGTTTCTCCTTATAATTCTAATTTCTTGGTAACTTTTTCCTTAGACTGATCCGGTAAGTTTGATCATTTGGTTACTTCAGAGGACAGAGAAATTAAAATTGGCACACATTGCATCCCCCAAAGGGAAAGTTTTAAATACCTAGGGTTAATTTTTAAGAGTGATGGAAGAATTGATGGAGATGTTACACATATAATTAATGCTGGTTGGTTAACATGGAGAGGAGCATCAAGTATTCTTTGTGATAAGAAGATATCATTAAAGTTAAAAGGTAAATATTATAGAGCAGCAATTAGGCCTGCCATGTTTTATGGTTCTGAGTGTTGGGCAGTTAATCATCAACATATACAAAAGATGTATGTGATAGAAATGAAGATGTTGAGATGGATGAGTGGTCATACAAAAAAAGACCGTATACATAATGAGGTTATTAGAAACAAATTAGGAGTGGCACCAATAGAGAATAAAATGAGAGAATATCGTTTAAGATGGTTTGAACATATAGAAAGAAGATCAAAAGAAGAACCAGTAAGAATGTATGAAAAACTAAATTTGGAAAGTATTAAAAGAAGTAGAGGACGACCACAAAAGTGTTGGAAAGAAATAATAAAGAATGATCTAGCTTATTGTGAGTTAACTACTAACATGACACACGATAGGGATCTGTGGAAACAAAGAATCCATAGCATGGGAAAGGGCTTAGTTGTTGTTGTTGTTGTCATCCGGTAACATAATATCATCTGCAAATAATATACACAAAGGTACTTCGTCTTGACTCTTGATTATGCTTTGTTAACTCGTCAATAACCAATATAAATAAATATATTTACCAACATAAATAAATATGTCATTTCTTCATAAATCCTCAAATGTTTTAATTCTTAGCTAAGAATCAAGAACCAAACCACTTGTTTTTTATCCGATATGAACTAGACCATTGGTTCGGTTCAATTCGGTTCAAACGGTTTGGTTCGGTTTAATAAGTTCAGGGAACACTCCTACTATAAATATCTTTTTCACCTCCTTTTGAGTTGAGCTTTTTATATAAATCTTTTCAAATGCTAGCTTTTGCTTCACTGACAACCTTTTTTGCTTCTTTGTTTTCTTATAACCCTCCCAAGTTTCATTAGTGTGACTGGTATAATATAATTTTTAACATGTTTTTCACCTTAAATTTATCTTTTACCGCTTGACTCCACCGCCAAGCTTCCTTTTGTACCGGTATGCCTCCTTTAGATTTACCTATCATATCTTTTGCCACTTTCCTAATATGTTTAGCCATATTGTTCTATGTATTAGGTGTACGTATGTAATTTAAGCATCTCCTTAAAAAACTTTCTGTTTAAATATATTCTCTTTCTCATTTTTAATTGTTGATGATTATATATTAATTGTTTGCTATCACTATAATATTATATTTGAAGGGCATATTTTGTATATTTTATGTTTATACTTTGTTCAATTTTGTATTTCTTAAACGGTCCCCTTGTCTGTTCTTTATACTTTGTTGAGTTATCCAAAAATTCCTTACATTGTAAAATATTTGAAATCTTGCAAGCTTGAATTATTCACTTCTGAAACAACTCTGACAGAACGGAGGGATTGGGCGGTGTCTGACTAATGACTTGTATTTTCTGATTTTTGGTCAATCTCTTGTACGTAATTTTGTTCATCAAATAATACAATGAACATGAAACTTATTTGTATAGTCTTTTAAGAGTGGTTCTTGATCTTCTTGCTTTGTTTCCTTATTTTTAAACTTGTTCCAGGATATTAGGCGAGGCCTTAACTCGGTGAGGAGGATATGCAGAGATCACAACATTTCTGGTGTACATGGTCCGATTTTCGAGTTGCTCGACTGTGAGGAGAAGTTCTTTACTGCTGTTGAAGTAACTGCTGGAAATAGGTTAAGTTGACATGCTTGTTGCTTGCTGAAATGTTCTTCTCTTTTGATCTCATGTGTGACATTTGTCTTCCTCTTGTGCAGTTTGTTTCATGTAGTGGTAGAGACAGATGATATATCTGCTACAATAATCAGAATCTTGACAGCAGAAAAAGGTGGCAGGGTTACTTTTATCCCTTTAAACAGAGTAAGGGGTCCACAAGTAACTTATCCCCAAAGCTCTGATGTTGTGCCACTACTAAGAAAGCTGAAGTTCTCATCACGACTTGGTCCTGCATTTGCACAGGTTGGTCTATCTGCCAATTTTAATGTGATTTGAAGATATATGCATGTCCGTCCTATGTGCATGTGCATTTGTACTAAGCATTTGGGTGGGTGAAAGCTGCGCAAAAGTTCTTACTGTCGTGCTCTGTCTGTCAAGATCTCCACCTTGTTTTTTCGTTAGGTCGAATATCAGAAAAAATCTTTGTTCCCCCCCTTTTCCTCTGAAGCAGTTTCCGTCAGCGTGTACAGTGGTGTCATGGAATGTTGTCACTGGGATTGTCCCTACAATTTCTGGCGACCGTTGGCTACCAACAGTCCTGACAAAGAAATGCACATAATGGTTCAGATGATAATTTCGTTGGGACATTCTCTAAAGATTTAGCAGCCTTAGCTAGAAAGATCACTTGCATCCATCGTTACCAAGGATGGACACTCAATCCAGGATTGCAACTAAATATAAAAACTGTTCAGTGTCTAATTTCGTTCGTGGTGTTCATCATCATATTTTGGATGTCCTACTATTTCAAGGTCATTATCTTCATCATAAGCCATCTTAAATCCTTCCAGTGTATGATGTGCATTTGGATGAAGTATCTGACATTGTACAGCAGAACCAAATAAAATTATGTGAAATTCTTTTTTGGCTGTGGTGAGGGTTGAACAATGCCAACGGACCATCTTCCTATGTGAAAGTATTAGATGTTGGTGATAACAAATGTTCCTTTATGCTAAGTGCCTTTACTATTTTAACTAGACTCCTATGTTGAAGCAGTGATGACCTTTCAAACAATGATTTTCGTAGGTTTTCGGTAGAACTGCAGTTTGTCGTGACTTGGATGTTGCCACAAAGGTTGCACGTTCAAATGGACTAGATTGCATCACTTTGGAAGGTATAAATTTGCATCCTATTTTCTTGACACACGGATTTCATGTTTCTACAAGTCATTTGTTAAATATCTGATGCAGGTGATCAAGTGAGCAAGAAAGGTGGGATGACAGGCGGTTTTTATGATTATAGGCATTCTAAGTTGAAGCTGGTTAAGTCAATTCGCCAGAATGTGAGCTCTATCAAGACAAAGCAAGAAGACTTGGAGAAAGTTAGAAACTCTATTCAAGATATCCTTGCTCTAGTATGGGAGATCCTACTTTATGTGGCTGATGCAGAATCCCGTAACTTTTAAGTTGAAAACAGATTTTTGGAATATTTACTTTGTTACTGAAAGGAAATCACTTCATGTTGCTAAGATACATTCCTTAGGAGAAAAGTTTTCTATGCAAACATGATATATTGGAGAAGAATATAAAAAAGTAATGAAATCCATTACATATGGGACTAACTCAAACCACACACAAGCATCCACTTACACACTGTCAAAAACTTGCAAAAGGAGTTTTTGTGTAAACTTCTTTTGCAAATGTTTTACACTGGAGAAGCACGTGAGAAAATTAATAAAATTCATTACAAAGAACACATGAAGGCACAATGGATTGAAACCTTATGCGGTGAATAATGTTGTTTTCATAAATATATTATAAAAATCAAAGTCATTTTCGAAATTTAGAACATACCTGATAATAATTTCCTTACTAGACTCACTAGTTCATTGTCTTTCTCTCACAGAAAGCAGCTTTATCAACTCATTTAAATATTAACAACAAAGATTTGCAGTATAAGTTATAAACTCTAAAACTACTTAAGGCGTTGCTGGATATCTTTTAAATTGTGCATACCATGGTAACTATGCCTTAAATTTGTTTCTACAGATACATCTTGCATGTGCTCTGGCCAGTGATTTGGTTGTACTTGTGCTTGTTCCAGCGCTTTGTATTCTTCCTTCACTTTTCACACAGATAGACCACAAAATCACCAAGTTGGTCAGTGAGCAACAAAAGGCTGATGCTGAGCTTGGTCATCAAAAGTCTGAAATGGAGCAAATTAAGCAGGATATTTCAATTGCGAAGAAACAGAAGCAGTCTGTCAGTGAGGCCCTTGACAAGAAGGTATCTCCAATACTATCTTTTGAGGCCTGACAAGTCTGCACTTAATTCTTTTATTGTACATTACTTTAATTGTTCCTTCTGTTTCTTCTGAATAAATTGGTCAATTGTGCATTCAGACAAGATCTCTTGGAATCTGCGAAAATCATATTGTTCAGCTAAAAGCTGGCATGTCTATTAAAGTTGCTGAAATGAACACTGATCTCGATGATCAACTAACACCTGAGGAAAGGGATGATCTTTCACGTCTTAACCCAGAAATAACTGAGCTTAAAGAACAGCTTGTTGCCTGCAAAACAACCAGAATTGAGGTGATACTTCTGAAAATTGTTTATTTGTTTATAATTCTTTTAAATCCCACTGTAGTAACTGGAAGCCATTGGCTTTTCTGTCGGATTGCAGGTTGAAACAAGGAAGGGTGAGATTGAGACAAACCTTTCAACTAATCTTGTAAGACGCCAAGAAGAGCTTAAAGCAATGGTATCCGTAGAAAATCTGAAAGCATTGTCATCTGAACTTGAGCAGAAGAGGGCTGAACTGAAGCAGGCTAACATGTCTCTTAGTGAAATAACAAAGCAGTACAATGGTAGGGAACTAGGAATATGCCAGAATATCATTTGATTTCTGCATTTCTTTTGATTCTGATTGGGATGCTGTCGTGCAGCAATGATCGAGAATGTTGAGAGCATCAACAGAAACGTTAGTGCTATTAAAAGTGAGAAAGATAAGCTTAAGGTACTTGGACTAGATCTGATGTTTTTGCAACTGGTGCTTGTTATTGTGTATGAAGATTCGTCCGGTACTTACCCTGTTCGTGGGGTATTTTGCAGTCTGTAGAAGACACTTACCAACAGACTCTTCTAGATGAAGCTAAAATGTCAGAGCAGCTAGTGAACAAAAGAAATATTTTGATATCTAAGCAAGAAGATTACATGAAGAAAATTAGAGACTTGGGTTCACTACCTTCTGATGCTTTTGAGAAGTACCAACCTTCACTATTTCTGTTTTTGTTTCTTTGTTCGTTTTTTGAGTAAATTGCAAGCAAATCCCAATATATGAATGACCTACAAAAGGTGCCAATTTTAGTTGCATTAGATGGAGCCGACCCCATCTAGTATGGGAAAAGGCTTTGTTGTTGTTGTAGATGGAGCAACTTGTGTTTGGTTGATGCATCACAGAAGTATTTTTCTTTTTCCCTGTTCTAAATGAGGTGCACTTGAAGTAGCCACATCATCTCAGTAATTTCCTTGCCTCTTTTTCTTGTATACCAATTAAATGTATGGGGATCCTGATAAATAGACTTAGGCTTGAGTGTCTTGGAGAGATTAACTATCTATAAGTTCTTCGGATGGGACTCACTGTTTCCATAATGCTTTCAGTACCTAACCATATTCTATTGTTTACGGCGTTGTTCCTTTTCCATTTTCTCCTTATGTACTTCTCTTTCATCACTGATAGCATGACTGGTTTGAGTTGCATACTTGTTTTCCTTCCCAAAGCTTATGAACCTCAAGTAATACTGGACATTTTGAAATTTATGTTTCATGGTCTTTTTATCAAAAACATATCTCAGATTGGGCATTCTTTTGTACTTATTTCAATCGGATTTCTTGTGATTATGACCTGACAGGTACAAGCGGAAGAACATCAAAGAGTTGCATAAGATGCTTCACAAGTGCAATGAGGAATTGAAACAGTTCAGTCATGTCAACAAAAAGGCCCTTGACCAATATGTCAACTTCACAGAACAAAGAGAGGAACTGCAGAAGCGGCAAGCTGAACTTGATGCAGGCGATGAGGTATCATGTAGTCTAATGTTAAGCATCTTTGTTTTTTCCTGTTCCATGAATATTGATCTGATCAAAATATTTTATTTAGAAAATTAGGGAGCTCATTTCAGTTTTGGATCAGCGAAAAGATGAATCAATAGAGCGCACTTTCAAAGGTGTAGCGAAAAACTTTCGTGAAGCATTTGCAGAGCTTGTGCAAGGTGGCTATGGTTCCTTGGTGATGATGAAGAAAAAGGTTACTCTCTTTCTATCCAGATTCCAGAAAGTAATAAACGCCATTTTAAGTGGTGTCCTTGTTTCTTTGTGGAACATGTTACTTTCTCAATAGTAGCAACTGTAGCTTTATTGATGCTTTTGTTACTCATCTTCTTTGTGGGAGATGTCAATACTTTTACTGTAGCCATGAACTTTGTTAAGTATGAACCACAGTGGTTTCTACCCACCAACTTTTAGTGGATAAGGACCACAGTTTCATAAATTTCCAGAATTATGAAGTTGTCATTACCTATTGCACTTGTCAATCAAGGTTCTCCATGTTGTTGTGAAAGCTCTCTCTCCCTCTCTCGTGCACGCGTGCACACACACAAAGATGAGACATTGGTAAGCTTGTTAGATTGATCGTGTCTTTCAAGAAACAACAATGGCATGTCCCTTGGGAGGCGTACTGGCACAACAGGAAGCTTGAAAGTAGAGTGAAGTGGTATAAGATAAATTAAGGCAAGGAAGGCACATTACAATTGCACTATGCCAACAAGATTCATGAAACTTGAGAGGCATATAAGAAGGTATAGAAATAAGTGATGTCAGTGAAACGAAAGCCAAAATTTGGGATGATTTATATAAAAAAAAACTCAACTCAAAAGAGGGTGAAAGAGATATTTTTAAAATAACTAAGATTAAAGATTGGAAAACTTAGTATCTTACTTTTATTGGATCTAAAGATGAGGATGAGACGATTTTAGTAGCAATTGATGCTATCAAATAGATGAAAAAATCATTTTCATAAGCTTTTTAACGAAACTATAATTGATAAGATTAACTTAGGTGGGCTAACCAACCCATTAGAATATATAAATCATAATTTTTATTTATGTATCCAAAAAAAAGAATGAAATCAAAGAGACTCTTGAACTCATAAAGGTCGGTAAATTTATAGGACCAAACAATATTCTTATAAAAGTATAGAAAATCCTAAGAGAGATGGGTATCACTTAGCTTATAAGATTCTTTAATGAAATATGGAGAAACCATAAGGTGCATGAGGAATGAAGGTATTCAGAAACAATGGAGACATTCAAAATTGCACGGATAATTGAGATATTAAGTTGATGAGTCATATTATGAAATTATTTAAAGAATTATTAAGCATATGTAGAGACAAGTATCAAGTACAATAGAGAACCAATTTGGGATCATGCTAGAAAGATCTACTATTGAAGCTATTCACCAGTTGAGACATCGTGGAATATTTTAGAGAAGAAAAGAACATTTTATTTGATATTTATTAATTTAGAAAAAGCTTACGATAGGATGTTAAAAGATTCTTTCAAGAACCTTAGACAAGAGAGGTATCCTATTGATATACATCAATCTCATTAGAGACATGTATGATGGTGCACACACATGTGTTAGTAGGACCCACGAAGGAATGGCATATTTCTTTGAGTTTAATATTACATTACATCAAAGATCAACTTTAAGTCCATATTTATTTGTATTGGTCATTAACGAGCTAACAAAACATATTAAAGATAAAGTTCCGTGGTGTATGTTATTCACGAATGACATTATATTAGTAGATGAGTACAAGGAAAAAATTAATAGGAAATTGGAACTATAGAGAGAAGCATTAGAAAGTAAAAGCTTTCAGAACAAAGATAGAATATATGGAATGATAGTTTTGTCATTTGATTACTTCAAATAATATAGAAATTTAGATTGTCACACATTGCATCCCTCGTAAAGAAAGTTTTAAGTACTTAAGGTCATTTTTTCGGAGTGATGGAAAAATTGATTGAAATGTTACTTATAGAATTAATGCATGTATGGTGACCGCCTAGCGACGTGTTGCAGAGCCCGAATGCAGTAATAAGTAAGCAAGGGCCACTACATTTTCGCCCGAATGTAGTGAATCAATTGCAGAGAGGGTTCTCACATCATGGATGGGTGTGGGAAAAGAAGTTAGTCCCGCTACATTGCCGCCCAAATGTAGTGAATAATTTTTAGAGAGGGTCTCTGCATTTTGATTATGGATGGATGCGGGGGGTAAGGAAGCTAGTCCTAGATAATAAGATTCGTATTGGTTCTTGGAATATCAGAACATTATCCGGTAAGCTAATGGAGGTGGTAGATACTATGATTTGGAGAAGGATTCATATTCTATGTTTACAAGAAACAAAATGGACTGGAGAAAAAGCAAAGGAGATAGATGATACAAGTTTTAAATTATGGTACTCAGGTAAAGAAAAGGCTCGAAACGGAGTTGGTATTATCATAAATAAAGATTTAAAGGAGAGTGTAGTAGACATACAACGATATGGTGACCGAATCATGACGTTGAAATTAGTGTTAGGAGCAGAGATTTTGAATATAGTTTGTGCTTACGCACCCCAAGTAGGACTAGAAGATGGTATAAAGACAGTTTTTTGGGAAGAGTTAGATAAGGTGTTTCAAAAGATTCCACAAAGGGAGATGATTTGTTCAGGAGGAGATTTAAATGGACATGTCGGTAAAGAGGCATTAGGATATCAAGGGATTCATGGAAACTTTGGTTTTGGGGATATAAACAAGGAAGGTAGGGAGATTTTAAATTTTGCTATGGCATTTGATCTCTTTATAGTCAATACAATCTTCAAAAAACGAGATCAACATTTAATTACTTATAAGAGTGGCTTATCACAAACACAAATTGATTACTTTATTTGTAGAAAAAAAGATAGAGCGTGTTGTAAAGATTGTAAGGTAATTTCAGGAGAAAGCTTAACCACCCAACATCGACCTTTAGTTATGGATTTACAAATAAAAAAATGGACAAAGAAGAAAAGAGTGCATCGAGTTATTCAGACTAAATGGTGGAACCTCAAAAGCGAGAAAGAAGATATATTTAAACAGAAAGTCCTTCAAGGAGATGTTTAGAATTATGTTGGCACACCCTGTGATATGTGGAACAATATGGCTATACATATTAGGAAAGTGACGAAAGATGTGTTAGAGGTATCTAAGGGAGGTGTACCGGCACAAAAAGAAGCTTGGTGGTGGAGTGAAGTAGTACAAAATAAAATAAAGGCAAAGAGGGCATGTTACAAATTACATTATGCTAAGAAAACTAGTGAAACTTTAGAAGCTTATAAGAAAGCAAAGAAGGAAGCGAAAAAGGCTGTTAGTGAAGCAAAAGCTAAGATTTGGGAGGACTTATATAAAAAACTCAACTCAAAAGAGGGTGAAAGATATATTTTTAGGATAGCTAGGGCTAGAGATAAGAAAACTAAAGATCTTAATTATGTTAGATGCATCAAAGACGAGGATGAAAAAATTCTAGTGGCAAATGATGATATAAGAAATAGATGGAAAAACTATTTTTATAAGCTTTTTAATGAAAATAAAGATGTTAGTATTAGCTTAGGAGAGTTAGCCAAATAAGAAAAGTATATAAACCACAATTTCTACCGACATATTCAAAAGAATGAAGTCAAAGAGGCTCTTAAACATATGAAGGCTGGTAAATCGGTAGGACCATATAATATTCCTATAGAAGTTTGGAAAATACTAGGAGACATAGGAATCACTTGGCTCACAAGACTATTTAATGAAATATGAAAAAACCAAAAGATGCCCGAGGAATGGAGAGCAAGTACACTTATACCCATATATAAGAACAAGGGAGACATTCAAAATTGTGCGAATTATCGAGGTATCAAGTTAATGAGCCATACTATGAAATTATGGGAAAGAATTATCGAACGTAGGTTAAGACAAGTATCAAGTACAATAGAGAACCAATTTGGATTCATGCCAGGCAGATCTACTATTGAAGTGATTCACCTTTTGAGACGTCTTATGGAACATTTTAGAGCAAAAAAGAAAGACCTTCACATGATATTTATTGATCTAGAAAAAGCTTATGATAGGGTACCGATGGAGGTTCTTTGGAGAACTTTGGAAAAAAGAGGTATCCCATTGACATACATTAACCTTATAAGAGACATGTATGATGGTGCAAAAACATGTGTGAGGACTCATGAAGGAATGACAGACTTCTTTGAAGTTAATATTAGGTTACATTAAGGATCAA
Source organism: Brasenia schreberi (assembly GCA_036023115.1). Classification (NCBI taxonomy): domain Eukaryota; kingdom Viridiplantae; phylum Streptophyta; class Magnoliopsida; order Nymphaeales; family Cabombaceae; genus Brasenia; species Brasenia schreberi. Next base: position 9,042,147 of record JAYKKT010000066.1, read on the forward strand.
CTTTAAGTCCAAACTTATTTATAATGGTGATGGATGAGTTAACAAAACATATTCAAGATGAAGTACCTTGGTGTGTGTTATTTGCAGATGACATTGTATTAGTGGAGGAGTCTAAGGAAAAAGTTAATAGAAAATTGGAACAATGGAGAGAAACATTAGAAAGCAAAGGCCTCCAACTTAGTAGAACAAAGACATAATATATGGAATGTAAGTTTGATCATTTGGTTATCTCAGAGGACATAGAAATTAAAATTGGCACACATTGCATCCCCCAAAAGGAAAGTTTTAAATACCTAGGGTCAATTTTTCAGAGTGATGGAAGAATTGATGGAGATGTTACACATAGATTTAATGCTGGTTGGTTAAAATGGAGAGGAGCATCAGGTATTCTTTGTGATAAGAAGATATCATTAAAGTTAAAAGGTAAATATTATAGAGCAGCAATTAGGCCTGCCATGTTTTATGGTTCTGAGTGTTGGGCAGTTAATCATCAACATGTTCAAAAGATGTCTGTGATAGAAATGAAGATGTTGAGATGGATGAGTGGTTATACAAGAAAAGACCGTATACATAATGAGGTTATTAGAAACAAATTAGGAGTGGCATCAATAGAGGATAAAAATGAGAGAACATCGTTTAAGATGGTTTGGACATATAGAAAGAAGATCAAAAGAAGAACCTGTAAGAAGGTTAGAAAAACTAAATTTGGAAAGTATTAAAAGAGGTAGAGGACGACCACACAAAAAGTGTTGGAAAGAAACAATAAGGAATGATCTAGCTTATTGGGAGTTAACTGCTAACATGACACGCGGTAGGGATATGTGGAAACAAAGAATCCATGTAGCCGACCCCGTCTAGTATGGAAAAAGGCTTAGTTGTTGTTGTTGTATGGTGACCAAATTATGATGGTGAAATTAGTGCTAGGAGTGGAGGTTTTGAATATAGTTTGTGCTTATGCATCCCAAGTAGGATTAGAAGATAGTATAAAGAAGGCTTTTTGGGAGGAGTTAGATAAGGTAATTCAAGGAATTCCACGAAGGGAGATGATTTATTTGGGAGTAGACTTAAATAGATATGTCGGTAAAGATGCATTAGGATATCAAGGTATTCATGGAAACTATGGTTTTTAGGATATAAATGAGAAATGTAGGGAGATTCTAAATTTTGCTACGGCTTTTGATCTCTTTATATCCAATACAATTTTCAAAAAACGAGATGAACATTTAGTTACTTATAAGGGTGGCTTGTCACAAACACAAATTCATTATTTTATTTATAGAAAAAAGATATATTGTGTTGTAAAGATTGCAAGGTAATTTTGGGAAAAAGCTTAACTACTCAACATCGACTTTTACTAATGAATTTTCAAGTAAAAAGTGGACAAAGAAGAATAGAGTGCATAGAGCTATTCAGACTAGATGGTGGAACCTCAAATGTGAGAAAGAAGATATATTTAAACATAAAGTTCTTCAAGCTTGGAATTATGTGGGTACACCGCTTGGAATTATGTGGGTACACCTTCTGATATGTGGAACAATATGGTTATACATATTATAGAAGTGACAAAAGATGTCTTAGGTGAATCTAAGGGAGGCATACCGGCATAAAAAAGACATGGTGGTGGAGTGAAGTGGTGCAAGATAAAATCAAGTCGAAGAAGGCATGCTACAAATTGCATTATGCCAAGAAGATTAGTGAAACTTGGGACACTTATAAGAAAGCAAAGAAAGAAGCGAAAAAGGCCATTAGTGAAGGAAAAGCCAAAATTTGGGAGGATTTATATAAAAAGTTTAACTCAAAAGAAGGTGAAAGAGATATTTTTAGGATAGTTAAGGCTAGAGATAAGAAAATTAATGATCTTACTTTTGTTAGATGCATCAAAGATGAGAAGATTTTAATGGCAAATGATGATATAAAAAATAGATGGAAAAATTATTTTTATAAGCTTTTTAAGAAAAATATATATGGTAGTATTAGCTTAGGAGAGTTAGCCAAATTAGAAAAGTATATAAATCATAATTTCTATCGGCGTATTCAAAAAAATGAAGTCAAAGAGGTTCTTAAATATATGAAGGTTGATAAATCTATAGGACCATACAATATTCTTATACAAGTATGAAAAATCGTACGAGAGATGGGGCTCACAAGACTATTTAATGAAATATGGAGAACCCAAAAGATGTCCGAGGAACGGAGAGCGAGTACATATATACCCATATATAAAAACAAGGGAGACATTTAGAATTGTATGAATTATCGAGATATCAAGTTAATGAGCCATACTATGAAATTATGGGAAAGAATTATCGAACGTAGGTTAAGACAAGTATCAAGTACAATAGAGAAGCAATTAAGATTCATACCCGGTAGATCTACTATTGAAACGATTCACCTATTAAGATGGAACATTTTAGGGCAAAAAAGAAGAACTTTCACATGATATTTATTGATCTAGAAAAAACTTACGATAGGGTGTCAATAGATGTTTTTTGAAAAATGTTGGAAAAGAAAGGTATCCTATTGACATACATAAATCTTATAAGAGACATGTACGATGGTGCAAAAACATACGTGAGGACTCATGAAGGAATGACATACTCTTTTGAAGTCCATATTTATTTATATTGGTCATTGATGAGTTAACAAAATATATTCAAGATAAAGTACCTTAGTGTATGTTATTTGCTTATGACATTGTGTTAGTGGATGAGTCTAAGGAAAAAGTTAATAAGAAATTGGAACCATGGAGGGAAACGTTAAAAATTAAAGGCTTTCGACTTAGTAGAACACAGACAAAATATATGGAATCTAAGTTTGATCATTTTGGTACTTCAAAGAACATAAAACCTAAGATTGGCACACTCCCTCACAAGGAAAGTTTTAAATACCTAGGATAATTTTTTCAAAGTGGTGGAAAAATTGATAGAGTTGTTGCACATAAAATCCGGTTGCTTAAAATGGAGAGGGGCATCAAGTATTCTATGCGATAAGAAGATACCATTAAAATTGAAAGGTAAATATTATAAAGCAACAATTAGGCCTGCTATGTTTTATGGTTCAGAGTGTTGGATAATTAATCATCACCATGTACAAAGGATGTCTGTAGCAGAAATGAAGATGTTGGGATGGATGAGTGGTCACACAAGAAAAGACCGTATTCATAATGAGGTTACTAGAAACAAATTGGGAGTAGCACCAATAGAAGATAAAATGAGAGAAAATTGTTTAAGATGGTTGATATGTAGAAAGACGACCCAAAGATGCTCCCGTAAGAAGATATGAAAAACTAGATTATGAAAATGTTAAAAGAGGGAGAGGACTACCACAAAAGTGTTGGAAAGAAATAATAAAGATTAATCTAGTTTATATTGAGTTAATGATAGGGCTATGTGGAAACAAAGAATCCATGTAGCCGACCCCATGTAGTATGGGAAAAGGCTTAGTTGTTGATGTTGTTGAATCCCCACCCCATATGACTAGATAAATCCATATTCTGTGGTACTACAACTCCTCCTCAGAGTATGTCTTGGATGTGGGTACTTGATGTTGGTGTTAGAAAACTTCGGTATGCTAGTAGAAGATGAATCATGTAGCCTAACCCACTTTGCATGGGAAACACTTGGCTTTCGTTTCGTAGAAGAAGATGAACGAGGATTCCATGAGAACAATGGATATTACTTGAAGAGCGCACTAGAATTGGTTGATGAAGTATTTCATTCTAAATTTTGTGAGCACATAATCTTTTCTTATTCAACCTGACAGGTATAGGCAAAGTTGGTACCAGAGGCAGCCGGTCCCGTTTTACCCTCATCTTGATGAGTAGGGTTGAGTTGGACCACGTACTTGGGGCTATGCAGTAGAGGGAGGGAGAAAACCTATATCTCTTCATCACCCCTCACTTGATGGAGAACAGATGTAAGCAAACCAACAATTGCGCGGCACCTAATGAGATCAGGAGCTGTTGACAGCAAGAACGGTCGTCTTAGTGGGTGAACTACTCTGAGACATGTCACAATTCTCTAGAAGATGGTGTTGATTGAATGGTGCATCTGGTTTGTTGCGAGGGGTAGCCGAGATTGCCTACAACTCTATTCTTCACAAGGAACTTTATTTCATTACATGAGTCACCCTATATCTAACCAAGATGGTAAACCAGTTGATTTGGGTAGTATGAGAATTATAACCTGTTCCCTGGTGTGGTACGTGTTCATTTCAAACTAGAAAAAATGCAGATGCAACAAAATTATATAAATAAAGAATAACGAGAATATGAGGTGCAGGGAGTAGACAAGCAAACTGATTTTATGAGAAAAAATAGGAGAGAACAAAAATTGAAAGACCAATTATTAGAGATCAAAGATTATCATCGGCAGAATATTGCTAGAAGTTTGTATAGGAGAAGATCAGAGGGGGAATGCTATGAGAGACGATGCCTTTTTCTACAAAAACAACTGAATGGCAACAGTTATGGATCTGGCTGTCATACCATTTTAGTTTTTAATCTTTCTGCAAACATTAGCAGGAGAAAAATGAAACAAATGGTTGGACTTGGTCTGTCATGGTTTCAATTTGAGACACCTGTGCTGTCCTCTTAGCAAGCGACAACTTCAATAAGTGCTGCTCAGGAATGTGTTGTCGACATAACTATTTCAAGTGTTTTATACTGGAATGCCTTCTGTTGGATGCCAGTTTGCAGGGAAGACTGAAGTCTAACTATTCACTTTGCAGAAGGGGTTTCCTACTCATGTGCACAAAAATACACTTCTGATTTGCCTCAAATACATGATTATCAAAGTAATCTTTCTTACATTAATGATTATCCTCGATTATCTTCAAAGGAATCTGCATATGATGGCACAAAACTATTTGTACATGTTGAAATGCATAGTTGGTTTTAGGGTTGCAAGATGACCCACACACTCACACCACACACAATCACATACACAAGCAAATAAACAGGTCTCTTTCCAAGTATATTTTCAACCACATACCTATATGCAATTTCATGTGCTTTATTGGATTACTCAACTTGCCTTTGTAAGTTTAAGCGATTCATGCATGCCATGATTTAGCATTCTAAGTAACTGCTTTTGGCCGGATACTTCCATTGTAGCTTTCCTTGTGGTTCTTTTTTTCTTTTCTGTTAGATTCTTCAGAAAGCTCGCCGTTCTTCTGAGGAATTTAGGTCAGCAGACCATTTTGTTTTTCAACATATTGCTTATATATTTAGGAGTGGAACTTATCCTTTACATGCCTTTGTAATAGTATGATTTCTCAATATGGAAAGTTAATTAAGGACTTTGTACTGTTGATTTTCCAGGTTCTAGCTAATTGTTCATCTTGTTTTTGTTCTTATTTTCCACAGGATGGTGAACTTGGAGATGACGACTACGATGAGGATGGGCCTCGGGAGGCTGATCCTGAGGGAAGAGTGGAGAAGTATATTGGTGTGAAAGTGAAGGCACGTGTTTACAGTTACATTCCCTTTTATTTTTCTGCATGAACTTCCCTAGGTTTCCTGAAAAAGATGTTGAAATAATGAAAAACTTAGCCATGGATGTGGTTTCTTCTGCTTCTATATTTTCAGTTCATCTGTGTCATTAAACTAGATACAAATTAAAGCATGTGCAGAATTACTTGTTTGGAAGACTGGCAGCTACCCAGGTGCATGTCGTGGTGTGCTGTAAGTGAATCATTTTGCATTGTTAGCTTTCATAGTGTGGTGTGGTGTTATCCGCCTCTGATCTTATTTGGAAAAAGAAACTATAACTGGGAAATTGCTGTTCTATTAGAGTTTTATTGTCACTTCTGCAATTGTTTATGATATCCTATGATTTTATCCTTGTTTGTCAACATGAACTAGCTTCAGTACCCGCTTAACCTAATGGGCCATGGCTAATCAAAATCACATCTTGCCGAACTCATTCAGTGGTTTAGGACTAAACCAACTTCTTTCCTGAGTACATTGAATGTAGCTAACTTTTTAGGCTGGAAAAGTTAGTAATTAGTGCTTTAGGATTTTTGCAGAATTTTTGTACCTAACCTTCTTTTTCGTCAGATGAACATTAAGGTTTATTGGCCATCTTCAATCGTTGTCAGTTTCCTGTTTTAAATGCTAAATTCTTCTGATAATATCTTGAAACTTATAAAGTCCATAATGAGAAACTCTGCATTATGTAGAACTTAACCAGTTTGTCCAACAGCGAGCACCCATGTTAGGTAAAATTTGGATTTTGACACAATTTGTACTGCAAGCAGCTTGTTGGGAAAGATTGATGTCTTCATCTGGTAGAAGAATGTGGGATGTTGATGGCTGGTGCCCTTAGTGCACATTCAAAGGGACCCCAAGCATAAGATTCTCCGCATTTGAATGTTCTGAGCATGTGTGATATTTCTGCCTTTCTCTTGCAGGTTTCCTTTACTGGGCAGGGGGAAACACAATCAATGAAGCAGCTCTCTGGAGGTCAGAAAACTGTGGTGGCTTTGGCGTTGATATTTGCCATACAGCGGTGTGATCCAGCCCCCTTTTATCTCTTTGACGAGATAGATGCAGCCCTGGACCCACAGTACAGGACAGCAGTTGGAAGTACTCTCTCTCTCTCTCTGTGTGTGTGTATTATTTTTCGTTCTTTCATAATGTAATCAAGTTTTGGGTGGAAATTGATGCCTTTCTAAGACACTTCCTTTGGACAATACTATGCATTTCTAGTCGTTTTCAATGGATTGGCCCCTTCTTTTGATTTATTATATGGAGATCACTCTTTGGTCGAGAGACATCATTGCTTGCTCATCCCTCTGCCACCCTAGTTCTCCTCAATCAGTATCAACTCCAGACATCCTATTTGAAGGCTTCTAATTCAATCCCTACCCAAGCCAAGCAAGAAAATGCCCTGTGGCCTCGTTGGTTAAACTTTGATTAAGCTATTCTGTCTTCTTCAGGTTGTACCATGTCAATGTATTGAATCATGCATGCACAGATGTAGTCAGTGTTTATCTTTGTTGTGATTTTTACGGTCAGTCCTTGTGTTTTTGACATCATGCAAATTTAGTCAGTTCTTTTAGTTTCTTTCTACTCTTGGTTTCTTTAATTCATGCCTGCCTTTTTACTCATGGATCTCTGGTGTTGACTCTGCACTTCTAAACGACAAATCATTTCACTTATGGCGACACACAGACATTGGGATTTGTTACTGAAAGTACTATTTTCCCATCAACGGCTTCTGTCTAAGAACAATTTTAAGCATGTCATGCAGGAGATGCTTTGAGAATTTAATTAAACTTGGAGCAATTTCCTGGACACGAAACACTCATGCTGTAAAATACCCCATGAATTAAGCAGCTTTCTGGTGTCTTAGGTACTAATAAGTTCAAGTCTCGTGTTCCACTTTCTTTTGTGTAATTCAGCAAGATGCTACTATAGAGAAGGTCAAAGGCATTTGTTTTCAACTACGGTCATGCTTGCATCCTCTCTTGAGTTCGATGATAGATCAAGTGTATTGCTGTATAATATAATCAGGAACAATATGGTGCATGATCATCAACTTGTTTGACTTTAATCCTAATTTCAGTTAAGTACCTATTCCAGTTGCTGTATAGACCTGCTATGTTTTATGGTTGTGAGTGTTGGACAATTAATCATCAATATTTACAAAAGATGTCTGTAGCAGAAATGAAGATGTTGAGATGGATGAGTGGTCATACAAGGAAAGACTATCAATAATGAGGTTATTAGAAACAAATTGAGAGTAGCACTAATAGAGGATAAAATGTGGGAACATCATTTAAGATGGTTTGGACATGTAGAAAGACGACCCAAGGACACTCCCGTAAGAAGATACGAAAAACTAGATTGTGAAAATGTTAAAAAGAGAAAGAAGACTACTACAAAAGTGTTGGAAAGAAACAATAAAGAACGATCTAGTTTATCTTGAATTAACTGCTAGCATGGCACATGATAGGGCTCTGTGGAAACAGAGAATCCATGTAGCTGACCCCATCTAGTATGGAAAAAGGCTTTGTTGTTGTTGTACCTGTTCCAGTTGACGTGTCAAGCTATTGCGGTTTCTCCGTATTATCCATGCTAGTGGTTGCTGTAACGCGCGTGTAGTTTTTACCAAGTTTCATGTGGAACTTTTCCTTTTCCAGATATGATCAGGCGCCAAGCAGATGCTGCAAACACACAATTTATCACAACCACATTCCGCCCAGAGCTTGTGAAGGTCGCCGATAAAATATATGGGGTGAGTCATGTTCACAGGGTTAGCTGTGTAAATGTCGTCTCAAGAGAGGAGGCCCTCCGATTCATCGAGATGGATCAAAATCAGCAAAATGAGTAAACTAACGTCTTTTTCTGCTTTTTAGCTGTTAGTATCATCCTGTATTCTGCGATGATACCCTTCACTATGTTGGCTTTCAGATAGGCTAAAAAAGGTCAGTCATCATGTAGTTCTTGGTTCTGTATCTAGGTTGTAATAGTCATTTTGAGGCATCCAGTAGATATAGTTGAATATTCTTCTTCAGTTTATTCTGATCCTGAACGTTCTTTCCAGTTATCGATTTTACTTGTTTCTATATGGTTCTTTGCTTATGATACGGTCAAGTGTGCTAATCTGATGTCAAAATTGCAAGGTGATTGATTTTGCTGTTGCTTTTCTTTTCTTGCTTGGTTCGTATATTAGCCTGTGGTTGTGAAGGTGGTGAGGGGTTCAATGATGGTTGTCTAGATACTGCGGTTCTTGATGATTGTCCAATTGAAACTCAAAACTCTTCAATTTAGGCACCTTTTCTCCTATCTAAGCAAGAATACGTGGGCCCTGTCAATATGAATTCTGTTTGGTCATGTTTGGTCGGTGATGGTGTTGCAATAGGTCACGGCTCCTTCAACAACAAACAACAACAACTAAGCCTTTTCCCATACTAGACGGGGTCGGCTACATGGATTCTTTGTTTCCACAAATCCCTATCGTGTGCCATGTTAGCAGTTAACTCCCAATAAGCTAGATCATTCTTTATTGTTTCTTTCCAACACTTTTGTGGTCGTCCTCTACCTATTTTAATACTTTTCAAATTTAGTTTTTCTAACCTTCTTACAGGTTCTTCTTTTGATCTTCTTTCTATATGTCCAAACCATCTTAAACGATGTTCTCTCATTTTATCCTCTATTGGTGCTACTCCTAATTTGTTTCTAATAACCTCATTATGTATACGGTCTTTTCTTGTATAACCACTCATCCATCTCAACATCTTCATTTCTGTCACAGACATCTTTTGTACATGTTGATGATTAACTGCCCAACACTCGAACCATAAAACATGGCAGGCCTAATTGCTGCTCTATAATATTTACCTTTTAATTTTAATGGTATCTTCTTATCACAAAGAATACCTGATGCTCCTCTCCATTTTAACCAACCAGCATTAATTCTATGTGTAACATCTCCATCAATTCTTTCATCACTTTGAAAAATTGACCCTAGGTATTTAAAACTTTCCTTTTGGGGAATACAATGTGTGCCAATTTTAATTTCTATGTCCTCTGAAGTAGCCAAATGATCAAACTTACATTCCATAAGTCGGAGGCCTTTGTTTTCTAATGTTTCTCTCCATAGTTCCAATTTTCTATTAACTTTTTCCTTAGACTCCTCCACTAATACAATGTCATATGCAAATAACATACACCAAGGTACTTCATCTTGAATATGTTTTGTTAACTCATCCATGACCATTATAAATAAGTATGGACTTAAAGTTGATCCTTGATGTAACCCAATATTAACTTCAAAGAAGTCTGTCGTTCCTTCATGAGTCCTTACACATGTTTTTGCACCATCATACATGTCTCTTATAAGGTTAATATATGTCAATGGGATACCTCTTTTTTCCAAAGTTCTCCAAAGAACCTCCCTCGGTACCCTATCATAAGCTTTTTCTAGATCAATAAATATCATGTGAAGGTCTTTCTTTTTTGCTCTAAAATGTTCCATAAGACGTCTCAAAAGGTGAATCGCTTCAATAGTAGATCTGCCTGGCATGAATCCAAATTGGTTCTCTATTGTACTTGATACTTGTCTTAACCTACGTTCGATAATTCTTTCCCATAATTTCATAGTATGACTCATTAACTTGATACCTCGATAATTCGCACAATTTTGAATGTCTCCCTTGTTCTTATATACGGGTATAAGTGTACTTGCTCTCCATTCCTCGGGCATCTTTTGGTTTTTTCATATTTCATTAAATAGTCTTGTGAGCCAAGTGATTCCTATTTCTCCTGGTATTTTCCAAACTTCTATAGGAATATTATCTGGTCCTACCGATTTACCACTCTTCATATGTTTAAGAGCCTCTTTGACTTCATTCTTTTGAATACGTCGGTAGAAATTGTGGTTTATATACTTTTCTGACTTAGCTAAATCTCCTAAACTAATACTAACATCTTTATTTTCATTAAAAAGATTATAAAAATAGTTTTTCCATCTATTTCTTATATCATCATTTGCCACTAAAATTTTTTCATCCTCGTCTTTGATGCATCTAACATAATTAAGATCTTTAGTTTTCTTATCTTTAGCCCTAGCTATCCTAAAAATATCTCTTTCACCCTCTTTTGAGTTGAGTTTTTTATATAAGTCCTCCCAAATCTTAGCTTTTGTTTCACTAACGGCTCCTTCAATATGGAAATTTGTCCTACTGGTAAACTTTTGTTATTTGTTCACAACCATTTATTTCTCCATCAAAAGATGGGAGTGATTTCGTTAATGATAATGAGATGCATCAAAGGACTCACTGGAGTTGGCAGATACAAGAAACAGGATATCCACTGTGCTGCAGAATACGGAATTATATGCTCACCAGAGAAGTGGTACCTGTAGACGTGCAACTTTATATTCTTCTACAAGTTTGGTTGCCAGTCTACCTGCTTGTGGATCTTCCCGATTGTGCTGAAAGAGCACACAAAACATGCTTACATATGGTTTTCTGGGTATACTTGAAAATCACCGTTCCGGCTCCAAAACTGGTTACCGGGCACTGTCAAACTCTCACAGTTACACCTCTTGCATAACCGTCAGAGTACTCCTTCACTGTTAATGGGTATACTTGAAAATTAAATTCATTAGAAGTGGAGAAAATGAGTTACATGTTTAACAAGTATTGAAAACGTCTGCACCGAAAGTGTTAGATCAATGGCAGAGTGCTCCGACTTCATTGCTGATGGTGGGGCCTCCTATTGTAACGAAAAAAAATGTACGGAAAATGTCTCTCATCCTCTGATGTATGATACATTCATACGCGCCCATACTTTGCCCAAACAATGCACCAAATCTGGTGCAACCTTTTCTACACTGAACCTTCAATGGTGAGCATTAACATGTAGCACAAAAAGCAACAGCTCACATGACTAGAGGTGAAACTCGCAAGTAGGAGTTCATGAGTTTTATACCTAGGGCATGCACCTGGCTTCAGCCTCCCCATCATACCCAAAAAAGAAGGGGCACGGAAATGTAGGAAAAGCGGATCTGTTACGTAGGCGGTTTATGGGGCTTACTGACTACAACTTGAGTTGGGAACTCGTTCGAGTGAGGGATGATCAAACTGTTTTTTGAAACGCTGAAGTCAACATTCTTTGAAGAAAGTAATGTACGAGTATTAAAAGTGGTGAAGTACTAAATATAAATTATGCATCCCATCATCTCAAAAACGCCACCTAATTATTTAAGTTCGAATATATTTTTTATGGATCCATCTGTGTTAATCCTAAAAGATGAAGGGATCCGGTACACAGTATGATCATTACAAGAAGCAACAGAAAAGGGGCACAAATTTGATGAGATCACATTGAAAAAATCTAAAGTAGCCATTTGTATGTTTTCTGATAGTAAGAGTAGCACATCGTCCTTTGGGCTATATCTATTTTTCAAACTAATATCACTACAAAAAGCATAAATTTAAGGTCCTAAAATTAAGGGTAAAACGGGAAAATTTCTCATTACATTTGTAGTCTTGGATGGTTGTGGCCTGATTCTACGGTCTTGCCTCATGTTCTATCATCTACTTCGCCATTGAATGGAGATGGGCTCTATTTACCCAAGCTGCCTGAATTCTCATAAATACAGTACCACAAATGGGATGCATAACCGCTCATTTTCCAGATTAGCTCGGCTGTCGATCTATAGGAGCCCAGCTAAGGTCAGCTACTTAACATCGTTTAATTTAGCATGTGAAGTAGAATTATTGAAAGAATGCATAAATGTTAAGAGACATGTCTTCAATGAGTGGAGTTCCATTTTACAAATAAATACTGCATTGTAAAGTCAATTCTGAAATCGAATTTCTGATTTCAGAACACGTATGAGGATCAAACCATAGCTCATGTTACTTGTATGATGATTTCAGAAACATGTATTATGCCTCAACATACTTCTAGTTAGAACAGTAAACACCCTGAAACCTACAGTTCCTATTTCCTATGCTGGGAATTGAGTAGGCACAATTTCACCCTAAACTCAAAATTCACCCAACCCTTGCTCTTGTGACATTATAACCTGATCTAACCCTACAAATGTCGGATTCTCCGTCCTACCCAATCAGGTTCATGAGGCTTGGATGCAATGGGGCTCGTTGCAAATTGCCATCTCTATGACATTTATAATTTTTACTTTAGCAGACTCTTTTCAAGTTTTGTTCGTATTGTACTTTAGATTTAGATTGCGAACCTTTAGGTAATTTATGTTCTCTTGTAGACCTGTTCCTCTTCAGGTGATAACTTTGAAGGGTGATTCATGACAAACCACTTTGAGTTCTAAGCAACAAATTTTAGGAGCTTGTTATTGAAACTTACCACCTTCCTACCAATTCTGAAGCTCCAAATGTATATTTTAAAATTCTAACTCATCCGTTAGTTTCATCAATTGAATCAAATCCAGCTTGGTGAACTTGTCAAATGTTATGAATGATTAAAAAGATAGATCCAATTAATAGAATGTTTGGACTATCAACAAAACAAAACCACCAAGAGCAAGATCATATCTAATCACAGCTTTTTAGCTTTTTGAATGTTCACAATTAGAGAGAGCAATCCTGGTCTACCCTGTCCGGACCTTATGTGGGATGAATTCCTAGGGTTAATAACCCACCCTACTTCAGGGCATGTTGGGTCAAGGACTCAAGGCAAATCTATCATGCAACACAAGGGTTAGGTAACTTAAGTTTGGAGCTAAGCCCCCTCGGTTGCTATGCATGGTAATACCTGTCGTGGAACACTATCTTTGCTATATGTTCCATGTCGGGCCATATTAACATTTAACTTTGAAAAAGCATTCATCTCGGCATTTTCTTCTAAACATTTTCCTACGTCTTCTAGAATCCTCACCGTCTAATTTGTTACTTCTAATCACAATCCATGTAACTACTTTTTAAATTTTAACTTTTTGTTATTTAATCTTTTATTACTATAACACCAACTTTTCTGCATACATCATTAATCTTTTCTTATGGACCATGAATCTATATCAATATCTTTATTTCCGTCATGATACATCGGTCGTTGATCATTCAACACGTAGCTTCGTGAAGCATTGAATGTTTGACATTTGTAGTGCTAAGCCATTCATTTGGTTATGATTGGAAGAACTCATATCTTTTGAGTAGGTATTAGAAGATTTGATACGTTCACACCCAAATTGATATATACACATCCCATTTTTCATGTATTTTCAAAAATGCTTCTACTAAAATCCGGTATTTAGCACCATAGTCCTTTACTCATTTGAACCCTTCCCCCCTCTCTTTGTGTGTGTGCAAACTACTTTAGTGAGATTTTCATGGTCCATTCGTTTCACACAGCCTACTCCAACATCCATTGCTCGATCTATACCAAACAACTCATCAAAACCAATTAAGAAAGAAAGAAATAAAAAAGTAAAAAAAAAATGTGAGGCCAATTCGAAGAGGTTTATGTTGATTTTTAAAGGTACGTTGATTTTGTTTAATTTTTATCATGTTTTGCTTCATTCGGTATGTTTTCGGCCAAAATCCTCGTGAAAAAATCTCATTGAGTTTCTAGCCCGAGATGCGGCATACAAGCATATCTTATGAGAGAGACCACTTCTACAACGTTTCTTTCTTAATAAAAAACACGATGATGTCACGACTCTATCATAGTCGGAAACACGACTCATCTGCATATCCCTGACGTGGGAGATGTCATTGGGACATTTTTCTCTTGTTTTGAGCAATGTGACTGTGCCACATTTTCATGATATGTTTTATAGGATAGAAGTAGAATGATGTAATGTTAGGAGGTAGCACATAGAGGACGACTATGCCAATGACAACGAAGAGAAAACAAAGAGATGGATGATACACATATCGATGAAGTCGAGCTTTCATGATGACGATGTAGATACTTCAGAGATTGAGATGAACAAGACATATAGTGATGGTGAAAAAGTGACTGATATACCGAGATTGCTCCTTAGTTTTGAATGTTACATTACTTATAAAATCTGATAGGATTATGTAATTTTAAACTTTAGAGAAATTCTACATTTGTAGTTTAATATTGATAATTTGTACTGTAAATATGCAAATATTTCGATACATTGTTGCTAAAATATAGTTAGTAAAGTGAATGGACGTGAGACTCGATAATTGGATTGAGATTGCAAATAAGGGTGAGCTGATTGGATAGAGAGATTTGTTGTACGAAATTATAGACCATACATTGAGTATTTTTATCGATTGTTGGCAATTAAACACAAACAACTCCAACATGTCATCGAGTGAGATGTTATCATCCTTCACAATGTTTGCGAGATCCTTATTCTGTCGATGGGCAATAAGCTTGATGATTATTAGAAGTAAGGAAGACATGTTGGATGCAATTTTGGAGATTTAGAGTTATTTGAGGTGCTCTGAACCACTTTTAAGAGAAGAACACTCATAAACGAAAAGAAAATTTTAATTTATTTTTTTGTATATGCTTGGTTGTACATTATATTAAGGTAAGTCTAGAGATCGTTGGTAGTCATGATTGGAATGCAACAATATTGACATACTTATAAAAACAATTGTGAAAGACATCTCATATTGAGGCATAACAACTCATACTACTCTACTCTAGGTAAGAATGTGTACTCTTGTTAGCTGATAAATATATCATTAGTTTTAATTCAACAATTAAGTTGTATGTTACAATCATAGGCATGAATTTATAAATATTTCTCAATCTTCAAAGTCAACATGTGACCAAAATGAGTTGATAGAGAACTACGAGAAGGTAAATGGATGAAAAATGTGTGTTAAAAGCATTCTCTTATCGATCAACTTGCTATCTATTATAAGCAATTGGATTTGATGACGATATAGTATTTAAGTTAGCATATTGTAACTATCTCTTTTATTTTTATATTATACACAAGTTGGGATGTTGTATATTTTTATCTTTGCTTTATACAATGCAGATTGATTGACAATCATATGGTTGACTTATAAGTTATTGAGATATCATAGTTGCATTCGATATTTGGATGTTGTAGAACCGTACATACTAGATCGGGGAGTTCGAAAGGTTGGTTGTCGTAAAGGCATCTCACTTGTGCTAATAAGACTTGTATTACAAATGAACCGACAAAACCCATATATATAAAGTACAATACAAGCCACATGATGCCACTTGAGAGACGCAATGCTCACACTATTTTGAAATTACGCGCTTTGACATCTCAACAATGTATACGCATGAGTACGACGAGTTCTACGTAGAGTGGTATATTAGTCGAACACATTAATTTATTTTGAAATATTCCGTTAGTCATTTGTATCAAGCTCATCCTCATCTAACTAAGCAACATGCTACATCATTCTTCATGAGTAAATTAATATTTATATATTATCCTCATATTGAGTTTTGTCATGACTAGATGATAATATTAATGTTACTTGTAATTATTTTTTTCTACCAATATTTTATCATCATACATGACACACTAACACTAGCTTTCCATCACTCATAGAGCACGTCACGATTTTTGACAAGTGACTATGCATTGCTGGAGTTCACAGAGAGTTCACAGAGACATATAAGCAATGTTGTCACCCAACACATCGCTTGATATTTGATGAGACGATAACATATGATGGTGAGGATGCATAAGTTCGAGGATCCATGCGTTAGGTTTATGTCTTGTATTTGGGAGCTTTGGGACATTCTTTTATATATTTATTATTGAATATGTATATGAAATTTATAATGAATAATGAATGACATTTTGGTTCCTCATTCTTCACCTTGAATATAATCAAACTAATTGGATATAACTAGATTAAAATAATAAATTTAAAATAAGTATAATTATAAACATAAAGAATATTTAATCATTGTTCTTAATGTCATGTAAAATATCATTTCTTGGTCCTCTTATTTGTATGTATAGCTCAATATGTGCATAGAAAAATTTATTCTAATTTTCGATGCTTTCATGTTGATATCATTACCAAAATAAAAGATAATAGGCATCATAGAGTTATCAACCATTTGCATCTAAAAGAATATAAAATAAGAGAGAAGACTAATAAATAAATTGGATATACTAAATGCTTAAATAACATCTATATAGTACAAAGACATTCTTATTATCATAGAAAATGTCATATTGAATGATAAAAGCACATATACATACATCCCTTACAACTGGTTGTTCATCGTCTAATACTAATGACACAAATATCGACGACATGCTCATAACGAGGAATACTAATGATATACTCATCGAGTAACGATGACTGAACTCATGTCTCGCATAAACATCAAATAGTCCATGGGAAAGGGTTATTCTTTATATATACAATATAATGAATAACATCAACACCATCATCTTCCATGAAAACTTATAAATATAGGTTATATTGACATGCTACTTTAAGTATCCTCTGCGAGCATTACATACCACTCCTCTCCCCTCCCAAAATTATGTTAATGACTTGATACCCGCAGTTTCCATCTTCAACAACATTTACCCAATCATTAACAAATATGCCCATAAAGCGATATTGTTGTCTCATATGACGATTCAAAGTCTAGTTGTCTTGAATTGATCTTTTCAATAGGAGACCCAAATATAAGAACCAAAGAAGTTGATATTTAAAAGAGTATCACAACTTTTTGATGAGGAACGACTCACTCCGAAAGAGGCCTCACACCCTCGAGCATGTGCATGACTACGTCCATGCCTTCCTTCTCAAGAGACATTCATGTTTACCTGCTCTAAGCTAATACATGGTCTCCTTTTAGGACGACGGATGAGTGACTCTTGTAAGTTGATGCATTGAATACTCAATTGCTCATCTAACATCTTAACAAATCTGTCTCGATTTGAACGGTGCTTTAGCTTCCTCAAACGATCTTCATCATATATGTTTTTGCATCTTCTCTTGTGTGATCGAAGGTGTGGGGTATACCCAACTTCCTCTAAAATAGATCAATTGTTGACGGTTATATCAATTCACTATATTTAAGAAGTTTGATATCTTGATCACACAACAACCCATACAAACATTACAATATACACCGACATGTGATTGGATATGAACCTACTATCTCAACACGATTATACTATATTACAATCAAATCAAGAGTGTATAAAAATACTCATTTCTATAGATTTTTTATAATATTTTTTGTCACATTACTATAATGCCTAGTGATAATTCAAGATTTTCCAAAAGACTTCTTCAATTCTATAATTTGTAACTCGATTAACAAATGTATGAGTTTTCAAATTGTATTGAATCTCCTAGTTTAGTTACCGATGAAGTCTTTCAACATTACATGTGAACTTTCAACATCAATATTTCTACTTTTGACTCCTTTCACACCCAAGTCATATCTCTCACTTATTACGCATTTATTCTTCAAACAAAGAATAACAATAATTTCTTCCCAACATTTCTTACATACTCAATAAACTCATTACGACTGTTAAACATAACCTTTGTTGCAAACATGAGTGAATAATTAAACCTATCACCCTTGCAACTTCTACTTCATCAACGAATACAACCGATAAATCACAATCAATTTCAATCTTTTTATTGATGGTATAACAATTAAAATCTAATCTACTGTGACTGTTTGTTAGAATTGTTTGTCATTATGTAATACATAATTGAACGTTAGATACATATATACAAATATAATGAGAGATGTGGCCCAAGCGCATCTCTCATTTGAGAGATATACGATCCAATAACATCTTGTCTAAAAGAGATGTAGCTCTACCATATCTCATCTAAGAGAGACTATGTTTTGCCGTCTCTCTCTTAAGTAAGATGAAGTTACACCACATCTCTCACAAATAAGAGATACACATATACCTACATATACTTGAGCCGCCCCGTCTCACCTCATAAATCCAATGAGTCATTTTTTCAACATAAAACCATGAAACATTATAAAAATTGAAAAACAATGCAAAAAACCACCACAAACCTTAAATAAATTACAAAAAAAAGTAAGCATCAACCTCCTAAACCTTCAATCTTTTTCTTCTTTTTTCTTTTTTCTTTTCTATTTTTCTTTTTTATTTTTCCAAAATTTGTAAAAGTATACTCACATTCTCCAACAACAAAAAAAGCAATAATGGCCGAAAATGAATGAAATATTGATTGTCGAAATAAAGAGAAGAGAATGCAATTTGGTTGCTCACGAGTAAATTTAAGTATTTTTGAAATTTGAGGTGTGTGGATAGTGAAAAAGGTGTGCAAATAGTAATCCTCTTAATTAAAAATAGAAGAAAGTCATGTCATGGAGTCTACCAAAGACAAATCATCCAAATCGATTCAGGTTTAATGTTTTGAACTGTTGAACCAAAAAGAAAATTTCCTTCCCTCGTTCATTCAACAGAAAAGGTACTAAATGTACAAATGCAGCAACTAAAGCCAGGAAGTTATTCAACAAAGTCCTGATGTGCTCCTTGTGGTGTCTTTTCAATGGAAAATTCAAGCCAGGATCTGGGAGTGAACCTGACTACCAAGAACACAAAGAAGCCCAACATGGCCGTAAACAAGTACGAAGAGGACCATTCGGACGGTAAATATCATTGACTAAGAGCTAAAAGATGAATCTAAAACATCAATATTAAAGCACACAAGATCTGTATTATCTCGAATAGATAAACAGTAGACTAACCAATCAATGACTCACTATAGTACACAGAAACCATCAAAGTTTCCTGCGATTTATGCTGGAAGCCACAAAAGCACTCTGATACGTACATATTAAACATGTCCGTAATAAGATAATTATCAAAGCGAATACATCTTGATCACATCCGATTGGTGTACTCGAAGTTTACATTGTTATTCAATGTAGAACTTGGAGGTGATAGGCTTAGATGACCACGCAGATGATTGTTCAATCTGATACGTGAACTCGACATCCATAAGCCGATGGTTTTCTTTTGACCGTGACATCCAGAAAACAGCCTTGACATTATCCCCCTCATTAACACGGCCAGGGGGGTGAAAGAGAAAGACCTAATGAAACGTATAAAGGTTCAGCATTAAAGAATGCCAAAAGGAGAGTCAGATAAAAGATCATGTCATTCACACCGAGGTCTCATCAAATAAAACTTCGGAAAATGACGACAGAAAAAGTCACAAACATGCTTACACATAACGAAACAAACCTGCTGTCCCCAGTGTGTTGAGTTGTCTACAGAAGGAGCAGTTGTCAACTCAACCTCAGAATCTGCTGGTTCTGCGGTGCTTCCCTGAGAACCATTAAAGAGGCAATCATGGGTTTAAGTATTTCAGAAAGATGAAGCAAACCCAGCAAGAATACATGCCATGTAGCAACTAAACATACTCGAAAGTGAACATCGAACCATCCACCAAAACCACAAAGCCGTGCCTGGTCTGTATGTATGGATGACGCAAATTCTGCTCGAACGGAAATTATATCGTCGAGTGTGGCAGTCAAACAATCGATTTCCTTGATTACAACAGGTGTTCCTATAACTTGTTGAGGATGCAGGTTATTCCAGATTGACGTCTGTAAAATGTTGAGGAGATTGACATTAAGTTAACAATCACCTGCATAAACTTGTTAACAAAACCCTAAGCGCATTCCAAACATTTGGAAGATCAGATGTTTAATGCCAAAAACAGAAGGGTAGGGGATAGCTTAGCAGGGCACACTATATATCTACCATGGCACACCAGCAGTAATATATAGAAATGAACAAGAGGAATATTAATCAATCTGCATAATAGCATTCATACATTCTTTTGATTCATCAGCTATAATAGTTCTAGTCCTACATGTTCAGAAAATGGAAGGCAAAATGCCAAATCTTTACTCAAGATGGAAAATCATAATTTTAACAATATTATCATAATACAAATTATTTTGAAAGAAAAGAAACTCATAGCATTAGTTGCACCTGCAGATAGTACTTTCTTTGCTCTTCCTCGAAAGGCTTTGTCAATACACTCATATCAACCCCATAGTAAGCTTCAGTTTCATCCACAAAGCCATACCACTCACTTATTGATGAATCATAGTCATTCTTTTTTTGGTCCCCCAAACCAGATCTTACTGGAGCTAGCCACATTTTGGCATGACTTGGGTACCTACAAATGAAAATGATGTCTCAAGATGAATCACATTTATCAAAAAGTCAAAGAAATCAAATAAGCTAATGAAAAGAATAAGCCTTGGGCAGTTAATCATCAATATGTATAAAAGAAGTCCATATACTCCGATGGATGTGCAGTCATACAAAAAAACCGTATACATAATGAGGTTATTAGAAACAAATTGGGAGTAGCACCTATAAAAATGAGGGAAAGTTGTTTAAGATAGTTTGGACGACCAAAAGAAGCTCCTATAAGAAGGTACGATAAACTAAATTGGCGAAAATGTTAAAAGAATATGTTGAGTTAATTGTTAGCATGACACATGATCGAGCTCTATGGAAACAAAGAATTCATGTAGCCAACCCCATCTAGTATGGAAAAGGTTTAGTTGTTGTTGTTGTTGTGATGTAGAGAATGAGTACAAAAGACAAATTAAATAAAAAAGAACCAGAATATACGATAAGAGAGAATGAACATGAAAAATCAAAATCAGTAACTATGGATGGAGTAATAGTCTCCCAACATTTGACAACGATCGTCCAAGAAGAGAGAGTTATGCAATGAGCTGAAGTGGAAGTTCAAATTTAGATGGAGAGGGAGGATACAGTACAATGTGACAAGAGAAAAGTAAGATTAAAGCGAAGGGAGATCACCATCATGTGAATTTAGCCAAGTTCAAACTAAAATGTCAACTAGGAAACCCCAAGATAATAATAGATCAAATAAGTGAGCAGGGAATATATGTGCAAAGAGAGGTAGATTTTCTTCTCAAGTGCAACAGTATTGGGAAGATGCATTCAAGGATGTAACATCAAAATATCTAATAAGTTCATAAATGAAAATATGAACTGATTTTCCTGAAAAAAGAAACAAAATATAAAAGGAGATATCTACTTATCTTCTCTACCCTCTCCCAAAAAATTTCAATCCACTCAGCAATGTTCCTTTTCCCCTTGTTATGCTAAATCTACATATATCGCAATTGCATTTTGAGTCCACTGCATCTATGGCCTTTGTATGTTTGATGCAATGATGAGGGCACATGACATCCCAACAGTAAGCCAACTTCAATGGCATTCATAATCTTGTTCTCAACTTTCGTAGTATAGGAACCATTACTGTATTGCTAGAAGACTATGTATTCATAATTTTATCTCCTCGAAGGTATATTTCTTAACCAAGCTAGAGATGCAAAAGGATATTCACTCAATAAACAGGTTCAAAAATGTGATTTTAATCATTTGGCAATGAGGACATTGCTTATTTGTTTGTGGTGGATATAGCATTAAATTTAGTCATTATGAAAAACTAGGAGCAAAGAAGCTTTAAATTGTTAATGTGGAGCTAGCCAGTGCATAAAAACCTTAATAAGCATTCCCAATCCTGGAGACGGAGACGACGATAATGGAAACCTAATGTAATAGCTTCACGTTATTCAAAAATAAGAGAGAATGTATGCAAGTAGATTAATAAATTCTTAATGAGAGGAAATCTGTGGATGACATAAATTGACCCAGACATTATAAAAAATCAAGGTGCAGAGGAGCTCTGAAGTGCTGCATAGAAGCTTGCAAATGAGCATCATGAGTACCACATGAAATACTCTGCACTCCCAGGCATGGCAATGGGAGGACAATAATGGAAACATAGGGTATGGCTCACATTATTCAAAAATATGCCAGAATGTCAACATATAAAACAGACGATATTGTGATGAGGCTTGCTACTGACAAAGTGAAATGAATACAAAATCCCTGCTTATGGTTAAGCCTGGAAAGGCCTAAAACTGATAAGTGCAGTTGGGATGAAAAACTCATCAATGCAGCATTATACAACTGCAGAAAGAAAAGAAACAATCATGCCAGCTCCAAAATAACCATAGAAGGCATGAATCAAGAACACAGCTCATATAAATTATGATAACTAACTACATAAGCCAAGTTCTAAAGGTAGACAGAACCAGATTTATAAAACTAAAAAGTATATAGGTCAGCAGAAACTAAAGTTTTCTAGAATCATTATTAGCCAGCCAGAACTATATAACCTTTATATTTTACCAATACTTTTCCATATTAGGTCGGACTGGGGTAGAGGAAGCAATGAGGACT
This sequence comes from Brasenia schreberi, assembly GCA_036023115.1. NCBI lineage: Eukaryota > Viridiplantae > Streptophyta > Magnoliopsida > Nymphaeales > Cabombaceae > Brasenia > Brasenia schreberi. The sequence continues at coordinate 9,064,892 of JAYKKT010000066.1, forward strand.
TCCTAGGAGATCACCCTTCTTAGTAGCATTCTCGCCCAAACATGATTAATTTTGGAGTTCTCATGAGATCAGGTGCATTAGCATTAGAAAGATTGCACGCCGCATAAAACATCCGAAAAAGATGCATGCTTTTTGTTAGCTGCCTAATGCAAATTCCGGGCTTGGAACAACTATGTAAGGATGAACCTCACCATAATATATGTATATGTGTGTGTATTCCATAATTTGCAACACATTTGTATCGTTTTAAAATCATGTGGAGTTCTCTCAATGCATCACAACAACCTCTAAAGCACATAAGATACTGGACAAACTTATGCAACCTTATTCTTAATACCTTTCATTGAAGCCTATTGGAAGTTCTTCATATCCAAATCATATAAATAGTGGGGGAAAAGCTCAAATTAAAAAATAAGGTCACCCTACATGTGAATTCTTTCAACTGTTGCAAGCTTGGACACATAGATTACTTGATATTGCTCCAACAGACAAGCATATCACATAAAACATGTAGGAAGCTACGGCAAGAAAAATAAATATGCTTGAACAAGATAATTCCACTGAATCCCATGTGAAAGCGTGGAATCTGATGAAGAAGCTAGTGAGTGACCCCAAAAGAAAAAGATGTGAGATTTCGCCAAAATAAATTTTATGGAAGAAGCTGAATGGGTTAGAAACTAAGGAATTTCAAACGTATAAGATGGTTTGGACGTGCAATTCTGGTAGGATAGAGCACTACTAATACTGAGAGTGAGAAGTGTTCTACATTTGAAATGTTGCAAAACACAAAAAATTGACTTGATGTTATGCCCAAGATGAGGGTACCTGCCATAATGTCATATAGAAGAATATGGATCTGCAGCATGACACTGATATTACACAAGTACCAGTAGAATTTCTGGTTTTATATGCCAACCTTTAAAAGTTTAGCTTATATTAGAAACACACTCACTTAGTCCCATATCAGCTCTCAATACATGAACAAGAAAGTCAATCTAAACCCCTCTCTTCGTGAGTTCCCACATCCCCAATCATGGTCCCTTTAGGTTGCATGGAAACCGATAATGTGGCAGAAACTATCTTCAAGTAGAAATGGTGTGTCCGCTGTAGAGTCCAATGTCACCTACAGTAATACCTTTGTGCCGAAGAGAGGAATGCCACCTTTTATAAATTCAGATAGATAAATCTCCTTTTCATCGAACTAAACATATGTACCCAGCTCATTAGGACTAGTCAAAAGTTCTAGACCATCTGATGACTGTGTGTCTCATAAACAGAATTAAGAAGCAGTGCAGAAGATATCATGGTAATCATACATTTAACAGAGCAGTATATAATACACAGAGAAGAAAATGTACATTGCTCCAGTTGGCTTCAACCAGCGATCACGTGCACAAATGACAGAGTCAAACATAGATTCCCTTAGAAGAAAATATCCCATCCATTCTGATATGATGATGTCAACTGTCATGAAACCATCACAGGTTAGACAAACTCAATAACAGGGACTAAGCTTTCTAGCAGTTAAATGAAAAGGTACAGCTTGTCTACATACTGACAGTCAGACAATAGAGAAAACAAGTACCCACTATACCAATCAAGCCATTGAAATTTTTAAATAAGGAGCATTTCTCATATCTTAATACCTTTTTCTGGCAATTCAATATCTTCCATGGATCCCTCAATAACCTCAACGATATTCTCGACGTTGTTGGCTTTCACGAGTTCACGAGCATGCAGTGACATCTTAGTCGCCTCCACGGCATAAACCTTCCTCGCTCCCGCTTGTGCACACCAGATTGCAAGGATGCCGCTTCCAGTGCCAACATCGAGAACAGTCTTCAACATACACGTCAAGTAAGAGAAGATTGTTAGTGTTACACACAAACAAAAACCAAAATGACCTGTGGATGGAGATGCTAAAGAATTCTCAATTACGTCTTGACATGAAATGAGGCATAAACAAGAGTTATGAAGCACGCATGCAACTTAAGGTGCGTAGATGATCAAACAATTCAAAAGACAGCTAAATTTTGAGTTGAAATGGCATATATTTCTCTCCTACAACGAGCTCACGAACTGAGTGACTCTGAAAGAGTAACAATTCAGATCCCGTGAAAAAAATGAACAACATTAACCTAAACCAAACCAACTTCCCACATTAAGTGGAGTCAGCTACACGGATTCTAAGTCACCATTGAGCTCAATCTTGTGTCACGCTTGCATTTTAACGCCAAAAAAAATACCTACACCATTAATATAGATGGGTACACTCCTGAAGAATGGTTAATCTGGAAGAACCTAAATTCTTGCACAAGTGAATAATAATACAGCTTCGATAAGAAAATTGCCTCTTACTTGGAACAGATTCTCTGAAGAGATAGTTGCATTGAAAGAACCTAAATGTTCTAACATTATGAATAATATACAGTTCCAAGAGAAAAATAATTATTTATGCTTGAAACAAGCTCAAATAAATAGATGGGCATATTAAGATACCTCCCCAAGAGCATTTGTACGCCATAGAGGGAGTTAGAATTGTATGGTGTTATCGGTACCTTGCCAAGGAAGCGTTGCTTGTTGTGGAAGATGGCGTTGTAGTAGGCATCCATCCGGACGCGGTCGCAAAGCATTTCCTTCTGGTGGTAGAGGAAACCGTAGGTGCAGAAGTAGTTGGCGAAGTCCACCCCTTTGTCCACAGTCGCGCCATTGTTGCTGCAGCGAGACATGGGAGAAGGAGAAGGAGAAGCCCCGTTGCTCTGCATCATTCTTCTTCTCGTGTGTGTGTGCACGTCAACGGGAGAACCTGTTGCTCAGCAGCTCATACCTGTTTAGGTTTTAAGGAGTGAGAAATATCGAACGATATTCCGCAAAAGATATAATTCGTTTGGTTTTTAACAAACTTTAAATATCTTTGCTAGGAAATGTTAAGGGATGGGGATTACCACCTCCACACCCCTTTTATTATTCCCCCACTCTTATTTTAAAAGATATCAAAATTATCTTTATACCAGCATTCCCTTCTTTCTACTCCCAAGACTGACATATCTTTCGTTTGAAGCTATTATTGAGGTTTATTCTAAAAAAAATGTAGGTTTATATTGTTTTTGTATATTTTTTTTTGTTAATCATTGACGATTTTGGATTGAAAGATTGATTGGATGAATTTTTTATTTGAAATACGATGTAAGAGTATTTCTCTCGAAGGAAAGGCATCTTCCTCAAAGAGAGACGTAGTTGAGCCGCATCTCAATCAAAGAGAGACGTAGTTGAGCCGCATCTCAATCAAATCGAGACAGATTGATTGAATGCTTGAGTAACATTTCTCATGTTATATATGTATATATAAATATATGCTTTGAATCTAAGAGTATTTGTCTCAAAGGAGAGACGTCTCCCGACGCGGTTGAGCAACATCTCTATCAAATAAGAGATGTGTTTCAATCACGTTTCTCATGTTATATATATATATGCTTCAAATCTTATACCTTTTTATGAATTGCAAAATTACAAACAACTCGAGTGAAATTACTTATGGTGGAATAGATTATGAGAAGATTATGATTTATCAAATTAGTTATTTTATTGAGAATAAGAGACTAAAATTGATTGTAGTATACCCTATGATGTTTTCTTTGATTGATTGATGGATACAATAAAGTAAAATATTTATTTATTATGAGGGTAATGGACTTAATTATTCAGTCGTGTTTGTGAAAGAAGATATGTTTAGCGATCGTAACACTTATTGAGTATGTGAGAAATATTAGAAAAACATAATATTATTATTGTTATTCTTTGTTTTGAAAGTAAATGTGTAACAAGCAAAGTATGACTTGAGAGTGAAAGGAGTGACAAATATGATGAGTAAAAATATTGATGTTAAAAATAGTAGGTGAATAAGTACTAAAAATTGTATAGAGTCTATTTTTATTGACATGAAAGGATGTAGTTGGTAGTTATTGAGAGTTAATGTAGTGAACATGACATAACCACCCTCTATGCTTGTAGGAATATGAGTATAGTATTATAAAGTAAATTACAAAAAGTCATTATAAACTGAGAACTTAATCTTTCACATTATTTTATTGATGCTCATCTCCAAGATATCACTTAAAATGTATTCCTTCTAGCCATCCTCTCTTACCTAAAGGCAACACGTTTTGTCTCCATTAGAAGACCAAGTACTTTATGGACATTATGAAGTATGATAGTAATCTCATCTCATGGCATGTGAAAGTTGTTTGTGTCTAATTGTTAACACTCGATAAAGCAGTCAACAATGTATGGTCTATAACTTTATATAACAAACCTTTCTTTCAAATCAACCTACTCCTATCTCCAATCTCAACCCAATTATTGGGCTTTACATTTGTCTTCTTTACTAACTATGCTTTGCCAATAATGTATTTTGCGTAACTTGTTACCACTTTTCATATTGTCTACATATTTACATTTACATAATTAGTTGGAATAATGAGTATTAATATTAAATTTATAATTTCACTAATGACAAAAATTACATATTCATATCAAATCTTATAAGCAATGTGACTTTCAAAGATACAAAATAATCTTGATATATCAAGAATTCATCATCCTCACTCTATAATATCAATCTCAATTTCTTAGATTGATAATCCTCATCATAATGTAAAGGTCTATCATAAAAAAATATTTGTATCTATCAAAATATCATCTTCTCCACATTGTTTGTAAGATTGTCTTTCGTATGATATGACATTACATCTCTTAGATAAAGTGGTGAAATTATACCCTTCTACCCATGCCATATGAGTCATATCTACATATCAAAAAATAAAGAATAGTTACTAAAATAGAAGATATCTCGAAACAAAAGATATGCACTCCAACTGCATCCCCTACTCAGTGAAAGATGCACTTGATCCACGTCTCTTGCCAAGAGAGACATGTGCACTAGGTGTGTCTATCATGTAGGGGAGATGTGCCTGTCCCACACTCGAAGCAGAAACCTAATGGGCATTTTTAGCTAGAATCCAGAAAAAAATAATGAAAACAAAAAAAGATAAAAACTAAAACAAACCAACAAAATACTTTAAAAAATCACTAAATCCCTTTTTGAATCACCCCTTATTTCTTCTTTGTCCTCTCTCTTTTTCTTCCTTTTTAAGTGGATTTCAATGAGTTCCTTTGTTGCAAATGGATGCTGATCGAATAATAAGTGATTGGGATAGACTAGGTAGAGAAAATTGGATGAAAAAAGAGGTGGCAAAGGTGATTCACATAGAAGGAGAGAGAAGGTGTTTAGATCACTTTAGGAGCATCATGATAATTACCTAATATAAGAGGGAGTATTTTTGAAATCATGGGAAAATTAGGATGTGCGCGTATCGATTCTATAAGGGATTACTATATGCACACCCCTAATTACTATATACACACCCTTTTCTGTGATTTTCAAAAATACACCAATCATTTTTGAAAATTTTCATACTACTCCCTACCTCACCAAGCTCTCTTCCTTCTTTGCTCTCATTGATGCCAATGCCTTGTTCTAAAATTGGGTTCCTTGCTCTACTGTTAGACAATGCATTACTCAACTCGATTGAAACTCCATTATAAAACCCAAAGAAGCGTTAGAAAAGATGAAAAAGAAGAAGAAGAGGAGGTTTGGGTGCTTGATTCGACAATGTATTTTGTGTTTTCATAGAGGTATGCTTGTGGATTCAATCATATTTTATTTTTGTGTGTATTCGCTGCCGAAATCAACCAATAAGGTGTATGTTTTCAAGAGAGAAATTTAAGAAATTGTGTTAAGAGTATTTTGGATATTTTTAAAGGAGTATGTGGATAGTAAGAAGGAAATGTTATTATACTTATCAATCGTACACTCCTAGTTACTAAGCACACACCCATTTTTCCATTTACTCCTTATATGCACCACTCTCTTCTCTTGTTTCCCTTTATTCTTTCCTCTAATCTCCCTCGTGTTATCACCTCTCTTACGGTCTCTCCCTCATTTCACTAAAACTTGCTCACGGTGCCTCTCTCTTACGCTCTCTCATGCTACTGGCTACCATGTTTACCGAAACCCACTTCCAATCTTACCCACCATCTCCATAAAATGCCCTTTCTTCTCCTTCTCTTAGCTTTAAACTCTCTTTTCTCTTCAAGGGGAGACGTGTGAACCATGCATCTCTCTATAAAAAGAGATGCACAAGAGATGTGTCTCCTCTTTAGGGAGATACACATCCTGTACATCTCTTTTTAAGAGGAAACACATGAGAATCACATTTTTATTTAAAAAGAGATATACTTAAGGTGTGCCTATATTAAAAAGGAGATGTATCTTGGGCGCATTTCTTCTAAATAAGAGACATATCTAAGTTGTGTCTCCTCTATTTTATTTGTGATGTGTCACTAACTTAGTAAAAAGTAGTTTGGGGAACTCGGAACCATAAAACATGGCAGGCCTAATTGTTGCTCTATAATATTTACCTTTTAATTTTAATGATATCTTCTTATCATAAAGAATACCTAATGCTCCTCTCCATTTTAACCAACCAACATTAATTCTATGTGTAACATCTCCATAAATTCTTCCGTCACTCTGAAAAATTGACTCTAGGTATTTAAAACTTTCCTTTGGGGGAAATGCAATGTGTGCCAATTTTAATTTCTATGTCCTATGAAGTAATCAAACGATCAAACTTACATTCCATATATTCTGTCTTTGTTCTACTAAGTCGGAGGCCTTTGCTTTCTAATGTTTCTCTCCATAGTTCCAATTTTCTATTAACTTTTTCCTTAGACTCCTCCACTAATACAATGTCATATGCAAATAACATACACCAAGGTACTTCATCTTGAATATGTTTTGTTAACTCATCCATGACCATTATAAATAAGTATGGACTTAAAGTTGATCCTTGACGTAACCTAATATTAACTTCAAAGAAGTCTGTCGTTCCTTCATGAGTCCTCACACATGTTTTTGCACCATCATACATGTCTTTTATAAGGTTAATATATGTCAATGGGATACCTCTTTTTTCCAAAGTTCTCAAAAGAACCTCCCTCGGTACCCTATCATAAGCTTTTTCTAGATCAATAAATATGAAGGTCTTTCTTTTTTTCTCTAAAATGTTCTATAAGACGTCTCAAAAGGTGAATCGCTTCAATAGTAGATCTGCCTGGCATGAATCCAAATTGGTTCTCTGTTGTACTTGATACTTGTCTTAACCTACGTTCGATAATTCTTTCCCATAATTTCATAGTATGACTCATTAACTTGATACCTTGATAATTCGCACAATTTTGAATGTCTCCCTTATTCTTATATATGGGTATAAGTGTACTTGCTCTCCATTCCTCGGGCATCTTTTGGTTTTTCCATATTTCATTAAATAGTCTTGTGAGCCAAGTGATTCCTATTTCTCTAGTTTCCAAACTTCTATAGGAATATTATATGGTCCTACCGATTTAACAGCCTTCATATGTTTAAGAGCCTCTTTGACTTCATTCTTTTGAATACGTCGGTAGAAATTGTGGTTTATATACTCTTCTGACTTGGCTAAATCTCCTAAACTAATACTAACACATTTATTTTCATTAAAAAGATTATAAAAATAGTTTTTCCATCTATTTCTTATATCATCATTTGCCACTAGAATTTTTTTATCCTCGTCTTTTATGCATCTAACATAATTAAGATCTTTAGTTTTCTTATCTCTAGCCCTAGATATCCTAAAAATATCTCTTTCACCCTCTTTTGAGTTGAGTTTTTTTATATAAGTCCTCTCAAATCTTAGCTTTTGGTTCCCTAACGACCTTTTTCGCTTCCTTCTTTGCTTTCTTATAAGCTTCTAAAGTTTCACTAGTTTTCTTAGCATAATGTAATTTGTAACATGCCCTCTTTGCCTTGATTTTATTTTGTACTACTTCACTCCACCACCAAGCTTCTTTTTGTGCCGGTACACCTCCCTTATATACCCCTAACACATCTTTCGCCACTTTCCTAATATGTATAGCCATATTATTCCACGTATCACAGGGTGTACCAACATAATTCCAAACATCTCCTTGAAGGACTTTCTGTTTAAATATATCTTCTTTCTCGCTTTTGAGGTTCCACCATTTAGTCCGAATAGCTCGATGCACTCTTTTCTTCTTTGTTCATTTTTTTATTTGTAAATCCATAACTAAAAGTCGATGTTGGGTGGTTAAGCTTTCTCCTGGAATTACCTTACAATCTTTACAACACGCTCTATCTTTTTTTCTACAAATAAAGTAATCAATTTGTGTTTGTGATAAGCCACTCTTATAAGTAATTAAATGTTGATCTCGTTTTCTGAAGAATGTATTGACTATAAAGAGATCAAATGCCATAACAAAATTTAAAATCTCCCTACCTTCCTCGTTTATATCCCCAAAACCAAAGTTTCCATGAATCCCTTGATATCCTAATGCCTCTTTACCGACATGTCCATTTAAATCTCCTCCTAAACAAATAAACTCCCTTTGTGGAATCTTTTGAAATACCTTATCTAACTCTTCCCAAAAAACTCTTCCCAAAAAACACCTAATACAAAAGTTTATCTAACAAGAAATGAAAATGAGTAGCAAACAAAGATTTGGTGAAGAAATCGGCAAACTGCATTTTTGAGGTGTCATAACACAAAGTAATCTTCTTCTTTAGGTATTTTTCATGAACAAAATGACAATTCTTCTCAATGTGTTTTGTTCTTTCATGGAAAGTATTATTTGACACGATGTACATTTGGCTTTTATTGTTACAAAGCATGGTGACAGGTTGTTGTAGAACAATGCCCATATCTTTTTAGACCGCAATAATTCAAGAAATTTCTGTAGCAGCAGCAACCATGATGCTATATTTCGTTTTGTTAGAGGAAAGTGAAACCTTTTATTGTTTCTTGTACTTCTATGAAATAAGTGATTCACCTACAAAAACCTATAGTAGAATGCCTGTTGTTGACATCTCCAGCCAAGTATGCATCAATATATATATATATATAAGACAAATGACGAGGAAGAAGTTAAAAGTATCCCCTTGTTTGTAGGCCCTCTTAAATATCGAATAATTCTCATTACAACACTCATATGAACAGGGGTGGGTGTTTGTTGAAACTGACTAGTTATCTGTATTGCATGAGAAATATCAGGACAAGTAATAGTAAGGTAAGTAAGAGCACTTATCAATTGTCTATAGGGAGTAAGATCTACTAACTTTTCTCCATGAGTGACTCTTAACTTGGTGTCAAGGACCTCAGGAGTATCCACTTGTTTACTGTCATTAATATCATATCTTTCTATTATATTATTCGCAAACTTGGTTTATGACATAAAATATCCACGATTGTTTCTAACAATTTCAATACCCAGGAAATAATTTAGGAGATCTAAATCTTTCATGTCAAATTATTGATGAAAATTATGTTTAAACTGTGTAATTCCTGCTTCATCACTTCCAGTAATGATCGTATCATCTACGTACAAGAGTAAGATAACAATACATTTATCAGACGTTCTTACAAACAAAGCAATGCCAGTATAAAAAGATGCAAAGTTATGCAAATGCATGAATTTTTCAAACCGATCAAATCAAGCCTTGGGAGTTTGTTTCAAACCATACAAAGCTTTCTTAAGTTTAAGAACATGATCCCGGGGAATGTCAAATCTAGGAGGAGTCATATAAACATCATCATTTAGGTTGTCATTTAAAAAACATTTTTAACATCAAGTTAAAAAATATCCCAATTTTGGATAGCACTAAGAGTTATGAGAATCCTAATAGTTGTCATCTTAGCAATAAGAGCAAATGTTTCATCATAATCGATTCCATGTTCTTGAGCATAACCCTTGGCTACCAATCAAACCTTATATCTTTCAATATTACCATTACTATGAGTTTTGATTTTGTAAACCCATCTACATCTAATAACTCTTTTATCCTTAGGCTTGAGAACAATAGACCAAGTTTGAGCTTTATCGTGCATCAAGTTCTTTGTGCATAGCATCCTCCCATTTCAGAATGCCTTTGGCTTGATGATAAAAACTAAGTTCTTTTACTTGTAAGATGGTTGTAATTAAACTTTTTTGTTGAGGTTCAAAAGATTCATAAGAGACATATCTTTGAGGAGGTTTTAAGAGTTTAGGTCGCCTAATATAGTGTAACGGAAAATGTTCAACGATAGGTTGTGTATCAGTTGTTTCATCTAGAACATCAATTGTATTATGAGGAATGTCACCCTGATTGTCCTCTACATCACTATCATCACTTTCATTTTCCTCTAGGGTGAAAAGGTTTTGCGAAAAGGATTCTTCATTTTTTTTAAGAAAACTAAATTTATAATAAGTTATTTTCAAAGAATTTTACATCTTTAGAAACATACAATTTATTATTGATAGAATCATAACATCTATATCCCTTTTTGTCTATCCCATATAAAAAAAAACACATTCAATAACTCTAGGCAATAGTTTATCATTTTTATGTGTATAAACAAAGCATTTGCTGCAAGAAAACCCTTAGTCTTTCATAATAAGGAGAGAGATTATATAATTTTTAAAAGATAAAATATTTTTAAGATGAGTTGAAGACATTCTATAGATAAGATATACATCAGTAAGAGTGGCTTCTGCCCATAAAAACTTAAGGACATTACTAGCAATCAAAAGTGTTCTATAAGTTTCCATAATGTGCCTATGCTTTCTTTCTACCAAACCATTTCGTTATCGAGTTTTGGTGCAAGATTTTTGATGTAAAATATCATTTGTTTCAAAAAGCTGTTAAATCTTTTGATAAGTATTCTCCCCATGAATCAGATCTAACAATCTTAATGATGGTATCAAATTGATTTTTTATCATATTGTAAAAAATAAAAAATTTATCAAATACCTCTAATTTATATTTTAATAAATATATAAGTAAATTGAGTAAATTTATCTACAAATATCACATAATATTGTACTCTTTCTTTGAAAACAATAGGGGCAGGGCCCCAAACATCAGAATGGATTAATTCAAATGCTTTACTTATTACAAAATTCCTTTCCCGTAAAGAAAGATGATGCATTTTTCCGAGAACACATTCTTTACTATCAAATATTTGATCCCTAATTTTCTTTAACAAAGAAAAGTTGCATAGTCTATGCATATCCAAATGTCCAAGTCGTTTATGCCAAAGAGTAGCATCATGAGCTACATTAAAAGTTTCAAAATTTGATATAATCAAACAATCCATTTTGTATTGTCCATTTTGTCTATGGCCTTGACCAATCACCTTTTTCGATAGGTGATCCTGCACCACACAATGGTGTGATGAGAAAATGACTATACAATTATTATCACAAATTTAAGCAAATGAGAGAAGATTCAAATTTAGTTTAGATACAAAACTTATATTTTGAATTTTGAAGCCATCATTTTCAAGATTTCCATTTTTTTCAATTTGAAGTTTCATGCCATCAACCGTAAAAACGTTTTTCAAAGATATCTTGAGAATTTTTCAAAGATTTTTCACTATGGGATGTATGAAAAGAAGCACCTAAGTCTAAGAACCAAGACATACCGTGAGAAGTGGAGAGAACATTTTAAAAAATGCTTGCTTTCTTTTTAAGTATTTATTCAATGTAGGCTTTGATGGTTGAAGGCAAGACTCTTTCATCTTTGTATTCCACGGCTCTCACGTTTTCATATTTCTTTTAAAAAAGAGGATAAGTGGTCTTGATGTAACCACTTTCCTTAACATATTGTGTCCTTATTTGACCGTTGTACCCCGGGCTTTTTGCTTGATCCATCACCTTTTTATTCTTCAAAGTTTTTGACATTAAGAGGCTTGTATGTCTTTACATTTGCTCCTGGTTTGGAAGCGGCAAACACAACTTCTTTTGCTACACTCATATTTTTTTAATCTAGTTTTCTCCATAACTAGATCCGCTAAAAATGTATCTCCTTTGGGTATAGGTTTTCAATGAATTACATTTAATCTAATATTTTCAAATTCATCCCTTAATCCTTTGATTGTTTAAGAATTCTTGAAATTCATTCATTTTTTGAAGTTTTCAAATTTATCAAAACCTCAAAGTTGAGTCCACAACTCGAAAAACTCATTGTGATACTTTTTAATGCGTAAGTTACCTTGCTTAAGCATTATCATCATTTCCATTAAATCTATTTGGAAAACAAAGTCATCTTGAGAATGGATTTTTTTTAAATATTCTCAAGTTTTAAAATTGTTTTCAAACAAAATCTTGTTTGTATTTTTCTTGGGTTTTAAAAACATCATCATCATCTAAATTTTCAATATCTAATATTGGTTCTTGAATCATTCCATCTATGTAATCCCAATAATCTTTAGATAAAAAATAAATTTTCATGGTTTTTGCCCAACTTTGATAGCATTTTGAGTGAAGAATGCATTTAAAAAACTCATTTTTACCTTCCATTTTGATCTTGTTTGACAATTTCAGCTTTTATGTGTTATTTCACAAATGAGATTGGAGAAGTTGGTTTCAAACTTTCAACATTGATATGAATGCAGCCCTTGTCTGGAAGTGGCCAAAAGGAAAATGTTTTTTTTGGGTACTTATGGACTGTTTGAACATCACAAAAGTATCTATTGAATAATACATACAAATGCTTATATTCATTAGCAAAATATTGATAGTTTAGACTTTCTGTTTTGTCCAATATCACTTATCGGCAGTGGAGCAGGGGAAGATTGCAGACCATGCCTGTCCTTTCATATGTGTTTAGTTGAATTTATGTATTGCCAACCAACCTCTGGTTCGCCATGCGGGCCATTCAAAAGTTCTTTGGATGAACTTGTTGGCCAGCCCCCACTATTACGGGCCATTGCAAATATTCCTATGTTATGGATTGTTTATACTTCTCTGCCAACTTTATGCAATTTAAATCATCTCCAGTCTTGTGATGCTACTTCTAACATTCCTTTTTGCATGCCTGTGCACATTGGTTATCTGGAATTGGTTCTTTCGCCTTTTATTATAACCTTGAACCTACACACTACTGAAATGCCATCTTAGTATGACTGTGTCGGGAGATGGCAGCTGTGAAATTGAGGACAACTGAGGGTACAGCTTGGCAAGCTTGCTGTGGCTGTTGAGCTTTGCTTTTGCAGGAATTTGTGTAGCATTTCTGTTCATTGTATGCAGGAGTCTGTTTTGATATTTTATTTGTGGGGAAGAGAAATTTTCATGCTCTTGCTTCTTTCATGAAATTTCATGTTCTCACGAGAAAAGTTTTAAATACCAAGCATCAATTTTTCAAAGTGATGGAAAAATTGATAGAGATGTTACATATAGAATTAATGCCAGTTGGTTAAAATAGAGAGAGGCATCAAGTATTCTATGTGATAGGAAGATACCATTAAAGTTCAAAGGTAAATATTATAGAGCAACAATTAGACCTGCTATGTTTTATGATTCAGAGTGTTGGGCAGTTCATCATCAACATGTACAAAGTTGTCTAGCAGAAATGAAGATGTTGAGATGGATGAGTGGTCACACAAGGAAATACCGTATATATAATGAGATTATTAGAAACAAATTGGGAGTAACACCAATAGAAGATAAAATGAGGGAAAATCGTTTAAGATGGTTTGAACATGTAGAAAGACGACCTAAAGACCGTAAGAAGATATGAAAAACTAGATTGTGAAAATGTTAAAAGAGGAAGAGGACGACCACAAAAGTGTTGGAAAGAAACAATAAAGAATGATCTAGTTTATATTGAGTTAAATGCTAGCATGGCATATGATAGGGATCTGTGGAAACAAAGAATCCATGTAGCCAGCCCCATCTAGTATGGGAAAAGCTTAGTTGTTGTTGTTACTTCTTTTGAATTAAAATATTAATATGACATGAAATATCATATTAAGAGTGGAAGGACTAGGCTTTTTGATTTGGCTAGGTAGGATGTTTCTTTAACCCATATCCGAACACATTCTAAGCTGGATCTCTTCATTTTTTGACACTTCCTGGTTTGCAAGTGAGGTCTCTCTATGTTTCAAAAATTGCCAAAAAGTATGTAAGCTGCTGTGGAGAATGATCTTCAAAGTCAGAGGTTCTCACGTGGTTCAATAAGAAATTGGATAATCATGTTGTATTCTTCAGTGCTCTTTTGCTTCATGAACATAGAGATACTAGGTTTCATTGTGTAAAAGAATCAAATTTAACTTCTATAAAGCGGGGTCTCAGTTCTTGACATGCCTTTTTGCATTTCAGGTGATAGATAAAGTTCAGGAAGAAACTAACAAGAGTCGGACAGTTGTGTAGTCTTATCTGTATTTCTTTTGTTTCCATTAGTTTCCACAAGGGGAAAACAAAAGTCACGTTTGCAACATCATGTCTTTGGAAGCATGAATTTAGCTGTGCCTTTTGACAAAAAAGCATGCATTTAGACTAGTGGCATATTAACTGTTCTCACTGTCGTAAGGGTGCTGAAATGGTAGTAACTTCTTAATGCAGAAACGAACTGTCAGGCTTATTGATTATTGCTAATAAAATCTTGTAGCATGGTTTGTCACTGTTCAATGATGTGTTTTGTCGTCTGATTGCTTCATTGAAGCGCTGTTTGTGTCACCTCAAGGGTCTAGTGGGTGACAATGCTTGCACGTCTATACACGCCTTGCCTGCACAGACATGCAAGGAGCACATTTACGTTGGTATTGGAGGCATTAGGTCTTTTACCATTTTATCATGTCATTAGTCGGCATCCCTAACTTATCATTATGTCATTAGCCAACTTATATGCTTCTATTATGGTATGAAGAAAGATTGTACCTTTGAGCATGCCCACTATATGATCCTTTCGTGTGTATCTTGATGCTTAAAGTCCTTTTCTGTGCTGAGATGGGACTACAAATCTGTTCCGGGTAGTGGATCCTGATTGAAACACTGGTGCTATGTATGTCCAGATAGAAAACCTCCAGGTGTAGGCCGTGGGAGGGGAAGAGGCAGAGACGATCTTCAGCACAGGAAGAGCTGCAAAGGGCATCGGAAGGGGTCAGGAAGATGGCAAAGGCGGTGGAAGTGGTCGTGGTAGGGGTAGTAGAGGTACTTCAAAAACTTATCTTCCGGTTTGATTAGCAGAGAATCATCCTTTAGGTGTCTATCCTGAATCAAGTGATGATGCCACATTGTTTCTCGTACTTGGTTTTGCTTATCGGGTCATCTCCACAAATTGCAAGCTGTGTCACACAGACACCTCTAGGAGGTGAAGTGTCTGGCTCGACACGGGTGTGACACCGACACCGACACCGACACCGACACCGTGTCGGTGCGGCACCAACACGGTGTCGTGTAACTTCGACACGGTCAACGTGTCGAGGCATAGAAATGGGTGCGGTCAACGTGTCAGGGCTCATTTTTGTCCATTTTTTTAGGTCATACGTATAAAGCCTCTCCCGTTCCTCCCGTTCCTCTCGCGTTCCTCTTGGCCGCACGCACAAGCAGCTCGACCGCCTCGCACGCTCTCAGGCTCTCAACCATCTCCAACAGGTCCATTCTCTCTCTCTCTCTCTAACAAGAACAGAACGTGCGTTTTGTGTGACTCTTTTCCTACTGATGGCATCCACCTCGCCTAAATAGTTCAGTCATAAATTATTTTAGAACCTGATTTTTTTATGATTTTTATTGTGTTTTTCCGCTAGTTCGATTGAATGCTGGTAGGATGGAAAGCCGTGGATCGCTAATCGAAGGTTGGATACAAAGAGTGTAGCCAATGGTGGAAAGAAGACGCCACTGATACTGTTATAGTGAAGAGAGCGAGAGTGGTCTGCAAAGACAACATGTAGTTTTGTTTTGGCATGAAAAAAGGATGTATGTTTAGCAATTATGTTCATTCTTGCATATCAAACTCGTCATAGTCCACCTGCAGCCTGCAGGACTCTCGACCCGATGAGAGTTTTGGAATCTAATTTAGCAATTAGTGCATACTTTTATATTGGTATAGTGCTTATACTTTACATGCATAAACTGTCTGTAATGTACGTACGTACGTATGTATTGGCATGTATATATGTACATAATTAATATGTTACGGCATGGACAACAAAGAAGACATGAACAGAACAAAAGAGTTCCTAAGATTAGGAGGAGCTTGCCTCTAGGTCCTATCATGGTTTGTCCTTAAATGTTTTGATATGAGGCCTTTTCATGTGAATGTCTAAAATAAAGGCTAGATGTCTTGAGTTAGACATGACTGGTTCTCTTTCAAATCGGGCCAGGAATTGGTTGAAACAAATATGATTCATGAATACTTGTAAACCTGATCACCTGCTACATTCACTTTTACCTGTTTTTACAATCTGCATACTAAATATCTAGATTTGTTTTATATTACAAGTTGTTGGTAATTTTATTTATGACTAACTCTATCTCTTATTTGTTGTTTTTGATATTTTGTTTTTCGAATATGATTGTGAAATTGTGAATTGAGTTGATCTTAAAAATGGCCGACAATAGAAAAGGAAAAGGAGTATCAATTGGTATTGGCCATACTGGGAGTTCTGGTAGAAGTGTTCCTTCTTCAAGTTGAGGATCAACAACAAAAGTTTCAAAACCTTCAATACCTCGTGATGATGCACCATTGTGGATGCACGTACAAAAGGGAGAATTATACGAAGGTGGTAGAGGTAATACACATTTTATGTGTAAATTTTGCAACATGAAATTTACAGGATCATATACCAGAGTGAAGGCACATCTTTTAAAATTATCAAAACATGTTATAAGAGCATGTCCTAATGTGGATGAGGATTTACGAAGACAATTAATGAAAAAGCAAGATGAGTATGAAAAGAAGAACGAAAGGAGTGAAAAAGGAATAAATATTCCATTATTTGGTAGATACAAAGAAGATGCAGAAAAGAAAAGAAAGTTAATCCAAAGTGAATTTAAAGGTTTTAGAGGAGGAGCAATTGAAAAATCGTTTAATGTAGTTGGAAGGGAGGAGATGGATAGAAAGGTTGGAAGATTTTTCTTTTCAAGTTCACTTCCTTTTAATATAGCAAGAAATCCATATTGGAAAGATCTTGTCACTTCATTGGCTAATTGTAATTTACATGGTTATGTTCCTCCAAGTTCTGAAAAATTAAGAACCATTATTCTTCAAGAAGAAAAAGCCAATATTGGAAGACTTTTAGAACATAAGAAGTTTTCATGAGAAACTAATGGTGTTTCTATTGTTTATGATGGATGGAGTGATATTCAAAGGCGTCCACTCGTTAATTTCATTGCTTATTTAATTAGTGGGCTAATATTTTTGAAGTCGGTTGATGCATCTGGAGAAATTAATTTCAAAGATTTATTTGTAGAAGTTATTAAGAGTGTTGGACCAGATAATGTGTACAAATAATCACTGATAATGCAACTAATTGCAAAAGTGCAGGGTTAAGTTTGGAAGGTGAGTATCCACACATTTTTTGGACACCTTGTGTAGCTTACAGTTTAAATTTGGCTCTTTCTCGTATATGTAAGCCATCAGAAGATAAAGATAATCTTCGTGCATATGAATTGTGTTCATGGATTGAAGATATGGCAGCAGATTGTATGAAGAAAAGGAATTTTGTAATGAATCACCATTTAATTTCAGCGATATTCAATAGACATTCTCATTTAAAGTTGTTGAAGGTTGCAGAAACACGTTTTGCTTCTTTGATTGTGATGGTAAAAAGATTTAACACAATAAAGACATCATTGATTTAGATGGTTACTGATCCAAGCTGGGATGCATACCGTGGTAACAAAGTTGAAGATCAAACAAGGGTCCAAGTAGTGAAGATTATTGTTCTTAATGATTTATGGTGGGACAAGGTATCTTATTTTCTTGAATTCACAGAGCCTATGTGGGAGATGTTGAGAGAAGTTGATAAAGATGAACCAATGCTTCATAAAGTTTATGAAATGTGGGATACCATGATTGAAAAAGTTGAGTCAATAATTTTGAAGCATGAGGGAAAAGAACTTCATGAGACATCAGCATTTTATGATCATATCCATTCTATATTAGTTTCAAGATGGGACAAAAGTAACACTCCCTTGCATTGTTTAGCACATTCTCTAAATCCAAAATATTAGGGGAAGAAATGGTTGCATGAGAGCATTGGGCGTTGTCCTCCTAATCAAGATCCTGAAATAGCAAAGAATAGACAAATGTGTTTGGGAAGGATTTATCGTGACTCATACTTAGGCAAGTAAATTCTGAATATGGAAAGTTTTTGTGTGCCAGACTTGATTCATTAGAAGCACTGGAAGCAAGGGATTATCAAGATCCACTAGATTGGTGGGCATGTTATGGATTTGAGATGCCTCTTCTTCAAAAGCTTGCATCAAAATTATTATCTCAACCTGCTACTTCTTGTTGTTGTGAAAGAAATTGGAGTACATATTCTCAAATTCACAATATCAAAAGGAACAATCTATCAAGTAGTCGTGCTGAAGACTTGGTTTATGTCCATTCAAATCTGAGATTGGTTTCACGATCTAATGCTGAGTATAGGTAAAAATTACTAATCTTTAAAAATTGTTTTCTTTGCTTGCATCATGATGATTATTGTTGATTTTTTCTTGTTATTTATTTGAATATATTGCAGTGAAGGAGCATCAAAATATTGGGATGCAAACCCAGAGGAATATCACTTAGATGACAACCAAGATTTGCATACTCTTAATATGGAACTCACTGATCTAATAGTTCCTTCAATTGATTATATTGTTGATGGTGAAGATCTATAATTTATCAGGTACATGTTCGTTACTTCATTTCATTTATCAAACATTAATATTGTTCATAGTGGATAAATGATATTATGATAATATTGTTGATATAACATAGGTAGTTCTTTACTTGTTTTGCTTTAATATAAAGTTGTGTACTTATTGTTGTCATCATATTCTTATGTTAATTGATGTCTCACTTGTTCTAGGCTTTTAACTTGAATTAGTTGAATATATAATATATATAATATTATATACCCTAGCCGTGTCGTCGCACCCAAATTTTTTGAAATTTGCCGTATCCCGCACCCGTGTGACATAGATTGCAAGTCTTGTATGATCTTAATGCATGAATTATGTCCTCTTTTTATTTAAATAGGTGGTGGCCGTGGCTAACATGTTTGGTGGCACAGGAAGGTGAAGAATTCGTGGAGCCAAGTCCTGTAGGTTTTCTTCTTGCTAAAAGCATCTTTGTGATTATGTGATGCATATCTGGGGTGTGATGTTTGAAGTGTAAGGTTTTGTTTTAGTGTTGATCTTGCACAAAAATTAGTGCGTTGGGTGGAGAAATTAGTGCGGTGTTGGAGGTTAGAAACAATTTTCTAAAGAAAGTGTCTTTTTTAGCGTCGAAGGAGGATTTGTTTTTGGTTTAGTAGGGAGGCCAAAGCCAGATGCACGCACCGGGTATCAAACTACTGACCTTCATTTTCTGATTTGCCTGCTTGCCAGGCTATTGCTCTTTGTGCAGGAGGATCTAATGTGTGGTCACCGCTGCAACTTGCTTGTTGTGTGTTTGTTTCACCTAGGAGTGATAAAGCTACCTTTTCTTCTTAAAACAGAAATCACACCTTATTTTGGGTTGTAACATGCTGCTAAATGGATTTTCCAGTAAAATGAACACATCCTTAGTCTTTTACTACTGGACTGCAACCCATGCTATATTAACTTTCTTGCAACTCGCATATGATGAGTCCAGAATCTCAGAATGAAAACATGAGGTCCTTGAGCTTTTTCCTTTTTGGTTTTCAAACAATGTCTTTTCCCCTCGTATGCTTGAGAAGGATGATTCCGGTAACTTGGGTCTTGTCGATCCTTTTTCCCTGTTCAAGGGCAAACAATGGAGAGAGGTCAAAGAAGGCTTCAAAGAGAAGTTGATTCGGGATTTTCACATTCGAAGGGTCAAACCTTGAGAGATATTCTGCGCGAAAGTGTATATAAGAGGCATTCTGTAGGAAAATTGTATGTGGAGAGATAGCTCTTTGTATAAAAATAGCTACGTCTTTTAAGATAAAATCAGGTCTTTCCAACACTAGGTGAGTTGCCTATCCAATTTGTTTGGAGGTACCCAAGGTAAAGAGGTTGGCAGTAGTTTCCGCGGTTCTTTTTAGTGATGTGAAGCTTATGGTGGGGTACATAATAAGTAGTCTTGATTGGCTAGGATAGAGTGACCGTGTCACCGAACAACTTTTGGATAACACAGTTGACGTGGAAGTGACGTGAAAATCACCGCTTAATGGGTCATCCGGCTGCACATCGAATAACCAGCACCAGCCATTAAAATGTGTTGGTTACATATGAATTCACATGAAAATCACCTCTTAATGGGGTCATCCGGCGAAAGACTTTCCTCTGTTTTTGTGATTCCAAGCACATGTAAACCTGCAAATCCCCGACGCTTCAACTTAGACATGTCCGGCTTTGAATTACTTGGAATCTAGAACTGAAACCAAAATGTCTCAAGGCAGTTTTGGTTTCAGTTTTTGAATAATTTTGAAACCACTTAATTTTTTTTAAAAAAAGAGTGCATGGTCTCGTGGGAATTGAACTCTTGCGTGACTCATCGGTAGAACACTTTTTATCGTTGAATCAGGCAACATGTTTTAAAATGTGTATAAAATATATATAATTATTAACAAGCGGTTTAAAACCGCCGGTTCTGGTTCTAAGGCTGTTTTTGAAAATTATGAATCATAACCAAACCGAAAGGTCCTCAGGTTCAATTACGGTTCTAGTAACTTGCGGTTTCGAAGCCAGTTCAGTCAACATGAATTACTCTCTCCCTCTCAAGGAGCAGCCACCAATTCAACGTGAAAGGAAAGTCTCTTATTAAGATGCCTAATACCCCATTAAATACTAGGGGTTTTATTACAAACTCAGATCATAGTCACTTGGATACTTTCCTGAAGACACCATGACACCGAATATGATACAAAAATTGGATCCTACCACACTAAGGATTTAACCCAAATCCAAACATATAACCTTGACTGGAATAACTATGAATTGGATCCAAAATATGATCCAATCGACCCAAATACATATTAAGACCCAAATGAACCTTAAACGGATCCATACAATCACAATCACGCTAAGTATGAATCATGTGACTCCTCAAATAAAGAATCCTTGCACCTAGTGCATCACGCGTGAAGTCTTCAGCAAACGGTCAACATCCCGTGACAATTCTCTCTTACCGAAGCTCAACCACGTAAGTGAAGTTACACTTCATGCTTCTGATTTGTAACTTCATGTCCTCTTAATCTCTTTTCTCATGAGCTCTATCCAATGACCCCCAAGTCTCGTTCTAGAGTCATCATGGTCTAATCTAATTGTTGCTCTATAATATTTATCTTTCAACTTTAATGGTATCTTCTTATCACACAGAATACCTGATTCCCCTGTGCATAATTATATGCGTAACATCTCAATCAATTTTTTCATCACTTTGAAAAATTGACCTTAGGTATTTAAAACTTTCCTTATGAGGGATGCTCTGTGTGTCAATCTTAATTTCCATGTCCTCTTAAGTACCCAAATGATCAAACTTACATTTCATATATTTTATCTTTGTTCTACTAAGTTGGAAACTTTTACTTTCTTTCTTACGTTTCTCTCCATAATTCCAATTTACTATTACCTTTTTTCTTAAACTCGTCCACTAATACAATGCCATCTGCAAATAACATACACCAAGGTACTTCATCTTGAATATATTTTGTTAACTCATCAATGACCAATATAAATAAATATAGACCTAAAGTTGATCCCTGATGTAACCCAATATTAACTTTAAAAGAGTCTATCATTACTTCTTGAGTCTTCACATAAGTTTTTGCATCATTGTACATGTCTCTTATAAGATTTATCTATATTGATGGGATACCTCTCTTTTCCAAGGTTCTCCAAAGAATATATTTTTATACCTTATCGTAAGATTTTTCTAGATTAATAAATTTCATGTGAAGGTTATTATTTTGGCTCTAAAATGTTTCATAAAACGTTTCAATAGGTAAATCAGTTCAATAGCAGATCATATATCTGAATTGGTTCTCTATTGTACATGATACTTATCTTAACCTATGTTCGATAATTCTTTCCTATAATTTCATAGTGTAGATCATTAACTTGATATCTCGATAATTCAAACAATTCTAAATGTCTCTCTTTTTCTTATATATGGATATTAGTGTACTCGCCTTCCATTCTTCGGGTATCTTTTGGGTTCTTCATATTTTGTTAAATAGTCTTTTGAGCTAAGTGAGCTCTGTCTTTCCTAAGATTTTTTATACTTTATAGTAATTGTATGATCCTATAAATTTACCAACCTCATATATTTAAAAGCCTCTTTGATTTCGTTCTTTTGAATACACTGATAGAAATTGCAACTTATATACTTTTTTTATTTGGCTAACTCTCTTAAGCTAATACTAGCATCTATATTTTCATTAAAATCTTATAAAAATAAAATTTTTATCTATTTTTAATATCATCATTCGCCACTAGAATCTTCTCATCCTTATCTTTGATACATCTAACAAAAGTAAGATCCTTAGTTTTCTTATCTATATCCTTAGCTATCATAAAAATATCTCTTTCACTTTTTTTTAAGTTAAGCTTTTTATATAAATCCATCCAAATTTTATTTTTCGCTTCACTAACAACCTTTTTCACTTCTTTCTTTGCTTTCTTATAAGCTTCCCAAGTTTTACTAGTCTTCTTAGTATAATATAATTTGTAACATACTTTATTTGCCTTGATTTTATCTTACACCACTTCACTCCACTACCAAACTTCTTTTTGTGCCAGTACACCTTTCTTAGATTTGCTTAACACATATTTTGTCACTTCTCTAATATATATAACTATATTGTTCTATATATCAGAAGGTATACCTACACAATTCGAAGCATCTCATTGAAGAATTTTCTGTTTAAATATATCTTCTTTCTCATATTTGAGATTCTCTCATCTATTCCGAATAACTCTATGCACTTTATCCTTCTTTGTTCACTTTTTTACTTGCAAATCTATTACTAAAAATCAATGTTGAGTAGTTAAGCTTTCTCCTTGGATTATCTTGCAATCTTTACAATGCAATCTATCTTTTTTCCAAAAAAAATAATCAATTTGTGTTTATAACAAGCCACTGTCATAAGTAATTAAATGTTCATCTTGTTTTTTGAAAATTTTATTGGTAATAAATATATCAAAAGCCAAAGCAAAATTTAAAATCTCTCTACCTTCCTCATTTATATCCCAAAACCATAGTTTCCATGAATACCTTGATATCCTAATGCATCTGTACTTACATGTCTATTTAAGTATCCTCCCAAACAAATCATCTCCTTTCGTTTAATTCTTTGAATTACTTATCTAACTCCTCCCAAAAAACCTTCTTTATACTAATAACTCATCCCAAAAAGCCTTCTTTATACTATCTTCTAATTTTACTTGGGGTGCATAAGCAAAAACTACATTCAATGCCTCTACTCCTAACACTAATTTCACCATCATACTTCAGTCACCATACCTACATTAATTCTATAAGTAACATTTTCGTCAATTTTTCTATCACTCTGAAGAACCAAACTTAGGTATTGAAAACTTTCCTTACGAGGGATATAATATGTGAAAATATTAATTTTTATATTATTTGAAATAACCAAATAATGAAACTATCATTCCATATATTATGTTTTTGTTTTGCTAAGTTGAAAGTTTTTACTTTCTAATCTTTCTCTCTATAGTTCCAATATCCTATTAACTTTTTCTTTAAACTCATCCACTAATATAATGTCATCCACGAACGACATACACCACGAAACTTCATCTTGAATATGTTTTGTTAGCTTGCCATTCACCAATACAAATAAATATGAACTTAAAGCTGATCCTTAATGTAATCCAATATTAAACTCAAAGAAATATGTCATTCCTTCATGGGTCCTACTAACACATGTTTGTGTACCATCATATATGTCTCTAATAAGATTGATGTATATCAATAGAATACCTCCCTTGTCTAATGTTCTTCAAAGAATCTTCATATATGTCTCTAATAAGATTGATGCATATCAAAAGGATAACTCTCTTTTCTAAGGTTCTTCAAAGAATCTCTTAGCACCCTATCGTAAGCTTTTTCTAAATTAATAAATATCAAATAAAAATTATTTTTTCTCTAAAATATTTTATAAGATGTCTCAATAGGTGAATAACTTCGGTAGTAGATCTCTCCGGCATGAACCCAAATTGATTCTCTATTGTACTTGATACTTGTCTCGACCTATGCTTAATAATTCTTTTAATAATTTCATATTATGCTCATCAACTTAATATCTCAATTATCCATACAATTATGAATGTGTCTCTTGTTCCTCTCTAAGAGTAGAATTGTACTCTACCTTCATTCCTCATGCACTTTTTCTATATTTCATTAAATAATTTTTTAAGCTAAGTGATACTCATCTCTCTTAAGATTTTCTATATTTTTATAAGAATATTGTTTGGTCCTACAAATTTACTAACCTTTAAGTTAAATAGCCTCTTTGATTTCATTCTTTTCTTTGGATACATAATAGAAATTATGGTTTATATATTCTTATGAGTTGATTAGCTTTCCTAAGATAATCCTCACCTAAAGTTTCGTTAAAAAGCTTATAAAAATAATTTTTTCATCTATTTGATTGCATCAGTTGCTACTAGAATTATCTCATCCTCATCTTTACATCCAATAAAAGTAAGATACTAAGTTTTCTAATCTCTAATCTTAACTATCTTAAAAATATATCTTTCACCCTCTTTTGAGTTAAGTTTTTTTTATAAATCATCCCAAATTTTGGATTTTGTTTCACTTACGATACTTTTCAGTTCTTTTCCTACCTTTTTATAAGCCTCTCAAGTTTCATCAATCTTGTTGGCATAGTGCAACTGTAATATGCCTTCCTTGCCTTAATTTTATCTTACACTGCTTCACTCCACTTCTAAGTGTCTTGTTGTGCCAATACGCCTCCCAAGGGGCATGCCATTGTTGCTTCTTGAAAGACACAATCAATCTAACAAGCTTACCAATGTTCTCATCTTTGGGTGTGCGCGTGCAGGAGAGAGAGGTGTTTCACAACAACATGGAGAACCTTGATTGACAAGTGCAGTAGGTAACGACAACTTCATAATTCTGGAAATTTATGAAAATGTGGTCCTTATCCACTAAAAGTTGGTCACTGTGGTTCATATTTGATAAAGTTCATGGCTACAGTAAAAGTATTGACATCTCCCACAAAGAAGATGAGTAACAAAAGCATCAATAAAGCTACAGTTGCTACTATTGAGAAAGTAATAGCATGTTCCACAAAGAAACAAGGACACCACTTAAAATGGCGTTTATTACTTTCTGGATCGAAAGAGAGTAACCTTTTTCTTCATCACCGAGGAACCATAGCCACCTTGCACAAGCTCTGCAAATGCTTCACGAAAATTTTTCGCTACACCTTTGAAAGTGCGCCCTATTGATTCATCTTTTCACTGAACCAAAACTGAAATAAGCTCCCTAATTTTCTAGATAAAATATTTTGATCAGATCAGCATTCATGGAACAGGAAAAACCAAAGATGATTAACATTAGACTACATGATACCTCATCGCCTGCATCAAGTTCAGCTTGCCGCTTCTGCAGTTCCTCTCTTTGTTCTGTGAAGTTGCCATATTGGTCAAGGGCCTTTTTGTTGACATGACTGAACTGTTTCAATTCCTCATTGCACTTGTGAAGCATCTTATGCAATTCTTTGATGTTCTTCCGCTTGTACATGTCAGGTCATAATCACAAGAAATCCGATTGAAATAAGTACAAAAGAACGTCCAATCTGAGATATGTTTTTGATAAGAAGACCATGAAACATAAATTTCAAAATGTCCAGTATTACTTAAGGTTGATAAGCTTTGGGAAGGAAAACAAGCATGCAACTCAAACCAGTCCTGCTATCAGTAATGAAAGAGAAGTACATAAGGAGAAAATGGAAAAAGAACAACCTTGTACACAATAGAATATGGTTAGGTACTGAAAGCATTATGGAAACAGTGAGTCCCATCCGAATAACTTATAGATAGTTAATCTCTCCAAGACACTAAAGGCTAAGTCCATTTATCAGGATCCCCATACATTTAATTGGTATACAAGAAAAAGAGGCAAGGAAATTACTGAGATGATGTATGTGACTACTTCAAGTGCACTTCATTTAGAACAGGGAAAAAGAAAAATATTTCTATGATGCATCAAGCAAACACAAGTTGCTCCTAGTGCAACTAAAATTGGCACCTTTTGTAGGTAGTTCGTATATTGGGATTTGCTTGCAATTTACTCAAAAAACGAACAAAGAAACAAAAGCAGAAATAGTGAAGGTTGATACTTCTCAAAAGCATCTGAATGTAGTGAACCCAAGTCTCTAATTTTCTTCATGTAATCTTCTTTCTTAGATATCAAAATATTTATTTTGTTCACTAGCTGCTCTGACATTTTAGCTTCATCTAGAAGAGTCCGTTGGTAGGTGTCTTCTACAGCCTGCAAAATACCACGATCAGGGTAAGTACCGGACAAATCTTCATACACAAAAACATGCACCAGTAGCAAAAACATCAGATCTAGTCCAAGTACCTTAAGCTTATCTTTCTCACTTTTAATAGCATTAACGTTTCTGTTGATGCTATCAACATTCTCGATCATTGCTGCACGACAGCATCCCAATCAGAATCAAAAGAAATGCAGAAATCAAATGATACTATGGCATATTCCTAGTTCCCTACCATTGTACTGCTTTGTTATTTCACTAAGAGACATGTTAGCCTGCTTCAGTTCAGCCCTCTTCTGCTCAAGTTCAGATGACAATGCTTTCCGATTTTCTACGGATACCATTGCTTTAAGCTCTTCTTGGCGTCTTACAAGATTAGTTGAAAGGTTTGTCTCAATCTCACCCTTCCTTGTTTCAACCTGCAAATGCAGGACCAAGTCGTGATGAGAACTTCAGCTTTTTTAGCAGCGGCACAACATCAGAGCTTTGGGGATAAGTTACTTGTGGACCCCTTACTCTGTTTAAAGGGATAACAGTAACCCTGCCACCTTTTTCTGCTGTCAAGATTCTGATTATTGTATCAGATATATCATCTGTCTCTACCACTACATGAAACAAACTGCACAAGAGGAAGACAAATGTCACACATGAGATCAAAAGAGAAGAACAGTCCAGCAAGCAATAATCATGTCAACTTAACCTATTTCCAGCAGTTACTTCAACAGCTGTAAAGAACTCCTCACAGTCGAGCAACTCGAAAATCGGTCCATGTACACCAGAAATGTTGTGATCTCTGCATATCCTCCTCACCGAGTTAAGGCCTCCCTTAATATCGTCTAACAAGTTTAAAAATAAGGAAACAAAGAAAGAAGATCAAGAACCACACCTAAAAGACTATAGAAACAAGTTTCATGTTCACTGTATTATTTGATGAACAAAATTACGTACAAGAGATTGACCAAAAATCAGCCAATACTACAGTCATTAGTCAGACACGAGTTCATCATTTTAACATGATTCTTACTAAATATCACTAATAAGGACAAGCTCAAACCTTCAGTATAAACAAAGACACACTAGAAAGATGTAAGTTGCACAAAATTATCACGAAGGCACTAGTAGACTTGGGGAGAAGGACTGGGAGGCCGGTCGCGCAAAGGCAACTCATCTCGAGGCTAAGGTTTAGGTCGGACAATAGGTAGGGAGGTTGTTTAAATATGAGATGACCCCATCAAGGCATATATTCGATACAAAAGGGACACTGTGTAGCGGAATTAGTAGAAGGGTCAACCTACAATGCCACATGGCAAGTAGGCTTATCGCCTGTAGTCGAATGTTACATATACAACATACCTCATCGGATGCGAGAGTGCCTAAAGAAGGAAAACCTCGATTGATGCACTTGGACCAAGCACATATACATGTGATTCACCTCTTAAGCTTCTCAATGCAATGCGTGTGGATGACCCTTCTTTATATGATATGGTGCACATTGAAGTGATAGTTGGGGACCACCCAATACGGAGAATGATGGACATCAATGCAATAAACTCAATTGTGATGACAGTTATAAAGAGTTGGAGCTATGACTCATGACCTCAAATACGTTACTAAAGACAATATATACCACTATAGGCAGGTTTGGCATGATGGACCTTATCATCATAGATTTGAATTTCTTCATGATTCTAAAATGTGGTTTTTTATCAAGGTGAGGATGATTGTGGCCCCACATTTGAGAAGTCTCATAGTGTTGGATGAGACTTAGCTTGGGTTTGTTACTAGATGCGAATAGGGCAAAGGTGACTACAATAAGATGAGGTGCTAACATAAGTATGGTGACAGTTTCTTACTTGTCCATGATTAGGGTGGATGGCAGGCTAAAAAACCCTATAAGAGAAGTTGCTCGTGAATGATAATGTGATACCTATCCTCATTCTAGAGGTATTACAAGCATCCACTGACACGATACCTGATGAGTTGCATAAACAACTTCTGCCCCAATGTGAGATAAACCATGTGATCGAGTGGGTCAAGGCCCCTAAATTGTCTTTAATGCAAGTCGATAGATAATGTATTTATCATTCTTTGCCTATACGTAGATGATATATTGTTATTTGGTTCTGATATCAGAATAATAAATGAGACTAAGTTGTTCTTATGTATTAAGTTTGGGATGAAGGACATGGGTGTGATTGTTGTAACTTTAGTGCTTAAAATCACAAGGTCTACTGATGATATATTAATCTCTCAGTGTCACTAGAAAGTTTTAGAGAGATTTGAATATAAAAATTGTAGACCTATTAAGACCCCATATGATTTATATAATGCTTTGTATAAAAATGTAAGTGATATTTCTTTGTCTCAACTATGATATTATCAAATTATTGGTAGTTTGATGTATATAACCAACTGTAAATGATTAAATATTGCATTTATTGTGTGTAAGTTGAGTATATACATCAGTTGTTTAGATAGAATCCATTGGAAAGCTTTAAACAAAGTAGTTCGTTATGTGAAGGAAACAATTTTTTTTTTTACTGCATTATGGTAAACATTCTTCTTTTCTTAAAGGATTTAGTAATGTTAGTTGGATATCAAATAACTTTGAGAGTAATGTAGTCACTAGATATATGTTTATTTTGGGTGGCATCACTGTCACCTAAAAATGTAAGAAAAAACTATTTTGACTCATTCTACTTTTAAGACAAATATGTGCTTTGGATGATACTTGATTCAAAGCTGAATGACTTAAGAGACTTATGTCCAGTTTATCTATGGTAAAAATATCTTTTTTTATAATTTCAGTACATTATGATAGCATGATTATAATTGGTAAGATCAATAGTTTAAAGTACAACTAAAAACATCGGAGACACATCATAGTTAGGCTAAGTCTATAAGGGCTCTTATGACTGATGGGGTCATGACTTTAGTTTTTGTTGGATCCAAAGATAATACCACTGATCTTTTAACTAATTGTTTATCAGTAGTTTTAGTTGAGAAATTGAGGTTGGAGATGATACTGAAACCCATGATATATTCACAACCAGTGGCAACCCAACCAAATCGAGTAGAGATCCTATGAAGTAGGTTTAATGTAGTAGTAATAAGTTGTTGGGTGAATATGATGATACTTTGTATTATGTGATACTTTTAGTATTTGTGTGTCTTTCTTTTCTAAACCTAAAGTGTCATTATTATAAGTTTAACAAGAGATTATTTTCTAAATAAGATCGAGTCCTAGTACATGATGCTAACAATACATCATTGGAGATGTCCAATTAAGTGATTGACATTGTGTTGTCGTAATAGAAGAATTGAGTTGTTCTTAAAGTCAATCATGATACAAGATATAGATGCATGATCATTAATATATCACTTCTAAAGATCATGTAATAGCCTTTTATTATGTTGTTACCAATAGATACCTTTACACCCAAGATTCATGTTTAAGACGTATGTTTACCTAGTTCCTTTAAAGGTAATATTTGATCACTCAGATAACGATTCAAATTGGAAGGTACTGTTATTGAAAGCATAATATGATGGTTGGTTTGGGTAGCCACTTTTATACTTTAGGACTTTATAGGTATTGTTAGATTTAATTTTAATTAAGTTGGGTTAATTAAACTCATATGCATTAATAACATTTAATTCATGTTGATATCCCAAATATTCAATTGATGAATCATTGATATATGTAAAGGTTTTAAAGTATAAAAGTCACATGTAAGGGACTTGTGCATATGATGACCAAGAAGAGACAAAGTTTAGTCCATATTGAAGAATGAGACAAACCTACATATTATTTTATATAGTTGGTAGCTCATGAACCTTAGTTCAAAGAGCTTGGGGAGGACATGCTAAACTGCACAAGTGCACATGCGCCGGCCCAACCCTAGGCTTGGATTTAGGTTTGGGCTTGGGTTTGGGCTTGAGAATTATCTTTGATCTATCTTTTTGCACGAAAAACTTTTGATCTATGATAAGGAGTGTTTACACGAAATAGTAACAAGACGGAGAGGTATGTCATTTGGATCGAAACCATAATTCATGATTTAATATGCAGTCTATAAATAAGAGATTAGAGCTCCCTAATCAAAAACTTTTGTGTGAAACACTCTCTTTCCTCCCACCTTTGTTCTATGCTCTCCTTTTGTTTGTGGTATTTCTTGTGGTTGTGTGGTTGTTTCATGCATCCATCCCCTTCAACTATAGGTGATTGAGGCGTGGTCGAAATCTATTCGAAGCTAGGTATGTAGCTTTGAGTTGTATGTGCATTCTATTTTGGGAGGAAGGTGAAGGTACTCGTACGTACTGTATAGCATAGTGTTGATTTTTTTAAGGCAAGTCCACAAGGCAGACTCAAACATATAAGTTCTTTTTCTAATTATTGCTTATGCTTTTGTTTTCTATACAGTTTGTTCATTGCTTACTTTGGATTCTGTAACTATTGTTGATTGGAGTATATTTATATTTGTTGTATATTGATTTATTATACATGTATTTCTATGAAAGGAGAAGAAGATAAGTGAGCGAGACCAACTTAGTCTATTGCAACCTTTTTGCATTCCTAGTAATCTATGAGTTTCTATCACCATGGATTTTGGTGTAAATATTTCACTCGTATATGACTTTGAGACCATGCTCATTAGGTGGACAAGGTTCTCAAAGAATACAATGCTCATAACTACATGAGAATATTGAATTAAAGTGATCGTCTCAATGTTCATGAGGGACTATTCATGAGAAATATTATGAAGTATTTTGGTGTATTAGAGGAGATCGTGAGTGACAAGATACCCACTTCATGAGTCACTTATGGAGAGAGCTCTTCACTGCAATAGGCTTAAAGCTTTCGTTCTCCTAATGGTCAAACAAAGAGGTAGAATGCATTGTTAATGAATACCATCTAGTTCTCATAACGTGCATAGGTCATCAACTATACGTAGGCATGTCCAATTCCGAATTGTATGAAACCTAGAATTGGAACTGAATAACCTTGGGGCCGGCTTGTGGCAGTTCAAGTTTTGGTTTTGAAACTTCCCCAAAACCAACAACAACAACAATTAAGCCTTTTTCCATACTAGACGGAGTTGACTACATGGATTCTTTGTTTTCATAAAGCTCTATCATGTGTCATGTTAGCAGTTAACTCAACATAAGCTAGGTCATTATTTTTTATTTATTTCCAACACTTTGGTCATCCTCTACCTCTTTTAATACTTTCAAAATCTAGTTTTTCATACTTTCTTCAGGAGTTCTTTTAGTCTTATTTCTATATGCCTAAACCATCTTAAACGATATTATCTCATTTTATCCTTTATTGGTGCCACTCCCAATTTATTTTTAATAACCTTATTATGTATACAGTTTTTCCTTGTATGACCACTCATCCATCTCAATATCTTCATTTTTGTCATAGACATATTTTGTACATGTATTTTGTTTCTAATTGTTGCTCTATAATATTTACCTTTTAACTTTAATGATATCTTTTTATCTCAAAGAATACCATATGCTCCTTTCCATTTTAACTAAATTGCATTAATTCTATGCGTAACATCTCCATCAATTCTTTCATCACTCTGAAAAATTGACCTAGGTATTTAAAACTTTCATTTTAGGAATGCAATGTGTACCAATTTTAATTTCTATGTCCTGTGAAGTAACTAAATGATCAAACTTACATTTCATATATTTTGTCTTTGTTCTACTAAGTTCGGAAGCTTTTACTTTTTAATGTTTCTCTCCGTAGTTCCATATTTCTATTAACTTTTTCCTTAGACTCCTCCACTAATACAATGTCATATGCAAATAACATAAACCAAGTACTTCATCTTAAATATGTTTTGTTAACTCATCAATCACCCTTATAAATAAGTATGAACTTAAAGTTATCCTTGATGTAACCCAATATTAACTTCAAAGAAGTCTGTCATTCCTTCGTGAGTCTTTACACGTGTTTTTACACCATCGTACATGTCTCTTATAAGGTTAATGTATGTCTGAACGTGGATGCCTCGCGATGGCTGAACGAAGAGAGGAGGAGGATACTTGTTTTCCAGTCACAACTTAGAGAGTAGGAGATGGTAGATGCCTCGCGGACGACGTCCAGCTAACGTTGTAGAGGATTGTCACTAGACAAGCGTCATGACCTGCAAGGAGGTTTAATTGACGCACAGGAGTTTCGGGTCTTGTCGTGTCTAGTGGATTATGTTTGGGTCGTTGTGCCAGATTAGCGATATGGGTCTAGTGTGGTTGGAGTCAGACTAAATCCGAATCCAAATTAGGGTTTCAAGTAGATGGCCTCTTATATAACAGAGTCTCCAAGAGGGTATATGAGATAGGAGAGCAGCAAGGAAAGGGAGTGTATTGTCTTCATCCTCTTGATATGTGTGACCAGCTTCAGGACTGACGAGCAGCCCAGATCGAGTAACTTCTTTTTCTCTTGTGGCCAACTTCGTCGTGCTACTCGGTCCGAGAGAGTCGAGAAAGAGTGCCTTGTACCTGGACTTTATTATATTAAATATTTTTCCGATTTATGTGTTTACGTATCTGTCAATTGAGAGGATCAACGCTATCACCGAACAGTTCCGTCAATGAAAAGTTGACGTTTGATAGCTGCAGCTGTAAAGATACTGCGGCTCTTCAAGATAGTTCTTGAAAGTCAGAGCTCTTCAATTTAGGCACGTTTTCTCTCATATAGGCAAGAATCGGCGGCCCCGTTTCTGGTTTTGGTTTTTGATGGTGGAGCAGTTGGACTTATTTTGATTCAGTTTGGCCTTGTTTGGAGCTGTTGTGTTGCAATAGGTCACGTTTCACTCATTTGGAAACATTTTCCTACTGATAATTTCTGTTGTTTGTTTACAACTATTTCTTCTTCCATCAAAAGACGGAGATTTCCTTAATGATGAAATACATCAAAGTGCTCACTGGAGCCAGCAGATACAAGAAACGGGATATCCACTGTAACACAATGTGTTGCAGAGTACCGAACTGTATACTTACCAGAGAAGTGGTACCTGTAGGCGTGCAACTTTGTTCTTCTGCAAGTCTGGTTACCAGCTTACCTCCTTGTGGATCTCTCCGAATGTGCTGAAAGAGCACGCCAAACAGGCCACACTCTAGCTTCCATCATTCCCTGAATCATAGTGACAGCCAATAATCAATGGAAACACTACTCTCCAAACTTCTTTAACCTCCCAATACAGCAGCAAACAATGAATTGATAAGGAGATTTGAGAAGTAGGTGCCTTGACTGACATTGTTGTAGAAATTAATCAGAAACGGAAAACATAAGGTTTTTTGGCACCCCACTGAAACCCATTACAGGGCACTGTGAAACTTTCTCACAGTTACACCTCTTTCATTTATACTCAGAGGGCACCCCCTCGCGGTTAATGGACTTGAGAACTCAATTCAGAAGTGGGAAACATGACTTACATGTTTAACAAGTATGTAGAACGTCTCTGATATACGATAGGATTCATACTTTGCAGTAAGGACGTGGAGATCGTGTTGCAACGTTTTCTTACATCGAACTCCAACAACTAGCACTATAATGTAGCACAAACAGCAACAACTTACGTGGCTAGAGGTGCGACTCACAAGTTCAAGGTCATGAGTTCGATACCTGGGGCGTACACCTGGCTTCAGCCTCCCAATTGTATCCAAAAATAATGAACACTAAAACATAAGAAAAAAATGGATCTATAGCATAGGCAATTTATAGGCGGCCTTACCTACAACTTGAGGTGAGAACTCTTTTTCTCGAGACTTTAGATTTTTGTGCAAAGCAGGGTAGCAATACAAAAGAGAAGAAGACACAGGTTTTCGTGTGAAACCTCAGCCCAATTCTAAAAAGTGCAACTCCTCCTTAATGCTGAAGTTTTTGACTCAAATTTAACCTATAAACCCATAGTTTCATATCAATAATGGGTTTCATTTGATGCACACCGTCAAAGTCCAGTTCCATTAGAACCTTGTATTGAACACACCGCCAACATTCTTTCAAGAAAGTAATATACTTGTATTACAAGTAGTGAAGTACTAAATACAAAAGTTTAACTCACATGTATTCCGAACTCCACCATCTCAAGAACACCACCTTATTATTTAAGTTCAAATTTATGTCTTTTAGATCCATCTATGTTAATCCTAAAAAATGTGGAGGGATCAGATACATAGTATGATCATTACAAGAAGCAACAAGAAAGGACATAAATTTGAAGAAATTTTATTGAAAAAATGTAAAACAGTTGTTCTTGGTCATTTCGTATGTCTTCTGACAATAAGAATATTGTCCTGAAGGCTATTTAGTTTCCAAACTAATTTAACTAAAAAAATTTGAGGTCCTGAACTTACGGGCAAATATCTTTCATTACATTTGTATTCTTGAATGGTTGTGGCCTGATGCAACGGTCTTGCCTCATGTTCTATCATCTCCTTCGCCATTGAATGGAGATGGGCTCCGTTTACCCAAGCTTCCTGAATTCTCATAAATACTGCACCACAAATGGAGTGCACGGAGAACTCAACGATCGCTTTTGGTGTTGGATATCCAGTGTGTGTGTGTGTGTGTGTGTGTATATATATATATATATATATATATATATATATATAGAGAGAGAGAGAGAGAGAGAGAGAGAGATCATGAAATTCAGATTGAGGTGAGCTGTGGCATTCAATAGTGGATCTAGAAATTATCTTAGTGATGTTTGTGGGGAGGTGAGCCATCGACTCCATCATCGGCTGTAGACTGATTGTTGGCCAGAATCTGGGTGGGGCAGACGGACCCACCTTGTCTCAATGTAGATTCACCACATTGCACACTATAATCGCCTAGACTTAATGTTCTCTTGAATTAATGGGTGTCAGTTGTGTGTATTTAGTTTATTAAGAGACATGTCTTCAATGAGTGAAGAGTTCTGTTTTACAAATAAATACAGCAGTGAAAAGTCAATTGTGGAAGCTAATGAATAAAAACTTAATCTTGTTAGGTTACGCAAAATCAAGTTCCTTTTGTGTTACCGGGGATGACAATGGGGTTTGGTGGGGTGGGTTTTTACTCCACCCGCACTAGAAGCCCCCTTGTACATACTGTCTTATGGGTCTTGAGATCAAGACTCGTCCTGCACCCTCTTTATTACAACCAGTCCTGCCCCACTTCAACCTACAAAAATATTTTTTTAGAAAAAAATTAGTTAATATTATATATTCTATTATATGTGTATATATACATTTATATTTATATAAAAATATATACATATAAAATACTTATAACCATATATATGATATACATATATTTTATATAAACAAACACACATTATATATACATGTCATATCAAGGTTGGGTAGGGAGGGTTTAGCTTAACCCGTCCCGCAATGGGGCAGGTTTTCCTCGAGAATTCTGACACGTTTTCAGCCTGAACTTGGATCATCTTTTACAAGCTGACTAGCTAATCCAGGCATGAGCTGAGCAAGGAACATGCCCACCTCGGCTCATTTAGCAGCAGCAATAGGAGGTGCTTAAACAGAAATTTCAAATCTTAGGCTGTTTGAAATGAGAAATTCTAGACAGAAGACATCTTTGTCCAGCCGCTCTCGTTGGGCATGAAATTGCAGTAATGACATCACCCACAGCAGCTATCTTGATGAGGCTGGAAAACAAGCCGCGCAAACCCAATATTCTATTTTCTAGCTCGGCTCGTTTCGGACACAGACCCGAGCTCGATCATCTTCTGTTCAATCGTGTCTCGATAGTCCATTATCAAAGTTAAAAGGGATTTTCTCAAACACCTTAAATAGTGTGACCCTTTATTTACTGGTTTAGGAACTTTTGGAAATACCACATTATTGAGCTTCCACGAGCTGAACGGAGCTAAAGGTAATGTTCAGATCATGTGATTTACAAATCAAACATGAACGTATGAGAATAACCAAACCCAGCCAAACTATGATAGAAAACAAACAATTCTTACATCAAAACAGTTTGATCCAAAGCATGTTTATTGCTCAACAGGTCCCAAATGTTTGAATTAACTATATAATACTCACCAAGTTTTTATACTAGCGAGTAGTGAATGCCCTCAAGGTAACCAACCAACCAGTAGAAACTGCTCGTTACAATGCATTCTCCTCCCCACTTGCTTGCTGTTCCAGTGATACTAATGTGTTCATTTTCTCTTTATCAAGTGTTCTGATTTATTTCTTGCGTCATCACATGAAATATGGAAGACCACCCATAATTATCTGCATGATCTGCTTATGCTGAATAAAACAGAAACTAAATAACCATGAAGGTACATAAAAGAAGTATTTAGATCCTAATTTCAATTTAATCCAAGGAATCGATGGTTTCCCACTTCTTCTGTAGAGTCAAAATTTTGCTAGTCACAAACACAACCACAAATGTAAATCCAGGACACGATTATTCCTCATCAGAAAAGATAAATACATGCTTTCTGCTGTTATTCCTACTCTATCCTCCCTCAAAGGTGTGACAATCCACCTCGCATATTCCACATCATCATGGTTCTAGCCACCTCATGAAACATGAAAGCTCTAGTTTCATCACATTCTTCCTTCAGATGAACTTTTCCGACCCTTCGCCAGCAGCTTTTTTCAAAGGAGATCCATCAGAAGAGTTGTCTTCAGTTGGAACAGGTTTGTATCCCAAGCCATTTCCTACCATAGCCTCGCTTTCATAGAACGAACCATTCCCATCAGATTCCGTCACTTTTGTTGCTGCTGACGCCTCCTTCGCAGGAACTGCTGCTGTTTCCTGTAGCAGTTCTTCCTTAGCCAAAGCAGAGAATTGCGAGTCCAGTGACCGAGCAGCAGCTAACCAAGCACCGACAATCAACAACAGTATGCCTCCAAGGTATGGTGTAGAATTAGCTAGAGACCCGAACGTGAGAATCATAAACTGCTGAATCAAAGCACCACCAGATTTTCCTAATGGGTTGCAAACAACATCGATTGCAGCTTTTCCTTTAACCTGAATGAATCAAGATAGATTGTAAAGATAGACACAGAGGCAAAGATGAGCAGAAACAAGTGAAAAAGAAAAATCAAAGGCGGCATGCGCCAATGGTAACGGACCTTAGTTTCCTCATCCAATGGAATATAGGCCATCTCCTTGCATGGGTCAAACAAGCTGTACTTGGAGCTCTTGCTGAAAATGTTTTGCAAGGCACCCACATAAACAGCTGCAAGCAGAGGAGTTAAGCCAAACGTCCCAAGCATAGGTGTGAGTGGTTGTCCAAACAAAAGAAGGGAGAAGAAACCAACTCCAGTGAGGAGCAGAACAGTAGGTGTGATCATGGCAGCAACTCCCCATCCGTATCTGCGAAGTATCACTCTGCTGAGTAGCATCATGGTGAAAGTAGCGATTCCTGTGCAGGTGGAGAAGTCACCCATGAAGGAGGAGTATTCGTTTGGGCTAGGATACTGCAAATTTCACATGAAATACTATTACATATTGAAAATGAGGGAGCAAGAAGAAAGAAGGCTATTAAACAGATAGATTTACCTGAGCCTTGAGCTTTGATTTCCATGTGACCTCCACTAGATTGATGCTGATGCCATATGCAACCACTAATGTAGCAAGATCTCTCACATACCTCGAGGAAAGCAAAAATTTCATGCTTTCCATCATGCCCAATTTTGGCTTTTCCTGCAATTACCCATAACCATTTTGAAGCTGCTACCTCATAACAAAAAGGAATGGCTCAAGCACAATGAGAAGCAAGACGTGACATACCTTCTTCTTACGAGCAGCAGGTTTTGGAACTGATGGATCAGTAAGAAGAAATGTGTTGACTCCCCAGTAGATACCACAGATTGCAAAACCCAATAGCACTACAATGCCCATCATTCCTCTAAGAGATATAGCCCACCCATCAACGCCTGGGGGTAAATTCTTGCGAAGATTTGAGAAAAACTTAACAGTACGGCCTGAGAAAATAAGAGCAACGTTGGCTCCAAGACCAAATAGTGGATAAAACTGTTTTGCTTCATCGACAGTCGTGATCTGCAATGCATAGCATACCCGAGATTAAAATGTTTACAAATAATGAATGAGCATAAACTAATGGTATTTAAAAAAGTGATTAGCATTGAATAATGAAATAAGCTCAACAAATGAAGTTGAGAGGAAGAATCACACATATTCCAACTTAATAGAACAAACAAAAATATATGGAATGTAAGTTTGATCATTTGGGTACTTCAAAGGTCATAGAAATCAAAATTGACACACATTGCATCCCTCACAAGCAAAGTTTTAAATACTTAGGATCAATTTTTAAGAGTCATAAAAAAATTGATGGAGATTACGCATAGAATTAATGTCGGTTGGTTAAAGTGGAGAAGGGCGTTACGTATTCTATCTTATAAGAAGATATCATTAAAGTTGAAAGGTAAATATTATAGAACAGTAATTAGACCTGCTATGTTTTATGGTACTGAGCATCAGGCAATTAATCATCAACATATACAAAAGATGTCCATAGCAGAAATGAAGATGTTGAGATAGATGAGTGGTCACACAAGGAAAGATCGTATACGTAATGAAGTTATTAGAAATAAAATGGGAGTAGCACCAATAGAAGATAAAATGAGAGAAAACCGTTTAAGATAGTTTGGACATGTAGAAAGACGACCAAAAGACGCTTTGTAAGAATATATGAAAACCTAGGTCGTGAAAATGTTAAATAAGGAAAGTGTTGGAAAGAAACAATAAAGAATGATCTAGTTTATATGGAGTTAACTACTAGCCCGACACATGAAAGGGCTGTGTAGAAACAAATAATCAGCCCGACACATGAAAGGGCTGTGTAGAAACAAATAATCCATGTAGCCGACCCAATCTAGTATGGGAAAAGGCTTAGTTGTTGTTGTACAATAAAGAATAACTCATCATTAAGAGAAAGTTCACATTTTTTTCAACAATAGACATGTTAAAAGAGTATAAGATAGTAAGAAACTGCCCAGGTGTGAACAATGATTCATAAAAAACTGACTACAACACACAAATCAAACACCATCTTGCTCACTGAAATTTCATATTTCCCCACAACATTTTGTTGTGGGGAATGTGATGCAAATTTCTTGCCAATGCATCATGTACGCCAAAGTTTACCATGGAACATGCTTTTTCTTCCTCATTTTGGACGCAAAAAGCAAATGGAACACCAAAGTTAACTTTACCTCAGCTTAGGATTTAATTTTCTACTGCCACTGTCCAACTCGGTATATGAAGTTAACATCCATCAATAAGCAGAAAAATCAATTTAACCATTTAAATGTAATGACAGAGATAATTAACCTCCAAATTTCCCATATAAGTCAACGAAGTGATCATATGTATAACTCATTCTGTATGTTCGTCCAAAGGCAGAACTCAAATACTACCCAAGGGAAGATCCTGTCAAGGGTAAACAAAAAGCTACAGAATGCAGAGACCACTTCGTCATGGACCATAAAGGAAAAAGAATGAGTAGAGAACCAGTGAATGTGCATAAGATCCAAATTCATGATCATTTAATGTTAGTTGTTTCATCCCAGTTCCATCAACAGCACTACACCAAAGTTGATTGCTTGCACCTTCATGTCTTGTTTCCAATGGTGTTACATCATTAACATATAATCCAGAAAAACAATGTAGAAAAGCTAACCTGGCAGACAGTTGCATCACATGTACCATGGATTAGTTTGTGAGGCAGCTATCTCCAAACGTATTAAGTACTTATAGAAATGCTCGCAAAAGGAAAGTATTGAATGAAAAGGCTATTTTTAGGAGCAAGTGATAATAAAGAAATGAAAAGAACAAGAGGAATACATTCAGTTGGAAATTTTAAGAACTATCAAGGCCATGAAATACAAAGAGAAATGGGTAATAGAAACATGTCAAATTCATATTCATCACGCAATCCTTTACACACTTGTTGAAATATGAGCAATCCAATGCATGTCTATGCTTCCTGGTGTGAATGGAATTATGCATGCATATGTGGGATGTGGTATGGCTATTTTTTCTCCAGAAGGCCTTAAAATAAGAATCACTAAATGAACAAACTAGTATCACAGCTGCAGAACTTTATGGTGCTATGAAGTGGAAGTCGAAGCTGAGTATGCACAAGGATGACTAAATTGGAGAAGAAAATCACCATATGTTGCTTGGAGTTGGACACTCATATCTGGGTCCACCGCTGTCAATCACAAGACATGACCTGACATTTTTTGAAAACCTCTTAAAAACTCTGGCTTTTGCATCCGTATCATTCAACATTTTGGACATAACATAGGTTTTTGACACTTGAAGGCATGCTGTTGACATTTCACCAGCATGAAGTAAGCTGTACGTCAATGGATTGTTATGTTGATTGTGGCCGCTTTTGCTATCACCTCAATTAACTAGTTCGCAAGTAAACAGAAGTGTCAAAGTTTGGTTTCAAATTCTTCCAGCAGATGTGAATGCATAGATGAGTGGCTGTGTTAGCCTTCAGTATGAAAAGGATTCGAGAATCAAAGTTTTAGAGGAACTTCTAATTCAAGTTCACTTTTAAGCTTGGTAACGGAGTAGCACAAAAAAAACAGAGAAACCAATAAAGGCAGCAGGAACATAAAACCAGTGTACATGGCAAGGCAGTAAAAGTTTGCACTTGAACTGACCAACACATAGGAATTGATTTTATCAGAAAACAGGATGAATGGAGCCGACATAAAGAATGCAAATGAAAATATTAAAGAAGGGGTAAGACATGATTGGCCGAACCAAGAATAGAGGCCAGACATAAAATCAAGCAACCAATTAAGAGCAGAGAATCACAGGTTGCAATGCATGGAGATTGTTCCTCTGTTCAAAAAGAACTCATATCATGCTGAAAC
Source organism: Brasenia schreberi (assembly GCA_036023115.1). Taxonomy (NCBI): domain Eukaryota; kingdom Viridiplantae; phylum Streptophyta; class Magnoliopsida; order Nymphaeales; family Cabombaceae; genus Brasenia; species Brasenia schreberi. Next base: position 9,106,372 of record JAYKKT010000066.1, read on the forward strand.
AAATTCAGAAATTGAGATTAACAGGTTTACCAATTGCCAGTTACATTGGAATCATATCCAAAATACCATCAAAACTTGGGGCGCATGATAAGGCTGTCGAAGTGACAGGATTTACACCAAGAGTATCATTCCAGGAGAAACTAAGATGACATTTTCGCTAAAAAAATTTATAAATTGAAACCCACCACGGAAACATTTACCAATAATAAGTAAACAAACCAAAGGAGAAAGACTGTGGTTGTAAATAATCAAAGTGCAAAATAAAGGAAGCAACCAAGTTCAGCAGAATGTTTTCTATTTATCATGGGAACATTTCTACCGAAAAGGAAAAACAACGCTTCAAGCATGACCGTCAAATAACAACTTCAGGCAATAACGAGTTCATCAACCAGTTCATTCGCCAACTAAAGCCAACAGGTTTCAGCGTCTAGGGGATTCACAAATCAAAGTTTTAAAAAAGCTTCCATCCCAGATACAAACTATCAAGAGATGATAACAAGTTAGAGAATAACAGTCACTAAGAACAAAACCAGCTATAAAAAGAAAGCACAAGTGTGGAACGGAATAATGAAATGAAGCACACATTTTAAACCTCAAGAAAGAAAAAGCCAAGCAAAAGAAATAATTGCAAACTCGCACTCAATCTAAATTATCACCAAGAACCATTTCGTCCAAATTTCAGCATCCTGAGTTTTCGACTCAGAAGCCCCAGGGCCAAAAGGTTTAGGATTTCCAGTGTCTAACTAAGAAAAATTTCTGAGAATTACATAAGAATGATTTCCGTCTTACCATACCAACCTGAGAGAGAAATCCAAAACTAACAATACTAACAACACGAACACAGAGATGGTGGGGAAGGGATGATAAGAAAAGTATACCTGATTGGCAAATCCCCAAAAGAGAACAGAGATGACTACACTCCCCCAAAGCTCAGCCATGACATAGAAGAGGCAGAAACTCCAAATCCTCAAAATAGCAATTGGACCAAGAAACCTTGGCCCCAATGTTTCCAGAAGCCTATCAGCCAAAGCCGTAGGATGTATGTAGTTGCTAAGAGGATACATAACAAAACCAAAGAGACCAAAGAAGGCGATGAAAGGCAAGATGACAGTGTAAAAGAGGGCCTCCTTTGACAAAACATTTGCAAGATTCGAGTAAAGAATCATGAAGCCAAAAGCCATGGGAAGATTCACCCAAGTCTTCAGAAATGGGATAATCTCTGCACTGCTCCCCTTGGCTGTCACCACAAGCACATCCTTTGTATCCCTCAGGATTGTATAGTTGAAAAGTATACAAAAGAACATCAACCCAAGAGGGATAATCTTCTTCAGAGTCACAGTATCCACCCCAAATATTTTGTTGGATTGCTGAATCTCACCACTACCACCATCAGAAACCAACCCACCAGCAGATGCTGCTTTACAAATCTGCAATGTCCCATCTTTTCTATAGGATTGGATATTTCCCCTGTTCCTAATACCATGCAAGGATTCAATCAATCCCTTGCCTTGAAAAGATGAAAGGCTATAGATGGGGGTGGATGGTTTCAAACTCAGCCTGGTTTTCTGCCTTTTTGAAGGTTGGGATTTGGGGTATGAAGGCAGACGGGAGAAGCCATGGGTCTGGAGAAGAGCCTCCATTGTTCTGGAGATAAACCAGGCTGAAGCTGAACGGAAAGGAAATAAGAGGTACTTAAAGGTAGCGGATTCTGGTTTTCAAAACCAAAGAAATCAAAGTGGCTCTAAAGAATACCACAATGACATCAGGTATCACTCTCAATGAGGAGAAATCCCTGCAGTACCAACCAAAGAGTGAAATAAATTCGAAGATAAATAAGGGTACAGCCAGTCTTAGAAAAGGAACGTGTTGGGAAAGTGAATATAGTGCAGATTACAGTATGTTCTGTTAATTAGATTTAATGGTATTTAGCACCACAATTTATGTATCCAAGTGTTTGAGACGTAAGACAATTTGTCATTACTTGATTGTATCAAATTATCAACTTGTCTCCTTTGATTATGTGATGGTAAACCATACAATAATACAGAAACAGAAAAATGCTTTAGACCATACTCCAGTTGGGATTATCTTATGTTAAAGATTTGCTTAATTTTTTATAATCTTATTTTAAATAAAATAATCAGTGTCGTCCGTTGCTTTTATTAACGCGAGTGGCAACTGCTCCCTTTTTTAAGAGCAATTACCTTTGTACCCTTGGAAGCGGTCCGGTCTTTACTCCTCCCCTTTTTCTGCCGAGATATTTTGGTTCTGCACGGAACCCACGTGGCCCTTGGTTTATATTTTTAGGCACAAAATTTACAGACGGTTTTACAGAGAGAGAAAAGGTAGGGCCTCCATCGTGTGATATGCAGCCACGATGACGGAAAAGGTACTATTTTTTATTTGAGGACCATAATAAAACGCATTATTTTGCTGCTACAATAAAAATATCGTCAATTTGATTTATCGCCTTCCTCACAAAGGATTTAAATGCCTGAAAAACGGCAGGCTAAATCTCACGAGAAATTCATTTTTCTATCATGAGAAAAGGTTGATCATTGTTAGCATAAAAAAACCAAATCTTACCTCACTGAAGTGTTAATCACTAAAAGGGTTAATCATTTTTTCCTTTTAGTGCAGTGGAGAGGCCAGATGAACGCCCTCTCCGGTGTCGAACTCGTGAGCTTTGAGTTGTGATCATATACCCTAGTCAGGTTAGTTATTCTCATTGTGAACCTTCAAGACTGATCTGAAATATGTTTTTAGTATTTTTACATAAATTTTCCTGAAGAAAACTTGACAGGAGTGGCACAACCTCAGCAAAAATTGAGGGCTAAAGCAAAAAAAAGGATATTATACGGTTAGTGGCAGTCCATTGAGGCGAGGTGGGGGTGGGTGACGGCCTTCACCGGAAATTTGAAAACCCAATAAAAAAGTTAAGGGCACAATCGAATTCACGTTAGCCCTACGTTAAATGATCGAATATGCAGTCTGGCGAAAAGATCTACCACTGTATACTTGAAAATTAGAGGCTTATAATTGATACTGTGATAAGTTTAAAATTGAGGGGCCTAAGGTGAGATTACATGAAACTGAAAAAGGAAAAGAATTCTTTTACACATTTATTATGTTGACTTTTACTTAAAGATATCAATCATTGTCTTAAAAATCGAACAATTGAAATCTTTAAATAAACTATTCTGTCTGTCTTCTTCTTCTCTCTCTATATTTGATTTGGCATGAATATGATTGACATTTTCTTCTTTTCCAAACTTGGCTCTACAATACATGATAGAAGAACGTCTCCATCCCTAAGTGGGATTATTGATAGGACCCAGAGTTATCTACAGCCCACTCAAGTCTGGCAAAGATGGAATGTACTAAAACCGCAAGCTCTTTCAAGCAATGGCAAGACATGGAATCATATGGGGAATTCATTTTTTTATAATTTAAAGGTTTTCTTGAAAACCTAATTTTAGATATAAATTTATTCTTTACATTGTATCATCAGAACCTCACACAAAAAAAGAGAAAAAGAGAAAAGATGAACTCGGATGCTAGTGGCAGATCTACCTAATAGTCGAGTGAGACTTAGGTCTGACTCAAAATTAAAATATTATATTCTATGGTTAAAACATAAACTATAACTATGGCCCACTAATTAAACCGTGGCAGATTGGTTTTCAAGCTCACAATAACTTTACCTCAGCTCAGGATTTAATTTTCTACTGCCACTGTCCAACTCGGTATATGAAGTTAACGTCCATCGAACTCCAGACCGTCTTTAAAGTTACTTTGCTAGCCCTATGTTTACCGCATGCACATACTAGCGTGGAGCCCATGCCCTATTATAGCAATCAATAATTGCTGATACATGAGGCTCTTTATATATATATATATATATATATATATATATATAGAGAGAGAGAGAGAGAGAGAGAGAGAGAGAGAGGACAAATAAGGGCACCCTGTTCATACTTCTCATGTCTTTCGTTTTATTTGCCTGTTTCCACTTAATAAAAGGAATACTTGAATCTGAAATCTTTTAGCTTTTTCTAGCCGGGAGATGGTGCTCTCACCCCTTTATGCATGTTTTTAATGAATTATAAGCTTGCCATGCGTCTCTTTCTTTGCATGGCCCAAAGAGCAGTGCTAGCGGGCATGCCAAATCAGTTTTGTAGATCAGCACCGTTCATTTACTTGATGAGATCCATCTTGACTGTCTGTAGTTGGGTCCATGAGAATCAACGGTGGATACGATATGTGATTTTTATGAAGAAGCTTCAACTAGTTAGATATGGGTCGGGCTTAGGCTTATCAAATGATAGTATTCATCAAGCACCCGAAAGCATATGTCTTTCAACTGGATCTGGATCGAATTAGATTGGCGTTTCAAAAAAAAAAGTGTCTTCTCCCCCTTCTAAATATTGGTTTAAATGAATAAATGGCTCACATTTCATGGATCCACAATCAAATTACTTCTCTTGTGCTCGAATACAGGGTTGGCTCAGCACAAGTTAGGCTTACAGTAAGCCATAAGCGATAAGTAAAAGATTTTGGGGCTTGCAAAATTTATACTTAAAATTGAGGGCCTTAAGGTACAAATTTTGAGGAGAATTAAACCTTGATGTTTGTTGTTTCAAGTTTTGTTGTGTATCAAACACAAACCTATTACTAGCATGAAACTATAGTTTTGAAAGCTCAAAAGCTTTGGCACAAAGTGATGTCAATCACAAGAAGTGGAGACTCAAGGATTTTACATTAGAACTCAAATGTCTCCTCTCTCATATTGTTATCCCTGCTTGCACGAAAACCCAAGCAATACTATTCACAAATCAAACACAAAATCATGATTACAAGCTTATGTCGGTCTAAGCGTAATTCTGACACCACAAATCAAACACTCTCTTAGTGTTCTTACCCAAGAACCACTCTTGTCCAAAATACAACCGCATCTTGATCTGGTTCTCCAACATCTAATTGGCAGATGCTCATTGTTGTGTCACAGAGTTTATATTACACACTTTTAGCTCCATGTGACCTTTGTTGGCCTTCAAAGATTTTGGGTCCGGATATGATGCAATTAGTACGTTTGGATCCACATCCTGCCAAAGCTTACTGTTTTCGAGTAGACGAATGATTGAACAAAAGTGTTGGGACCCATAAATAAATAAATAAAATCATTTGCGCCATCATTTCAATGGACGGATCTCGATGCAGCTTGGTTATACTCTTCCTAAGGGCAGGGGCCAGTCTGGTGAAAGCTTGAGAAAATCAATTTTCAGAAAATCTCTAAATTTAAAAAGAATCATAATGAACTAATAAAAGCAATAAAATCTTTTTTCTACAATAAAGTAGCTTTTCCTTTTAATAAAAGGAAGGCCTAATTTAGATGTGCGCCCCCCAGGTATCGTACTCATGACGTTCATCTTGCGAGTCACTTCCTATCCCATCATAACTTATAAAATATATAAATATTATTTTAATATTTTTTATTACACACCCACACATTTATCCTTTGAAAATCAAACTCCCTATCAACAACAACGACATTAAAGCGCTGGGCGCTAATAGGCTCAATTTTAAAAACAAGAAAAGCCACTTATTACATTCTTTTAATTAAGAATGCCATTTTTTATCACTAAAGCTGGTAAATGAGCTGACCAACCAACGAGCCTTTGTTCTGCGGCTCAGTTTCCTATACGAATGGGAGGAGCTAAACCATTAATCTGACTTGTTTTCTGGATTTTTTTTTTGTTTTTATTACAATGGGATGCCGAAGGCTAAAAAACACAAATATGCAAGCCACCCTCTCCTCGCTTGAATCGAACTCCTGACGTTCAAGTGGGAATCAATGAGCCCCATCGACGAGCTTACGCTCTGGCTGCTTTTCGAACTATTTTTGTTAAATGGGAGGCTGAAGTCGGGGATGCATGCCGAGTGTGGCTGACGGAGTCGAGAGCCCTACCCGGTGGGCTAACTCCATGAGTACAACAACCTTTTAATACGTCTGAAAAGGGCTCTGAAGCCTTCTTTAATTCAAGCTAAACCAAGCTGAGAGGGAGATTTCTTTAAATATTCAAAACAAAACGACTCTTCCATTTATCTAAAAATTCAAAGAAAATTCCCCGATGTACCTTAAATACCATAATACAATTACCTTGTGATGTGGTTTATATCTATATATAGTGCATGTAATGTGCATCATAAAATGCATATACATGCATATATATAAATATATATCTTGAAGTATACATGTACGCATATAATATATAATACATACTGTACAAGTATGTACCTGTATAATGTAATATACACATTTTTACACGTACTAATCTATATAATCTATATTATAAATGCATCTTCGTGTCGTTTAAAAGACCCAGAGCCAATTTGCAGTGCTAAACCCGACCAACATACAGATTTTTCGTGTTGATTATGGGTCGGGTCTATGATTGCCCACCCCTGGTCCGTGGTAAGCAAAACGATATGGGGCATTATAGTATTTTCTTCAACTGCATGGGGACAAAAGTGTCAGAATCTTAAGGGGATATTTGGTTCTCTAGGGAGCATCAACCAAGCACAGGGAAACGTACGATCTTGGTTGTTTGTTAATAGTGACAACTTGTCTTTGTTAATATTAGTATTCAACGGCGGAGAATTGTAGCCAGGTTGGTTGGTGGACCGACCCGTGAAGATTTAGATCTCCTCCAACGGAAGGCGAAGGCGGCCACTGTTGAATTCAAACACGTTACACATTCAATCACTGGAAGTCTGGAACCAGCCACTGGCGGATCTAGAAAATCTTTTGGCGGTGAGGCCAACTTCACGCAGGTGAAGTGATTCATATAGATCTTCAAAAAATTTAGAACCTGTTTATCAGGGTTTTGGTTGAACACAAGTTGAGGCCTAAAGCAAAAATTGGATACTATATACACTTTTGGGGTCTAAATATCAAGATTTTGTAGCCTAAAATTGATAATGAGTTTAAAATTAAAGGCCTAAGGAGATTGCCTTAATGGCGATATCCAAAACCATGAGCCACCTCCGGTTGTTGGTGTGCCTCTCGTCTCCCATGCAAAAGAATGCTTCTGCACCGCATTAGCTCAATCGCAGGGCGCTCTAGCACTGTTGCTGCTGGTGGGGAGTTTGGCTCCCAGAGGGTGCATGTGTGGGTATGTTCAGTCTCCTCTTGTAACCAGAAAAAGAAAAAGCCTGCCTCTGAAACCAGCTCTTTCTCCTTCCCAATCTCACGAGGGTGGACTCTGTCTATCTCCTAAATATCAAGCTTAAATTTGACAGAGGAGAGGGTTCAACTATGGGTAAGGGTGTCGGACCTGAATCTGATCCCTAAGCCTAGCAGTTTGGTGTCTCAGGTTGTGTTCGTGTCACACATAAGTGCACGTTTTTCTTAAGAAGAGGTTAATCCACCCAAAATCTGAGCTTTTCATTTTAGTTTGAATCTACTGAATACGGATCCCATGCCATCTGAAATTGAACACGACCGGATTATATCTCACATCGGGTGGGAAGAACACAGATTTTTTGGGTTAGGTTCGGTTTTTTCTTCTGAAATTGCATCCCTAGCCTTGAGGGTTTGAGATTGGGCTGTCACCCATATGACACGAACAGCGAAGTCTTTATATAGCTTTGAGAACTAGAAATGCTTATAATATCTCTAAAGTTTCATTTTTTATACAATGGGAGGCCACACACACACGCACCCTCCAGGGGTCGAACTCCCATCAGTGCTAGAGCGCCCTGCCCTTGAGCTAACGCTCTTGGGTGCAGGATACAAGACCATTTTTGAAAGGGATTTTCATGGATTGCATTTAATGCACAAATGACCAGCATGGTTTATACTTATAATATAAGGCCCAGGTACTGCCTCCCTCATGGTAGGCCCAATAGAGACCTGGGGTAAGATGCCGGCATCTCAAAAGTTGAACGTAGACCTGGACCTACCTAGATCCAGGACAGGTCTGACCAGTTGACAACCTTAACAAATTGACTGAACTCTCTTCAAGTCGGCTAGGTTGGTGCTTTGATCACGTTGGATTTTTGGCTAAAAAGACGTGCAAACTACGTAAAGAAGTGGTTGTATAAATTGCTCTTAGACCTGGTTCAGCATGGTGCCCTACGGCACATCCGACTTTTCATCAACAGGGAGATCTCGGACCCTCTCTTAGTAAATCTTGATTCATGTGGGCCTAACTAAAGATGGTTAAATCTAAGCACGCTTGATCATAAAAAGGTACTTCTACACACTCAACATTGTCATGGGATTCAAGAAAAAGATATAACACAAAGCTACTCTCTTTCATGGGAGAGTTACTCACTATCCTCTTTAAGCATGAAAATGAACCGTAGTCAGGACACAGCATGAGACCCCAAATGTATGGTACCAAAACATGAAAAGGTCGGAAGGACGACTAATCCTCCGGATTCTTCATGTTAAACCAACCAAAACCAAAATCGAGCCTTCATCCACTCCAGTGCAAACGGCCAGATGGATTTTTAGTGGCCGTGGTGTCTTATCTTATGTCGCATATATATTCTTTTTGTTACAATGGGAGGCCGAAGCCCCCCCCCCCCCCCCCCCCACACACACACACACACATGCATGCATGCCTTGGGAATCGAACTCACCTCGCTGGGTGCTATTTATGCCATATTAGCAGTTAAAAGAAGATCCTACTAGCATTAATTTTTCCAAAGTTAAATCAAGATAAAAGGATGATCATAACAAGAAAACGAAAGATCTCCCTCGTATCTTAGATGCCTTAGTTCCAATTCCCAAATCATGAGGTAGAAAAGCAACTCTCTCTCTCTCTCTCTCTCTCTCTCTCTCGGCAGGCCAAAGCCAGATGCACACCCCGAGAATCTTCAAATTATGAGTCGAACCCTAGCCAAGTCAGCTATTGCACTTCGTGCCAAATAGATATATTTTGGCATACATAAGAGATAAGCCTAATGAAGCATGGCCACTTATCTTGAAGGAAACCATAGAAATGAAATAGATTGCACACCAGCACGTAATTGTACATGTACTTGAAAGGGGAAAAAAATAGTTAAGCCGTATACAAATAACCAGACGGTTTTACTCTTTCAATTTTCATTTTTTTCTAATTTTTATTGTGCATAGCTGTGTCAGAGATCCAGTCAAATTCATATATGGATGAAAAACCAAAACCAAAACTGAATCACAAATGAAGATGAATTTAAATTTCTTATCAGATTCCAGGATCAGGATTCATGGCTCTTGGGTGACACTTGATGGCCATGATGGTGACAATGTATAACATTTATAGTTTGGGTTGTATGTGGGATGTTATTCAGTAATTTTCAAACATTTTATGTAAATGATGTTTGTAATGAAAGAAATTTGGTTTCTTTGCTGTTCAAAGCCTACTTACATGATTGCAATGAAATCCTGCTCTCGATCAACAAAATACATGAATATCATTCAAATCTAGAAATCATGCAATTACATATAGAAATGGATAATAACACCTAGTCATTGTCATCAAACTTGTGTGTACACTTTTCACTCTAGCAAATGTGAATATATAATCATTATACATTTTAAGAACAACATATGATATGATTGATTGCAAACAAAATTCACACCATAATGAATCACCTTATATGTGTATGCCGATATAATTCTCTCTTTATATAGGTACCAAATTCACATACCTTTTAGTCATATTGACACTATGTTCTCTAATGGTTATGAAAAACATCGTTTGAAGGATCATTCTTGAGTCATTGTCGACTACAACAAAGAATTAGAGCATGATTATCTCTAGAGATGGAAACAAAGTGCTTGACCCTCTAAGCTAGACAAACCTCAAATGAACAAGAAGGATTCACATTCATTTGATCCTTCAACAGGAGATTTCAGAGGGGTAGGTGAACCAAAAGTGGACATTGAGGATGCTGAGTCTAAACGGTATCTATATTTTTTACCCAATGACCTAAATACATAGGTTGAAGCAATTCTCAATGAATAAAGGAAAGATTAGATGTTTGTTCATGACTCCAAGGAAGAAAACATGAGATGGAGAATATAAGCTCTCACCACTTTATAGAGAAGAGTTTGCACATACATGGTAGATCATGAGAAGGAGGCTCAGGAACTAGAGGAAGAGGCCTAGAAACAAAAAAGAGGAGATGATATATTTTCATAGAGGTAAATGATCACTCTTTTAAACAAGTTTTCATGAATGGTGGTGATATATTGAATGTAATGTTGAGTAACACACTATGATAGATCGGAAGAATGCCTGCTAATTAATCTTCTCATTTTCGAGAAGAATCATTAGTTACTATAGGAGTAATAGTTGTTGAGTTGAAGGTGAGCTCAAAGACTTCAACTACTCATTTATTCATGGTTAATGCTAACCCGGGTTATTTCTTGTTACTTGGGAGAGATTGAATACATTCAAATTACTCTGTTCTCTTAACATTGTATCAGAAGCCATTGTTTTGGACTGGTAAAACATTTGAGATAGCCGATACAGAAGATCCTCCCACAATCGATGTTAAGGCCTTTGAAATGTTATTATATTTGCCCTGGGTGAGTCCGATCATTATACCTTAAGCCCCTGAAAAGTTATCATTATGTTGAACAAAGTCTAAAAGGAGCATTTATCAAATCGCTAGGGGCAAGTTGAGAATTATCCCATTCTTACAATTCTATCACCTATGAGAGGGGGTGTAACATTTAATTGTCTTAACCAAAAAGATGAGCCAAGCTTTATCTCATCAGATTCCCTGACTGAAGTGAATTTGGCTTCAGAAGGAACAAGGAGACCGACAAAGATGAGTGTTGTTATGTCTAATGAGAAACAATCATGGTTGGTCGAGTTGCTTAGGCGGTACAAGGATTACTTTACCTGGGTTAGCTAGAGACGTGATTGAGTTTACTATTCTATTGAAAGCAAGGATGAAACTACATAGACAATTAGGAAGAGGATTCAAACCTAAGATACTTCCGACTACCAAGCAGCTGATTCAATACCTTTTGGAGCCCAAGTTTATTAGAACATTCAGGTATGTGGATTGATTGTCTAATATTATTCCTTAGTGCTAACGTTTTGGTACCTTGTAGCAAGCACCTACGATAGAACTACACCCGATCATTAAGTCATGGCCATTTCGAGATTGAGCCATGGACTTAATCAGAAAGATCTATCTGAAATCTTCAAAAAGATATACTTTCAACATAGTGATAACATATTACTTCACTAAACGGATTGAGATCTTACCATTGAAGATGGTGACCCAAGACAAGGTTATCAAGTTCATCCATAACCATATTATTTTTCAATTCGGAATTTTGCAATCGATTTTGGCTGATCAAGGGACAATGTTGAGAAGAAAAAAAGTAATGGCTTTTTTTGAGAGCTTCATTGTTAAGTTGGTAGATTCAACCCCTTGCCATATACATGGGTATGGTCATGCTGAAGTTACCAATAGAGTGATTATTGATTTAATTAAGAAGTTCCTTGACAACAATCTGTGAAAATGACATGTGTTATGTGAGATCCTTTACGCATGATAAAATTCCAAAGCCTTGGCGACTGGAATGACTTTATATAAGCTTACATATGGATAGGATGTGGTGTTATTGATCGAGATTAATGTCAGATCTTTGCGGGCAGTCAAGTATAATAATTTACAACCTGATAAATATTTACAATCAATGATAATAGAGCTTAATTTGATGGATGAAGATTACTTGATAGCATTAGACAATTTACTTGTTAATAAACCCAAAGTGGCTCGAACATACAACAAACATGTTTAAGTAAAACAGTTTCGAGAGAGGGATTTAGTTTGGAAGACCATTCCACCAATTGCCCGAAAGGACCTATAGTTTGGAAGTTGTCTCACAATTAGGATGGACCATTTATAGTATCAAAATTTCTATGAGGAAGAACACATAAATTGATGGAGATCGAAAGGGAGGAACATGCAAGAAGTATAAAGGCGGATACTTAAAGAATTATTATCCTTCGAATTGAGAAGGATAGTTTATTTGAAGAATTTAATGAATATGAGTATATAATTTTCAAAATAATTATAAAGAATGAAAGAAGAGAGAGCCAATTATTTATCCCTAGGTAAATGCCTTATCAAAGGTCGATGCAGTTTTCGACTAGGCCAATTCGCCTTGGGCTACAACCATCCGACACTTCTTATATTTATGTTATAGAATCCTGAGATTCTCAGCAACCAATGGTTCTTCTTATACTTGGCTCCTCGAGAGAGATTCTAGGTAGGGCTTCTCCCTATATACTTTATCCTCTTGGCCTTTAACATTATATCCTTCTAGTTGTTGCGTATATATGAATTTATCTAAATCTTCATTTAGAAAAACAATTTTTATTTCTAGCTGATATTAATCCAAATCATAATATGCTAAAATTGTCAAAATTATTCTTATGGATGCAAATTTTGCAACAGAAGAATATGTCTCAACATAATCTATCCCATCCTTTTACGAAAATCTTTTTGCAACCAATCTCACCTTAAACTTTTCGATAGATTCATCAACTTTATATTTCTTTTTCAGAATCCATTTACAACCTATAGCTTTACTTCCTTTTGACAAATTAGTCAATTCCTAGACTTAATTTTTATAAATGGATTCAATTTTCTCATCCATTGCATTTTCCTAGTCTATTGATTCAGATAAGTCAATAACTTGTTGATATGTCAAGTTATCAATCAATTCATCTAAATCTACTTAATTGCACATTTCCTCTCCAAGGTAAGTGTGATAATCCTTTAAGTAGGATGGTGTGACCATATGTATATTATGTCCACTTAAAGTTTTAGTTTGTTCAGGAAGATCATTATTATCTATGGGTTCAAATGATGATGAATCTAGATTTAGCAAATCATCAACATATTCATCATCATTCTTAAACTCTTCTAAGAATTAAATATCTCTGCTTTTGATTAATTTATGATTCTTATGATAAAACCAATATCTTTTATAACTTTTAGGATATCTAATGAATACATCTCAAGGACCTATTGTATAACTTATCCCTATACTAATCAATGATCTTTATATTTATGATAGATTCCTATCTCCTGAGATGATCTAGGTTTGGTTTTATTTCAAACCATATCTTATATGGTGTAGAGAATATATCCTTACACGGTACTCTATTTAGTATATACATGGTTGTACTTACTGCTTGTCCCCAGAATACCTTTGGTAGAGAAACATATATTAACATAAATCTTATCATATTCAGTAAAGTATGCTAAATCATTTTGTTGAGGTGTACTGCACATTGTATTTTTTTTAAATACCAAAGTCTATAGAATTCTAAAATTCTTGTAAAGGTGTACTCTCTACGTCTATCAAATCTTAAAACTTTGATTATATGCCCTATCTAGTTTTCAACTTTTTATTTATATTTTTTAAATACTTCAAATGCCTCAAATTTATGTGTTAAGAGATATATATGTATATCTCGAGTAATTATCGATAAGGGCTATGAAATAAACATTACCTCGATGTCTTTAAAAAATAATTTTCTTGTCATTTTCTCTTGTATACATGCTTTAAACTTACTAAAATTATTTTTCTCAAATCAAGGTAAAAAGTCAAAGTTGGATAAATCATTATGAATGATATTTTAAATACCTAGGGTCAATTTTTCAAAGTGATGAAAGAATTGATGGAGATGTTACACATAGAATTAATGCTGGTTGGTTAAAATGGAGAGGAGCATCAGGTATTCTTTGTGATAAGAAGATACCATTAAAATTAAAAGGTAAATATTATAGAGCAGCAATTAGGCCTGCCATGTTTTATGGTTCTGGGTGTTGGGCAGTTAATCATCAACATGTACAAAAGATGTCTGTGACAGAAATGAAGATGTTGAGATGGATGAGTGGTCATACAAGAAAAGACCGTATACATAATGAGGTTATTAGAAACAAATTAGGAGTGACACCAATAGATGATAAAATGAGAGAACATCGTTTAAGATGGTTTGGACATATAGAAAGAAGATCAAAAGAAGAACTTGTAAGAAGGTTAGAAAAACTAAATTTGGAAAGTATTAAAAGAGGTAGAGGACGACCACAAAAGTGTTGGAAAGAAAGAATGATCTAGCTTATTGTGAGTTAACTGCTAACATGGCACACGATAGGGATCTGTGGAAACAAAGAATCCATGTAGCCGACCCCGTCTAGTATGGGAAAATGCTTAGTTGTTGTTGTTGTTGTTGTAGTTGTTGTCGTTTCAGACTTATATGTCCTAAGTGTTTATGTCATACATTCACATCAACATTAAAGTCATAATCAATATAAGTAGAAGAACCATTATTTTCATTGATATTAAGTTTAAACAATTCATGCTCAACATCAAACAGCCTAAAGAAAGCTATCTTTCTATGCTTTCCCATAGTTCCCTTACAAGGGACAAACCTGACTTCAAAACTTTTCTTAACCAAGATAGGGACCAAAACAAAATGTGCCTTATTGATGACATAATTAATACATCAGTTAATACAATTAGCGTGCTTTGTACATGTATTCTAAAGGATCCAACCCCAAGGACATATGAAAAAGTATTCTTTCTATATATACCCGATGTTTCACTGGTTTATATTCTTTTAGGTTCATATCCCCTTCTTTGATCTTTGAGATATGTCTCGTTGCTTTTTAATTAACCCATCAACCAATTACTAGGTTGTCCATGTAGAGGCATTGAGAAACCACGCAAATTATATCCTGCTATCCGATTGGTCATGTTGTTGGGTATTTCTACCGTTAGTATTCTTGTTATGGCAATCTCTCTTTTAGTGCCCCATTTTTCTACACTTCAATCACTTGACTCAAGAAACGATATCTTGCAATTTCTTAAAAGATTCACCATCTTTCTTATTATTTTTGCTAAACTTCTTATTTGTTTTATTATTTCTCTAGTTAGGTTTGGAGCTTGACCCTATTTCATTTAGCTACTAACAATTTATCTTTCTTGTTTTTATTCATGTATTATTGTTCAATTGCTAGTTTGAAGAGTAACTTCAAAAGATTTGTTTCAATACTAATCTAAGGGTAGTGATAACCATATTTCATGATGGGGGAAGATTATTTAGGATAATAGATATTTGCATAGCTTTGGGAATGACCGATTTCGCTACAACTAAGTGTCTTATCATTACTGGTATCTGGTTCACATGTTCTACTACATTATCTTCTTCATTCATTTTATAGAAGTTGTATTTTTTTAGTAACAATTGGACATGTAACTTGACTGTCATATCATATTTAGTTGTTATTGAGTCAAATATCTCTTTAGCGGTTTCATATTCCTCAAAGACCCTAATTAGGTTATCCTCCATGTATGTTAATATTATGGTTATGGGTATTATGTCATCTTTAAGGAATGTTTTATACATTTTTTTTTTCTTTTCTGTTGCATTGGGAGTGGGGGCATAATTGTTTCCCTTAATACATAATCTACACATTACAGTGTAAGCACCAATGGGATACGTCTTTTCCACATTTGTAAATTCAAACCATTTAATTTCTCAATTTTTACCAATTTAGATACACAAATTCTAGAATTTATTTGTAATTGTTTAGCAAAAATAATAATAAGATGGTGTAAAAGGAAAACACTCAACATGCAACATATAATAAATAAGATGACTAGTAGTCAACTATTAAAATATAATTCATAAAATATCGAAGTACTGAATTGAAAATAACTCTAGGTACCAAAAAGAAATTTCAAACAATACTTAGGTACCATTTAAGAATATTTTTAAACTGATTATGTTATTTCAGAATGAATCTAGGAATAAATCTATAATTTTCCCCTATTACCTTCTAACGAGTAAACTAATAATTTGTATGTACTAGCATTAATTTTTCCAAAGTTAAATTAAGATAAAAGGATGATCATAACAAGAAAACGAAAGATCTCTCTAGTATCTTAGATGCCTTAGCTCCAATTCCCAAATCATGAGATAGAAAAGCAACTCTCTCTCTCTCAATAGGCAGAATCTTCAAATTATGAATCGAACCCTAGCCCGCTATTGCACTTCGTGCCAAATAGAGATATTTTGGCATACATAAGAGAAGCCTAATGAAGCATGGCCACTTATCTTGAAGGAAACCATAGAAATGAAATAGATTGCACACCAGCACGTAATTGCACATGTATTTGGAAGGGAAAAAAAATAGTTAAGCGTTATACAAATAACCAGACGATTTTACTCATTCAATTTTCATTTTTTTCTAATTTTTATTGTGCATAGGTGTGTCAGAGATCCAGTCAAATTCATATATGGATGAAAAACCAAAACCAAAACCGAATCACAAATGAAGATGAAGTTAAATTTCTTACCAGATTCTAGGATTAGGATTCACGTCTCTTAATTCCATCCACTGGCATCCAGCGGAGCCTGTGTCCACCAAGAACAATCGTTTCCAAAAAGGGATATCAGATATATATTAACAACAACAACTAAGCCTTTTCCCACACTATACAGGATCGGCTACATAGATTATTTGTTTCCACGTAACCCTATCATGTGCCATATTAGCAGTTAACTCAACATAAGTTAGATCATTCTTTATTGTTTCTTTCCAACACTTTTGTAGTCGTCTTCTACCTCTTTTAATACTTTCAAAATCTAGTTTTCATACCTTCTTACATATGCTTCTTTTGATATTCTTTCTATGTGTCCAAACCATCTTAAATAATATTCTCTCATTTTATCCTCTATTGGTATCACTCCTAATTTGTTTCTAATAACCTCATTATTTATACAATATTTTCTTATATTGTCACTCATCCATCTCAACATCTTCATTTATATCACATACATCTTTTGTACATGTTGATGATTAAGTATGCAACACTCGAGATCATAAAACATAACAGGTCTAATTGCTACTCTATAATATTTATCTTTTAACTTTAATGGTATCTTCTTGTCACAAAGAACACTTGATGCTCCTCTTCATTTTAACCAACCAGCATTAATTTTATGCATAACATCTCCATCAATTCTTTCATCACTTTGAAACATTGACCCTAGGTATTTAAAACTTTCCTTTTAGGAGATGCAATATGTGTCAATTTTAATTTCGATGTCATCTAAGGTAATCAAATGATGAAACTTGCATTCCATATATTTTGTCTTTGTTCTACTAAGTCGGAAGCCTTTACTTTATGTTGATGATTAAGTATGCAACACTCGAGATCATAAAACATAACAGGTCTAATTGCTACTCTATAATATTTATCTTTTAACTTTAATGGTATCTTCTTGTCACAAAGAATACTTGATGCTCCTCTTCATTTTAACCAACCATCATTAATTTTATGCATAACATCTCCATCAATTCTTTCATCACTTTGAAACATTGACCCTAGGTATTTAAAACTTTCCTTTTAGGAGATGCAATGTGTGTCAATTTTAATTTCGATGTCATCTAAGGTAATCAAATGATGAAACTTGCATTCCATATATTTTGTCTTTGTTCTACTAAGTCGGAAGCCTTTACTTTCTAATATTTCTCTCTATAGTTTTAATTTTCTATTAACCTTTTCCTTAAACTCCTCCACTAACACAATGACATCTGCAAATAACAAACACCAAAGTTATTCATCTTCATTATGTTTTCTTAACTCATCAATCACTATTATAAATAAGTATAGACTTAAAGTTTATCCTTGATGTAACCCAATATTAACTTAAAAGAAGTTTGTCGTTCCTTCATGAGTTCTTACACATGTTTCTGCACCATTATATTATGTATGTCAATGGGATACCTTTTTTTTTAAGGTTCTCCAAAGAACAACCCTTCGTACCCTATCATAAGCTTTTCTAGATCAGTAAATATCATGTGAAGGTCTTTTCTTTTACTCTAAAATATTCTATAAGACGTCTTAAAAGGTGAACCACTTCAATAGTAGATCTGCCTGACATGAATCCAAATTAGTTTTCTATTGTAATCAATACTTGTTTTAACGTATGTTCTATAATTCTTTCCCATAATTTTATAGTATGACTCATTAACTTGATACCCAAATAATTCACACAATTCTAAATTTCTTCATTGTTCTTTTATATGGGTATAAGTGTACTCACTCTTCATTCCTCGTGCATCTTTTGGTTTTTCTATATTTTATTAAATAGTCTTGTGAACTAAGTGATTCCTATCTCTCCTAAGATTTCCAAACATCTATAAGAATATTATTTGGTGGTACAAATTTATCACCCTTTATAATTTTAAGAGCCTCTTTGACTTCATTTTTTTGAATACGTCGGCAAAAATTATGGTTTATATACTTTTCTGATTTGGCCAACTCTCTTAAGCTAATACTAACATCTTTATTTTCATTCTAACAAAATTAAGATTGTTAGTTTTCTTATCTCTAGCCCTAACTATATTAAAAATATCTTTTTCACCCTATTTTAAGTTGATTTTTTAATATAAATCCTCTAAATTTTAGCCTTTGCTTAACTGACGGCCTTTTTTACTTGTCTTTGCTTTCTTATAAACTTCTAAAGTTTCACTAATCTTCTTAGCATAATGTAATTTGTAACATGCCCTCTTTACCTTGATTTTATTTTGCACTGCTTCACTCCGCCGCCAAACTTCTTTTTGTGCCAGTACACCTCCCTTAGATTCAGTTAAGACATCTTTCTTTACTTTCTTAATATGTATATGTTCAATATATCACAATGTGTACCAAAATAATTTCAAGTATTTCCTTGAAAGACTTTCTGTTTAAATATACCTTCTTTTTCACTTTTGAGGTTTCACGATTTAGTATGAATAGCTCGATGCACTCTTTTATTCTTTGTCCACCTTTTCACCTCTAAATCTATAACTAAAAGTCGATGTTGTCTGTTTAAACTCTCCAAAAATTACTTTGCAGTCTTTACAATACGATCTATCTTTTTTCCTATAAACAAAATAATCAATTTGTATTTGTGATAAGTCACTTTTATAAGTAATTAAATGTTCATCTCATTTTTTGAAGATTGTATTGACTATAAAGAGATCAAATACCATAACAAAATTTAAAATCTCCATACATTCCTCATTTATATCACCAAAACCAAAGTTTTCATGAATACCTTGATATCCTAATACATCTTTACTGACATGTCCATTTAAGTCTCCTCCTAAACAAATTATCTCCCTTTGTAAAATTCTTTGAACCATCTTATCTAACTCATCTAAAAAAGCCATCTTTAAATCATCTTCTAGTCTTACTTGGGATGTATAAGCACAAACTATATTTAAAACCTCTGCTCCCAACACTAATTTCAACTTTATGATTCGATCACCATATCGTTATATGTCTACTACACTATCCTTTAAATCTTTATTTATGATAATACCAACTCCATTTAGAACCTTAATCTTTCTCTGAATCATAGTATCTACCACCTCCATTAGTTTACCGAACAATATTCCAACATTTCAAGAACTAATACAAATCTTATTATTTAGGACTAGCTTCCTTACCCCACATCCATCCATACCGAAAATGCAAAGAACCTCTCTATAATTTATTCACTATATTCAAACAATAACATAATGAGACTAACTTTTTTATCCACACCCATCCATAATGTAAGTACTCTATCTGTAATTGATTCACTATATTCGAGAAAAAATGTTCAAACCCTTGCTTACTTTTAATTGCATTCGGATTTTGCAGTGCATCACTAAAAGAGAACGCTCCAACGCAATACTATTTATTTAATTCGTATATAAAAATCTGACAACATTTTACGTTAGTTGTGAGAAGCCTAACGCAACCCTCTTCCTTTATCCGAACTTGGGACTAATCATACAAGGGTGATCCCTTACATGGGTGGAGTTGTATATCATACATATAATGCACATAATAGCATACTGATGAAGATAAATAGAACTCAAACAAGATAAGACCACTTCAGGAAGAGCAGTGGCCGATCTTACATTTATGAAGGACAAAACTCGACAAATTCACTAATTAAGCTTGTGCTAGCGTGCAGAGACAACAGTTAGTCCGGTCTCCAAGCTTTACCAACATCCAGAAACAAACTAGCGCTTCTAAATACACAAAGGTCTCTTCTCTTCTATATATATTTTACTAGTTTGAAGCAAATGCTGCTTGAGATGACATGATGATGCCCACGATCACTCCAAACAACCCAAGAGCACTACCAAAGATTTCAATCACCAAAATCTTCACGAAGAGAGATGAGTTTTGGGCATCAGAAAGTGCACAGCTGCTCCCGATTATGCCAACACAGACCCTGCAAGACAAAATGTATGAGGTAAACAGGTTTTTAAAAATGGAATCCTTGTTTGAAGAAAATGCGAAGTAGCATACCCGCAAACCAAGTTTGCAAAGCCAACAATGATTCCTGAAGCAAAAATGGCATATCCCGCTCTGAGGGATTCAGGCGCATATATTTTTGATGCCGGCACACTTTCTAGCTTTGTTTGCAGAATGATTGCCACGATAACACCATATATGGCAACAGCTTCACAAAAGATGACACTGGAAAGGTCCAATCACGCAGCGACATAAGAAGCAATTCAAAATTTAAAAGAAAGCTAAGGGTCAGCTTTACACATCGAGAATGAACCAAGGCAGCAATCGAGTACAGCTACAAACACATTGACCAACCGCAGAAACAACAAATATAACAATAATATGAATTCTCTGTCTTCTACGAAGGACAAGAATTTTCAGGAAGGTGCGATGAATGGATAAATCAGCATAAACAAGATACAGCTTAAAAACTCCATGAAAGGATCTCTAGATAAAAATGTTCCATAATATTCTTATAAGAAAGACGCTCTAGCATACTTGCACGTGTACAACTAAGACTACTATGGGGCATGGTTAACCAGGCCTCCCCTTATAACCAAAGAAAAGGGCATGGTGCACTTTTTTCACATTCTCAGATTCACTGCACCTTCATAAATAGAGGGAAATATATAACACTCAATAGGGGCAGAGTCCACGGTCTATTGGTGGTGTCACCAATATATATATATATATAACATCGTGCATCACCCTTGCATGCCCAGATAAAAGAAGAGGATTGTGGTAGGCTAACGACAGCCAGCTTTATCGGATTTATCTACCCCAAGCTAGACGTTACAAATTAGCAGGCAAACACAAACTTGAGGAAGATGGTTAATATTTTGAAACATGTGGATGCAGTATACCCGAAAATAGTTATTAGGACTCAATGATTGATGTAATACATTTATAGCCAAGACCAGGTCGACATTACCAGCACATAACTGAAAGAAAGAAGAGCTAAAAACAAGATTGCGCAAGATCATTCACAGACTTTGTCAAAGTAAACCAACCTAGACATTATCAGAGCTGTCAGCATATGCACTTTCTAACTATTTCCTTAAAACTTTCATTTTGGGGGATGCAATGTGTGCCAATTTTAATTTCTATGTCCTCTGAAGTAACCAAATGATCAAACTTACATTCCATATATTCTGTCTTTGTTCTACTACGTCGGAGGCCTTTGCTTTCTAATGCTTCTCTCCATAGTTCCAATTTTCTATTAACTTTTTCCTTAGACTCTTCCACTAACACAATGTCATCTGCAAATAACATACACCAAAGCACTTCATCTTGAATATATTTTGTTAACTCATCAATCATCATTATAAATAAGTATGGACTTAAAGTTGATCCTTGATGTAATTTGTAACCCAATATTAACTTCAAAGAAGTCTATCATTCCTTCATGAGTCCTCACACATGTTTTTGCACCATCGTACATGTCTCTTATAAGGTTAATGTATGTAAATGGGATACCTCTTTTTTCCAAGGTTCTCCAAAAGAACCTCCCTAGGTACCCTATCATAAGCTTTTTCTAAATCAATAAATATCACGTAAATGTCCTTTTTTTGCTTTAAAATGTTCCATAAGACGTCTCAAAAGGTGAATAACTTCAATAGTAGATCTGCCTGGCATGAATCTAAATTGGTTCTCTGTTGTACTTGATACTTGTCTTAACCTATGTTCGATAATTCTTTCCTACAATTTCATAGTATGGCTCATTAACATGATACCTCGATAATTCGCACAATTCTGAATGTCTCCCTTGTTCTTATATATGGGTATAAGTGTACTCGCTCTCCATTCCTTGGGCATCTTTTGGTTTCTCCATATTTCATTAAATAGTCTTGTGAGCCAAGTGATTCCTATTTCTCCTAGTATTTTCCAAACTTCTATAGGAATATTGTCTGGTCCTACCGATTTATCACCCTTCATATGTTTAAGAGCCTCTTTGACTTCATTCTTTTGAATATGTCGGTAGAAATTATGGTTTATATACTTTTCTGATTTGGCTAACTCTCCTAAGCTAATACTAACATCTTTATTTTCATTAAAAAGCTTATAAAAATAGTTTTTCCATCTATTTCTTATATCATCATTTGCCACTAGAATTTTTTCATCCTCGTCTTTGATGCATCTAACAGAATTAAGATCTTTAGTTTTCTTATCTCTAGCCCTAGCTATCCTAAAAATATCTCTTTCACCCTCTTTTGAGTTGAGTTTTTTATATAAATTCTCCCAAATTTTAGCTTTTGCTTCACTGACAGCTTTTTCAGCTTCCTTTGCTTTCTTATAAGCCTCGAAAGTTTCACTGGTTTTCATAGCATAATGTAATTTGTAACATTCTCTCTTTGCCTTGATTTTATTTTGCACTACTTCACTCCACCACCAAGCTTCCTTTTGTGCCGTTACACCAACCTTAGATCCATCTAACACATCTTTCACCACTTTCCTAATATGTATAGCCATATTGTTCCACATATCACAAGGTGTACCAACATAATTCCAAGCATCTACTTGAAGGACTTTCTGTTTAAATATATCTTCTTTCTAGCTTTTGAGGTTCCACCATTCAGTCCGAATAGCTCGATGCACTCTTTTCTTCTTTGTCTATTTTTTTATTTGTAAATCCATAACTAAAAGTCAATGTTGGGTGGTTAAACTTTCTCCTGGAATTACCTTGCAATCTTTACAACACGCTCTATCTTTTTTTCTACAAATAAAGTAATCAATTTGTGTTTATGATAAGCCACTCTTATAAATAATTAAATGTTCATCTCATTTTTTGAAGATTGTATTGACTATAAAGAGATCAAATGCCATAGCAAAATTTAAAATCTCCCTACCTTCCTCATTTATATCCCCAAAACCAAAGTTTTCATGAATACCTTGATATCCTAATGCCTCTTTACCGACATGTCCATTTAAGTCTCCTCCTAAACAAATCATCTACCTTTGTGGAATCCTTTGAATCACCTTATCTAACTCTTCCCAAAAAGCTGTCTTTATACTATCTTCTAGACCTACTTGGGGTGCGTAAGCACAAACTATATTCAAAACCTCTACTCCTAACACTAATTTCAATGTCATGATTCTGTTATACTATCCTTTAAATCTTTATTTATGATAATACCAACTCCGTTTCGAGCCTTTTCCTTACCTGAGTACCATAATTTAAAACCTGTATCATCTATCTCCTTTGCTTTTTCTCCAACCCACTTTGTCTTTTGTAAACATAGAATATGAATCATTCTCTGAATCATAGTATCTACCACCTCCATTAGCTTACCGGATAATGTTTCGATATTCCAAGAACCAATACAAATCTTATTATCTAAGACTAGCTTCCTTAGCCCCCCACATCCGTCCATATTGAAAATGCAGAGACCCTTTCTGTAAATTATTCACCAAATTTATCTACAATCATGCCTTTGTATTGTGTATGATGAGGAGATATACAGATGCTCAGTTTGCAACTAATTTCTTATATATACAGAGCATTCTTAGACAAAAGCAAGCCTTGAAGAAAATGTTCTTCTCAGATGAGTGGCAACAATTTGTAGAGTTGTCTAAAAATAGAAGAAACAGAAAGTTAAATGAGATTTCAGAAACAGTCTTCAGGAGTACATTTTGGAATGCATGTGTTACATTGTTGAGGATTACATGTCCTTTAGTGAAGGTTTTGATATTGGTTGATAACAAGGAGAAACCATCTATGGGCTACCTTTATGAAGCTATGGATAGGGTAAAAGAAGCTATTACAAGTAATTTCAATGGAAGAAAGAGAGATTATGTGCCTGTGTGGAACATTATAGATAATAGATGGAACAAACAATTGTATCAGCCTATTCAAGCAGCAACAACGTATTACCTGAACCCAACATTGAGGTACTCAACAAGCTTTAAAAGGGACAGTGAGGTTAATCAATGCATCATTGATTGTATAGACAGATTAGTCCCTGATGAGAGTAGAGCAGGTGCTATACATCGAGAGATGGAGATGAAGATCTATGATAATGCCCTTCACTTGATGGGTTTGCTTATAGCAATCCGCAACCGCACTAATATGCGCTCAGGTAAACTGTTTATCTTCAAATTTAAGTTTCTTAAATCTTATATTTATTGTGGATTAAGTACCTGATGTTTGTCTTTTTCTATAGATGTTTGGTGGAAAAGGTTTTGAAGTGATTGCCCAAACCTTAGAGATTTTACAATAAGAATTCTAAGTCAAACCTATAGTCCAACAAGTTGTGAAAGAAATGGAGTGTCTTTGAACACATCCACACAAAAAAGCATACCAGGTTGGAACATCATCCGTTATAACATGCGGCTTCGACAAAGATAATCGTGTATTAGTTACTACTTAAAGATTCAATTCAATATTTTGTTTAACTTCAATTGTTAATGTTATTTACTAATCACTTATCTTTATTTCTTTTAGGTAATTAGAAAAGTTAAATAGAGAAGAAAACCAATTTGATCCAATAAGTTTGGATAATTTTGATATATTAGAGGAGTGGATTATGGATGATAACGAAGAAAATACACTCCTAATCGAAAAAGACATTGCATGGATTAATTTGAAAGGAGCGTAACAACATCATCAAAGAGATGAAGATTTTGATTTTTGATTTTGAAGCAGAAGGTAGTGAGGATCTTCAACAAGGAGAAGATGAAGATTATCAATTGATGATCCTGATTACAATATGTAAAATGTATTTCATTTTTGGCTTCAAAATATGTAATTCTTTTTTAATTGTTGAATGGTGAATGATGAATATGTACTAAACATTACATTATATGAATTCTTTGCAATTATCAGATTTTTTCTTATTTTTTCTGATTTTTACTAATTTTTTAATATTAAATTATGATCCACTACGATACACGATACGATACGCGTCGAACGACACTGCATAGTTGTGGTGCTGCGACAAGTGTTTGATGATAGACCTATAACTTAAACACCTAGAGACATGAGGTACTAGTATGCAACAATCTTAGTGCAACCATCACTTTAAGGTAGGCCTATGGAACTAATGTCTAACATCATTATACATGGTGCATTGCAACACTTGTGTCCGAGCTAGTATAGAGCAAGTACAAGCACCTACGCACTGCTTTTTTTCTGGCCAAGCCCAACTTGCACAGAATTTGTATCAAACTTGCCTGCTTGATGCATTGCGACACTTACGCATGGATATATGCTTCAGTTTTTTTTTCAGTTGGCAACTATCCTGCTTAACTAGAGGGATCTTGTCACAGAATTTAGGCCCTATTCAGTCACCAAGAAACAATTTGTGCAAAACTTGCCTACTCTTTGAATAAAATAACAAGGACAACAACTAAGCCTTTTCCCGTACTAGATCATCTTTCTAGAGGTTCAAACCATTTTCAGCAATGTTCCCTCATTTTACCTTCTATTAGCACCACTCCCAATTTGTTTCTAATAACCTCATTATACACGGTCTTTCCTTGTGTGACCACTCTTTTGGATATTTTGAATTATTTTCAGCTCAACTGTCTTATGTGTCATGACTTTGTCACCAAGATTTGGAGTTCCGGAAAATGTTGAGGGGAGAAAAAGACAAACCCTTACATGAGATCATACAATAAAAAAGAGAGGCCATAATGTTGACACATAAGCAAAATGATAATTCGGACATTAATTTTTCTATCATGCACTTTCCATCCTAGTATCAAGATGAAACACAAGTAAAAGTCCCTTCCATTGCGCAACTTGTTCCCTCAATCCAAAGTATTACATAAAGAGCATTGGTGGAGACACAATAAAGACTGAAAAATATCAATGGAAATATAATCATATGTTTGGAAATGATCTAATGAGATTGACAACTTCAAAGAAAAGCAAGTAGTCATGTGGACAAGTTTTCTACAGATATACATTTCTTTAGAAGCATTGATTGCAAACTATAATGAGAACCTCAAACATGGTGGGCTATCTCACGAGGATGTGGGTGCAGGTACGGGCATGCCAATTTCATAATATGTATGGGAACACGACAGAGTTTATATATCCAGCAGACATACATACAACATACATAATAAATACACAGACATGTCATGAGGGTACCGATGCAGGTGAACAAACATGACAATTCCAAAAATGTGTTGGAATACAACACGGTATAGAGCAGCAAGGGTGGGAGAACAACGGAGGGACGGTCTATCTCTCCATCACCTCTCTCTCCTATCATACCAAGAAAGAAACTAGTGGACCGTTTAAAATGAATTGGATATCATAGTATACATAGACACACACACACAATGCTTTTCCAGTAAGCTGCCAAATCAACCCCTGATGAATGGACACAATATATACAACTTTACGTTAAAAGAATGAATCCTAGAGTTTGCTCTATAGATATCAAACTAATTGAGAGGACAAACTTGAGATGTATGAAGTGGCAATTTAGCACAAAAACAGGCAGTCTTTCAATGAAGATATTCTAAGCATTTACGGAGAACACATCATGTGCAAAGCAGCATTATTGTGGTCCTATTTAATGCCCGAAGCTGTGTAAGTTAGCATCTTATTGTCTAACAATTAGATATCAGGATATACTAGTTAAATTGCAAGTATGCTGAACAAAAGATGATCATTGCGCTGGAAACGTGCATAACACCTTCAGGAGGACAAAAATAGAAGAAAGAAAAAAATAAGTTCAGGAAACAAATGCCCATTTCAAAAGCATCCACTTAAGTAAACAAAAACGTTTGGTCCCTCCAAGTTGCATAAAAGAAAGGGAAAACCTATTACATGGAACCAGTGGTTAAATTTGAAGTGGTAACCTCTATTTCCAATGAAAATACCACTTTCAATGATAAAACATTGAAAGTTAACCATATTTCATTCATATTCACATTCAACCTAGCATCCTTTGCAGAATATAGATCGGATGATTCAGAGCTATGTACAATAGGGAAATACAAAAGCATTTACATTTATCTCAGAAAAACCAAACCACAACTTCAATTTTGATTCCCGTGAAAATCCAGACCAGCTTCAGTGGAGCAATATTCAAGAAGTTGCCCTATATCTGAAGGTCTAAGAACAGAATCAGTGAACTTATTTCTCCTCTCGCTTTCTCCTCTTTTTTTTCATTAAGCGCTGCCGTTGCTGGGCCCAAGCCCGGATTAGAAAGGAGGAAGGTTTCCTAGACAACAGATGGCTAGCGAAAAAGAAAAACTCAGTTGGACGTTTTCTCATAGATTCTACAACCTATGAGACAGCCGACAACACATAGAAGGGGAAAAGGTTTGCTTTTGGTTTTGAAAAATTCTTTCTGATCATTCATCATCAGAAGGAAAGCTTGATTTCAGATAAGGAAATCCATACAACTGTAAAACACTCACATTCAGCACGGGAAGGAAAACCGCTTAATACACATATTACCGCATCAATGGCATCGGCACAAATAAGGTTCAATGTCTCAGCAACTCAAACTCCAGATTTTCCACATAATTTGATACACGCAATGACCTCGACATCAATCGCATCGGCACAAATAAGATTCAAAATCTCAAAAACTCGAACTCTAGGTTCTCCACAACCATTTGTGATTCAATAATTTGCTAGACATACAAGTTCGACATAAATACGCAGAAGAATTTCTTAAAAACGGAAGGCGAAATTGATCAAGATTTTCAGACGACACCTGATCAGATTCTTGGAAGTGATCCGAGGAGCCTTGATCGCCGCTCCTATCAGACTGCTTCCCGTAATGTATATCCCCCTAAAACAGATCAAAAACAACAAATCAACCACACAAATTCATCAAGAAGGAAACGGGCAAAGAAGAAACCCGATTGATTCAGACCAGGCGGCGCCGAGCACGGAGACGCCAATCGAGATGGCGATGCCAATGGCGGAGAACGTGTAAGGAGACATCCGCACCAGAGCGCTTGACCATGAGCTCGCGTAGACTTTCATGGCGTCCGAAGACATCGTCACCGTCGATTAGGCCTAGTGATGTGTGAGGCACGGGGATCTCTAGGGTTTTCCTGGCCGACTCTCCGTCGTCTTCTAGATTTGCGACAAAAAATCCTAGCCGGATCAGGCCTTCTGTGGGCGGGTAATAGAATTATGCGTTCTTTCTGATCGAGAACGTCCTCTTAACAGAGACCGAAAATTATCCGGATTCGAGTCGATCTCTCTCTCTCTCTCTCTCTCTATATATATATATATATATATATATATATATATATATATATATATATAGAGAGAGAGAGAGAGAGAGAGAGAGAGAGAGAGAGAGAGAATTATATATATATATATAGAGAGAGAATAGGTCTTTAAGATCTTTTAAGTTAAAAACAAATACTATCATTTTGCTTCTAAAATTTAAATTTCCACGGCCGATTTCACTAATCAAATAGTTGGTATCCTTACATTATTATTATTATAATATTATATATATATATATATATTATATGAAAGCAAACACTAACACCTACCTGCTCACTTATATCAACGAGTGTATATATATATTTGGTGGATACGCATATAATTTAATTTTTTTTAAATATTTAAAAAAAGTATGAAACGTATTTTTATTACACATATCACTTAAAAACAATATACATACACACATGGAAAAAACCTCCTATTAGTACCTGATTTTATAAAAACTATTTTGTTATAATGTATTTTACTTTTTATCTTAAAAAACTTAATTTTCAAAATTTTATCATTTTAATATTTTATTAATGACTATGTTAGAATGACATCCAAAATGGCTAGGAATGACAATTTGAACCCATCCAGTGAGCTTTGATCTGCCCGGGTAGGTTTCTAAGAATGAAAACTCATCCCTCAATGGAGCGGGATGGGAACGAGTTTGCGGTAGACCCGCCACAGAATATATATACATCAGTTTTCTACCTTAAGGTTTCTTGTGTTTAGTGTAAGGGAATCCAACTTCAAGGTTTCTTCGATCTCTTAACCAAGTTGTGGTCTTACCTTAGGGTTTCTTTTACTATGCTCTTGTGGATCTTTTCTGTTCCTGAAGCCATGAAGGACCATTTTACAAGTATCATCTTAGTGTTCTTGTTATTACACCACCGTTTTACATATATCCTCTCTTCTGTTCCTAGCCTACGAATCACAAATTTTTATCTAAGTATTTATATTGTTGCACCATTGAGTGGTTGATCATCTTGAAGTGCTTTTACGAGTATCATCTTAGTGTTATTGAGTTTTGAGTATCATCCCGAAGTGCTTTTACAAGTATCATCCCGAACCACAACATTAACGTAATTTTGTTGTCATTCTCTTCCATAAAAACCAATGTACATATGAGGCTATGAGCAGCTAATAAAACAAAAGAAGTATCATATTTTCATTTTTTAATCAATCATATCAAGTTTTCGTGTGTTGTGATGAAATATATTCTTGGTAAGTATAATGTCAGCTATGAGAGAGGTTTGTTATTGGCATACTCATAAGAACAAGTAGAACTAGTTCTCGGAGCATTAGGAAACATTAATATCTTGGTACCCATAGTCGACTTAGTCATATTGGAGATCATATAAACTTTTATATTTATCGACTTTTGCTAATGATGTTGTTATTAAAGCAATTATTTTTAAAGTGTGATCATTACAAATGTCAATAAGGAAGAATTGCATTAAGGATTTGATTTAACTTACAATGTGATCATTTGATTTGACATCACAATAAACACAGGTATTGAAAACATATTTTATATTTATGTTATTTTTAACTTTTCTTTTGATTTTCACCATCGCTTGAGTCGCATTCCATCCGCCATTGCTGCTCAACTCCTCACATGCAAAGTCACCTTTCACCTTATCGCCACCACTGGAACCCTCTGTCTCTGCTCGTGGCCTGCATCACAAAGCAAAACGGGAAAAAGAAAGAGGGAGGGAAAGAAGCAAAAGCCTCCCGAACCAGCACTGCCTTCGCCGTCAACCCCCACTTTTCAGCTCTCCATTGCCGCCACTAGCTCCCTCTCCCTTTGCCGCTTCAAATCACCACCAGCGGCCTCCCATCGGCACTGTCCTCGACCAGCGAACCCCTCTGCCCGCTCTGTTCCCCCACCACTCCTCTCCATCTCAATCATCACCCAGCTGCGCGCCGCCATCCTCGCCCTGATCGTCGATACCACCTTCGGCCAAAATCCCCTTGCGCATTTTAACGAGGCCTAAACGGATTGGGTCCGATTGGTTGGATCCGATCCACACATTTTGGCTCGAATAGCTTTGCCCTCATCCTTTTGAGATCCGTTGGATCCCATTTTTCTTTTTTTTCTTGACCATATTCCGTGACTCAAAGTCTAATTTTAAGTCGGATAGAATCGAATTTAACAAAACCAAAATTCGCACCCACTTAGAAATCCACAATCCAAACCCTTTAGATTGGATTCAATTCGATCTATTACTTAAAAACCCATTTAAAATTGAATCCAATTGAGTTCAAGAAGATCCAAAATCCTATCCATCTAGTTTAACTGAATCCCTAGTTTAAATCCATTCATGGTATCTAAAATCCAAAAAACCCAATTTCACTTGGATTTGAACCGATCCAATTATTCTCCACCCACCTAGTTGAACCCAATCCAATCCTAACTCGAGTGAAGCCAAATCCAATATTGAATTCAAACTGTATCAATTTCACTCACTCTTCCTTCAAAACCCTCTTAACTAAAAACCTAGGCAACCCTATAGAGGAAGAAAACCTTCGGTGAAAAGAAACTATATGGGCCCACATCACACAAGGAGCGTCAGAAGGTTTTTTCTTTTTAAGTTTTATTTCCTAATTTTCTGGTATTTCTTTTTAAAAAGATTGTGTCGTAGGTCGAGGTTTTTCGAAACCGAAAATTCTCTCATGCACTAGATAATATATTTATAGCAATATTAAATACAGAAAAAAGCCTAAAAGATTCTTACAAACATTTAAGTTAGGCTCAAAATAAATTTAATTATATAAAAGATTTTTGTAAACTCAATTGATATGTGCCAGTATAATGTGGTTATAAGTAACATTTGATAAGTCAAATTAACATCCTTTAGAAAACCTTTTGGTCTTCTATTTTTTCTTTTACAAAGTCAATCTATCCATTCTTAGTGGCAGAACGAACTTTGGTTGTGTTTGAGGTCTCAAAATTTTCAAACCAGTCTTAGACACACAAATTAAGTATATTACAAGAACAACGAAATAACAAATTTATCACTTAAAATAGGTTACATATTTTTTGGCATGGGTGAAATTGTGTTGATTAAATACTAAATAATTTGTGTATTGTGCGACTTACCAAAAAAACAAAATGCAAGAAAACATTCTCTGAGTCGACCAAGTGTCGTCCATCCAATAAGCAGTAATGTCCATTATACATATTTTATCAATTATTACTCCATATATCAACATGCAATGAAACACTAGGGTCTAAGTGAGGTTAGAAATATATCTAACTTTTTTTTCAACTTTGACAATATACATGTATATATTAGCAATTGTTTAGAAATAGGCCTTGCCAAATGATTACATGCATGTTTAGTAGTGTAGGAATTTTCTTGTGCAAAAAGTTTGGTTTACTATGATCATCTCCAACTAAAATTATAGAACTTTGTTTATGCTAAAAAAATAATATCTTTCACATTGTAGAGTTTTTAAAATAAAGTTTGAAAAGGTTTAATCCTTGTGAATTAGGTTTTAGAGAGTATCCTTCGTATGTTGGCTATGGTTGCATTTGTTAACCTATGTGACTAGGATGATTTATTTATTTTTTTTGCTTTTTGAGACGAAAGCACCATCACTAAAAAAAATAAATTGAGCTCAAGAATTAAACACTTAGAGTGAAAAAAGAGAGGTTGAAAAATTGACAAATAAAGGTAAGAAATATGAAAAGAGAAGAGAGTACTTATAGAGAAAGAGGGAGAGACAAGAATTAGTAAGGAGTGAGTTTAACGACTTAAATTAATGCATTGTTATGTGAAGGCCTGGATTCTAAACAGGATTATTTATAAATTTGCTAAATCTGAACGTTTGAGGATCTTTGGTGGGTAATTTTCAAGTTTTCAACGTCACAGTCTTACACAAAACAAAAATAATAAAAGGAAGAGGAAAATTTCAAAGAAATCATCATTTTTTATTATTTTTAAAATTTGACTGCATGAAAATAATGATTGGATATATTCTATTGGTTATTTTTAATATTAAAAATTATCAAGAAACAATATACACCTTTAAAATAGTAAAGTAGTTTACATTGTAACGTTTTAAACATTAAACGCAACAAATAACAATGAATGACCGAATGAGTCATTCATTCAAATTCTTTTATTTTTCACATAAAGTTGGACAAGACCGAGTCTTGCTCCTTCCAGTTAAAATCGCATGATAGTCATATAATAGTGATAAATAAATAACTATATATACTATACATATAAATTATATAATATATGAAATTTAAATTTTTTTGTTTTAGCTTAAAGATGTGAAGACGAAGACCAGCCTCCCCTCTATAACGGCATCGTGAGGATGTGACTAGCCATAATGATCGGTCACAACATGTCAACAGCCCTTCAAAAATTAAAATTTAAAATTTGGGCGGCAGGAGTCACCAGACTGAGTCCCAGCGTGGTTCCATACCTTTGTGTTTTTACACCACCGAGTTCCAAGCCGGTTACAGTTCTGGTGCGGTTCTCAAGATCTATGAACCGTAACCAAATGAAAGAATCTGTAGTTTTGGTTATGGTTATGGTTGTTATCAGTTTCTATTTTGGTTTGGGTGGGATGGGGGCGGGCATCGGGGATCAAAGTCCCGTCCCCATCCCGTTTAAAACATTGTGTGCATCTTCGTTTCCGTGACTGGGACCAAAACCTTTCCCAATCCATCCCATATCTTCACGGGTCCCTGCGGAGACCCGTTGGAGAAAAGAGAGAAATTCAAACATAAGTTGGAGTTCACTTTTACATGTGAAATAAACCTAATTTACATAAAATATATTTAAATTGGAACATATTATTATGAATGAAATATGGAGAATAGCAGTGATTTCACAAATTCACAAAAGAGGTACCACTTTATTTATTTATTTTCTCTTATAATTTATTTTATTTTTAGATGAGCCTAATTTTCTAGAATCAATTAGAGGAAGGGTTGAGGTTGGGTTCATGGGGTGGGAACATGCTATCCCCATCCCCACCTCAATCCCCATATGGAATTTCCTTCCTCTCCTCATCTCCATTTCTACTTCCCAAATCCACCCTGTTCGGGGCAGGTCTCCGTGGGGAGTGGGGATCCTCTCCTCATGAACATCTCTAGTTTGAACTGGAAGGCCAGTTTGAAACTGGACATATATATACACATGTGTATATATATATATGAAAGAGAGACCGATATATAATAGCACATTTAGTTGTTAGCATATCCAAACAAATCTCGACCATTTATCTTTAGTGATACATGGTTAAGATTTAAAATTTTAAAAATAAAAGTACTCATGTGAATATAATGTACCTACAAAAAGTATACATGTACTTTTTATTTTATTGGTTCAAATCTCAACATCATTTACTCACCAAAATGTCATTTACATGGTAGTGCCCATTAATCTTTTCCGCATGCACAAATCCATCATTTTGTTATTTATGCTTTTGTCTTTCACTTTTTATTTTATCAAGAAATCTATTGAAACTGACCAAAACATCAATTTGTTGAATGTTACCTTGTGCCATCACCTCATTAAATGCATTGCCGCTTCAAATTTCTAGTGGAATAACCATGCTTGGCATACAACTTGACATCGATGGGACATCAAGAACGTCTTGAGCCTCTTCCTTAACCCACATTCTTGACATCCAATAATCTAACTCCATCTAGGATCCTCACTTTGGGTTACCATGTTTCTCAACTTGTTGACACTCACTGTTTCCTTCTCGGTCCTACCGTGTCTACTACAAAAGGCCTTTGAATTGTTGAAGAGATGATTATCTCAAAAACTTTGTCACTCTATGCAAAGTGGTTCTAATATGATCATTTTTTCAAGAACCTTCGCACCTAGCCAATACTCTACAGGGAATATATTCAATGGTTTGACCAAGTGGGTGTTGCGTATAAAGATGATTGGTGCAGGTGGAGAATCTTCAACCTAGTACAATTGTCTTGTCGCCTTTCTTGTTGATCTCAATCTTTTTTTTAGCTTCTTAGGTTTGGTCTAGCAAACTCAACTATTTTATTTTTAAAGCGAGTATCATAGGTCTTACCCTCCTAAATATTCATGTCATCACTGAGCTCCCCTCCGATGGTCTTAAACTTTACTCTTTAGGCTTTTTTTCTTTTTTCTTCACTTCCAACATCTTTCGTACAAAAGGTTTCTTAAAACCAATGCATGAGACTTGGGTAACGTAACTAAAGATGAAAATGCTGGTTTTCTTTTTGTTATGGTTGTATGTAAATACCCAAAATTTTCCTTAAAAAAATTACTTTTGTTTCACAAAAGTTTGTTTCAAATATCCAATTTTAAAACATGTGAAATCATTTTATGAATCTTGAATCATATGATCAAGGTTTGCTTTACAATAAATCAAATCAAATATGAGGTTGATAATCTAGGAAATTCTAATGTTAAGACTTAGATTAAAAAATTTGGATTTTAACTTGCTAGTTTTATTTAGATGATATAATAATATCTCTTAAAAATGATCTAAAGACATGGATCTATGCGATGCCTCTAGTGTTGCATACCTATAGCTTGATATCTTCGAGTTGTTGCCTCTATGGTTGGAGATACTATTCCTTGATTCCAGTTTTGATAAGCTTGATAAATTTATGTTGTTTTAGCTATTTGTGTCTTTGGATTTAATTTCAAAAATATCGGTTTCACTTTGTTTTGAACCACTTAAAGCTAAATCCTTTTAGAAAATTCATTTGAATCTCAACCTTGGAAAAGTTTAGGAAATCATCAATATCTATATTTTGGTAAAATTTTCTTAATTTTGAAACACTAAAATAATTTATCCTTAGGATATCTTAACTTATAGATTGGCTAGCATCTTCTTAATTCCATATTATGTGTTGTGGTGTTTATACTTTGTGTAATATATTTTCAAGCCTACTTCATGTATCCATGCTTTATTAATGTATTTTGATATATTCATACTGAAATGTTATATTTTGAAAAAAAGTGAACATTCTGAAAAAAAAAAAGAAAAGTTGAGAAAAGAGAAAAAGAAATGCAAAAGCAAAGCAAAGCAAAGCTCTATTTTATAAGTTTCCTTTTGATTTATCATTTTTTGTATACTTGGGATAATTCAGAAGGGGCCGAGTAAGTCTTATTGTATATCTTCTTGTATTTGAGACATCACACTATTATTTTCTTAGTATTGAGAGTTTATTACATTTGAGGAGGGATCCATACTCCACTTGGAATTAAGAGTCTTAGTCTATCTATTTATTTATAGGTCACTAGTTGATTATTTTTGAGATTTTGAAAATTAAGCTACTGATTACTAAAATTGATAGTCTTCTTCCTGTATTAGTACTGGTAGGGAATTAAGTGGAGATGCTTTGTCCTTCTAAATTTTATTTGAAGTGGTCCATTCAAAGAGAGGTTGATTTTTGAAAACATTTTTGATGATTTTTTTAGATCCAGCACATGATCAATGATCACCTAAAAAGAATTGATTTACATGTTTGTACCTAAATTTGTTTCGGTCTTCATAAAGAGTCTTATTCTTTTCTTTAACTTGTATTAAAAATATTTCATCATGACATTTTAGAAGGGGCATCCTTTGTCCCATCAAGGTTGATACCGTGTGTTTCATTACATCATGACACATAGGATCACATCCATGATACATTCTCATGATATAAATGTATTTTCTTACAAGCTGGGGCATTTTTCTCTTTTTTGAGTTATGATAGGAGTCAAGTTTTATTCCCCTTTGGCATTAGGTCAAAAGTCTTTTCCTTGCTAGAGATACTTTTCTTAACATTGCTATTATACTCACTTAGTCTTGCTAGTGGTCTTTTGTTTTGCAGGGTTCTATAATATGCTGAAAAGTGCACCACCTATCTTAAGCTTACTCCCATCGGACATTCTAGGAGGAGAAAGTCATCATCTGATTCTACTATTACCTCTTTGAATTCTACTTGACATTATGTCATTGTAGTAGCCATCCCACCAGCTATCCTTATGCTTTTTGAAAGAACAAGTGAGAGATAGGTCTCTCGATTCTACATGGCATGATGGTTTGATGACACATCAAAAGGGACTCAAGTCATCTACTGGTATGCCTTGAGGATGCTTTAGAAGGGACTAAAGAAAAATGAAATATTGACTTATACTCACGATATTGCAATAGAATAAAGGAAGTGAATTAGTGTGATGTTACCCTCAATATGAGCTTCTTCATTTAAAGATCAAAGGTTCAAGATATCATTCTCATGCTATTTTAAAATTGATTAATTTGAAACCTATTTTCTCAAAACAAATCTATTTTTCCTCGAAATTCAAATCTATATCTTTTCAAAAGACCCAAGAGAATTTTGGAAGAATACTTGTCCTAAGTTTTCTACTCTTTGTTTTCAAAGGAAATGATTTTTAAAGAAGTCTTACTGATTTGAAGAAATATTTCGTGTCAACTATAAATCCTTTTATGAAACTGGTTGTATTTCTCACAAG
This sequence comes from Brasenia schreberi, assembly GCA_036023115.1. Classification (NCBI taxonomy): domain Eukaryota; kingdom Viridiplantae; phylum Streptophyta; class Magnoliopsida; order Nymphaeales; family Cabombaceae; genus Brasenia; species Brasenia schreberi. The sequence goes on from JAYKKT010000066.1 coordinate 9,143,417, forward strand.
AACAAACTCTTTCTAAGAACCACAATAAAGTATCCTTTTTTCTTACACTCTATCATGTATAGATTTTGTGGTATGTATCACGAGAAGACACACCTTTCTTTTGCCTTAGTCAGGCTATAACACAACCTGAACTTTCTAAATATCTTGCTTTCACACCAAGTTTCATAACAGATTTCAAGTTGCTCAAACCTATAACCAAAATCTTTAAAGTAAGTCAAGTCTTGGTGTATTTCTTGGCCATCAATCAAGTCTTGCCTTCATTGATGCCAAAAAGGGGTATTTGTAAACACCCAAAATTTTTGTTAATAAAAAATATATTTTTGATTCACAAAAGGTTGTTTTAAATATCTATTTTTAAAACATATGAAATGATTTTATGAATCTTAGATCATAGGGTCTAGGTCTGTTTTACAATGAATCAAATCAAATATGAGGTTGTTGATCTAAAAAATATCAAAAAACGAAAAGAAAAGAAAAGAAAGATAAATTTGATAGACAAAACTTTCCATTATTGTGAAATTTTTGAAGTTATCAATGTTTGAACATCACATGAATAAAAAGGTTGAATCAAAAGGAGCATCCAACAGTTTCCATTCTTGTGAAATTGTTGGAGTTATCATTCTACATGCCCTCGTATGTGCAGAAAATTTTATACTTGTCATCTGCAGGAGGCTTAAGAAGGAAACACAACTCATACAAATACCAAAAATTCCATATTCTTGCTTTTTGTTGTTTTGCTTTTTGTTATTTATACTTTCCTAAAAACTATAAATAGGGTGTTCATCTATTATAAGGGGATAAGAGAAGAGAGCCCGAAACAATCAAAAAGTTGTCTAGCAATATTTAAGAGAAGTAAAACGTTTTCCTTCTTTCCCTCTCTTTCTCTTTTCTTTTGTGGTATACTACGAGAGCACTCAATCAAGAGGATTAAACTTTAGTTTTGATAATTTTCTTTTGTACGCATCTTTTATTGAAATGGTACTGGTCATATCTTGTCTTGCTTTCTTGCTTGATGATAACATTAGATGGTCTATGTACATATCATCTATGCATTATAATTATTCAACATATTAGGCATAATATTCATCACATACACATATGCATACACACCCATAAATATTTCTCTCGAACCGATATATTGACATCTACTAGCACGTGGAGGTTGACCCTATCTAATCGGGGGTAGAAGACGAGTAGTGAAGCCCGAATCAAGTCCCACATTTTGCATTTAAAGTTTAATATTAAAGAATTGCACTGTCAGTCTTGGTTCTTTATTGGTACCAAAAAATGTACACATTATGCAAGTTCATCATCTGCCCCAACAGTGTATCAATTAACAAAGAATATCCTGTCATTGTTGAGGCCCTATTTTTTGACCATCCTTTAATTTTTTGCTCCTATTTCTTGAGTACTCTTTTTTGAAGTATATAAACTTTTATTTTCTAACTTTCCAATAGAAAAATACCCAATACTACTTCTAATCCTTGGTAGTTTCTTCAATGTTGGATATACTTATACTTTCCCCATTGCACCATCCTTTTCTCTTACGTCACCATCTTTATGACCTTAAATGGGAGGGATTTTGTATAGGAGAGGTTTTATTGAAAGTCTCTTCTCAAATTAGGGCACTGTTAATATGTCTCAATGAATTACTGAAGACATTAATTCTAATTTTTATCCATTTGGATCATGGGAAATACGTGACTCAATAGATGTTGGAAAGACTCTCCAACCCTGCTCAGATCCCTATAGTAGAGTGACAATGATTCTTATGCTCTCAGGATTTTCTAAATGGTGTTGGTATGTCTTCCTCCACCAATCGAATAATGACTGAGAGTTAATTCTCTCAATGTTCAGCCCATGAATTTGAGCTTGTCCAAGAGATTCCCAAACCTATTTAACCAATCAAGGTGTTAGCAGGTAACATAACAACATTGAATTTGATAGTCATCGTGGTAACTAACGTCAATCTTTGAGTAGTCAAAAGTTTTCCTTTCACTAGTTTCACAATCAACCAAAGAGCCACCATCAAATAAGAAGACCGGTGGTCCTCAACCATTTATGACATCGTTGACAAAGAACCAGAAGACTTTAGTGACCATTCACTAGTTCAACACATATTGAGCCGAGTGCTAGAGATGCCCTATCCGACCAAACTATATTGCCCAAAGACATCTGTGAACACAAAATTTCTTTTTAAATATTCAAATTTCTATCAAAATAATTTTAGAATAATTAATTTAAAAATATTGAGAATGATGCTTTATCCTTAAAATAAAAGGGGTACACAAGACCAATCATATATCAAATTGATATATGGTTTTCTTTTGAGTTATCATCCTTTGTGCACTCGGGATAATTTAGAAGGAACCAAATAAGTCTTATTATATATATTCTTCTATTTAGGAAATCATACTCTTATTTCCTCAATCATGAGAGTTTATTTGAAGTGAGTCATTCAAAGACAAACTAATTTTCATAACTTTTATGATTTTTTTAAACCAACACATGAACCATGATCACCTACAAAGAACCAACTTGCATGTTTGCTCTTATCCTAGTACTTAGATGAGCCTTCTCTTTCAGTGGCTTATCCTACTTGTGTTGAGACCATGCATTTTATGTTATTATACATATATCGGGTCACATGCATGATGCATTCTAATGATATAAATGCACTTTCTTACAATTTGTGTTATTTTGGCATTAGATCTAAAGCCTTCTCCTTATTAGGCTAGAGATGTATTACTCCATATTGCTCTTATATGATAGTTACTTAGTATCTTTGACCCTATGGATTCTACTCTCTTATGCTCTTCTAAATATGGTTTTATGTGTCTTATTGTAGGATACACTCACTTGGTCTTACTACTAGTCTTTTTGTGGTGCAAAATTCTATAAGATGCTAAAAGGTGTACCACCTATCTTCAACTTACTCCTATCGAGCACTCTAGAGGAGGAAGTCATCATCTTATCCACCAACACCTCTCTTTACTTCACTAGATTCTACTTGGCATTACGTTGTTGTTGTTGCTGCCCCGCTAGCCCTCCTTATGCTTTATTGAAAGAACAAGCGAGATATATATCTATGGGTTAAGAAATGTATATGATAGTTTGAGGATGGGTTAAGAAATGTATATGATAGTTTGAGGATACTTCAGAAAAGACTGAAGTCATCTATAGATGTACGTTAAGGATGCTTCAAAAGGGATTCAAGGACAATTAAATATTGACCTATACTTACGACACTACAATAGAAGAAAGAAAATAAAATAGCGATGATGTCACCCTCAATGTGAGCTTCTACGTTTAAAGATCAAGGATTCAAGATATATTCTCATGTTATTTTAAAACTGGTTATTTTTAAACCAATTTTCTGAAAGCAAGACCATTCTTTCTTGAAATTCAAATCTATCTCTTTTTAAAATCTCCAAGAGAATTTTTAAAGAATATTTGACCCTAGTTTTCTACTCTTCATTTTCAAAAGAAATGATTTCAAAGCAGTCTTGCTTATTTGAATTTGGGAAAACTTTTCTTATACCAACTCAAAATCCCTTTACAAAACTAGTTATCTTGCTCTTTCTAAAAACCAAAGAAAAGTATCTATTTTGTCTTACACTCGGTCATATATAAAGTTCATTGCATATCCCATGACAAGATACGTCCCTTTTCCAAAGTCAGACCATAAAATTACTACATACTATTTTTGTCTCACATACCCTATTTTTATACCTAGTTTCATGAAGGATTTTAAGTTGTTCCAAGTCTATTTTCTTTCAAAATTCCTCAAAGTAAGTCAAATTTTGGTGTTTACTTTTTTGTCGTCAACCAAACATACTTTGTCATCATGAAGGACATTTGTAAATACCTAATTTTCTTTTTAAATATTCAAATTTCTACCAAAATAATTTTAAAACAATTAATTTAAAAATATTAAGAATGATGCCTAATCTTTGAAAAAAAAGGTATACAAGACTAACCATATATCAAAGTGATATACGGTTTCATTATGGAATGCTCATGGTTGAACTTACGTTCCATGTTTCATTGTTAAACAAATTCAGGAGAAGCTATATAGCATTAAAATTTAGATGATTTACTATGGTGGGACCACTTAAATACCAAGTAAAGCAAGATGACTAAGGAGGACATAGATTTAAATGGATGTAGCTTTATCAAGGGTTACAATGCTGGATTTGAAGAATAGCACACAAAAGAAATTGAAAAAATGGTTGGCAAGAGGTTATCACTACGAGACAAAATTATCTATATTATTTCATTACTATAAATGGAAATTCTCTTCATTGTAGAGGCTCACAAAGCGAAGGACAATCTGTTACACACTCATTCCATATGTGGAGAGTCTTTCTTACCGTTTGTAATAGAATCAAGAGGGAAATACAATGAGATGAAATACAAGGAAATCTCAATTTCTTTCCTCTTTGGCTTTACTTTCTAATAATGAAAATCCTCTTACAAGTTTTCATTTTAAATGCATTCTAGAAAAATCTATAAATTAAGACATCCATTACCATTGTAAGGCTTTCATAAAGGAGCCAGAAACAATCAAACAGTTGTCTAGCAATATTCAAGAGAAATAAAGAGTTTTCCTTCTTCCCCTCTCTCTTTCTCTTTTCTTTTGTGGTGTATTGTGAGAGTGCTCGATCAAGAAGAGAGATCAATCAACTGCAATTCTCTAAGTGATGTTGTAGAAGTTTTAGGTTTTGATCATTTTCTTTTGTATGCATCTCTTATTGAAATCATACCGGTTGCATCATATCTTACTTTACTACTTGTTGATAACATTAAATGATCTGCATATATATCATTCATGTGTTCTGATTATTCAGTATAATAGATATAATATTGATCTCATACATACATGTGCACACACACTCATGCATATTTCTCTCGGATCGATATATTGACAACCATTAGAACATAGAGGTTAATCCTACCTTATTGGGGGTTAGAAGATCACTAGTAAAGCTCAAGTCGAGTCCCACAATTCTTATTTAGAATTTAAATATTGAAGAATCGTATTGTTGGTCTTGGTTTTTTACTGGAACCAAAATTTGCATATAATTCTCTTTTGACACATTCGGTGGGACCCAAAGGTTTAGAGTTGTTCTTTTATTCGATCTGCTCACCTTTTTGTTTGTGTGCTTTGTATCTCATTGGCTATATATTCCTATATATTTGACTTATACTTGATTGCATGAACCATCCATATAACATAAGGTCAAAATCCATGAGAAAGTCAAATCCTCTATAAGATGGTGAATTCAAGATTGAAGATCTATCTCACATTGAGCAAGAAAGAAAGCTAGATCTCACTTTAGGGGATGGTCCCAGTTACCCTTATCTTCCTCATCTTCATCTGATGAAAGTTCTAAATCCAAGCGTAAGTCTAGAACTCTCTATAGGTCAAAAGCTAAGTTAAAGTCCAAATCCAATGCCTATGAGCCAGACTCCTCTAGTGATTCCATGACTAAATTAACTGAAGCTTTTTTAGGATTTTAAGAAAAGGAGAAAAAGAAGAAGAAAAGATTGAGAAAGGAGAAGGTTAGAAAAGAAAAGGCCATATTAGATTGTTAACTCATGCAAACTTTGATAACCATACTATAACCAATTTAAGGGTAGAGAGCGACACACACTTCATGATACTAGGAATACCCTATGAGATAATCCTTTGTTTCATAAACCTGGCACCTTCAAAAGTCATGATTCACATGATGAGCTTAGGAAAAAGATATATGGGATAAAAAGTATGATCCAGAACTTTTAGAGAATAAAGATAATAAGAGATCAAATAAAAGACTTCTTATCCATGTGATTTGAAGCTGACTTGAATGATGAAACTCCAACGATCTACAAATTCAATTGTTTTGGAGATCCATGGAGCCTTCTCAACTTTTCATCAAGAAAGCTTCAAAAAGAAAGAAGGATACCTATAAGTGGATAAACTTGTTTTCTTACAGTCTTAAAGGATAATCCTCTAAGTGATTTTTAAAAATAGCACCCCATAGCCTAAGACTCAAATCGAAGTCAATAGGCTTTGAGATTCAAAGGAGCTCTCATGCTCATTTTGACTAGCACCTTGTAGCCTCACTCAAATGCTTTGTCAACGGTTGTTGCTTTAGGACCAGAGTCCACCACTACGAAGGGTGCCATGAATACTCCTCACAAATAGACTTCAATCAATATAGATGCATCAAACTATGATGTTGAACTTAAGAAAAAGGAGTGTGTCTACCACCCTTTGGAATCAATACTAACATATAGTTCATTCGAGATGTGCTCAATAAGAATTTTGGGGAGTGTGGCTACCGACTATCAATTGTCTAAGCTCTCTAATCTCCATTCTTGCTTGGATCATTTTGAGCATGAACAAGCTCAAGCAAGAGTATCTCCCAATAATTTTCGATCTCAGGCTTCTAATCTACAAGATAGCATGAAATGATGTCGAGAAGCTCATGAGCATATTAACCTTCTTGGATATGACTTTCTCTATCTCGAGAAGTTACTTCCCCTACATCACAACTAGTCTCCTTCAACAATCATTTAACCCTACATTATGAAAAACGGTTGTGACTGGAGCTTACAAAGAGGAGTAATGAAAACTACGAGATTTGGTGGAAGACCTACCTAGAATCTCTCTCGAGGAGCCAAGTATAAGAAGAACCATTGATGGCTGAGAATCTCACGATTCTAGAACATAAATATAAGAAGTGTTGGATGATTGTAGCCCAAGACAAATTGGCCTGGTCAAAAACTTCCTCTGCCTTTGATAAGGCATTTACCTAGGGATAAATAATTGGCTCTCTTCTTTATAATTCTTTTGAAGATTATATACTCATATTCATTAAATTCTTCAAATAACTATCCTTCTCAAATCAAAGGATAATACTTCTTTAAGTACCCACCTTTATACTTCTCGCATGTTCTTCCCTTTCAATCTCCATCAATCTATATGTTCTTCCTAATAGAACCTTTGATACTATAAATGGTCCATCGTAATTGTGAGACCACTTCCAAACTGTAGGTCCTTTCGGGCAATTGGTAGGATGGTCTTCCAAACTAAATCTCCCTCTCGAAATTATTTCACTTAAACATGTTTGTTGTATGTTCGAGCAACTTTGTGCTTATTAGCAAGTAAATTGTCTAATGCTATCAAGTAATCTTCATCCATTGAATTAAGCTCTATCATCAATGATTTGCAAATATTTATTGGGTTGTTAATTATTATACTTGACTACCCTCAAAGATTTGACATTAATCTCTATCAACAACACCACATCATACCTATATGTAAGTTGATATAGAGTCATTCCAGTCATTGAGGCCTTGGAGTTTTGTTATGTGCAAAGGATCTCAGGTAACACATGTCATTTTCACGGATTGTTGTCAAGGGATTTCTTAATTAAATCAATAATCACTCTATTGGTAACTTCAGCATGACCATACCCATGTACATGATAAGGGGTTGAATCTACCAACTTAACACCGAAGCTCTCGAAAAAAGCCATTACCTTTTTTCTTCTAAACACCGTCCCTTGATCAGCCATAATCGACTGCAGAATTTCGAATCAAAAAAATAATATGGTTATGGATGAAATTGATAACCTTGTCTTGGGTCACCATCTTCAATGGTAAGGACTCAACCCGTTTAGTGGTATAAAATAATGTTAGCATTGTGCCTCTCAAACCACATCACGTGGCTCATAGTATACCTTATACGCATAGGGTTTCATAAGTCTCTTTGCAATGAAGGGTCTTATCGGTACAATTGGGATTCCTTCATGCCGGCCAAATTGATAAACTACACGATAGGACATATAAGATTCCATAATATGTACGCATTGAATGCATATGTGATATCACGATGACTTGTATGCTATACAATCCAAATATTTTGTAGAAATATATAGCTGCCAATAAATCTATATTGCAAAAAATAGCAAGTAAGAGTATACAATGCATTGCATAAAATAACAAGTAAAATAATATGACATAAAAGATAAAAAACAACATAAACTCTCAAAATACATGTTTTGCTATCATCAAATCTAATTGTTTACGATATTGAGTAAGCCAATCAACAAGATATTGCCTATGATACACATTTTTCATCCATCCGCCCACACATATTTCTCCATCCAGCCACTCTGATCGCATGATAACTTTGAAAGTTGAGATGTACTCAATAATCCATGCTTACAATTAAAACATATAACTTGTTAAATTCTTAAAAATTATAAGTTGAAAGATACATATAACAAGTAATAATAGTACACATTCTTATATGAAGTAAAGAAGTATGTCCCCTAAGTTGTTGAGCTTATATCTAGAATGCCCTTCCTAGCTGTTTGTACAAATATGATAATTTAGTTGTACCCTCCACATAATTGTCAACCCTCCAAATATCATGTCAAATTGATGAGTGTTATTGACACCCTATCTATAGACTTATCTTGATATAACATACACCTAAGTGATATAACAAATAACATAAGGTTTTATTTTCATTACTCACTATCCTTCTTAAAAAATTAGTTTGGAGCACCTCATACTTAACGATCTCGGACTTAATCTTACATACGACTTTATCAACGCTCATCCCCAACATATCACTAAAGATATATTCCTTACTTTTCACCATCATCTCGTGTGTGAAGGTGACAAGTTAGCCCTCCACTGAAAGACTAAGTATCTTATAGACACCATTAAGTGTGATAGTCATTTCACCTCATAGCATGTGAAAATTGTTTGTGTCTAGTTGCCAACACTTGATAAAAATAGTTAGCAATACATGGTCTATCATTTTATATAACAAATCTATTTGTCCAATGAGCCCATTTTATCTACAATCTCAACCCAATTACCGAATCTCACATCAGTCTTCTTACGTAACTAGGCTCTGCCAATAGTGTACTGTGTATGACCTGTTATCATTTTACGTATTGTCTTGGAATATACATTTATATAGTCAATTATAATACAGAGTATTGATATCAAATATAAAATTACATTGAAGTTAGAAATTACCCATTCCTTCCATATCTTATAGACAATGTGATATTCAAAGCTCGGGAATAATATCAGCATATCATGGGATCTCTCATCCTTATTGTATGTAATATCGATCTCAATATCTGAGGTTAATGTATCCTCCTAACAATGTGAAGGGCCGACTTCTTCTTATCCTTGTTGTCTACAAGGATGTCCTCCAAACAATAGGACATTATGTCTCCTAGATGAAACATTGATGTTACGCTCTTGTACTCATATCCTATAAGCCATATATGTATAACAAAAAAAATTATGAGGTGTTGATGTATCAATAAATAATCCCGAGAGACGCACCCTAAACGCGTCTCCCTCAACAGACGCACACGAGGTGTGTCTCCCTCATGGGTGAGACACATATGAGATGCATCTTTGTCATTTTTCTTGTCGAAAAAATATCATTTTTTATGGCTACAAATCAAGTGGAAAATGCATGAAAACACTTAGAAAATGAAAAACAACACCATACCTCGATAAATCAACGAATCTCCTCGTTCCAAGAAATCCTATTTTTCTTTCCTAAATCTCACATTTTGATTCTTTTTGATAGATTTTGATCCATTTTTTGTTGAACATGATTGTAGATAGAATAATAGGTGGTTGTAATGAGTCAGTGAGTGAAAAATGAAAGAAAGAATGGCCGAATAGGGGTATTTTGATTTTGTCTCAAGAGGAGTGTGTATAATATTTTGGTAGAAAGTCATGAGGAGAGAGAAGTCGTCGTTTTTTTGTCTCAAGAGGAATCAAAATCTCTTTCATGTAGAAAGTCATTTTTTGTGTGAATAATATTTTGGTAATTACTAAGAATGGATAGGGGTATTTTGAGAAAAATGGTATAATAAGAGTGTGTATGTAAAAGGGATGTGCGTGTATCAATTCTTGTGGGTTTTTGTGCGATAGGCTTGACACTCACTCAGAGCATTAACCCACCTGGCATATCGCTCAACTCACAAGTTGATGCCATGAATTCAATACCAAGAGCTTGCATACCTAGCTACGCCCCTCTTTGTTAAGTGAGTTGTCGACTCAGCTCCTCATCCACTCCCATGGCTTCCCTCTTTCTCCATCTCACAATCAACTCTCACCCAACAAATCCCTCATCACTGACATTCTCCAATTCATCTCATGCAATGCCTTCTCTCGCATGGTCTAAATCCTCTAAGACGAAGTCTCAAAACTTCAATTCGAGGCATTACATTCATTCGCTCCAACAAATCTCACGACTATGCCAAGATGGTGCTCTCAAGGACACCATTTCTATCTTCAATGAGATGAGAGAAGACATCATTAAGATTGACCATGACGTCTATGGGGAGATAGTGTAGGGGTTCGTCTACCAAAGGTCTCTCTTTTGAGGTAAGCAAATCCATGCTCAGATTGTCAAGAATGGTGCCTCCTTCTTCAAGAAGAGTTCTTGCATACGAAACTTGTAATCTTTTACGCAAAATGTGATGGTGTTGTGGTAGATTATTTGTTTAGGAGATTGCTAGTGAAGAATGTGTTCTCTTGGACTGCAATGATAGGTTTCTACGTTAGGGAAAATTTGAATGAGGAATGTGATGGATTCTTTCACCTTGTGGAGGATCCTCGCCGGAGTCATCAGTCATGCAACGGAGAGTGGAAGGGCTAAAGAAGACACGCACAACAAAAAACAACAAAAGGAGAAGAAATGGGTTCACAGTTACCTTCAGACGGATTACCAAGGAAGATTTTTTTTTCTAAATCTATTCTACTCTATTCGTTATAGTATTTATAGTAAAAATCGTTCACTAGAAACCGGCTTCGTCTTCACTATCATTCCTATTCTAGGCTTTTCGTTACAAGCTTTTAATCTTATCTTTTAATGTATACATTTTTATTTTTTAGATAAGGTATCCATGGAATGTTTAAATCTGGCATTGCATCTCCTACTTCGCCATTTGATCCAAGCATTATGACACACTAGTTTTTACCTCCCACTTTTTATGGGTTTTCCCAAGTCGTGCCAGCTATGATTGTAATTGATATATGTTGTATGGTTTTTTGTATGCAATATGTTCTTTCCTATACAACAATCATCATCATGTAACTTAATACACTTTAAACCAATCTCAAACCTAGGTTTATAACATGCTTTGAGAAAAGATCCTCTATTATGCTTTTGGTCAAGAGGTTTGTCAATATATAATTAGTTGGCATATATGATATGGATATCTCATTTCTCTTAACCATATCGTGGATATAGTGGTACTTAACCATTATATGCTTGCTTCTGGAGCTATCAACTCTACTCTTAATTAGAGTGATTGTTGTATTGTTGTCACAATAAATAACAACTGACTCATTGGTTATATCCAACTTTAAATCACGTATGAAGCGACTTATCTAAATGATACTCATTATAATTATATACCAAGCAATATACTCAGCTTCTTGTGAATGCAATGCTACACAAACCTGTTTCTTACAAGCTGAAGAAACCGCTCCACCTTCAAATAAAAATATTTGTCCAGAGGTTGATTTGTTGTCATATTTGCTCTTAACAAAGTCATCATCCAAGTATCCTACTACTTTCAGTTCATCTGCTTCACAACACAGTTTCTAATCTTTCGTTCTTTTAAGATATATTTGAATCCTTTTCACAGCTATCCAATGTTGTCATCAAGGATTACTTTGATATCTACTTATAAGAGCAATAACGAAGTTGATATGAGGTCTTGTATACAACATATCATACATCAAGCTATCAACCATTTGTGCATAAGAAACATTAGGCTTGTTATCTCCCTCACTGGAACAATCACCCTTGCTCAATTTGACCCCTTTCGCAACGGGTGTAGTTGCAAGCTTGCGTTCACACATTTTAAATTTCTTGAGAATATAGTTTATTTCTCTCTTGACTTTTGTATAAGAGTTTATATTCTTTATCTTGATAAATCTTTATTCTCAAAATATAGAATGCCTCTTCCATATCCTTTATTTTGAATCTTGAGTTTAACCATGACATGGTTTTGATAATATCTCATTGTCATTTCTAGTCAATAATATGTCATCTACATATAACGATAAAATGACAATGTGACCCCACTGTTCTAAATATATATACTATGGTCAAGTTCATTATCCACAAACTCAAGTTCTATAATGCCATTTTGAAAAGTAAAATATCATTGACGAGGTAATTGTTTAAGGCCATATAGAGATTTTTCAACCTATATACTTTATCCTCTTGGCCTTCAACATTATACCCTTCTAGTTATTACATATATATGATTTCATCTAAATCTTCATTTTAAAAAGTAGTTTTTACTTCTAGCTCATATTAATCCAAATCATAATATGCTAAAATTGTCAAAATTATTTTTATCGATGCAAATTTTACAATAGAAAAATATGTCTCAACGTAATCTATCCCTTCTTTTGCGAAAATCTTTTTACAACCAATCTCACCTTAAACTTTTCGATAAATCCATTGACTTTATATATATTTTTAGAATCTATTTATAGCTTATAACTTTACCTTCTTTTGACAAATTAACCAATTCCAAGACTTAGTTTTTGTCAATAGATTCAATTTTCTCATCCATTATTTTTTTCTAGTCTGTCAATTTAGATGAGTCAATAACCTGTTGATGTTAAGTTATCAGTCAACTCATCTAAATCCACTTAATTGCACACTTCCTCTCCAACGTAAATGTGATAATCCTTTAAGTCAGACGGTGTGACCATATATCTTTTATGTCCGCTTAAAATTTTGATTTGTTGAAGAAGATCATTATTATCTATGGGATCAAATGATGAAGAATCTAGATCTAGTGGATCACACTTTCATCATCATTCTCAAAGATGTCATTCTTAGACTCTTTTAAGAATTCAATATCTCTACTTTCGATTAATCTATGATCCTTATGATAAAATCGATATCCTTTAGAACCTTCAAGATATCCAATGAATACATCTCAATGACTTGTTATCTAGCTTATCCCTATACTAATCAAGGATTTTCATATTTGCGATAGATCCCCACCTTCTCAGATGAACTAGGTTTGGTTTTCTTTCAAACCATATCTCATATAGTACATAGAATACATCCTTACATGGTACTCTATTTAGTATATATATAGTTATACTTACTGCTTGTCCCTAGAATACCTTTAGTAGAGAAACATCTATTAACATAGATCTTATCATATTCAGTAAGGTCATGTTATATCTCTTTGTTAAATCATTTTGTTGAGGTTTACTGGGCATTGTATTTTGTTTTGAAATACTAAAGTCTTTCAAAATTCTAATTTTTTTGTAAAGGTGTACTCTCTATGTCGATCAAATCGTAAGACTTTGATTGTATGTTGTAGTTGATTCTCAACTTTTTGTTTATATTTTTTAAATACTTTAAGTGCCTCAAATTTATGTGCTAAGATATATATATATATATGTATATATATATATGTGTATGTATATATATATGTATATATATATGTATGTATATATATATATATATGTATATATATGTATATATATATATGTATATATATGTATATATATATATATACATATATATATATATATATATGTATATATATATCTCAAGTAATTATTGATAAATGTTACAAAATAAACATTACCTCGGTGTGATCTCACTCTAAATGGTCCACATAAATCAATGTGAATGATCTCTAATACGGTTGTTATCCTAGTTATGTATTTGAGAAATATTTTTCTTATTATTTTCTCTTGTATATAGGCTTTAAACTTACTAAAAGTGTTTTCTTGAAATTAAGGTAAAATGTCAAAGTTGGATAATTTTTTCAACTTTTAAGACTTATATGTCCTACGAGTTTATGCCATACATTAAAATCACAATCAATATAAGTAGAAGAACCATCATTTTCATTGATATTAAGTTTGAACAATTTATGTTCAACATCAAACAGTCTATAAAAAGCTATCCTTCTATGCTTCCCCATAGTTCCCTTATAAGAGACAAACCTTACTTCAAAACCTTTCTTAACTAAGGTAGATACTAAAACGAAATTGCATCTTATTGATGACACAATTAATATATCAGTTAATATAACTGGTGTGCCTAGTATATGTATTCTAAAGGATCCAACCTCAAGGATATCTGAAAAAGTGTATTTTTTATATATACCAGATGTTTTCCTAATTTATATTTCTTTAAGTTCATATCTCCTTCTTTGCTCTTTGAGATATGTCTCGTTGCTCCTTAATCAATCCACCAACCAGTTATTGGGCAGTCTATGTAAAGGTATTGACAAACTACACATCTTATATCCTGTTTCTCCGATTAACCGTTAGTATTCTTGTTGCGACAATCCCTCTTATAGTGTCTAATCTTTCCATACTTGAATCACTTGACCCGAGAAGTAGTTTCTTACAATTTCTTAAAAGATTGACCGACTTTCTTGTTATTCTTGCTAAACTTCTTATTTACTTTATTCTTTCTCTAGTTGGGTTTAGAGCTTGACCCTATCTAATCTTAAGCTATTAACAATTTATCTTTCTTGTTTTTATTCATATGTTATTGTTCAATTGCTAATTTCAGGAGTAATTTCGAAAGGTTTATTTCAGCCCCTAATCTAAGGTTAGTGATAAGCATATTTCATGACGAGGGAAGATTATTTAGGATAGTAGATACTTATATAGCTTTGGGGATGATTGGTTTCACTACAACCCTCTTGCCATTACTAGTATCTTCTTCACACAATCTACTACATTATCCTTTTTTTTATTTTATACGAGTTGTATTTTTGTAGTAACAAATTGGACATGTAACTTGAATGTCGTATCATATTTAGTTGTTATTGAGTCTACCTCATATTCCTCAAAGACCCTAATTAGGTTTTTCTCCATGTATATCAATATTATGGTTCTAGTTATTGTATCATCTTTAAGGAATATTTTATACATTTCATTTTTCTCTTTTGTTGCATTGGGAGTAAGGGCATAATTGTTTCCCTTAATACATAATCTACACTTTACAATATAAGCACCAACAAAATACGTCTTTTCACATTTATAAATTCAAACCGTTTAATTTCTCAAATTTTGCCAATTTAGATATACAAATTCTAGAATTCATTTGTAATTGTTTAGCAAAAATAACAACAAGATGATCTGAAAGGGAAACATTCAATATGCAACATATAATAAATAAGATGACTAATAGCCAATCACGAAAATGTAATTCGCAAAATATCCATGTACTGAATTGAAAATAACTCTAGGTACCAAAAAGCAATTTCAAACAATACTTAAGTACTATTTTAGAATATTCTTAAACTGATTCTCTTATTTTAGAATAAATCTAGGGACAAATCTATAATTTTTCTATATTACCTTGTAAGGGATCAACCAATAATTTTGTCCATATGTTTGGTTTGGTAATTATCCAAAAAGAAAAAGGACAAAACAGTAAGATTATGCTTGATTTTTTAGATATTTTTGAAACTGATCGAAGATAGAATAGTAATTATACCCCTCAATTCTGTAATTCTAGTTGAAGATAGAAGCAAAATCATCTTTTGGCTCAATGGTAAACTTGTGAATATTGACATGTTCAAGGACAACTATGTAATTCAGCACGGTGTTATTTTGTTTTGCATCATAGTTTTAACGAAAACCGTGAGAGGGAGAGAGAGACGGTCAAACAAGCCTCTGGTCATCTTCTCCGATTGTATTTCCCATTCATTTGCTAGGTCCTCCTTTCTCTACTCTTTTTAGTTTCTCGACAGTCTTAGGTCACCTATGCCGGTGGCTTCCGATTGTCTTTCAGTCTTAGGCTACTGGAATGAAGTGATTTTAGGATTCCTTAGAAATGAGTAGGTTAACGAGGCAAAAGATCTGTTCTTTTAGATGCAATCCACCGGCATGCAGCCTAGTTTAGTGACATGGACTACACTTATCTCTGGTTTAGCTCAAAATGGATGTGGGAGTGAAGCCTTCACTCTCTTTGAAAAAATGCAAGCTACAGGAGTGAAGTCAAATGATACGACCATTGTTGGTTTGCTAATGGCTTCATCAAGCTTATCATCTTTGATGTCTTGGAAGGAAATTCATGCTTATATCACCAGACATGGGTATCCAAAATAAATATGGCTTATAACTTCTCTCATGGACATGTATGCCAAATGCGGTAGCTATGACCTAACCAGAAACGTTTTTTTATGAGATTTCAGCAAAGGAGTTGCCTTTGTATAATGTGATGATATCTACTTATGCTTTGCATGGTAAAACCAAGAAAGCTCTTGCACTGTTTTGCTGATTTCTCCATCTGATTCTGGCTACTTCCAAGCTTTTGATTATCTGCCTTGGAGCTCTCCCAGGTATGCTTGCAGCAGAACAGAAGGTAAGTGATATATGGTTTTTGAGGTTTCCTCACAGTGGATTTTTTGGGGAAAGATGTTTTTCTCTTGATATATTTTTCGTTATGCGTTGTTCTTTATTTATAAAGCAGTGCGTGCTCCTTCTTTCCCGGTTATCCTACTAGGCTTTCCTCATCTGGAGCATTATTATCCGAACAGTTACCGACATTTCCAGTAATGGTCCGACTATTATGACCATTGTAACTTCAACCCGAGATACAGGTAACGGACTGGATGACCAGTCTAGCCTTTACCTGTGTTGGGTTGCTGAGAATGGCTACAATCTAACATCTTCCACTTGGCCATTCGAGCCGAGTGAACTGACATATTGGTTTTCCTGCCACTTTTGCAGGGTTTACGTAATAATGTCCTTTTATGATTGCTGTTGCAATCAATACTCATTGTGTGGTTATTTTCCTACACAACAATCAAACATACCTCAAACCCATGTTCCCAACATGTTTTGAGAAAAGTTCCTCTATTATGTCTTTAGTCAAGGGGTCTACCAACATATCATTTATTGGCATGTATGAGATGGATATTTCCTTTCTCATAACCATATCATGAACATAATAGTATTTAATCGTTATATGCTTGCTTTTTAAGCAATCAGCTTCACTCTTGATAAGAGTAATTGTTGCGTTATTATCACAGTAAATGATAATTGACTCATCGATTATTTCTAACTTCAAATCACGTATGAAGCGGCTTATCCAGACAACACTCTTTGCAGCCATACAGTAAGCCACATACTTAGCTTCCTGTGTATGCAATGTTACACAACCCTGTTTCTTACATGCCCAAGAAACAACACCACCTCTAAATAATAATATTTGACCCAAGGTTGATTTGTTGTCATCTTTGCGTCCAGCAAAGTCAGCATCTCAGTATCCTACCACTTTTAGTTCATCTGCTTGAAAACACAGCTTGAAGTCTCTTGTTCCTTTCAGATATCTTAAAATCCTTTTTTACAGCTATCTACTGTTGCAATTTAGGATTACTTTGATATCTACTTACAAGACTAACAACAAAGCTGATATCAGGTCTTGTACACAAAATAGCATACATCAAACTACCCACAACTTGTGTATAAGGAATGTTAGACTTATCATCTCCTTCACTGGGACAATCAGCCTTACTAAGTTTAACCCCTTTTGCAATAGGTGTAACAACAGACTTCCATTCCCCATATAATTATATTGTCAATATATCTCTCCTGACTCAGGCATAAGAGTCTAGATTCTTTATCTCCAGAGATCTTTATACCCAGGATATAGGATGCTTCTCCCATATCCTTCATTTCGAACTTAGAGTTCAACCATGACTTAGTTTTGACAATCATCTCGTTGTCCTTTCCAGTCAACAATATGTCATCTACATATAATGATAAGATGACAAAGTGACTCGCACTGTTCCAAACATATATACAGTGATCAAGTTTATTAGCCACAAACCCAAGTTCTATAATGACATTTTGAAAAGTCAAATACCATTGGTGAGGTGACTGTTTTAGACCATATAGGGATTTTCTGAACCTTTATACTTTATCTTCTTGGCCTTCAATAATAAATCCTTCAGGCTGCTACATGTATATGATTTCATCCAAATCTCCATTTAGAAATGTTGTTTTTACATCTAATTGATGTAAATCCAAATCATAGTATACAAATATTACCAGGATTATTCGTATGGATGCAAATTTTGTAACTGAAGAATATGTCTCAATATAATCTATCCCCTCTTTTTGAGAAAAACCCTTTGCAACCAACCTCACCTTAAACTTGTCGATTGTACCATCGACTTTGTATTTCTTTTTCAAAACCTATTTACATCCTATAACTTTTCTTTCTTTTGGTAAATCAGCAAATTCTTAGACTTGGTTTTTCTCCATGGATTCAATTTCCTCATCCATGATTGTCCCCTAGTCTGATGCTTCTAATGAGTTCATAGCTTGTTGATAAGTCAAGTTATCAGTCAACTCATCTAAATCCACCGAGTTACACACTTCTTCTGCAAGATAAGTATGATAATCCTTTAAGTAGGACAGAATGACCCTTGGCTTTTTATGTCCACTTAAGGTTTCGGTTGTTTCAGGAAGATCTTCTATAGATTCAAATAATGATTGATTTAGGTCTACTAGATCATCAATGCATTCATAATTGTTTTCTAGGATGTCATTCTTAGTATCTTCTAAGAATTCAACATCTCTACTTTCTATCAGTCTGTGGTCCTTATGATAAAATCAACATCCCTTTGAACCTTTTGAATATCAAATAAATATACATTTTAAGGACCTACTGCCTGGCTTATCTCTGGACTGATAAAGGATCTTTACATGTGCAATAGACTCCCACCTCCTAAGATGACCTAGGTTGGATTTTTTTTCAAACCACATCTCATATGGTATAGTGAATACAACTTTACATGGTACTCTATTGAGTATGTAACTCTTGTACTTACTGCTTCTCCCCAAAATATCCTTGATAGAGAGGCATCGATCAATATTTACCTTATCATATTCAACAAGGTTCTGTTATATCTCTCAGTTACACCATTTTGTTGAGGTGTCTTGGGCATTATATTTTGCTTTATAATACCAAAGTCTTTATAGAATTCAAGAAATTCTGTAGAGGTATATTCACCACCGCTATTCGATCTTAAGACTTTGATTGAATGCCCTAATTGGTTTTCCACTTCCTACTTATATTCTTTAAAAGCTTCTAGTGCCTCAAATTTATGTGTCAAAAGATATAAATACGTATATCTAGAGTAATCATCGATAAAAGTTATAAAGTAAACCTTTTTACGATGTGTCCTTACTCTAAATGGTCCACATAAATTTGTGTGAATGACCTCCAACATGGTTGTTGCCCTTGTTGATTCTTTGAGAAAAACTTTCATTGTCATTTTTCCTTGTATATAAGTTTCACACTTGTTGAAAGTATTTTCCTTAAATTCAAGTAGTAAGTCAAAGTTGGATAATTTGTTCAACTTTTCCAAACTTATATGCCCAATGCATTTATGTCACACATTCACATCAACATTATAAGCACAATCAATATAAGTGAAAGAACTTTTAATTTCATTATCATTTAGTTTGAATAATCCATGCTCTACATCAAATTCTCCAAAGAATAATATTTTCCTATGTTTCTCCACAGCCACCTTGCCATGAATAAACCTAACCTCAAAACCTTTCTTTACTAAGGTAGGGACCGATACCAGATTGTACCTTATTGATGGCATAATTAATTCATCAGTTAATATAATCGGTTTGCCTTGTACAAAGATTCTAAATGACCCAGTACCCAAAACATCTGAGAAGATGTTGTTTCCCATGTTCACTCGATGTTCGCCTGACTTGTATTCCTTTAGATCAATTGCCCCTTCCTTAGTCTTTGAGATATGTCTAGTAGCTTCGAAGTTGATCCACCAACCTGTCACTAGGCGATCCATGTACAGACATTTTGATATCATGCAGATTATGTTCTGCTTATCTGATTGTTCACACTGTGGGTTGTTTCCTCTACCTTTCTTGTTGTGACAATCTCTTTTATAGTGTCCCATTTTTCTACAGTTGAAACACTTGACCCGAGAAGTGGTTTTTCTGTGATTTCTTAAAATTTTAACTGCCCTTTTTGCTATTTTTGCCAAACTTTTTGTTTGGTTTATTTTTCTTGTGGTTGGGTTTGGAGCTAAACCCTATCTCATCTAGTATCACTAGCAATTTTTCTTTCTTGTTCTTATTCATATGTTCTTTGTCTATTGCTAGTTTTAGGAGCAATTTCAAAAGGTTAATCTCTAGCCCTAACCTAAGGGCAGTGGTGACTATGTTTCATGATGGGGGTAGACTGTTCAGGATTGTTGATATTTGCATTGGTTCTGGGATTACTGACTTTGCCACAACTAGGTCTCTAGCCATTACTAACATGTGATTTACATGTTCTACAACGTTATCTCATTCTCTCATTTTAAAGGAGTTATACTTTTGTAGTAGCAACTGTACATGAAGTTTGGCAGTTGTGTCATATTTGGTTGTTATTGAGTCAAACAACTCTTTTGCGGTCTCGTATTCTTCAAAGACCCTAATCAAGTCATCCTCCATGTATGTCAACATGACAATCCTTGCTATTGTATCATCTTTCAGAAATATTTTGTACATTTCTATCTATTGCTTAGTTGCGTCTGATGGTGGCGAACGCACAGTTTCCTTGAGTACATACTCAACACCTTCAAGTGTTAGAGCAAGTGAGATTCTTCTCTTCCATGTTTGAAAGTTCAAACCATTTAGTTTTTCAGTTTTTGCCAATTCCAACACACATATTCTAGAATTAATTTTTATGTGTTTGGCAATTTTAACAATTAGACGGTCTAAAAAGGAAACAATCAATAAGCAACAAACACACATATAAGAAATCTTGTTAGAATGATGCATAATATCAGAAAAACGAGCTAAAAATAACTAATAAGTAACCTAGGATAAATTCATAATTTTCCCAAAAATTTCTGCCCTTAACATTTTCAAAAAATACCAGGATAAAATAATAATTTTGACTATCTGTCCACTTTTAAAATTTTTGAAATGCCAAAAGACAGATCCATAAAATTACTCTTAGTATTTCTATAAAATTCATAATTGATCGGGGTTAAATCTATAATTTTAACCCTCAGTCTGAATCTATAATTTTCTCAAAAGTACAAGGACAAATCTATCTTTTCACACAATGGCAGTAATGTAATAATTTAAACTGAGAAGGGCAAGAATGTAAAACAATAACCCATTATTTCATAATTTTCACAAACTGTCGGAAGGTAAAATAGACTTTTCGTTCAATAAGGGCAAAATAGTATTTTTACTTGAAAATATCTGGATATTTTCATAATTTTTTTAAGGGCAATTTGGTAATATCTGAAAACAGCCGGGGCAAAACTATCTTTTCAGTATGTTGCCCGAGGCAGTTTCTACGAAACCACTAGCAATTTTTCAAAACCGGGGGCAGTTTCAGAAAATCATGGGTAGGGTCAGTTTAAATAGTGAAGAGAGAGAGAGGTTGTCTAAAAGAGGGAGAGAGAGGGTCTGGCCTACGACCAACGATCTACTATTTCTTTTAGTCTGAAAGAGGGAGAGAGAGGGTTTGGCCTGCGTCCGGCGGCCTTTCCTTTACCCAACCCGTGGCCGACGGCCTTTCCTTTTCCCAGCATGCGGCCGACGACCTTTTTGTATCTCAGTCTGCGGCCAGCGGCCTTTCCTTTTCCCAACCGGCGGCCTTTTTTTTTCTTGGCCTTTCGGCCGACTGTGGTTCGGTGTTGGCCTTTGGCCGACTGACTGTTGGTTCTGTTTTGGCTTTTCGGCCGATTGTTATTCGACCTTGGCCTTTCGGCCTTCGGTCGACCGACTTGCTTTTCGGCCTTTTTTCTCTTTTTTTTTTTCAAAAATAGTAATGCATACATGTTTCTGCAAGGTCAAAACTGAAGCCCTGATACCAAATGTTGATTTTTTCTCCTGATTCTTGCTACTTCCAAGCTTTCGGTTGTCTGCCTTGGATCTCTCCCAGGTACGCCTGCAGCGGAATAGAAGGTAAGTGATATCTGGTTTTTGAGGTTTCCTCGCAGTAGAGTTTTCCGAAGAAAGAGGTTTTTCTCTTGATATGTTTTTCGTTATGCGCTACTCTGTATTTATAGAGCAGCGCGTGCTCCTTTTCCGGTTATCCTAGTGAGCTTCTCTCATCTGGAGCATTCTTATCCGGACTGTTACCGAGATTTTCGGTAATGATCCGACTATTATGACCATCGTATCTTCAACTTATAATACAGGTAACGGACTGGCAGTCCAGCCGTTACTTATGCTGGGTTGCCGAGAATGACCACAACCTAACATGTTTAACCAGATGCAGCTAGAGGGATTCAAACCGGATGCTGTTACTTTAACTAGCATCTTATGTGCCTGTAGTCATTCTGGGTTTATAGATGAAGGCCTGAGGATCTTAAAGGAAATGATCTCAGTTCACTATGTCCACCCTACAGTGGAGCACTATGGATGTGTTATAGATATTTTGGCCCGCAGCGGAAAGATTTATGAATCACTTGCATATATTTCTCCCATCTTAGATAAGCTTGATGGCCCGCTTCTTGGTTCATTGCTTGCTGCATACAGAGACCATAGCGATGTTGAATTTGGTGAGCTTCTGTCAAAGTTCCTCTTCCAATTAGAACCTCGTAATACAGGTAACTACGTTCTGCTCTCAAATATCTATGCGGCATCTGAGCGGTGGCATGATGCTGCCAAACTCCGAAACATTATGAAAATCAATGGGTTGAGAAAGAATCCTGTTGGATTTATATCGACGGTGAATTGCATTCATTTGTTGCTGGGGACAGATCACACCCCCAAGCAGACAATATCTATCAGACATTGTATTGGTTAGACAAAGAAATGAGACTTAGTTACTATAACCTGCCTCCTAATTATATGATACAGTTTCCTTTTCCTTATGAAATTCCATTTTGTATATCTTAAAATTCTAAAGTTTAGTTATTATGCTCATCAATTTTGTGAACCAAAAAGCCAACAGATGAACTTTTCGTAGCTGAGACCATGGTATTGGGGATGAGCAGAGTACAGGTCGTGGTCTTTAGCTGTTTCTGCAAGATCTGTGGATGCACTCAGGACATAAAGAAAAAACCAACGTCCTTAACCTGAGCTCTTTACTGTTTCTGCATAGAGAGACTCGTTCTTGCTCACTAAGACTTGGCTGAAGGTTCCATTGATGATTTCTTAATTGATCCATGTAAATGATGTTGGTGTTAGTGGAAGGTAACCTAGCTAGAGCAAGATTGCACTCGGGAGCTCCCGATTTCTTCAGTCTTGGCAACTCTGTCTGTTCAGCTGTACTGAAAGCGTTCCTTATGTAAATAAGATAATGTGTCCTCAGGCTGATCGTTCTTCTGAACTGTCACAGATATCGTTGACTTTCTTTCAGATTGAATAAAACGAAAGAGCACCAGTATGGGCATGCTCCCTTTTTGGCAAGAAAGGTACGGTAACAGATGTGCAATTATCATAATTCCTTTTGAAAAACCAAGGAGAACAAAAGGAACTGTGCATTTAGATACATGTTTTGGTGCGCGTATATGTGTATGCAGAGGATACTAAACCTAAAAGCAAGCCTTTTCCCAGATTATGTAAGGTTGGCGACACTGGATTCTAGGTCACCATTAAGGCTGATCTTTGCTTCAGTAGCATAATAGCATTCATCAACAACAATAACAACTAAGGCTTTTTTAGATGGGACGGCTAAATGATTTTTTTGTTTCCATAAAGTTCATGAATATTGGTCATCTACTTTCTCACACTTTTTTATTGAAGCTTCCTTAGGTCACTTTTTCAAGTGTTCAAACTATTTTAAACAATTTTTCTCACTTTATCATCTAATAGTGTCACTCTAACCTCATTAAGAATACCCCCATCTTTCCTTATGTGACCAATGACCATACATCAAACTAGTAGCGTAATAGCATTCAACTCCAATATAAAGCATGATCATGTTTTGCTGCATCTTTTCTTTTACAATATTCACTGCCCAATTATGCGCACCTCACTGAGCTGTTTGAGGTCTTCTTTTCCCTGATACAACGTGATACTAAACCCTATATTATGTCTCATTCCAGCACGTAATTAACTTATCGTATAAGAACATTCTGTCTCTTTCATTTTTATCAAACTCCTAAAAATTAAATAAATCGCTCACGGCCACACGGAGCTAGGGCTTCTTTGATGGGGTCACCTAGATTACTTCGAGAAGTTTCGTTCACTCGATTAGCATACTCAATTTGTTGAAGGATGGCTACATGCTCCATTTCTCGTCGCCAAGCAACTTACAAGGTAGATGGTTTCCATGGATATCTCTTATAGTATAGCAAATATTCCAAAGGCAGTCAAAACGTTTGGTAGGTATCTACCAGTTCAAATTTCTCCATTTTTAAAAGAGAAATTAAGTATGCAAGCCCCAAAGGGAGGCCAAACCCATGTATGAATGCCCCAGGAATCAAACTCACAACCTGAATCTGGTGAGTCCACAGTCCTGACAAGTGAGCAGCTAAGTAAATATATCTTTGGTTTTTCAATTTACGCATTTAATTTATACAAGTGAGATGCCTTTTTTCTTTAGTTACAATTGAAGGCTCAAGCCTAATACACACGCATGCACTCCCTGGGAATCAAACTAGACGCTTGTTAGAACGGAACTGGGTTTAGTCAGCCGACTCATTTCCTTGGTTCGTACCTTTAACAGTTTGTCCTCGTCATCATCGGCTAGTCTAATCTCCATCTCACTCAGCCCAAATCTGGACTACTGGGACAATGGTCCCGATCCAATTTTGTTTTTCAGTTGGAGGGCCATGCTCTAGATCCGGGTCTGAATTTGGGTTAATCTTATTTAAGAGCAACCTTCGGGTCCAGCTTTTCTTCTACCGTGGCATGTGTTGGACCAAATCTGGAACTGATCTGGGTCCTAGAAGATCTTGTTGTGGGTCATCTGTGTCATTCTCAAAACATGTTTGACTAGGTTCGGTCATTATTCTCACATAAATTTTTTATAGTACTATATGGTTTTGCCAAATTGAAAATTGTTCAAATCTTAGGGTACTTATCTGAAGTTTTTCCCAAATGTAAAGTACGAGCACTATTCAATCAAGTCTAGCCCGAAACAGACTGCATATAAAATCGGAGCACTCTAAGGTCACTGTTTGGTAGCAAAAAAAGACATGTCACTCATTAAATGTGACCTACAAAATCCAACTAATATGGATCTCCCTTAAAAAGAACCAACTCATGGATCTGAATATGGTTTGCGAACATTTACCTAAAACTTGAATCTGGATCGAATCATGATAAGACCCAGATAATGTAGATGTTAAAACCTAAGCCATGATTGTTTTCCAGGTCCGTATTGTGCATGTATTATAGGATCCTTTACAATAATAGACTGAATAGAACCCAGTTCCAGGTATGGCACTAGCATATCAAAGTCAGGCCCAGATCTGGACTTTTCCTAAATGGGATGAATGCAACTTGGGTGGATTTGGATTCACTGCCAATCAGTTGTGGATGTAAAGTTCAAGTTTTGGTTGAAGCTTCAGATACATTTTCCGATGTGATATGCTCCAGTCCATTGAATTTAAACCCATTGCATTCCAGATCCGATGGATTGAAACTCTACGAAACAGAAGGGTTGCAGGTCTGAAATCACAGCCTAGGTATTGCAGAGCAGAACAAGATGTTCTCATTTTGTTTATTGCTTACAACGGCCGTCAATTCAAAAAGTACCAAACCCAGATCAAGATCAAGATCCAGATCATTCACTTTCTTTCTAGTGCAGTTCATGGGATCACTTGTTCATTCAAACCTGATTTGGAGTTTCAGGAGCAATGACAATAAGGGTGGGGTATAGGTTTAGGTCCAAATGCCACTAGTAAAAACGAAGATCTATCACATGGTAACTGGATCAGGATCTAGGAAAAGCATAGATCAGATCCAGATGTGGTGTGACTGAGGGAAAACGGTGGGTCCCAAACTAAGTCGGGTCTGATCCTGAACCATCCTGTTGGAGGGGAGTTTTGTATCGTCTCATAGGGATGTAGATATTTTCAGGTCGTGCTTATAGCATGTCATTTCGTGTAAAAAACAAGCCAGATTCTAAAAGTCCCGGTTCATATCCACTCAAAGTAACACGCAAAAATAGGAACGTATTTCGAATGGTTGTTTAAAGGAAAAGAAAAGAAAAAAACAGGAAATTATTAAAATTCGCGACGCCTCCAAATAAAATTTGAAAATTTTAACCGTTTGTTTCTCAACATTTTCTCAAAAAGAAAGAAAATTGTTTTGCAATCTGAAGCGAACAAAAATCAAGTCTCATCCCACGCTAAAATGGGTTTTCTGCCTAAGTACTCCATCTTGCCTATAGATAGAAAAAGGAAAAAGAAACAACGAGCTGACTGTGTTTCAATGAAGCCTAAGGCGATCATCGTTTAGCATTACAACGACCTGCCATTTAGCTAACGCTCTCAGTGCATTATAAGGAAAATATATTTTACACCAGAAACACTTGAGAGAATTCCCTAAATTCCCCACAGACAACCATAAATAAGAATCACAACAAATCATTTTGAAACTGGCCACACTTGCATGTACAAGGTAATGGTGCACAAAAGTAATACCCTCTAAACCAAACGATAAACAATCATTAAATATCAAAAACCATTTGCCACGAGTAAAACCTTCAATCAAGAGGATAAAAATGAAGTCACTCTTTTCTGTCTTCCTTTCTCCTTTCTTCCCTTGCATCATATTCACAGGTTTGTACTTGATGGCGCCGTCCGAATTTCCAGTGATGGCGTAGCCCCAGACCCCTTCGACTTGTCATCAGAGGACGGCCGCTGCCCTTCTTCAGTATCAGCTCGGTTGATATCCTCAAAAATCACTCAACACATCCCGCATAAGCGGTCTCTGGTCCGGCATCGTGGCAACACAAGCCATGGCAATCTGCAGCAGCTGAACCATGTCCTCCTCAATGTTCTGGTACCTCATCAACTCCACATCAAAGACTTCGGCTGTCCATTCCTCGCGCACAACTGACTGTACCCACCTAGGCAGATCGATCCCCTGCTCGTTTAAGGATGCCTGGTTCGGCGACTTGCCAGTCAAGAGCTCCAGCAGGAGAACTCCAAAGCTGTAGACATCAGACTTGTAGGTCATCTTCCGGGCCTCTAAGACCTCCGGAGCGCGATACACTGCAACATGAGATGATGGTGTGGTGGTACAGGTGGAGGAGCAGATGTGTTTAAGGCCGTAATCCGACACACAGGCGCCAAGATTCGGACGCAGAAGGATATTGGAGGCCTTTATGTTGCTGTTTCATGGAGGTGAGTAAGCCCTCTTGCCGCGTGCATCGCGATCTTCATCCCACTGTCCCAATCTAATGGTGTCCTACCGGATCCTCTGTTACCTGCAAACCTTTATGCTGTGATCGAATAAATGCTCAAGTATCTTCACAAACTCCCCACTTTCATGAATATGACGGAGAACGAGAAAGCTCCGACTGAGTTCTTTCTTGTTTGCCGGTTGCCGGTTGCCGGAAACGAAGTTCGGATGGCGTTTAAGGTTTCCTCACAACGGCCTTTTCAAGAGAGATAGTATTTTTTTTTATATTATTGTTATTCCTTTATATGCAGTGCCTGCACCATGTCTCCAGGCTTTTTTCACGTTAGGTTTCTCGGATCAACTATATCCAGACAATCCGATAGGCCTCATCTTTAACTCCTTATAAGGGTACGGATGACCAGTCCAACTTTTACCGGGACCTTCCTCCCACTTTTTTAGGGTTTACCTAGTAATGTAAACTCTTGATTGATGTTGTAATCAATATCTGTTGTGTGGTTATTTTCCTACACAACAACCTGCTCGTTGTGTGGTTATTTTCCTATACAACAACCTGCTCGTTGTGTGGTTATTTTCCTACCGTTATGTGGTTATTTCCTTACACAACAATCAAACATACTTCAAACTCATGTTTGTAACATGTTTTGAGAAAAGTTCCTCTGTTATGCCTTTAGTCAAGGGGTTTGCCAACATATTATTTGTTGGCATGTATGAGATAGATATTTCCTTTCTCATAACCATATCATGAACATAGTGGTATTTCACCATTATATGCTTGCTTTTTGAGCAATTAGCTCCACTCTTGATAAGAGTAATTGCTGCATTGTTATCACAATAAATAACAACTGACTCGTTGGTTATTTCCAACTTCAAATCACGTATGAAGCGGTTTATCCAGACAATACTTGTTGCAGCCATACAGCAAGCCACATACTCAGCTTCTTATGTATGCAATGCTATACAACCTTGTTTCTTACATGCTCAAGAAATAACACTACCTCCAAATAAGAATATTTGACCCAAGGTTGATTTATTGTCATCTTTGCTTCCAGCAAAGTCAGTATCTAAGTATCCTACCACTTTTAATTCATTTGCTTGAAAACACAGTTTCAAGTCTCTTGTTTCTTTCAGATATCTTAAAATCTTTTTTACAGCTATCCAGTGCTGCAATAAAGGATTACTTTGATATCTACTTATAAGACTAACAACAAAGTTGATATCAGGTCTTGTACACAACATAACATACATCAAGCTACCAACAACTTGTGCATAAGGAACATTAGGCTTATCGTCTCCTTCATTGGGACAATCAGTCTTATAGATTTTGACCCCTTTTGTAATAAGTGTATCAGCAGACTTGCATTCACCCATTTTGAACTTCTTGAGGATATAATCAATATATCTCTACTTACTCAAGTATAAGAGTCTAGATTCTCTATCTTGAGAGACCTTTATACCCAGGATATAGGATGCTTCCCCCATATCCTTCATTTCGAACTTAGAGTTCAATAATGACTTGGTTTTGACAATCATTTCGTTATCGTTTCCAGTCAACAATATGTCATCTACATATAATGATAAGATGACAAAGTAGCTCCCACTGTTCCAAACATATACACAGTGATCAAGTTTATTAGCCACAAACCCAAGTTCTACAATGACATTTTGAAAAGTCAAATATCATTGGCCAGGTGACTGTTTCAGGCCATATAAGGATTTTCTCAACCTATATACTTTATCTTCTTAGCCTTCAACCACAAATCCTTCGGGTTGCTGCATGTATATGATTTCATCCAAATCTTCATTTAGGAATGCTATTTTTATATCTAATTGATGTAAATCCAAATAATAGTATGCAGATATTGTGAGGATTATTCGTATGGATGCAAATTTCGCAACTAGAGAATATGTCTCAACATAATCTATCCCTTCTTTTTCTGAAAAACCCTTTGCAACTAACCTCGCTTTAAACTTTTCGATTGTACCATCGACCTTGTATTTTTTTTTCAGAACACATTTACAGCCTATGACTTTTCTTCCTTTTGGCAAACCAGTCAGTTTTCAGACATGGTTTTTATCATTGGATTCAATTTCCTCATCCATGGCTTTTCTCAGTCTAATGCTTCTGATGAGTTCATAGCTTCTTGATAAATCGAGTTATCAGTCAACTCATCTAAATCCATCGAATTACACATTTCTTGTGTAAGATAAGTGTGATAATCCTTTAAGTAGGACGGAATGACTCTTCGCCTTTTATTTTCACTTAAGGTTTCAGTTGTTTCAGTGATATCTTATATGAGCTCAAAAGATGATTTATCTAGGTCTACTAGATCATCAACACATTCATCACTGTTTTTCAAGATGTCATTCTTAGTATCTTCTAAGAATTCAACATCTCTGCTTTCAATTAGTTCGTGGTCCTTATGATAAAATCGATATCCTTTTGAATCTTTCGGATATCCAATGAATATATATCTTAAGGACCTACTGTATAGCTTATTTCTAGACTGATCAAGGATCTTTACATGTGCAACAGATCCCCACCTCCTGAGATGACCTAGGTTAGGTTTTCTTCTAAACCACATCTCGTATGGTGTAGTAAATATAGTTTTACACGGTACTCTATTGAGTATGTAAACTGTTATACTTACTACTTCTTCCCAAAATACTCTTGGTAGAGATGCATCGATTAATATTGACCTTGTCATATTCAATAAGGTTCTGTTATATCTCTTAGCTATACCATTTTGTTGAGGTATCCTGGGCATTGTATTTTGCTTTGTAATACCAAAGTCTTTACAGAATTAAAGAAATTCTGTCGAGGTATATTCACCACCTCTATCTGATCTTAAGACTTTTATTAAATGTCCTAATTGATTTTTCACGACCTGCTTATATTCTTTAAAAGCATCCAGTGTCTCAGATTTATGTGTCAAAAGATATAAATACGTATATCTAGAGTAATGATCGATAAAGGTTATAAAATAACCTTTTTCACGATGTGACTTTACTATAAAAGGACCACATAAATTCGTGTGAATAACTTCTAACAGGGTTGTTGCCCTTGTTGATTCCTTCAGAAAAACTTTATTTATCATCTTTCTTTGTATATAAGCTTCGTACTTGTTGAAAGTATTTTCCTCAAAAGGAGGCAGTAAGTCAAAGTTGGATAATTTCCTCAACTTTTCCAAACTTATATGCACAAAGCGTTTATGCCACATATTCACATCAACAGTAAAGGCACACTCAATATAAGCAGAAGAAGTACCAATTTTATTATCGCAAAATTTAAACAGTCCATGTTCTACATCAAATTTCCCAGAGAATAATATTCTCTCATGCTTTACCACAATCACCTTTTTAGGAATACACCTAACCTCAAAACCTTTCTTTACTAAGGCAGGGACCAAGACCAAATTGCGCCTTATAGATGACACAATTAACACATTAGTCAAAACAATTGGTTTGCCTTGTACAAAAATTCTAAAGGACCTAATACCCAAAACATCCGAGAATGTATTATTTCCTATATAGACTCGATGTTTACCGGGTTTGTATTCTTTCAGGTCCATTGCTCCTTCCTTAGTCTTTGAGATATGTCGTGTAGCTCCTGAGTCTATCCACCAACTTGTCACCGGGCGGTCCATGACACTCTGAAATCATGCAGATTATGTTCTACTTCTTCGATTGTCCGCATTGTGGATTGTTTTCTCCACCTTTCTTGTTGCGGCAGTCCTTTTTGTAGTGTCTCATTTTTCCGCAATTGAAACACTTAACCTGAGAAGTGGTTTCCTTCGATTTCTTAAAATTTTCACCGCTCTTTTTGTTATTCTTGCCAAACTTTTTGTTTGGTTTATTTTTCTTCTGGTTAGGTTTGGAACTAGACCCCATCTCATCTTGTACCCCTAACAATTTTTCTTTCTTATTTTTGATCATATGTTCTTGCTCTATTGCTAGTTTCAGGAACAATTCAGAAAGGTTAATTTCATGCCCTAATCTGAGGGCAGTGGTGACCATGTTCCATGACAGGAGCAGACTGTTTAATATAGTTGATATCTACATCATTTCTGGGATGACTGATTTTGACACAACTAAGTCCCTAGCCATTACTAACATGTGGTTTACATGTTCTACTACATTATCTCCTTCTTTTATTTTGAAGGAGTTGTACTTTTGTAGTAGTAACTGCACATGTAATTTGACAATTGTGTCATACTTAGTTGTTATTGAGTCAAACAGCTCTTTGGCTGTCTCGTATTCTTTGAAGACCCTAATCAAGTCATCCTCCATGTAGGTCAACATGATTGTCCTTGCTATGGTGTCATCCTTTAGAAATATTTTATATATTTTTATTTGTTGTTCAGTTTCGTCTGGCGATGGCGGATGCATGGTTTCCTTTACTACGTACTCAACACCCTCAAGTGTTAGTGCAAGTGAGATTCTTCTCTTCCATGTTTAGAAGTTCAGACCGTTCAGTTTCTCAGTTTTTGCCAATTCAGACACACATATTCTAGAACTCATTTTTATGTGTTTGGTAATTATAACAATTAGATGGTCTAAAAATACAATAAACAAAACACACATAGCAAGGATCATGTTAGCAAAGTTTATGAATGCATGGCCCTTGGAGGATTGAGGATGAATTCTCCCAATTAAATCCACAACCCATCCTTGAAATGGCTATGGTTTGATGATGGGTGAAGCTTTGAAGTGGAAACCTTCTATACAAGTTTATGGTGATGACACTACTAGTACCCCTTGGGTAGTCAACATATTGTTTGGTGCATGGTGGGCTAGTAGTACCCATGTGGTATATTAGTCATTTCATTTTCAGTCCAAACAGGTGGGTATCGTAGATTTCCTCATGAACCTTAGTTATATTATCTTTCGAGCTTCTATCTTGCTTGAGCATTTTAATAATATGCCTTGGTGACTCCTTTTATACAAATTGTCCTCTAGTAACACATAATTTAAAGCCTTTTACACAGAATTTTAATATCTGGGATTAAGGATAATTGATTTAGGTATTTGTTAATTTGGACCTCTAAATGTTGTGAACCTAAGCCTCCTAACCTTGCTATGTTGGTTGACCATTGGGTTGTGTCCTTTGACTTATAGCCTGAGCAAATTGAGATAAATTATTTGTAGCATGGTTATCATCTCTTACTATTTGCAACAATTTTACCTTGGCATATGCTTTGATTAACTCTCTTACTTGTCGATGAAAGAGCAATAAGGTGGGACTATGGCATAATCACCAATGAGTTGACTCACAACAGTTTGTGAGTCACCAAAGACTTTTAGCATCGACTGCTAATGTTAAGCTTAATTCATAAATGAGGACATGATACCGTTCCTCATTATTGGTTAAAGTTGGTTGTAAAGACAGTGAGCATTTCAAAATTTTTTGTGGGATATAGTATATATGTCGATCATTACACCTTTTGTTACATTTGGAGCCATCGAACATCATTCTCTATGGTTGTTCGCCAATCATCCCTTGTACTACTTCTAGTGAGTCATTGATTTCAACACAATCATGATGTGCAAAACACTTAACTACTCTAAGTGATATGTATTTCATATCAAATGGGCAAGTTTCATCACCCACTTGATTAGTATGTCTATAGAACCACATGGCTAAGAAGATATCATAAGAGACTAATTTTTCAAACCGTTCAGTAGCCAATAGATAATACTCTAATTTCATACAAGCATGGTAAAATATCAAGCATAACTTATCTATTGGAGAATAACAAGATTCAGTATTTGTGAGTATGTGACTCAACATGCTCGGTACTATCACTAACATCTTATGCTAATAAGGCACCAATGGAGTCATACATTATGGTTATGTAACATTTTTATGGTTTCCCAATTACAAAGGAGATTAACATGAGCATCTTTCAGTTAAGCAACATTGTGAGAAGGATCATTTTTTCCTATGACATTAGCAATAAAACACTACAAGTTTCTTGCTTGCCTAATGAGACTTTTGTGTTCCTTTTTGGTTTTGGCTTGTGTTACATCGATGATGGCCTTGGTCTTGTTTGCATTGACTTCAATTCTCCTTTTGTATACCAGGAAATCTAGAAAATATCCTACAAAAATAGTAAAAGCATACTTGTTAAGATTCATCTTTAAATTCTACCTTCACATATGCTGGAAACCTTGCTTGACATTGAGCAAGTGTTGCTCAAAATCTACTAATTTTACTACCACATTGTTGATATATATTTTCATGCTTTTTTCAATTAGGTTATAGAAGATGCAATTCATTGCTTGTTGATATGTCATATAAGCATTCTTATGTCCAAACGATATTATTACTCACTCATACATTTCCAATGTCCCGCTATATTGGAATGTTGTTTTGTGTGTATCCTCAAGATTTACCTTGATCTGGTTATACCCTGAGAAACTGGCTATAAAAGGATGGATTCCATAGATGGCGGTTGCATTGATCAACATATTGGTCATGGGCATCACACATTGATCCTTTGGTGCATCCAAATTGAGGTTCCTGTAATCTATATAGACTTTCAACTTCCTGTTCTCTTTTATGAAGATAATATTGGAAAAGTAATTGACGTATCAAGTTTTCTATATAAATTTAGCATCGAGAAGATGTTGAATTTCTTGTTTAATAGCCGGTAGCATCTCGGGCTTAAATTTTCGTGTTGGTTGCCTATGGGGTCTTACCTTGTTTCAAGGAAAGCCTAAATTTAATCAAGTCTTGAGGTAAGTCTAGCATTTCATAGTATTCCCAAGCAAAGCAGTCTTTGTATTGTTATAATAACTCATGTAACTGCAACCGATTTTCTTTTGGCAAGAGTGCTTACCTTCATTGGCCTCGTTACTTCATTCATTCTCAAATTCACTTCTACGAACAGATCGGAGGGGACAAATCTTGGATCATCCTTCTAAGTAGGTTAATTGAATTTCATCTCTTCCAATTGGTGGTGTTATCGATCGGATAGGTAAAGGTTCAGTTTGTCCCTTAAGCATTCTTGAATTGCTTGTTTTGACCTTTTGCCCAATGCGGGAGACCTCAAGTCACGAGAGGCAATTAATGATCACTTGAGAATGATCATCCATAAGTAATCTTAGAGATAGGTTGCAGATCGGCTTGGTCAAATGTGAAGCCCCGAGCAATTAACTGACACAACCTCACTCTATCGAGGGCCACAGATATAATGATGGGATTGACCAAAGGTGAACACAGGGGTACCTCATTGCTTTGACATCGGCTGCAAAGGGATTTTCCTCGATGTTGAGAACCTTGATCGTGTCTTTTCTCCAACACGTGAGCTTTTGAGACAGTGTCGAGGGTATATAGTAATTTGTGTAGATACAATCTCTATCAAGGAGTAACAAATATCTTGGATTGGCAGTTACCACAAAGAACAAAGGGTATCGTGATGGATGGTTCTTTCCTAAAATGAGACATCTTGAGATTGGTAGGGTACAAATCGAAAACCATCATCCCAATTTATCATGGGTTGTTGTGAGGTATCATGTTAAATACAATACCTCAAAACATTAAAAACTATGTCCTAATTAATTTAAAACTGCTAACTAACTATTATTGCCTAGGAGCTACCTAAAGCACTTAATGACTACGTGGAAAATAAAAAAAGCATTTACTCCAAGGGAATCTAATGCTTCTTGAAAAGGTGAGAAATTAACTCTTGTTTTTAATTCAATAGGTTAGCTAATAATAGTTGATGCTTAGATCTCATGGAATCCTATTCTTGGCTGCTTGAGTTGGTTCCGAGTTGGGATAAACAGAACGATCCAAAGTATTTAGTTGGACCAGTTGGTGCCCGATCAATCCATATCTATGGATCAACTGCACATCCTCACTGGCTTTGCCCAACTTGTCTCAGCTTGCTCTTGGATTCCTATCAATACTTATCTAAACTTTTTCCAAAATGTAAAATACGAGCACTATCCATTCAAGTCTAGCCCGAAACGAACTCCATATAAAATAGGGGCACGCTAAGGTCATTAGTTGGCAGCATAAAAAATCTGTCACTTATTAAATGTGACCCACAAAATCCAACTAATGTGGATCTCCTTTTGTGAACAAGAACTAAAGCATGGATCTGGATATTGTTTGCGAACATTCATGTAAAACCTGAATCCGGATTGAATCATGATAAGATCCAGTTAATCTAAAGTTAAAACATAAGCCATCATTGTTTTTCAGGTACGTATCATCAATGTATTATAGGATCCTTTACAATAGACTGAATAGAACCCAGTTCCAAGTATGGCACTAGCGTATAAAAGTCAGACCCAAATCCAGACCCTGACCTGGACTTTTCTTAAACTGGATTAATGCAACTTTTTGGAGTTGGAATCACTAACGCTTCGTTGTTGACGTAAAGTTCAAGTTCTGATTGAGGCTTCAGATCGATTTTCTGATCTGGTATGCTCCGGTCCATTGAATTTAAACCCGTTGGCCTTCCAGGTCCGATCCATCGACCTGCAAGAAGTATAGAAAGTCTACAAAACAGGCATGGACCGCATGATAAGGTTTAAGGATCTGAAATGGAAGCCATTGGATTGCAGAGCAGAACAAGATGACGTTCTCCTTCTGTTTATTGCTTGAAACGGAGGTCAATTCAAGAAGTACCAAACTTGGATCAAGATCCAGATCATTCTCACCAAGTTTTTCTCTCTTGCAGTTCACGAGATCACTTCATCCAAACCTGATTTAGAGTTTCAGGAGCAACGACAACGGTGGGGTATATAGGTTCGGGTATGATGTAGGTCCAAATGCCACTAGTAAGACCAAAGATCTATCACATGGTAACTGGATCAGGAACTAGGAAAAGCATAGATCAGATCCAGATGCGGCGTAATTGAGGGCAAACGGCCATGGATGCTTGGAAGGACATGGATGCCGAACCAATTCGAGCCCGAACCTGAACAGGTTTTTATATCGTCCCCTGGGGATGCAGATATTTTCCGGTTATGCTTATAGCTTGTCATTACGTGTAAAAGACAAGACAGATGGGTTCATATCCACTCAAAGTAACACGAGAAAATCGGATATGTATTTCGAATGGTCAGTTCCTGACACGAACACGACTCCAAACTACTACCTGAGTCATGACGGGGACGTTTCACATAAGAGGAGGTTCATAGGAAGCAATGGCTTGATGACACGTCATCCAGTTATCCACATGGCGAAAACCGTTGGCTATTTAAGAAAAAGAAAAAATAAAAGCTGAAAAAATGGGAAGGTAACGTTGCATAGTCCCCCTCAACAATCAAAATTCATAATGCCGCACATAACCGCGTGTTGCTTTTTCAAAATATGGCCGGCTCCCAAAGTACGTTTGCTGCCGCTCTTTACGTTTAATCTCTCCACGTAGTTTCCAATGGCCAGAGTATAAATACATGGCTGATTCCAGTTTGTTTGGAACCAGGAACCGAAATTGGGTCTACTCTGGTATCGGTTTGCAATCACCGTTTAAGTCCTAAATCGTATGGAACAGAAAAAAAATATTAAACAAATTAAATGTTAATAAAAAATATGAATGGCAGTTTTAAACTGTGTATGATTTTGATTCTGCAGAAGCAGGAATCAGAACCGAACCAGGTCTTCTCCAGTTCCAACCAGTCACGTATAATTGAACTAATTGAAAAGAAAAGGATCGAGCCGCTGGTTGGAATCGGTTATGTGAACGAGTTAGTAGTTGGAACACAATGACTAGCGACCGCCAGTCAAGGTCGGGCGCGTGAGGCCTGTGTTTGAAAACGAAGGCACGTCAAACTGATGTAGCTTTTGCAGCCCGGTTAGCACAAAAATCGATACAAAATACGTAAGACAGAGACGTCACTATTCCTTTTCGTTCAACTGGACCCAAATCGGCCACGACAAAGCCCAAATTATACTTTTACATTTATAGTATTAAGTTGAGGTTGAAGCATAATTGAAAAAAATGTACAAACCAACGTCCAAGAAAAACCTCTTTCTCACCAACAACTACTAAGCCTTTCTTTCTCACCGAGAGAGAAAAAAAGAAAGAAAGAAAGTAGTCATGGTCTATTTCGTATTGAGCATAGTTTTGTAGTTTTTAAGTGATTTTAGCGATGGTAATGGTTGTTTTGAATGATGGAGGACAGTTTTAAATAATGAAAGATTGAAATGGTAGAATTACGTGAAAACGATAGATTGAACACGGACTACAGCCTTTATATATAATTGAGATTTGTGACTGTCGCTTTCATTTGTTTAGAGAATTAGCTACAAATTAGACGAGTGACAAAAAATTACCTGTATTTTTTCTTGATGTGTATAAGCTGAAAATATCTGTTTTTAAACATTCTCCACAAATTGATTTCACAGTTTTTGGGCATAGAGATAATGTGGTTAAAAGCTAAAGGCACAACCAGACACCTATATTTTATATTATAAAATGAACGAATGGGTAGAATAAATGGCATAAAGATCATGTATGTATAAGTGTGTATTATGCGCATGATATAGATAAAACAATATTATGGTATGGTGATAATACATATATAATAAATAACTAAAGTACGAATATGTGTGTACGCTAGAAGAATCACCATGTTTAGTTGAACTCAGTCCACCAATTCCACGCTATTAGAAAATGCAGAACTAGATGAGCACTTTGAAGGAGGTAAACGTAAGGCCTCTACAGTATCGAATGATGTTCCAGGTTCCGATTATTGCCCGTTCTATGAACAATTCGGTTTCGTTTAGCAATCGTCCATCATCACACTGCAAATCGTGTTCATCCATGCCAAAACCAAGCCTTAGGTGAGTCTACTGAATGAGTTCTTCGGTGTCATTCGTGTCCGTCTCGTGTCATGCTCACATTTAAATATACACGAATGGTTATACATTATAAAGAAAATCTGTTTCACATCAGAAACACTTGAGATAATTCCCTAAATCCTCACAGACTAACATAAACAAGAATCACAATAAATCCACATAGGCGTTTGTTTCCTTTTGAAACTGGCCACAATTGCATGTACAAGGTAAATGGTGCGCAAAAGCAATGCACCCTCTAAACCAAACGATACCCAATCATTAAATATCAAAAACCATTTGCCACAACTACGAGTAAAACCTTCAATCAAGAAGAGGATGAAAATGAAGGCAATCCAAGCTCCCTTCTGTCTTCCTTTCTCCTTTCCATCCATATTCAAGGTGTTGTACCTGAGGTGGGCGTCCGAATTTCCGGTGGTGGTGTACCTCCAGACCCCTTCGACTTGTCATCAGAGGACGGCTGCTGCCCTTCTTCGGTATCAGCTCGGTTGATATCCTCGATAATCCTCAACACATCCCGCATCAGCGGTCTCTGGTCCGGCATCCTGGCAACACAAGCCATGGCAATCTGCAGCAGCTGAACCATGTCCTCCTCAATGTTCTGGTACCTCATCAACTCCACATCAAAGACTTCGGCTGTCCATTCCTCGCGCACAACTGACTGTACCCACCTAGGCAGATCGATCCCCTGCTCGTTTAAGGATGCCTGGTTCGGCGACTTGCCAGTCAAGAGCTCCAGCAGGAGAACTCCAAAGCTGTAGACATCAGACTTGTAGGTCATCTTCCGGGTCTCTAAGACCTCTGGAGAGCGATACCCTGCAACACGAGATGATGGTGGGGTGGTAGAGGTGGGGGAGAAGATGGGGTTAAGGCCATAATCCGACACAGAGGCGTCAAGATTAGGACGCAGAAGGATATTGGAGGCCTTTATGTTGCCATGGACAGTCTTTGCTGTTTCATGGAGGTGAGTAAGCCCTCTTGCCGCGTGCACCGCGATCTTCATCCTACTGTCCCAATCCAGTGGTGTCCTACCTGATCCTCTGCTACCTGCAAACATTTATGTTGTGATCGAATAAATGCCCAAGCATCTTCAGAAACTCCTCACTTCCAAGAATCTCCACAAAATAAAGCCATTTATTGACAGACTGATATTAGCACGGAACTTTATTAATTTGCTAAACTCAATCAAGAAGTACAGAGACATTAAACTTTCTAATTGGCATTCTCGATCACATTTCAGATGATGGGTAAGAAACACTGAATTCCTTCTTTTCCACTATTTCTCAGCACTTGGAGGTATAAATTGACCATGGTGCAATTTGAGCATTTGAAATCAAGAATTCACTAACAATTTGAGCATTTGTGTCTCCTATACCCGAGCGTATCATTGAGTACCGCAAATTTTTTAAGAAAAAGTCCAATACTTAGCCTCCAATATCTTATGATGCACAGATCGTTTGAGCTATGGTGCAATAATAGACCCATATCTTATGATACAGAAATCATTTCAGCTATGGTGCAGTAATATCGCAAAAATGTCACTCGATGCAATGGATAGCCATCAATACTTGCTTCCTCTGTGTATGAATAAAAGAAATTTCACTTCCAAAATGAAAAGTAGATTCCTCAAAGCATTTCCAGTAAGGCTAAAACATGCACACTGCTTAACAGTAAATACTTGAAAGCACAGAGATTATGGGAAATACATAATTGAATCCTAAAGTCTGGGATTGTCAACGGGAATCCACATTCAGTGCCATTAAAGATAAACAAGCTTTCACAATTCTCAGGTGGTTGACCTAGCTCTAGAATGTCACCACATATAAGCCATAAATCACATGAAAGGAAACAAATATTTCTAAAAATTAAACACAACCAAAAGAAAATCTAGAACACTTCCCCAGCCTACGCTACCCACACTCCCAAATAGTTCTATCCAAAAAATCCAGCAAATTAGAGAAATCCAAATGCATTCCATATCAACAAACAACCAAACAATATATACTCGAGAGAGCTTATAGTTTTCTACTCATTCCTTACACCATCTTCCCATAATCTGTAACAAAGGTCCTATTGTCAGGCCCATTAAATTCGAAATCAATCCCCAAGAAATTAAATGCAGCTCTCCTCGTGATTCAGAAATTCCCAAAAACAGAATAGACAACCAATTTTCACAAAAACGATAAAAAACAATCAACAGTAGCAAGCGAAGACTTTCCTGCTAGCTGAGACGATCCAGTAAAGAAGAAACGCATGAAGGAAAGGAATGAGTTTTACCGTGTAGGAGCAACGACAAACTCCCAGCTTGCATGTAGTCCAGCACGAGAAGCTTCTCATCCTTGGAGTAGTAATACGCGCGGATGGCTACCAGATTATCGTGCTGGATCCTGCCGAGAACCTCCATTTGAGCCTCGAATTCCTTCTTCCCGACGGCGACATCCTTCAATCTCTTCACAACGACGGTGGTTCCTTCTTCCAGAACAGCTTTATAGGACGTTCCCACTCCTCCCTTTCCGAGAACCTCTGCCGAAGCCCGAAGG
This sequence comes from Brasenia schreberi, assembly GCA_036023115.1. Taxonomy (NCBI): domain Eukaryota; kingdom Viridiplantae; phylum Streptophyta; class Magnoliopsida; order Nymphaeales; family Cabombaceae; genus Brasenia; species Brasenia schreberi. The sequence continues at coordinate 9,184,142 of JAYKKT010000066.1, forward strand.
AGATCCTCCAGATCGAAGGTGTACCCGCTACCATTGAAGAAGACCAGTTTATTCCTCTCCGCCTCTTGGCTAGCGCCCAGAAACTCGTCTTTCGACGTCGACGGGCTACCGGCAGCCTCGACAACTCTTGTCGCCGGTTTTTCGACCTTCGCCGGTCGCTGGCGTTTTTGGAAGCACAGAATTAAGCAGACCAACAATAGGAAAAGAAGCACCATCGCCGAAACGACGGAAATTGCGATGATGGTACCACGGGAGAGTCGCCGATGGCTCCTTGATTGCGTCGGATTCGAGGTAGGAGAGGGAGCGGGCGGAGAAGGGAAGAACGGGCTGCATTGGACGGTGAGGGGTTCGCCGCACAGGCCAGCATTGCCGGAGAATGAAGAAGCCGGGAACACCCGGAGTGTTCGGGGGATGGATCCGTTGAATTGGTTGTTGGAGAGGTTGAGGGAGTTGAGCGCCGGAATGTCAATGGCCGGAATCGCGCCGGAAAATGAGTTGTTCTCCAGGAAGAGACCGGTGAGGTGGGTAAGATTATTGATAGCAAACGGAAGCCGCCCAGAGAAGCCATTGAAGGACAGGTCGAGCCGCGTTATGCGAGGCACCGACGGAAGAACCTCCGGAAACCCACCGTTGAAGAGGTTTCCCTGAAGATACACGTTTCTAAGGAACTTGAGGTTCCCGAAATCGGAAGGAAGCGGACCGGAGAGGCTGTTGGACCGAAGACTGAGGACTCGGAGCTCCGTCAGCTGTCCAATAGTGCCCGCCGGGATCGACCCGACGAGGCCGACGCCGGGGAGGCGCAGGGTTATCACCCTAGAGCTCGAACGGTCGCATGTAATGCCTACCCACGAGCAAGGAGAAGGAGAGGACGCGTTCCACTGGATTCGCCGGGCGTGAGGGACAGCGGTAATGAACTTTAGCAATGCTTGCTTATCGTCAGCCGTCGATACACCAGAAAACAAACCAAACACAAGGAGGAAGAAGACGAAATAAAGAGAAAGAGGCGCCATGGCGGAGAAGAACCGAAAAGGCCGGTCCTTACTCCCTCATAGACGATAAAAACCACCGATTTTATGAAATCGGTCGGGTTCGCGGGGAGTGGTTGTTGGTCGAAGTGGCTTCCGGCGAGGAGGCGGAAGAGAGATCAGGAGATGGAATTTGTGAGGGAGGAAAGAATTTAACAAGGAAGAGAGACGTGCGTGAAAAAAGAAAAAGAGGGAGAACAAGAAAAACAGAAAGGTGGTTCCAAGAGAGCTAATTAACGGGAATATTGGTGGTTTGCAGCCGCCGGAAAAACTTTTCCGGCCACGAGCAGAGATCCCGGAGAGTGAATCTAAGGAGAGTCATGGAGAGATCGACCTCTTAGGCGTCTCTGTGCTTTTCAAGTAGAGCTAGTGGCATTTCCGTGAGTATTGTCCCATGTAAGGGGTGTTCTATCGGATTCCCACAGGTGGGTTTCCCAAACGAAGTCAGGAAGAGGAAGCCTTCCATTCGAAGGTTCGTTCTTGACTAAGATACCCTCATTTCTGTTTATTAATACCCATTGTGTCCTCTATAGCTTTTCTCAATTTGAAATTTCTTAATAAAAACATGAAAAAGATCTCTGGCAATTGCGACCATCTTGACGTATTATTCATCTTCAAACTTTTTCGATATGATTGGAAAAGAAAGATTGTTATTAATTAATCAAGTTCAAAAGTTAATCAAACCTTCTAAGAATATTTAGTGACCTACTGAGAATGGAAGTTGTTTGCCATTGACTCTATTTCCGAAAGCTCTAGGAACATGTTTAACTTGAAATATCAATCTAGATTACTTTTACACTAGGTGGAGTCAATTACATGAATTTTCATTAACATTTTGTCTCATTTGAAGAAAAGGTTATACCTTATTCCCTCCTTTCAATACTTTTATGGCTTACCTTAATTTCCTTGGAAATGTTTGTGGTCTAATGTATCACATATGTTTGTGAGGTTTATGTTATCGATGCACAATTTGGGACCTAAACTCATTCATGGATGCCATGGTTCTATGGTTGATTTGTGAATAATATGAACATTTGGGTTTTCATGTAAGATAATAGCAATATGACAGAGAATGATGTGTTTGGGTTTTTGGATTCTCTTCTATCTCACCTCCCTCTATTATTGAAATGAACTATAGTTCCACGTCGTATAATCCAAAAGTATAAACACTGAAAATCAAAGTCGACTTTTCTTAAAACCTTAAGGTCCGGTCTTCCTAAAACCTTGTATTCAACACACTCTTAAATACCCTTGTAGAACGACTCTTTAATGGAGTACTATTTGTATTGACGAAGATGGATGTGCTGACATGCTCTTGGTAGAGAGGAGCGAGACGATCCAGGTCGACCAAGCCAAGTTGTGCGAACTCGAGCCGACATGGTTCAGAGGTGGGTCGATCAGGTTGCAGATGAATCCAAAAGCATGCTTTTGGGGAAGTAATTAAGTCGGTAAGAAAGGATGAGTCGGTGGAGATGATTAGAGGAGTAGGGTTTTGGAAAGGGACGGAAGACGACAGGGAACTCTTTTGACCTGGACGCTCGATGCCAAAGCTTGGACCAGTGAAAAAGGGGGCCAAGCCAGGTTGTACAAGAACCAGATCCACGTACCTTTAACAAAATCTGGATTCGGGTCTTATAGGAATTATAGGATCCAAATTATACCAACTTCTCATTATTCATGTATATACATATGTATGTAAATATTATGGGGTTGAGTATGGTCGGGTTGACCTGAACCCAATCAGGCCGTGTCTGGAATTCAAGAAAGGACATGATAAATAAAGTGGGGCAGGTGTTGTTGACCCGATCTGAACAAGAAATATCCTGGCCCCAGCGAACCGTGGACCTGATTTTCCGCATGTATTCAGTAAGACCTTACCTTCTTCCGCTCGGGTTTGAAATCAGGTACCGTATCTACTACACGATAAATTTAAATTTCTCTGACGACCTGACATTCGACACAACGGGTTGGATCCAGTTATGGTTTCCTAATAAGAGTTAGGCCCCCGGATTCATGATCCACAGTCACATGGAAACATCAATAGTGTTATCTGAAGTTGATTGTTTGATTTAGATAAAGTTATGGATCACACACTTACCAAAAGAAAGAAAAAAGTATGGATTATACATGGAGTCCAGAAACCTTTGTGATATGGTCATTAAAGAGTTTATAAGCATACAAGGTAAATTAAGGGTATTAAATATAAAATTTTGGAGGCTTTACTCTTGTGGAAATATAAATGTTTCGGATTATTATGTATATATATCTGAAAAATCTGTTAATGATGAAAGGCGTGTGTGTACTTTAATGTTTTGATATACGTTTTTACGTTATATTGCTCCAATGAAAAATATTTGAATTATGTTCCTCAATCATGTCTAACAATTTTTAGATGAAATATGAGATTGATGACCAGATATATTTGTCCAATTTTTGGCATTCAACATCATTAAATTCCTTATTTAGGGTTAAATAAATTGTATGGTGTGCACACTTTGACTTTGCACACTGGCACTGGTGTGCACCCATTTCAAAGTGGGGGCACAATGATCATTTGCAAATACCAGCACGTAGACATGGCTGATTCTTAAGACGGTTTCAACCGGAAGTGAATCGGATCAAGAACCAACTGAATCTGGAATAAGTGAAACAAGAATAATAACTGGGGATCAACTGGTTCGATTTTTTTAAAAATTATATATTTTGTACCTTTTTATAAAATTATCGGTTCCGAGATCAAACCGAAACCTACAGTTTTAGAACCGTAACCAGAACCAGTCCGGAATCAGTTCTCTTACTATTCAAGATTCCGAACTAAATGGAACCGATGGTTTGGAATTAACAGTTGAGCGAAATAATCACATTCTACGGTGTGGCGCATGGCATTCGATAACCTAGCGCTCACGCTAACAGCATGACATTATTTGGCAGTTGAGCTTTTTAGAAAGATGCGGGTTTGGACAACGTAGTTTTTAAAGGATATGACCGAATGATGGAATTCGGTTAACTTAGCAATCCAAATGTCAGCGTTCAACCATTGATATTCGAAGAGTTATGGCCAAATGTTAAAATTTCGAATGTTAGCTGAAGCCAATCCCGATGCAGGATATGGTCGAAAAGTTCAAGCCGAATGTCGAAATTCGGTTAAAGTAAATGCTCTATAGTTGAACGATGATGAGAGAACCTCATTCGGTAGCTTTTTGAGAAACTTTGAAGCATGCGAATTAGGCACACGCATATGAATTTTCGGCAGCTATTTCAAACATTTTCTGCTTTTCTTTTTCTAAATTTTCCGCACAAAGCTTATATACAAGGATCGGAAGAATTTTTGATAAACAAGAACCATCTACTTTATATATAAACCTACCACAGATGCATGAATATATACACGTTACATGTTAAACAAAAAATAACATGTTTTTTTCACGTGATATATATATATATATATATATATATATATATATATATATATATATATATAGAGAGAGAGAGAGAGAGAGAGAGAGAGAGAGAGAGAGAGAAATTGGATCATGCATACCTTTCTTGAGAGTTAAGGGTGGTAGTAATTGGGAAGGCCCTCTTCATCCTCTTCAGAGAATGAACCAGTCACGGTTGACACATAGATCAGCCCAGCCAAACTATTCTTTTTCTTTTCTTTTGTTTATTTTAGTCAACCAAATGTTTTTCATGATTATGAGCTTTATGTGGCTTTAACAGAATATATGTATAAATTATACTTAATGTATGTGATATTCAACTGATATGCAACAACAACAACAACTAAGCCTTTTCCCATACTAGATGGGGTCGGTTACATGGATTCTTTGTTTCCACAAAGCCCTATCATGTGCCAAAAGTATGTATATCTATACGAAAATGAAATTGATTGTAAAAAATAAGCAACAAATATCTAAAATATTTCATGAATGTTCACAAATATAAACAACAAAACAAAATAAAACACAATTTTACATAATGAAGCTACAAAAACTTGAACACCATGTAACTTTGAATATTCATGCATAGATAATATATATGTACTTCCTGGCACAACAACAACAACAATAACAACTAAGCCTTTTCACATACTAGACGGGGTCGGCTACATGGATTTTTTGTTTCCACAAATCCCTATTGTGTGTCATGTTAGCAGTTAACTCACAATAAGCTAGATCATTCTTTATTGTTTCTTTCCAATACTTTTGTGGTCGTCCTCTACCTCTTTTAATACTTTCCAAATTTAGTTTTTCTAACCTTCTTAAAGGTTCTTCTTTTGATCTTCTTTCTATATGTCCAAACCATCTTAAACGATATTCTCTCATTTTATCCTCTATTGGTGTCACTCCTAATTTGTTTCTAATAACCTCATTATGTATACGGTTTTTTCTTGTATGACCACTCATCCATCTCAACATCTTCATTTCTGTCACAGACATCTTTTCTACATGTTGATGATTAACTGCCCAACACTCAGAACCATAAAATGTGGTAGGCCTAATTGTTGCTCTATAATATTTACCTTTTAACTTTAATGGTATCTTCTTATCACAAAGAATACTTGATGCTCCTCTCCATTTTAACCAACCAATATTAATTCTATGCGTAACATCTCCATCAATCTGAAAAATTGACCCTAGGTATTTAAAACTTTCTTTTTGGGAAATGCAATGTGTGCCAATTTTAATTTCTATGTTCTCTGAAGTAACCAAATGATCAAACTTACATTCCATATATTTTGTCTTTGTTCTACTAAGTCGGAGGCCTTTGCTTTAAGGTACTTCATCTTGAATATGTTTTGTTAACTCATCCATCACCATTATAAATAAGTATGGACTTAAAGTTGATCTTTGATGTAACCCAATATTAACTGCAAAGAAGTCTGTCGTTCATTCATGAGTTCTCACACATATTTTTGCACCATCATACATGTCTCTTATAAGGTTAATATATGTCAATGGGATACCTATTTTTTCCAAAGTTTTTCAAAGAATCTCCCTCGGTACCCTATTATAAGCTTTTTCTATATCAATAAATATCATATGAAGGTCTTTATTTTTTGCTCTAAAATGTTCCATAAGACGTCTAAAAAGGTGAATCGCTTCAATAGTAGATCTGTCTGGCATGAATCCAAATTGGTTATCTGTTGTACTTGATACTTGTCTTAACCTACGTTCGATAATTCTTTCCCATAATTTCATAGTATGGCTCATTAACTTGATACCTCGATAATTCGCACAATTTTGAATGTCTCCCTTATTCTTATATATGGGTATAAGTGTACTTGCTCTCCATTCCTCGGACTTTTAGTTTTTCCATATTTCATTAAATAGTCTTGTGAGCCAAGTGATCCCTATTTCTCCTAGTATTTTCCAAACTTCTATAGGAATATTATCTGGTCCTACCGATTTACCACCTTTCATATGTTTAAGAGCCTCTTTGACTTCATTCTTTTAAATATGTCAGTAGAAATTGTGGTTTATATATTTTTCTGATTTGACTAACTCTCCTAAGCTAATACTAACATCTTTATTTTCATTAAAAAGATTATAAAATTAGTTTTTCCATCTATTTCTTATATCATCATTTGCCACTAGAATTTTTTCATCCTCGTCTTTTATGCATCTAACATAATTAAGATATTTAGTTTTCTTATCTTTAGCCCTAGCTATCCTAAAAATATCTCTTTCACCCTCTTTTGAGTTGAGTTTTTTTATATAAGTCCTCCCAAATTTTAGCTTTTGCTTCACTCACGACCTTTTTCACTTCCTTCTTTGCTTTCTTATAAGCCTCTAAATTTCACTAGTTTTCTTAGCATAATGTAATTTATAATATGCCCTCTTTGCATATTCAAATGATATGCATAATATAAAAATATTGGGTCTCGCTACAACCATTTTACACCATTTAACAAATATCTAGTATGGTACTCATTGAATATAACCTACTTTTCTAGTATATAATAACATTAATAATATCTAAATAAAAATACAAAACCTTTAAAAAATATGAATATGTAAGAATTCTTTTATATAGAATAAAAAAAATTAAGTGTAAAAATGCAAAGAAATCGAATTTGGGTAAAGAAAAACGGATTGGGTAAGTGAGCTGGGCTCGGGAAAAGTATATGCCTATATGACATTCGGTTGGGAACGGGGTACGCGAAATCGCCACCCCCGTGCCGTGAGTGCCCGACCCTCAGATGGCGGAAGGGCCGAATGATTCCACTCGCTTCATTGATCCTACCGCGTGTCTCTATCTTGTGTCAGTGTTTAGCTGGCCTTAACTCTCTCTCTCTCTCTCTCGTGACTGCCCCACATCATAATAATAATAATAATTTCTTTTTATCTTTTTCTTTTGAGCAAAGGCAATTCACATGCATTCCTTTCTCATGACATTCTCCTTTTGCATCTTTTAATAACTACTCCATCGCTAAAGCAACCAAAACTCTCTCTCTCTAAGTTACAAAATAAGTGGGTCTACCTAAAGATCCAATCCACTGTGTGGGTTCGAACTGATATAAGAATCAATAGCGAAGTGGGTAGATTCTTGTTGAATTTGTTCTATTCTACAAGATTATTTAGGCAAACTATTATTCTCTTATCATGGGATTTAGATGTGTTCTCTCACAACGAAACTTGGGGTTTTGATTCTGAACTCAATAAAATTTGATTAAGGAAGAGTTGGTAAACCACTAAATGAATTAGATTTGATCCATTACATCACCAACAATTAGTGGTGATAATAGGTGGGTTTGACCTGAACCATACCAGTACCAAATATTTCAAGGTCAAGGTTAGGTAACAAAGGAATAAATCCATTAAGTTATCAAGGTCAAAACCAACACTCATATAGCGAGCCAGGTATGGCTCATCAAAGTTTACACCGAACAAAGGCTAAAATTCAGACCGAAAGGGATGCAAATTTTAAACGTCAAATGTTTTTAAAATATTAATTAAGTTTTCAGGTGTGAAACAGGTTTCATTTATGTTATTCTTATAGGATTTAAGTACGGTTATGATGAACAATAGTTCACCCGGCTACAGGGTCGACTGACAAGCTGAAGATCATGAGTTCAATACCAGGGTGTGCATCTAGATTTGGCCTCCACATTATTAAAAAGGAAAAAAAAGAGAGGGTTGTCATGGTTGTAGGGGAAACCTGGGAACTGGACCTAGATTTTTGGTTGAACCGATGTTGCAAGTTCAAGAAGCTCACTCTACTCGTGTTATAGTTGCCAGTGGCAGATCTACATTGAGCCAAGGTGGGGCAGCCACCCCACCCGAAATAAAAAAAATGAATGAAAAACATCATATCTCGTGGTTGAATCTGTGATCATATGGTTCGTTCCACCTTAAACAGCCTCATGACTTCTGGTTCCGCCACTGATAGTGGGTATGCGCCGCCGGCGCATACCAAAGAGAGAAATTCAATTTTTTTTATACCCCAGAAAGGTTCCCGGCGGGTACCAGGTCGGGTGCGAGATACGAAATCATTGTTAATATATTAGTTCAGGTACAGGTTACAACCCATGGGTAGACACAAAATTGAGGTCCGGGTATGTGACTCATATACTCATCCCTGACCTACCTAGTTGACATTCCTACCTTAAACCAATAGCCAGGGACAAATGCCGTTTTTTATTTATTTAGCATGCACACATGCGAGTGTGTTTCTTTTATTTTTATCTTTATCCTTTGTCTTGTCTTACCAAACATTGGGCCATTCAATTTGAAGGTTTTTGGTAGATGCCCTAGACTGGAAACAGTAATAATTTAGAATTCTCGGACAGTTAAAAAAAAAACAAGGCCGACGGTTTGAATCATCGGAAATAAATTTTAATATTGGTGGTCGTAAAAAAAGATTCAATTATTGTGTACAATCGGATGTACTTTAGCAACCTTTATAATAAAATTTATGCTAAAGTAATATAATCATGTGCATGCAATTAGTATTTTAAACAAATATTTTATTAAGATGAAGTCAATATAATAGAAGTTGCTTTCAGGGGATAGAGTTGCTCCAAGTTTTCCTACATGATGATTTTCAGTGCGACAAAGGCCGTCTGTAAAGTTGAAAAGGAGAAGAAAAAAAGATTCATGTGTCAACATCCCTAGTTGAGACCATGGCAAGGAGTTCAAAGCCTAAGCTTCCAAGCATGACACGAAATTGTAGCACTTACACATGCTCTTTTCTTTGTTTGTGGGGATTGGGCAGATCGCTACCAGACATTCACTTTTCCAGGATCGAACTCGTGACCTTTAGCTTTTGAAGGTTTTCTTAGTCGAACACCTGCCGCAAAGATGGCCTAAACACTAGGGTCCTAAACGTAGACCTAGACCTATCAGCTGGAGTGAACCACGTGAGACCCTTTGATATCCTTCGTCTAGGTACCCTTTCGGAGGGCGGGCCTGCAAAACTGTTATTGCAGACCCAGTTCCAGCTAACACATGCATGCATGCACACACACAAGCCACAATACCAACAGCAAATAGTGGTGAAACTTGATATACTGCAGTCAAAAGGTTCATTTTAAGGCAAAATGTGAAGACATTATAAACAATCTTAGTAACACTGAATAATCAAATTATACATGGGGTGCCACGAACGAAATAATCATGCATTGAAAGAGAAAAGCTATCAAGTCATAGATATTTGCAAATTTTAGATCGTATTTTCTAGGTTATATTTATAGAAGATCTGTGTTAGATTAGGAATTTTCATGTTTATAAATATGATTAAGAGTGCAGACAAGTTGATAGCTTTTCCTCAAAACTTGACCGAAAACCGGCATTGGGAGAGGTTTACCCCCTAGTATTTAGGCATTTGTTTCCCTTAAGCAACCTCTTGAGTTTGAGTCTTGTGAGCGGAGAAAATCAGTACCGACAGAACTTCACCCGCCAGCCACATTGGGCCTACCCGGCACAAACTGGATTAGGAAATACAATATAATATGTGTTTCCTTTAAATAGAGCATGACAAACACGTCTATATTTTTAAAACTTAACTTGGAAAACAATATTTTCAAACTAGACTTCTTTATGAAACGTGATGAAGGAAAACAGAAAAAATAGATTTCAAGGGCACTGTATACATATAAATTCTGATTTTAGTTCTTTTTGTGGGATTTGTTTATGAGACTTGATGAAGAACCTAACCACTTGGAATGTTTCCTCAATTTACACACACACACACACACACACACACACACACACACACACACACACACACATATATATATATATATATATATATATATATATAGGAAAACTGGTTATACTCTGTGCAATTGCTACTTAATTGATACCTACAGTTTAAAAATTGTGGGTCCACTATAATAAATACAATAGGATCCACCATTTATTTTATTAGAGCCCAACTTTTTAACACTATATATATATATATATATATATATATGAGGGAGTCTTAAATGAATAATATTTTTGATACATAATCTTTCATAAATATCTCTATTGTTTGAATTAAAAATATTTTTATATTTTTATTTTATATTTAGTCATCATATACATTAAATGTAAAAGTCAATAAAGAATGATCTAGCTTATTGTGAGTTAATTGCTAATATGGCACATGATAGGGATATGTCGAAACAAAGAATCCAGGTAGCCCACCCGGTCTAGTATGAGAAAAAGGCTTAGTTGTGGTTGTATATATTAAATGTAAAAGTATTGATATCTATGTAAGTTTATACACCAAATACATTAAATATTTAAGACACCATCATATATATATATATATATATATATATATATATAGAGAGAGAGAGAGAGAGAGAGAGAGAGAGAGAGAGAGAACACCTTATTGGTATCATTACTGCACACATTATTAATGATGGTTAGATGGTATATGCTCTCCAAAATTTATATATATGTATATATATATATATATATATATTAGAGAAAGGACACTTTATTGGTATCCGAAGAAGATCGTTTAACTGCGCGAAAAATGGAGTCCTGCACAGATTATTAATGATGATTAGATAATTCATATCAAAGAGTATATACTCTCCAAGATTTATATATATAAGTATATATATTAGTTCTAGAGAGAGAGAAAGAGACATTATTACACGTGATGATGGTGATTGATGGCTATTGGCGCTAAGATGGTGTGGGTGCATGCAAGAAGGCTGGCTTACCTTCACAAGAACCAAAATTATAGAGATCAAAGAAAAATTGCACAAGTGACCATACATATTGTATGGCGGGTCGAGTGAACCATTTCACTGTCTTTCCGTGGTTGTATGCAACGATTGCTTCAAGGAGTCAGCTCAGCTGTTGACAGAGGTTAGCACGACTGCCTCAAATCCCTTGATCGCCATCTTCAAGCCCCATAGCTTCTAAGATGGCAAACTCTTAACACTTTCAGCACATGAAGAAAGTCGCATTGTGCGGCCTTTTCAGATGGGCAAGCTTAGGGAGGACCCTTTTACAGTAGCAGATTTGCCTAAAACAAGCTGTCTAATGAGAAATAATTAGCTCCCCAATAGAGATGAGAGATGCAAAGCACAATAAGAAAGGCAATCTACGTCACGTTTGCGGCCTCCTCATAAGCATGAATCGACCTCAACTTGCCATTTTCGTCTAACAATTCCCCTAGCCAACAGCACTAAATGGGGCACAAAGCACCATGCACCATCTATCACAGTATACCAACTTCGAGTCCGATCTGCAACAGCCGAAAGACCGTGGACAATCCCCACAACAAAAAAATTTGAAAAATGCCTGGCAATTGTATCAAGGTAATTGCCTTACAGTATTTAAGGCAATTTGAAATGTTATTTTGTTCTATCACAAGTAAAACTTGTAGGTAAAGGAAGGGCATTGTATATCAGGGTCTGTAAGAAAATCTCTCCTATATATATACTGGGTTCAGCTCGGTTCTAAAAGCACCATGGACAGTTCATGACCATATTCTAACAGTGGCCGTTCAGCTAACAGTTGGCTCGGATTGTTAACGCACCAAATGAGCCGACCAGAGAAGAGGAGTTGTAAAAGTAAGTGATTCTAAAATCAGAAGCTTTTGAAAGACCTATACCACAAATAAGGATGTGAAGCCTTCGTCGGTTAGAGAGAATAGCGGCTCTGCTAGAGCCTCCAGAAATGTTGTTGTTGGCTCAGTTTCAGTAACCATCAGTCGTGTAATCGAGTAAAAAGTAAGATCATACTATCAAAACCTAAGGCCAACTAAGCTTCTAGTTTCATTTAAGACTCATAATCCAACACCCTCTTAGGTGCAGTGACCTTTGCCCTTGTTGATTGCTATATTCTTGATACGGTTGTTTCACCTCTTAACTATCAAAACATTTTCAAAATATCAACGTAACTTTTAACATTCACTTTGGTTTTAAGAGATTGTCCAATCTTTATGCATGAGGCGTGGATAGAGTTGCATTTTATAGTGAAGAATCAACTGCCTACTTATTCGACCTAGAAATTTTCTCCAGTGAGGCTAGGTTTGCTTGGATCAAATTTAGGTTATGCACCACCGATAGATCATTTTGGATCTCAGCGGATTTTGGTGAGGCGGCAGCCTTAACTCACCCATGAGTAGCTCCGCCGGACCACCACTGGGCTCATAAGAGAATGCGTTTCTTTAGTTTCATTAAACTGCGTTTATTCTCATGGTGCATGTGCATCTCAATGGTTGGCTTTTATAAACTCAAAGAACAATTTCTGCTTCTCTTCCATTTTCTAGCACGTCTTACTCGAAAGATTTTTTTTTTGGTTGTCCAATCACATAAAAGTAATTCGCATGACTTGAATAGTGATCAAACTTCAATACCAACTAATTTTGAATAGTCAATACAGAACCTACTCACGTTAGGTGTCCAGTTTTTTTAACAACTGATATTATCAATCATTCGATATTCTTACTGCAATATAACTCGTTAAGTCTAAATCCTTTGTTGGAATGAGGCTATAGTTTCCCTTTTTTATGTTACAATGGGGAGGCTGAAGTCTGATGCTCTCTCCGGGTATCGAACTCATGACCTTCAACTTGTAAGTCAACTCCTTAGCAGGTAATTAAGCTATTGCTCAACGCGCAATAGCCATAATTTTCTACTTGAACCTTGATATTCACCTTACCGAGACCGACTTTTTTAGCATGTTAGGTAGGCTGCAGTAGAGGGTTCAACACGAGGACCTTTTACCAGTTCATATAATTCTATCAGTATTCCTAACCAGAACATGTTTAGCACCGAGAAAGTTAGTTCAATGGCAGGACGCTCGTTGCTGCTGGTGGGGAGTTCGACTCCTAGAGGGAATGTGTGGGGTGGGGTGTATATTAGTCTTCGGTCTCCTCTTATAACGAGAGAGAGAGAGAGAGAGAGAGAGAGAACATGCTTAGCTGCGTTGTTATGAGATCTCCTGCTTCATTGCTCGAAAGATCTCAAGGAAAAAAAAATACAACAAAGTTCAATGTTAGGTGCCCGCTACCTAATGTGAGTTCTCTTTACCCAGATTCAGACCCGCTACGTAGTAGGCGGAGTTAGTAACCGAAGAGACATCAAAGATGCGGTTTTCCTACAAACGTTGTCCCCCTTCAAAATAAATCCAAATATAATCGTAACATTCCAACTTAGCATATAACATGATTTTGAGTCAAAATATTGGAGAACTTGAACATATATATATATATATATATATATATATATATATATATATAAGTTCGACTGTGTGTGTGTTCCATGACCAGTGAAGGAGCTGAAGAACCGAGCATGAGTTTGCGTGTTTGACTTACCAGCCTTAAGTGATGCCCATTATGAATACTCGTGGGCCATTCTAATCCAAGTTAAACCCATTCAAGTGATCAAAATAAGGTTTTCCTCTTCTTAACTAAAGATTTCCACATAATGCAATGTCCAAACCCACTAAATAGAAAAAGAAACGGAATTCAACTGCAACAAAATCTCTCCTGCTTTTATACACATCTTTAATAGAAGAATGTTCCCAAATAGTTCAACCTGTACAGGAAATTCGTTGAGCCCTTGAATGTGCTCGAGTCCATTAGGTGATGCTGGAAATGCCTCAATGCAGAATGAGCGGAGAGACATTTAATTCACCTCTTTATTATGCAAAACTAACCTTACCGACTCCATCAATCCCACTGTCGTGATGCTGATACGTTCACTGTAGTATTAGGACTAGAGTTAAGCATGACCAGCCGTCCTAGAGTTTCAGCGTCGGAAAATGCCATATTTGACAAGGGTGGTTGGCGCAAGCCACATTGCTCAGAGTACACAATGTTCAAACTTAATGGCGAGTTACGCTTAAGAGTTACATTGTCAGAATTGAACCAAATTAAGCTGAACGGGCCGAATCAAATCAACTTAAGTGGTTCATTATATTTGATACAACAGGGTGACATGAATTATCTATTTTTGTCTATCAAATGGTATTTCTTTGCATGTTTTTTGAAATTTTGAGCTCCACGAATTTAGTGATTCATGCTTTAGGGTGCCAAGTGTTTGGCAACCAATGACTTTCATGAGCCAAAGATGTTACTAACAGAAATGAAGATGTTGAACTGAATGTGTAGTCAAGCACAAAACCTTGGATCTATGATGAGGTTATTGAAGAGAAAGCTGCTGTGGGCACAACAAGGGGTGGCTGTGCACTACTTTCGACACTGAAAAGAGAATGAAAATGCAAATTTCGTTGGTGCTGTTGCATGCAATTAAGACAGATTGATATTTTTTCCAAAGGTTTCAACTGTTCAAGTTTTGAATTTCTGGGCTTGTACAATAAAACTTGGACCAAAACCAAAACCAAAACCAAAACCAAACCTTCTTACAAACTACTATATGGAGTGGACTACGTGGGGTTCTAATTTCCATGGTGCTGCCTTCTTCAGTATTTACTGTTCATATGCATTATCAGTCGCAATTGAGCTCAAGTTTGGACAATACTATACGCAACTCCAACAAAGCAACATCACGCCTTCGAACACCTCTCTCTCTCTCTCTCTCTCTGCGTGCATCATGAATGCGCATGTGTGCGTGTGCATGTGTGAATATGGAGGCTCCTTTCTCAAAATGTGCAATTACGATTCTTTCGTCAAAATGATGGATTTGAAATATGGTGCCTTGGTACTCACATTACTCCAACTATTCTGAAGTTGAATACTTGCTGCACCCATCGTTAGCTCACCTGGGCAGGGGACTCCACTCACAGGTTGAAGGTCGTGAGTTCGATAACCGGGCTGTGCATATCTGGCTTCAGTCTTCCTGTTGTAACCAAAAAAAAAAAGTTGAATACTTCTGAAATGTACATTCAAATGACATAGAAACCTGAAGAGCAACGAACTTGTTCCTGAAAGAGAAGATTAAGGTCCTTGCAGAGAACTCATGACGATCAGAAAAGATTTATCTATGGTGTTTTCTTTGAACATTGTTCACACAACCCCAGCACATATGTGCAACCCTAGGTATCGATCTCAGGCAACTTGAAGGTTTTGCGAGTCACCCATCTAGCCAGGAGAGATCAAGATCCTTGTTGAAACTTACAAAAGATACTAGAGAAGATGTATTTCAAAGTAAATAGATGGAGTTAATGTTACAAAGGGAAACAAGTACCGTATTACGTTGGAATTAATGATATTTTCATCATTCATAACTGTGAATCTGGTTTGTGCAATATTGCACCATTTTCAGAATTAATGTACATGAGAGATTGTAATAGATGGAAAATGATCAGTAACAAGAGACCAGGCACTGCAGTCCGTTGAGGTCAAGGAAGCACTTGGAAATTTCCATGTCAAGAAGCAACTACCAATCTCATGTTCGTGCTTCATAAGAGCTACAAATTCACACTTTTGACCTTTCATCTTAATCGAAGATATATCAAATAAATATTTGTAGATACTTAACATGAACTAAATGAAATTAATGTCACATAGGTTTAATTAACCCAATTATCATTAAGTCCAACAATCCCACAATGTCCAAAGTGTGAAGTGTGGTACTGGATAAACCATCATATTATGCTTTTAGTAATAGCACTTTTCGGTTTCAACCATTATATAAGTTATCCAATATTATTTTTACCAGAACTAACATATGCCTTAAACCTAAACTTTGGGTGTAAATGTGTCTATTGGTAACAATATAATAAAGGATATGACAATGATCTTTAGGGTTGATACATTAATAACCATGCATCCATATCTTATACCATGATTGATTTTAGGGAACAACTCAATTCTCCTATTATAACCTCACAATATCAATCATTTAGTTGAGCATCTCAAAGGAGGTATTGCTAACATCTTGTCCTAAGGCTTGATCCCATTCAGAGAATCATCTCTTACTAACTCTCAATCATTACACTTTAGGCTTACAGGAGATAGACACACATATCTTCAAAGTATCACTTTTATTATTAAGTGTCATCGTATTCACTAAACAACTTGTTATTACCATATTGAACCTACTTTATGGATCTTCACTCAGTTAAGTTGGGTTGTAAATGCTTGTAAATAACTAACTCATGGGTTTCAATCCTATCCCAACCTAGATTTCTCAAATAGAGCTACTAAAAGACCCTTAGTCAAAGGATGAGTTTATTATCTTTTAATCTAATAAAATCTATAACTATAATCCCATCGGACACAAGTGTTCATACATACTTAAGTCTAACTTAGATATGTCTCCTTTGCTTATGGCTATACTTGTTGTTACTAATTTTGATAATAGTTATCATGCTAATACAATGAACTAAAATGGTCATGTATCTACTCAACTTATACACAACAAAATTGGCATGTACATTTGGTTAGATACATTAAACTTCTGATAATCTAAAAATATTTTAATTAAGACACATGAATACAGCTCTCGTTCTTGTATAAGGCCTTTGAGGAATCATATGGGGTCTTAACAGGTATACATTTTATATATTAAAATCTCTTTAAATTTTTCTCAATATAATGAGACTAAGAGATTACTATATCATCACTAGACCTTATGATTTTAGGCAGTAAGACTAGTAACTTTCATCTCAAATTTACTGTACAAGAATGCTTTTGTCTAACTAATAATTATTATACCAAAACTAAACAATAAGTTATTAATTATGAATACATCATTGACATATTTGCATTATACACTTACAAATTCATTACAAATGAAGCTAAAAAATAATATAAAAATTAAACTTTTATGTCATTGTTTAGGAGCTTGTTTCAATTTATATAATGATTTAACAAGTTTACACACTTTGGATTCCTTCTCATGGCTACAAAACCCTCTCGCTATTTTATATAAATTTTCTTATGGAGGTCACCATATAGGAAAGCAGTTCACATCCACTTGATATATTGTGAGATCATATATAGATGCCAGTACTATAAGCACTTGAATTGTGGTTATGAGGAGAATAAGTATCAAAATAGTTCATTTCTTCCTTTTGTGTATACCTTTTGGCAACTAACTTTGACTTATTGATTGTCTCAAAAACTTCTTAAAGATCTATTTGCAACCCACTATGGAACAACTAGGAGGTAAATCAAACAATTTCCAAGTACCATTTGAGAGCTTCCTTCCAAAACTTAACCTCTGGTGAGATCATAGCTGCTGAAAGGTGGCAGGACATACCTCAACATTGAAGGTAACCAAGTTACTTCCAAAGTCTTTGGATGTCCTAGCATGTTTACGCCTTCTTGGTTCAGTTATTTTCTCAAAGTCCTCTGATATGAAAATAAAACAATCAGGATCATTCCTTACATTTGTTATCCTTTTCACATGATCGTAAATGAAACCAATAATAGGAATAGAATCTGTAGAACATACATTTTAGGACACATAAGTTTTCATCATAAACACATTATCAAAGAATGTAGGGGACTAAAGAATGCCGAATGATATTCACATGCACATGACCCCTACAATTCGTACATAATTATCTATAAGGTTAGTTTTGAGCATATGAAATGAACCTATGTGAGTTTATGTTTCGTGCTAGTGTTTCTCTGATGTTTTAACTAAGTGGCCGCAACCCTAAGATTAAGCACACAAGAAGGAATGGAGACCTAGAACTACGTAGAGTTTGATGGGTCCCTAAATTCTTAAGGACAACCCCTTAGACCTTTTTTGTCCCTCTGGGCAAGCAAAAATTTCATCCTAAAAAAATTGATACTAAAAAGGACTATTATAGGATATGCCTTCAGCTTATGGATTCACCAAATGGTGAAGCTTTCTATTATAGATTTGTTATTCTATAGAGAGAGAGAGATTTTATTATTCTCAAGAAAAATGATCCGCCTTCTCTATTATAGAGTTTCTTCATAATCAGATATACAAAAGGGATTTTGACAAGATAAAGCATAATTTCTCCTTGATAAACCTTGTTTGGAAAATTACCACAAAATCTATCCAATGGAGCATATTTTCCTTTCGGAGATCAACATTCTAGACTTGATTCTTTATTCGGATATTTCCTTCATCCTTATCTATTGGATGTTTCTCTCATCCTTATCTCTTGCTTGGAACTGAAACGGGCAGAACTCTTCTCAACTTTTATAGCTAACTTAGCTGTCACGAAGTGTCCAGGTGCATGGCAGTCCCACAATTACCTTTCCTAAGCCTTTTTCCCACACTATGTGGGGTCGGCTAGAGACTGCAACATCTGGACTTCCTAGGATGTCACTCATCCTAGTATTGTTCTTGCTGAAGCATGGTTAACTACGGAGTTCAGATGAGGCTCAGTTCATTCGGCTAGAAACATTTTACGTTGGTTTGTTGGCTATCTAGTGCAACCCTCTTCTTTTATCGGGGCTTTACATAAACTATGCAAGTGTGATCCCTTATATCGGCATAGTTATGGTAGTTCCATAATCACTGTAATTAATTTTATAAAAGAAACAAAATGTGTTGCACTCTTGGATTCTATAGTTGTAAAATCCTCTAGGGTTTTGATATTTATCAATTCAACTTTTTGTAGCGTTTAAAGGCAGCATGAATGACTTCTACTTGGGACTGACATGTATTCATGTGAGTCTCCTTTAGATTAACTTTGAGAAATCCATCCTTATCTCAGCTCCCTCCAGGTATCCTTCTTCAAGACATGTGAAGCCTCAACTAGGTGTTCAACGTGAGCTTCATGAGGTTTCCTTTCGGTGAAGCGTGTGAATTCTATTGGGTAGGCCCTAAACTTCTTTATAAGTTGAGCTGGTTTCTTCTTGAGCGGATTTTGCAAATAGACTTTTGGATATGAATTTCACCAAAGCATTGAATCTGATAGGTTTCTTGGAAATTTTGGACTAGGATTGGTGATTTCATCATTTTGAGATTTAACTTTTCAGAAACTCGGGATTTTAAGGCACATTTTCATGTATTTCAAATTAATTGTTTAAAAATCATTTCTATAAAGATGACTTTTCATGGAAAATTTAGGTGTTTACAGGTTATTATATATATCAATACATATCATATCATATCATTGATACAACATTATGCACAATAGTCTTAAAAGACGGAAAAAGGGAAACCTATTTTGGGGAGAGAAATAAGGAGATCTTACTGCACAACTAAACCTGAATCATAAAATACACAAAGGAGAAAATTTGGAACAGGAAACTTGATACACCCTATGCTAAACAACCAAATTGCCATGAATCAAGGTTGAAATCTGCTCATAGCTCTCAACATAGACTACTTGGATAAGATTTCTACCCAAGGGAGCTAACCTATCATTCGGCCTATCATGCAAGATAATTCTTAAAAACTACCAAGCATTACCTTGAATGACAGTTTTCAATTATCGATACAGTTTCTCACAGAAAGGAATTGGTGATCAGCTTTCTCAATGATGCCGAATGGCATATAACTTGCTCACAAGAACCATTAAGTAGAAACACATACAAACTCGTAAAACAAGGAATAGACATAACAAGGTGAAACGATGACATTTAAAGCCAAAGACAGCAGAAAATTTTGGTTGCAATTAACATAAGCCGCGTATGTTACAGTTGAAACTTCTCAACAAGAAAACTACCTTACTACAAAAAACCCCAAGTGCATTAGCTTCACCAAACTGTCGTCCGTCCAATCTCTTCCACCGTACCACGAACTAGCACCCTGGCCGCTAAGTTCCCAAACTATCCAAGAAGCTCTGCAGCTCTCGTAAACCTTCTGCTGAGATACTTCGGTGGACACGGGGCCTTGGGGCAGAAATGTTAGGTGGCAGCTTTGGCTGGAAGCAGACAACTACCACAGCTAAGTTATCACTACTGTTGCGCTTGAGTGCTTCACTGATAAGCTCTTTACAGCATCTCAAGGGATCATTGTGTTCCTGCAATTTTCTTCGAGCAAAGTCGACTGCATTCTGACTCCTGAATACATCCCAGAGACCATCACACCCGATGATAAGAAACTCGTCCTCTTCCGTTAGTTTAACCCTCCTCATCTCCGGCTCTCCACTCAAAGGCCCCAAATTGGGCCCACCACTGCTGCCAGCAACTTTCAATCCTTCCATGTGCCAGTCGCCAAGTGCTCGAGCAACACTTAGTTGGTCATTGAGGTATCCATCTGAGACATAGCCACCAGATGATTCTATCCGCTTCATTTCTTTGAAGCATCCAGGTTTGTGATCGCTTGACATCTCGATTGCCTTACCGCGACGGCACAGAACCGCACGGCAATCTCCAGCATTTGCAACCACCAAGGACCTGAAACACAAATTAAGTTTTTTAGTGCTTAACATGATGGCACGAGCATGAAAAATAAAACAGCTATGAAAGATTAATATTATGTACAACTAAAATGATCGATACTCGATAGTGCAGAGTTGTGGACTATCGTGCATTGTGAGAACTTACCAAGGGATGTATTTAGTACAATACAATAGGATATCCATGTAGTGCATATTTAAGTAGTTAATAGCGTGCTATAGCATTTTAACAGACCAAAAAATGCTATAACGCCAGGGTCAAGCAGGTGACCTGCTTGGATCCTATTAGCGGCACGAACACCGTATAGCAGTCCAGTGTACACTGGGTCAGGTCCATCCAATATCCATTGGATCGACCCGACCCAAACTAAATCCAACCTAAAACTAAACTTGTGTATGCCCCCCTCTCTCTCGCCTCTCATCTCTGGCCTCTCGTCTCTCACCTCTCTCGCGTCCCCTCTCTGGCCTCTCGCCTATGCTCCTGCTCTCTCCGCCACCACACGCATGCCGACGACCATCACCACCACCTTTGCCGCCCTCCGCCTTCCCTCAAACACTGGTATTCTCACTCTCTTTTTCTCTTCTCTTTCTCCCATTCTCTCTTCTGTCTCTCTTCCTTTTCCTGGAACCACCACATCCATTGTGTTGTAGGTTCTATGTGCAACTCGATCACTTTCACTAGCTTACATCCCTTGGTTGTGCCTTGAAGAAGTGGTCATCCTAGAGGAACTTCTTGTTGCAGCAGTAGGTGTTCTCAGTGGTGTAGCTGCTCTTGAGAGCTCCTTACTGCCATTTGGACTCTAGTTTGCATCTCCCTCCAACAGACTGATTGTATAACCATTGAATCCTCTGCTTTCTTATTATTTCATAATTCATATTGATCTCTTCATTTATTTTTTCTACTTATTTATAATTTATTTATTCTGATTTTGATTATAGTGAGTATGGAATCCTCATCTAGTGTAGTTGCTTGTTATCCACCAGGTGGCAGTGAAGGTGGTAGCAATAGCACCGGCAGTTTGGAGTCATGGACCATACTTGAGTCTTGAGCATATAAGTATAATATATATATTAGTTTCTTTTAATTCTTCTTCTTCCTGCGTAGAATAAATTGGTTACATTTATGTTTTTAATTATTAATGTAAGTTTAACAATTCAATATGCATGATACATGAAAATTATTGTTTATCTTCTTAGAATTTGTTTATTTAGTTTGATTCATATTTATGAAAGAAGTGATTATATGTTTCTTGATATTTCTTAAAAATTAGAGAATCCATTATATATATAATATTTTTTAATTGTAAATAAAAGTGTACCACTATATTAGGGTCAACCACTAAAAACCCACTAACCGCTATTGATAACATAGGTAAATATCGTATTATACAATATGTTAGTATTTGGAAGTGCATTGATATCATATGTCAACTCGAGGCCCAAAATGATCGTTTATTTAAGTTTTCTCAAGAGCGAATGTAAAAAAGGCTGTACATTTTCTTCTCCATCGCACTTTATCATATAAGCTCTCAAGTTTTCATCTACTTGGGTGTTTGGGTAGAGTGTTTTTGTCAAAGGCAAACTCATTTTTGTTCATTTCTTGACATTATTTTAGGTGTACAAATATAAACCATCTTTCTTGATTTGAAGTCTTTTAGTTGGGATTTCTGTTGACTGATTTCAACTCCGTTTTATTCATTTTTCAAAGGTTTCTTTTCTTCCATTGCTTCCTATCTAGTTTGGAATTACTTCATACCATCCAAGTGAGAAGATAAGGTCAACTTGGCAGGCATAGAATCACTCAGATTACATATTGGGAAGATGGGCAACTGCCCATGTGCATTTTTGCCACTATGGATAGAAGTCGATATGGAGTTGGAAGCCAAGGCCCAAGAGATGGCAGCCAGGTTAGACAGAGATTAAAGCTAAGATAACAGAAGGATACCAAAGTCCTTTTTCTTTAATGAAATTTATTAAATTTAAAACTTAATACTTCAAAACATTTTTATGACATTTTCTAGTACAGTTTGTTTGAGTGCGTGGATGATTGGAATGCTTTGAAATTTTAATCATTTCATTCTTTGTTTGGATAAATATAATTTGGTTCATGTTATGCACATTTATTAACTTATTATGCATCATATTGTCATGAATGTCTTTCCATGGTTCAAGTGTAATCCTCGTTCTTGAGATTTTTTGGATTTCTTTATG
This sequence comes from Brasenia schreberi, assembly GCA_036023115.1. Lineage (NCBI taxonomy): Eukaryota > Viridiplantae > Streptophyta > Magnoliopsida > Nymphaeales > Cabombaceae > Brasenia > Brasenia schreberi. Next base: position 9,207,069 of record JAYKKT010000066.1, read on the forward strand.
AAATTTATTTAGATTTTGTAGGTTCTTTTACTTTTTGAATAAAAAAGGTTGTTTTACTTTACTTCTTGAAAAGTAGTATACATGCAATAACAGTGTCATAAATACCACTTTATATCAGTATAAAGTACATACATTGTTTCTACAACACTGTGCATTTACATATCGGCTATTGCTCATATATCATATTCACATGTGCGAATCACACAAACTTTTCGATTTTTTAGAAGATCAGCTAAAACACACACAAAAAGACATTTCTAGCTTCAGAAAGTGAACAACATTGGGAAAGAGAGCGTTTTGCAGAATTCACTGTCTATAGTGCCAGTATATAGTATATGCATTCATTTAGCTTAGCCAAAGAGCTTGTAAATAAAAGAACCGTGGACCAGTGAAGGGACGCTACCGAAGAATGAAGATAATTTCAAAAAGATGAGTTGGCACAGAATGGAGATAATCACACCGGTACATCCACCAGGAAAAGATGAATCTACTGTTAGTTCTATTCTACCAATGGAAAACTTTTTTTTGATACCACTACCAATAGAAAACTAAGAGAAAGAATTAATACATGTCTATAGACAATTATCAAAACAAGCAAACATAAATCCTGAAAGCCTTACCTTCCCACAACCACAGCTGCCAAAGCAGTGGTTCCCGATGCAAGTGCTGCATCAAGAGAGCAGGTCTCCGCAAGTGCATTATCCGTCTGCAGAAATGCCATAGCAATTACCTTCTCTATCTCCCTTGGAAAATCAGCATCCTCTTGTATCAACTTCGGCAGGTTGTCACATACAAACTTTGCAGCATGCATACCACCATGGCCATCAAAAACCTTTCCCAGATTGTAAAAAGATACCACGTGAAACATTTATTCAACCCCACGCATAAAATTTAGAAGTACAAGATATAGAATAACTTAAGTTCCAAACGCAAGAGGAAAAAGTTCCTTTTCTAAAACATTCTTAACCAAATTATCGAGCACAATAAGAAGGAAAACAAATATGGGTTTGGTTAATAAATCTATTATACTTCAGTTAAACAAATATTGCATTTTTAGTCACCTTCAAATTAAAATGACAAAATTGGAAATTCATTGAGAGTATTATGGTATATGTAAATAATGAGGAACCAAAGAAAAAATTTACCCCATAGAAGGCACTGGGCCCCAAATGCTTGTCATCGTGCAAAAAGTCATCAAAGCAAACATACGCATCTTCCATGGTCTTCCTTAATCCAATATCAGCCCATCCACCAGAGCGAACTACAGGTATAAAATCACTTTCAGAACCACCTGATCTTTTTTCAGTCTCAAGTTTTTCAAAAGCATCTTCCTCCATCTTTACCCCCAACAGTTTTCCCTTGATCTATATTCAAAAGAAAAATGAATCATATTTCTTTACATTACATCTAGAACTTTCTAGCGGGAAAGAAAATTACAGATAGCAATTACCAAAGACACTTCAGATGCCCCAATGATACAAATGACAAACTTGTATAGACATATGTCAGTGCACACACAGGCACAAACACACATATGTATGTATGTAATGTATATATATGTGTATGTTATATAATATATAAGGGATCACCCTGGCATGGCCGGTCCCATGCCTGGACAAAAGAGGCTTGTGTTAGGCTTCCGACAATCAGCATAAAACTTTATCTGATTAATCTACCATGAATTCTAATTTCTCTCTTATCGATGCATTGCAGAGCCTGAATACTGTTAAAAGTAAGCAAGGGCATCCTATGTCATACGGGTGCGGGTGCGGGATACGGCAAATTTCAAAAATTTTGGGTGCGGCGATACAGGTAAGGTATATAATATTATATATAATATTTAAACTACATAAATCAATCATAATACAACTAGTATTTGCTAATTTTGAGTGCACGTAGATATCAATTAGCAAGTTCCCTCATAATGATTTGAAACTTAGAATGATTTTACGAGCTGCAAAATATCCAAGTTATGGATTCAAAGAGTTTTCAGATCTTTTGTAGGATATTGCATATACTAGTATTTGTGCTAGGATCCACTAGTGATGTCATACTCTTCTGTTTTATTGATGTGGCAATGTTCTTGGTCTTCAAATGTGTTTGGTGACAAAGATTATTATGTGCAAAGGCATACAATATGGAGTCAAGATTCCAATCAGATTGATATATAAGAAACCAATTGTCCGCACCCAAAATCATTCAACCTAATATTGTATACAACTAATAGCAAGTACACAACTTTATATTAAAGCAAAACACATAAATGGTAAACAACTACTAATTTCATCATAATACACAAATCAATCTTCATTATCTGGACCCATTTATCCGTGAGTTACAAAAAAAAATGTATTTTTTTTTGCCATGTTGCACCGACACGGTGTTGGTGTCGCACCATTGTTGAGGTCGACACTCCACCCCTTAGAAGTGTCTGTGTGACTTAGAGGGCATCTATATCTTCGCCTAGATATAGTGAATCAATTGCAAAGAGGATTCTCACATCATAGACAGGTGTGAGTAAAGAAGTTAGTCTCGCTACATTATAGCCCGAATATAGTGAACAAATTGCAAAGAGGATCCCCATATTTTCATCATAGATGGATGCGGGAGGTAAGAAAACTAATCCTAGATAATAAGATTCGTATTGATACTTCGAATATCGAAGCATTCACCAACAAGCTAATGAAGGTGGTAGATACTATGATTAGGAGAAAGATTCATGTTCTATGTTTACAAAATACAAAGTGGGTTGGAGAAAATCAAAAGAAATTGAAAATACTGGTTTTAAATTACGGTACTCGGGAAAAAAAGAAGGCATTTTGAGATGAATTATGATCATAAAATTACAATTAGAAGTAGAGGCTTTGAATATAGTTTGTGCATATGCACCTCAAGTATGACTAGAAGATAGAATAAAGAAGGCATTTTTGAGAGGAGTTAAGATAACGTAATTCAAAGAATTCCATAAAAGGAGATGATTTGTGCAAGGACTCATGAAAGAATGACAAACTTCTTTGAAGTTAATATTGGATTACATCAGGGATCCACTTTAAGTTCATATTTATTTATATTGGTATTTGATGAGTTAAAAAAAGATATTCAAGATAAGTACCTTGGTGTATGTTATTTGTAAATGACTAGTGGATGAATCTAAGGAAAAAATTAATAGGAAATTGAAACTATGGAGAAAAACATTATAATGTAAAGGCTTCCAACGTAATAGAACAAAGATAGAATATATGAAATGTACGTTTGGTCATTTGGTTACTTTTGAGGATATAGAAATTAAGATTAGCACACATTGCATTCCTCAAAAGGAAATTTTAAATACCTAGGGTCGGTTTTTTGAAGTGAAAAATTGATGAAGATGTTATGCATGAAGGGTTTAGGTATTCTATGTGACAAGAAGATACCATTCAAGTTAAAAGGAAAATATTATAGAGCAACAACTAAACTTGCTACATTTTTATAGTTCTGACTGTTGAGCAGTTAATCATCAACATACAAAAGATGTTGAGATGGAAGAGTGGTAACACAAGGAAGACCGTATACATAATGGGGTTATTAGAAACAAATTGGGAGTGGCACCAATAGAGGATAAAATGAGAGAAAATTGTTTCAAATGGTTTGAACATGTAAAAGGACGACCAAAAGAAGCTCCACAAGAAGGTATGAAAAACTACAATAACTAAGCCTTTTCTTTTCCCATACTAGATGAGAAGAAAAAAGTAAAAAAAACTAGATTGTCAAAATATTAAAAGAGGAAGAAGAAGACCACAAAAGTGTTGGAAAGAAACAATAAAGAATGATCTAGGTCATGTTGAGTTAAATGCCATCATGGCACAAGATAAGGCTCTATGGAAACAAAGAATTCATGTAGCCAACCCCATCTAGTATGGGAAAAGGCTTAGTTGTTGTTGTTGTGTTTGCTCTCCTTTTTCCTTCAATAAGTAAGAATAGTTTCATCACAAAGCACAAGACAGTGCATAGTATGAATTCCACTATCCTTAAACTAACTGAAAAGCTTATAATACCAAACATGCATCATGAGTCGCTTTAGAAAGTTCATGTCATGCAGGCAAATGAACTTGAACCATATGATTTGGTAAAGTAGCAACTTCATAATCAAAGAATATGTAGGCACCCAGTCAGCAAAACACAATTATGAATCAATATGAAGCCACAAGACACAATTAAACACGAGTACATAAATAGATGAAAGTATCATTTAAAGTAATAAACTGAAAACACTTTTCCAGACCCTGAGGACAAGAACCCAAGCAACAAGTTTCCATCTTTGCTTACCAAAAGAAGATACCCCCACACCTCCACACCCCACCCCTTGCTACATTAGAGCATTTATTATCATCTCAACTCTTACGTTGACAATCTTAGGTGAATGGAGGCAAAGTTGAGCCTTCCCCCTAATAAAGAGGGTCAAAATACCAGGTTCCTTCTGGAGGCGGCCACTTTGTCATCTATCTCATGTGGGTTAGAAAGATCTAATATCCGTTGTGCAATAAAGTCAATTCATTTCTTCACATCCTTGAGATTGACTGACAGCGAGGAGAAACCATCTATGAACTACCATTATCAGGGCAAAAGAAGCCATCACAAATAATTTTAATGGAAGAAAGAGAGATTATGTGCCCGTGTGGAAAATTATTGATAATAGATGGAATAAACAATTGCATTAGCCTATTCATGCAGCAACATATTATCTAAACCCATCATTAAGGTACTCAGCAACCTTCAAAAGGAACGGTGAGGTTAATCGATGCATCATTGATTCTATTGATAGATTAGTCCTTGATGAGAGCATAGCATATGCTATACATCGAGAGATGAAGATCTATGATAATGCTCTTCACTTGATGGGTTTGCCCGTAGCAATTCGCAACTGCATTACTATGCGTCCAGGTAAATTGTTTATCTTCGTATTTAAGTTTCTTAAATCAATACATCTTATATTACTATAGATTATTGTAAATAGTTGTCGATGATCAAAGGCACGAATCAATATCACCAAGTCGCCAAGAGTCAAATGACATTTACTTACGAATGTCTATCTTCAAGAATGATTAACAAGAGCGGAAGCACATACAAAACAAGTCAAGAAGCAGTGCAAGACTACATAACTATTATTCATGAAGTGGTGTCTTATTTATAGACATTACAAGGCTTGAAGAAGTGAAGCAAGAGGGCAAGAGGAGGCCACATTAGTAGCCATTGGGGTGTTGGCCCTGGCCCTGGCCCTTTGGGCATGATAGCGCGGGCCCTAAGGGCCCGCGTACCCTATTACATATTAACACCCCCCTCAAACTTACGGGATATACACTGAAAGTTTGTCAAGTAAAAACTGAAACCGAGAGACGAAAAGCTTTCAACAATATCGGTAGCAAACTTGGTTTGCGACATAAAGTATCCACAACTATTTTTGTTTATCTCAATACCCAAAAAGTAATTTAGCAAAACCAAGTCTTTCATATCAAATTCGTGATGCAGATTAAATTTAACTTCAGCAATTCCCACTTCATCACTTCCAATAATGATCATGTTATCCACATACAAAAGCAAGATAATAATACCAGATTGTGTTTTTCGTACAAACAATGCAGTATCAGTATAGCAAGTCACAAAGTTATACAAATGCATGAATTTTTCAAATCGATCAAACCAAGCTTTTGGAGCTTGTTTCAGACCGTACAAGGCTTTTCGTAGTTTAAAAGCATGACCAGGAGGAAGAGTGATACCAGGAGGAGGACTCATGAAGACTTCTTCATTCAAACAACTGTTCAAAAAAGCATTCTTGACATCATGTTGGTATATATTCCATTGCTTGATTGCACTAATGGTGATGAGAATTCTAATTGTGGTCATTCTAATTACTGGGGCAAAGGTTTCATCATAGTCAATTCCATATTCTTGAGCATAACCTTTAGCAACTAATCTAGCCTTGTATCTCTCAATGTGACCCTTGCTGTGAGTTTTGATTTTATATACCCATCGACATCCAATGACTTTCTTATCTTTAGGCAAGAGTGCAAGTATCCATGTGTGAGCCTTGTCTAGGGCATTGAGTTCATCTTTCATAGCATTTTTCCATTCTAGAATACCTTTAGCTTGATGATAGAACCTAGGTTCCTTAACTTGACGAAGAGTGGCAATCAAATTTCTTCATTGTGGTTCAAAAGATTCATATGACACAAATCACTGAGGTGGTCTAGAAACCCTGGGTTCTAGGCTTGTAATATCAGGTTCTATGTGGGTTTCATGGGTTGTTCTAGGTCGTCTTGTATAATGTGAGGGAAAGGGTTCAACAATTGACCGAGTATCAACAGTGGTGTGTGAAATATCATTGTTGTCAATATGATCTTCTTGAATGTCTTAATGATCTACTGAGTCACAATCATTATCGCTCAAAAACATCTTGGGGAATGAAAGGTTCCGAATTTTCCAAGGATTTGGACTCATAATAAATGTCATACTCAAGGAACTTCACATCCTTTGACACATACAATTTGTCTTCCATATGATCAAAACACTTATACCCTTTTTGTCAATTTCATAACCAAGGAAGACACATTCAATAGCTCTAGGTGACAATTTGTCATTCTTGTCTGTATTCACAAAACATCTACATCAAAAAATCCTAAGTCTTTCATAATATGGAGGGATGTTGTACAATTTTTCGAAAGGTGAAATATTCTCAAGGTTGGATGACGGCATTCTATTTATAAGGTATGCTGCGGTAAGAGTAGCTTCGGCCTATAAGAATTTAGGAACATTACTAGCAATTAGCATAGTTCTACAAGTTTCAATAATATGCCTATGTTTTCGTTCCGCTAGACCATTTTGTTGAGGTGTTTTAGTGCATGATTTTTGGTGTATAATACCATTAATTTCAATAAATTTATGAAATTCATTAGACATGTATTCTCCTCCCGAATCGGATCTAAATATTTTAATGGTTGCTCCAAATTGGTTTCTGATTGTTACAAAATACTATAAATTTTTCAAATACTTCGGATTTGTGTTTTAAGTATATCTATGTAAATCGAATAAAGTCATCCACAAAAATCACATAGTATTGCAATCCTCCTTTATAAACAATGGGTGTGGGGCTCCAAACATTTGAATGTATTAAATCAAAAGCTTTCTTTGGTACATAGTTTCTTTCTCCAAAGGGAAGATGATGCATTTTTCCAAGAAGACAATCTTTACATTCAAAATTTTTCTCTCTAATGCTTTTCATCAAAGAAATGTTACACAATTTTTGAGAGTCCAAGTGTCTAAGTCTTTTATGCCATAGTGTTGCATCTTGGGTTATGTTGCAAAAAGCTGAATTTGGCATTAGAATATCAAGATATTTAAGGATATTAAGGTATTTATGGAAAGGATAGTTTTGGAGATTTAAATAAGATAAAAAAATAATTTTTGCTACGACATAAAACCTCTTTATAGCTAATACAGTTTTTAGAAAATAAGAAGAACATTTAGTTACTTATAAGAGTGACTTGTCACAAACATAAGTTGATTATTTTACTCATAGGAAAAAACATAAACAATGTTGTAAGGATTACAAAGTAATTCTAAGAGAATGCTTAACTATCCAATGACTTTTAGTTATAGATTTGAAAGTAAAAAAGTGGACAAAGAGGCAAAGAGTACATAGAGCCTTAGTTGTGCAAATCAGTCCCTTTTTAAGATACAAACTGATATATATCGTATCGAAAGAAACAAGGTGTATATCATGTCACGCAAGTGTATCGGTCGTATCGTGCGATTATGCTAGTATCACATGCATCGTACGATACGAATGATACGGGTCGTGATGCATGAGTTGAACCTTATTTTACAAGAATTTTACCACTTTAACTTGAGAAAGTTAGGAATAATGATGCATGATACGAAGAATCAATAAGTTCTAAAGATTCAGAGTTACAAATAAGAACAAATTTGAATGAAGTGTTAGGACTTTCTAAGTACACAATTAATGTTAATAGAGTTCCCATGATATGTTAGTCCCAAGCACAAATTTATTAATTACATTAGAATTCCAAAGGTAGTAGTTATTATCTCTTAAATTCTAAGCATAGGAAATATTACCGGTTAGAGTCCCAAATAAAGATATATTAATTATTAGAATTCCAAGAGTAGGAATTATTATCTATTAGAGACCAAGCATAGATTTATTGATGGTAAGTCATATGATCTGTTTTGAATCTTTGATACAAATTTTAAACTTATCCAATTAAACAAAAAACAACAAACAACAACAACTAAGCCTTTTCCCATACTAGACAGGGTCGACTACATGGATTCTTTGTTTCCACATATCCCTATCGTGAGCCATGTTAGCAGTTAACTCCCAATAAGCTAGATCATTCTTTATTGTTACTTTCCATCACTTTTGTGGTCGTCCTCTACCTCTTTTAATACTTTCCAAATTTACTTTTTCTAACCTTCTTACAGGTTCTTCTTTTGATCTTCTTTCAATATGTCCAAACCATCTTAAACGATGTTCTCTCATTTTATCCTCTATTGGTGTCACTCCTAATTTGTTTCTAATAACCTCATTATGTATACGGTCTTTTCTTGTATGACTACTCATCCATCTCAACATCTTCATTTCTGTCACGGACATCTTTTGTACATGTTGATGATTAACTGCCCAACACTCAGAACCATAAAACATGGCAAGCCTAATTGCTGCTCTATAATATTTACCTTCTAATTTTAATGGTATCTTCTTATCACAAAGAATACCTTATGCTCCTCTCCATTTTAACCAACCAGCATTAATTCTATGTGTAACATCTCCATAAATTCTTCCATCACTCTGAAAAAGTGACCCTAGGTATTTAAAACTTTCCTTTTGGGGAATGCAATGTGTGCCAATTTTAATTTCTATGTCCTCTGAAGTAACCAAATGATCAAACTTACATTCCATATATTCTGTCTTTGTTCTACTAAGTCGAAGGCCTTTGCTTTCTAATTTTCTCTCCATAGTTCCAATTTTCTATTAACTTTTTCCTTAGACTCCTCCACCAAACAATGTCATCTGCAAATAACATACACCAAGGTACTTCTTCATCTTGAATATGTTTTGTTAATTCATCCATCACCATTATAAATAAGTATGGACTTAATGTTGATCCTTGATGTAACCCAATATTAACTTCAAAGAAGTCTGTCGTTCCTTCGTGAGTCCTCCTCACACATGTTTTTGCACCATCATACATGTCTCTTATAAGGTTAATATATGTCAATGGGATACCTCTTTTTTCCAAAGTTCTCCAAAGAACCTCCCTCGGTACCCTATGATAAGCTTTTTCTAGATCAATAAATATCATGTGAAGGTCTTTCTTTTTTGCTCTAAAATGTTCCATAAGACGTCTCAGAAGGTGAATCGCTTCAATAGTAGATCTACCTGGCATAAATCCAAATTGGTTCTCTGTTGTACTTGATACTTGTCTTAACCTACGCTCGATAATTCTTTCCCATAATTTCATAGTATAACTCATTAACTTGATACCTCGATAATTCACACAATTTTGAATGTCTCCCTTGTTCTTATATATGGGTATAAGTGTACTTACTCTCCATTCCTCGGGCATCTTTTGGTTTTTCCATATTTCATTAAATAGTCTTGTGAGCCAAGTGATTCCGATTTCTCCTAGTATTTTCCAAACTTCTATAGGAATATTATTAGGTCTTACCAATTTACCACCCTTCATATGTTTAAGAGCCTCTTTGACTTCATTCTTTTGAATACGTCGGTAGAAATTGTGGTTTGTATACTTTTCTGACTTGGCTAAATCTCCTAAACTAATACTAACATCTTTATTTTCATTAAAAAGATTATAAAAATAGTTTTTCCATCTATTTCTTATATCATCATTTGCCACTAGAATTTTTCCATCCTCGTCTTTTATGCATCTAACATAATTAAGATCTTTAGTTTTCTTATCTCTAGCCCTAGGTATCTTAAAAATACCTCTTTCACCCTCTTTTGAGTTGAGTTTTTTATATAAGTCACGATATGGTGACCGAATCATGACGTTGAAATTAGTGTTAGGAGCAGAGGTTTTGAATATAGTTTGTGCTTACGCACCCCAAGTAGGACTAGAAGATAGTATAAAGACAGTTTTTTGGGAAGAGTTAGATAAGGTGTTTCAAAAGATTCTACAAAGGGAGTTAATTTGTTTAGGAGGAGATTTAAATGGACATGTCGGTAAAGAGGCATTAGGATATCAAGGGATTAATGGAAACTTTGGTTTTGGAGATATAAACGAGGAAGGTAGGGAGATTTTGAATTTTGCTATGGCAATTGATCTCTTTATAGTCAATATAATCTTTAAAAAATGAGATGAACATTTAATTACTTATAAGAGCGGCTTATCACAATAAACTTATCCAGTTATAATTACTTATTTTGATTCATGATAATCATTGAGATTTTTTCTTATTTTTATCTATTTTTTATTTTTAAACTATTTTTAATTAAAATTTTAACATACATTATGATACGATACAAAGTTTCCCTCAGGATAGTTGGAGCTCGCGAGAGTTCTATAAGGTAAAGCCAATGATTAGAGGCATCGGGGACGCACCGCCCTCGACCTATTCTCAAACTTTAAATGGGTAGGATGTCACGGCTGCTTTGTTGAGCTCCATGCAGACTCAAGAGCTCCAAGTGAGCCATTTTTGGTAACCAGAACTGGCGATGCGAGATAAACCAGAAGTATCGTTAAGATGCCTAATTGTGCTCTAACCTAAACCCCAAAAAGGATGGTGGTCGATTAAGACAACAGGACGTTGGTCATAGAAGTCAAAATTCACTAAGGAGTGTATAACAACTCACCTACCGAATCAACTAGCCCCAAAAATGGATGGGGATAAAGCGTGCGACCCACACCAAACCATCGAAGCGATTGACAAGCCTTGATGTGTACGAGTTTGTTGCAAAACTTGGGCCGCAAGGGCGGGCATAACGACTACCGATAAAGATCTTAGAGGTAGTAGCAAATATTCAAATGAGAATATTGAAGGCCAAAGAGGGAAAAACTATGTTATCAATAGCGTGCTATAGCGTTTTAGCGGTGCTAAAAACGCTATAGCGGGCAACCTGCCACGACTGCTATAGCGCCGCAAACAGCGCTATAGCGGACCGCTATAGCACTATTAGCGTTCATTTGTTAATAACGTCATTTTAGGCAGGTCGATCCAATTGGATCGGGTCACCCTATCCAAATAAAACAAAATAACCCTTGTCGCAGACACAACCTCTCATCATCTCACTGTCTCCTACCTCTCACCGTTGCTCCCTCCGCCACCACCTACACGACCACCAAACGTTGTTCGTCGTTGCCTACAGGTACTCCTTTCTCTCTTCTCTCTCCCGCCTTTGTTGTCTCTCCCACCTCTCACCGTTACTCCCTCCACCACCACCTACACGGCCACCACCCATAATCCACCGAGCCTACAGGTACTCCTTTCTCTCTTCTCTCTCCCAGTCTCTCTCTTTCTCCGCCTCCGCCATTGCTATCTATCTCTGCCATACTCCCTCCCGTATTGCACTTGCATGCCCTCCTCTCTTGCATCTATGGGCTTCGCGGTTGCCATTACTCGCCACTATTGCTTGAGAACTCGTGAAGAGTTCTCTTTTCTTCTCATTGTGTATATTTCCCGAAAGTATCCGCGTTCATCATCAATCATATACATTTGTTGGTCGCATACTTGAATGTTTCACATTAAATTTGGTTATGCTGAAATCATGCACATCTTAGAATCTTCGTAACTGTGTTGTTGAAACAACATATGTGGCTTTTGATGTGGATAAGCACCCGACTTTAGGAAAGCTTCATGAAGACGTAAAAGCTGGGGACAGTATTTCCAGCTTTGGTTTTGAGGTAGCCCAACTAAATGCACAAGAGCAAAGCCCTTTTATTCATCTTACAGTAATCCTGATCACTTGCGGACAGATATAGTTAGGAGGTCTAAGGACATATGGTCACTTTGCTTAAAAGATTTTATCATTTGTTCTCAATAAGTATGAGTCAGTTGACTTAAGTGCTGATTTCTGGGACTCTTTTTCACTTCTGTCGAGCCTCTAATTGAAAACTTTACCCAAGAAAGCTCTAGGAATGAAAATCCAAGTTCCTTATTCTCTTGCTTTTTGGCTATGAGCAAAAATTATAAACTTGTCCATCTCTTGGAGTGCAGAATTTTCAGTGTAAATTTCGTTCTTCTTATTTTTTGTCTTGTTCTTTATTTATTCTTTTTTTCGAGGTTCTGTTCACGTTTATGGATACTTCTTGTTTGTGATCTGTAGGCTTGTTAAATTTGGAGCTTACACTACTGCCAGAGTCTTTGCCATCACAATGCACTGTAAGTCGAGTGATATCTCCTTGAGCAACTCAAAATTGTTAGACATTATTAATTTTGCAATAGGTTTTTCATTACATTGTAACTCTCCATCTACTTGTTTAGTAAATTATTTTCATATCACAAAATGCAGGAAAGTTGTATAGGACAAAACTATGAGACCTTTGAATTTTGCAGTAAAGGTTTTCAAAATTACTTATTCTTTTTTAAGAATGTAATTTGCTCTTTTGCGACTTAAAAAATTGTTTCTTTTGCAGAAAATTTTCAGGTTCATCGTGTGCAAACAGAAGAATAATCAGATATAAATAAACATGAGATTCAACTTAGCTGAGAAGATGGCAAAGTAGCGGGTTGTCTCTGTGCAGTCCCTGCTCCTGTTCTCTTTCTTTCTCGCTGAAAGTTACAATCGGCCGATTTACGATGATAGTAACTTTAAGGTCATTAAATATCAGTTTTACGATGATAGTCCAATTTACCTAAATGTCATTAATAAGGCTTATTTAAAACTAACTTTAAAAACAAAATAAAGCAGAACATAATACAGAAGATAAATAACAAATAAACTAAGGTGAAGTTGTCGTCTCTTGACATTTCTTTTATCAGTTTGAATGCTTCAAACCTCCCTCTCAAGTTGGGTGAAAGATGGATATTATACCCAACTTACTACATAATTTCATCAAGAGGTTTATGTTAAGTGCCTTCATAAGGATATCAGCACTCTGACTTTCTAACCTCACATGTTCTAGCTGAAATTCCTTAGTATGTATGCTGTCTCGTATAAAGTGGCAATCAATTTCAATATGTTTTGTTCTCTCATTATAGACTAGGTTAGAGGCTATCTGTATTACTGCTTTACTGTCACAAAATATAGGAATAAAGTCACCCGAATGTAGACTTATCTCCATTAGTAGAGAACGCAGCCACTTTCCTTCACATATGTCAGATGCAATTGCTCTATATTCAACTTCTGTTGTTGACCTTGCCACAACTTATTGTTTCTTGCTTTTCCATGATACTATATTGCCTCTAACAAGGGTTATATATCCTGTAGTTGATTTTCTATCATCTGTAAAACCTGCCTAATCAGTAACAATATAAACTTCAATATTTGTATGACCATTGTCCTTTTATCCAGGTGTAGCCTTTAAATATCTTAGTATATCAAAGACAACATCCATATGGGACTTTGATAATGACTGCATGAATCTGCTGACGATGCTTACTGCATATGCAATGTATGGACGTGTGATGGTCAAATATATAAGTTTTCCAACAAGTTGTTGATATCTAGTTATATCCACCTTATCAGTTCCGTCATCTATTCGGAGTTTTTAATTAACATCCATAAGAGTATATATTGGTTTGTAATTTTTCAATTTAACCTCTTGCATAAGTCCAATGTATACTTTCTTTGATTTAAGAAGATATTAGTGCCTGAGTAAGCCACTTCAATACCCATAAAATAATATAATCTTTCTAAATCCTTGATATCAAACAATTGATGTGGATCCTATTTTAATTTTTGAATTTCTTCAACGTCATTTCCTGTTACAATAATATCATCAACATATACTAATAATTCTGTTAACCTCTCCCCCTTTTAAAAAATAATGTGTGATCACTCACACTCTTCTGATATATGATGCTTTTACTGACCACGCTCTACGAGACTGTTTTAGTCCATAGATTCCCTTCTTTAACCTATAGACTTTATTCTCTGAATTTACACAGCCAGGTCGTAATTCCATATAGACTTCTTCTTTGAGTTCTCCGTAAAAATGCATTTTTCACATCCAGTTGCCACATAGTCCAATTCTTTTGGGCTGTAATGCTGATAATGACTCATATAGATGTGAGTTTTGCTACAAGTGCAAATGTTTCTTTTCGAATGTCACTTTTTGCTTTGTCTTAAAAACACTTCTTCAACTACTGCCCAAATCTCTGCAGTTGATTCTAAATACATAAATGTTTTACTAATAGACTGATTCATTGATTGAAGAAGTCATGAGCTTATTAAGGCATCATCTTTGGACCATCTCTCAAAATCTGCATTGTCTTCATTTGGTTGTGGTTGGCTTGGTTTAATCTCTGATAGTTTCCCATGAGCACGTAGAACTAACTCAATTGACCTTGCTCATTCTCTGTAATTTCTTTCTTTCAAACAAATATTTGTGATTTGGAATAGCTCTAGTTTCTGTTCGTTACCACCTATAGCTGATTATTGTTCCTCTTTCATCCTTCTTTCCATTATTTATATACTTGAGTATGTTAACTAATATAACTGTATTTGTTTCTGGCAGGAAATATTCTGCAATTTCAGCTGCTAGTGTACTGATTATTGTTTCACTTCAATATAGATAAGATGCAGTTGACAGTTGATGTCACACGATATGATATGCAACTGCTGTTTGGACAAAACAAAAGAAATATGCATACCTTGCCTTGCCGATCCTTTAATATATGTTCCTCTTATATTATATTTGGTCGATCTGACAGTCTACGTTCAGATCAGTTTAACATACACCAGATGCAGTTTGTACCTTAATACGCAGTAAATTCTGCGTGACTGATTTTTTGGTGAAGATGAGACAGATATTTAGCCTATTATATGCCAGATTCTGTCTTGCCAAACAAGAGGAACCAAATACTAGGCCTGTTATATGCCCGATTCCTTATTCACTTCAATGAAAATAAATATTTGGCCTGTTATATGCCAAAGTCTACCATGTCCATTCAACGACGGGCAGATTCAATTCTGTAAATGGCTTTATATGCCAAATTCTGCCCTGTCCATCCAACGACGGGCTGATTCACTTCAGCAGCATCTTTCTTCAATACAGTTTGTAGCTGTAATGCGTGTGCAATGCTCTGATACCATGTGCAAACACAAGAATAATTAGATACACATAAACATGAGATTCAACTTAGCTCAAAAGATGGCAAAGTAGCGGGTTGTCTCTGTGCAGTCGCCGCTCCTGTTCTCTTTCTTTCTCGCTGAAAGTTACAATCGGCTGATAGGATTTCACGCCCTTAAATATCAGCTTTACAATGATAGTCTAATTTACCTAAATGTCATTAATGAGGCTTATTTAAAACTAACTTTAAAAAAAAATATAAAGCACAACATAACATAATACAGAAGATAAATAACAAATAAACAAAGGTGAAATTGTCGTCTCTTGATATTTCTTTTATCTGTTTGAATGCTTCAACACATCAAGCTTGCATAGAAGGAGAGATCATGTCAATGTTGGATCATCCTTTTCTTCCAACGCTTTACATTTCTTTTCAGGTCATTCCATTTTTCTTTGCAAAGTGCCCATTAATTGATCATTAAGCTTTTGCATTTTGATTTCGGCGCAAATTGAGTTTTATCACTTATGAAAGAAGTGGTTGTGTTTCTTGATATTTCTTAGAAATTAGAGAACCCGTTAACGCTAAATCCGCTATATCCCCACTATAGTGGATTATATAATTTTTGAATCATAAATAAAAGTGTACCGCTAAATCCACTATATCCCTGCTAACGCTATATGAGGGTCGACCGCTAACCGCTATTGATAACATAAGGGGAAAGGTTCAATGTGAATGACACTTGTACATGGGTTAGTCGATTCAAAGAGGGCACGGGATGCCCGTAGGATAGCATGGATCATGCAAACCTCAAAAGAGGTTAAAATTCTCTAACCAGGGCGTGGCTGTTGACAACAACGTTAGGGAGTTCGGGGACGTCGGTCGAAGGCCAGGCCTTGAGAAACGACACAGCCAAAGATAGGGTCCAAATGTTGGAAGAGAACCGCACATATTGCTGTGTCTGGTGCACCCTTGGCAACCCTTGAAAATCCGGATGACCGGGTACCGCTCACGCTCAATCGTACTTATAACTGCATCATATCTCCAAGGTGAACAACCTCTTGTCAATGGAATAATGTAGACAAGGAAAGTCGGCAAAACGAATCCATAACTTCGGAAAAAGGATTGGCTCTAAGGGCTTGGCATGAGGGTCCCTGTCCTAAACCCGCCTGTCGCATGCCAACCGGGAGACAGACTGGGAACAACTCCCTCGAGGCCCTTTCCCAAGCACCGAACAGCCAATTCAAAATTGGTACAGACAAGGGGAATCTTGTTTAATTAAAATAGTCCCTGCGAATGTTGACACAATGTGATTTTTGCCCAATACTCTAAACCAATGTTATCTGTATCACACTGTATCGTATCGTGAGACACCATAGTGTATCGCAATTAAAGACTTATCGGTCCGTATCGTACACCCAGGGACCCTTATATAAAGGGTCCCGACCGAACGAAAACCCGCATTTTTATGGGTTTCCTTGGTTTCTTCAGAGCTCCCCTAGTGTGGTTCTTGGCATCCTTAGTGTTCAAGGCTCCAAAAACGTGCTCTACGGTATCCGTGTAGGCCTCCTAACTCGGATTTTGGTATATTTTTAGTGTTTTTCTTCATTTTTTCCTTTGTATTTGTTGTTTTTTTGTGTTATTTATATTTTTCTTTTTTTGATTGACAAAATATGAAGTTATTAAGTGTGTGGATATGATTTTTATTGCATTCATGAAGTGGGAGACACTCTATTTTAGTGTTATTTGAAGATTGGGGATTTACGAAGTGTTTTTATTTTCAGGTTTTTTATTAAATTAAAGTGCTCAATTATGATGGTAGGAAGGGGTGATAGCAGTGTTATCCGTATCGCACCGTATCGTACGATACGGTGCGATACGTATCGTATCGTGGGAAGCCACGATACGATACGATAACCTGTATCGTAAGATACAGGTTATCGTGCCGTATCGTACGATACGGTACTGTATCGTATGATACGGCCCGTATCGCCCGTATCGTACGATACGGGCGATACGCCCAAAAATTTTTTTTTTTCAAAATTTTTTTTTTTCAAATTTTTTTTTTTCAAAAAATTTTTTTTTTTCAAATTTTTTTTGCATGTTTCTACCCTCTCTTCACTTCCCTTAAAGGCATCCTCCAATATGCTTATAATTTGGGTTTATAATTTCATTTATTTAATAAAAATAATGTATAAAAAAAAATTATGACAAAATCATTTCCCTTTCTGTTACAACTTTTAGGTATATTTTTGCTAACAGTTTCTAATTTCATAAGATCGTAAACAATTAAAAACATTTAATTCTCTCGGTTCATTGAGTAGGGATTTCACAACTTCACTATTTTAAGGTTCACGTTACATGACTTCCATTGAGTTGAACATGATCAATGTGTGTGAGGCTTAACTCAGTCTGTGAAGTGAGAAATGAAGCTCATGCATTAGTTAAAAAGCTAGTCTCCAATAAGAGAAAAAGGGGACATTATCAAGTAATAATATAACATCATTAAGGTGTCATAGACTCAATAATCAAAGAAATGGAGCTCTTTGTTTTGCTCACATATGAAAATTAGCAAATATGACAACTACATGTACAAAGATAGCAGTTTGTTAATTTTGATATATTACATGAGTGAATTATGGAAGATAACGAAGAAAATGCACTCCTAAGTCCTAACTGAAGAAGACATTGCATGAATTAATTTGAAGTACAACAACATCATCAAGGAGAAGATGAAGATTATTTAGTTAATGATCCTGATACAAATTTACAATATGTAAAATATAAATGTATTTCATTTTTTGATTCAAAATATATAATTTTGGATGCAATTGTTCAATATTAAATGTTCAATTTGTGCTAAACTTTGCATTATATGAATTTAAAGCAATTACCAGATTTTTTCAAAATTTTCCAGAATTTTCTTGATTTTTTTCGGATTTTTACTAATTTTATTGATTTTTTAAATAATTTTTATAGTTTTTTAATATTAAAGTACGATACGATACGCCCGTATCGTGGAGCCCAGCGATACGCGATACGATACGCGTCGGACAACACTGGGTGATAGAGACTCATTCTCGTTCTGATGATCCGACATGGCAATGGAGTACACCAGTTAAAGGTTCCAAATTGAATATAAGATATTTATTTTGTAAGAGGGTGGTTAGTGGTGGAATTTCACGGTTAAAACACTACTTAGTAGGGACTAGGAAAGAAGTTGCTCTTAGAAGTTTGCCAGAAGCCATTAAATGGCAATGTCTTCAGATGATTGATAGTATACAAGAGAGGAGACAGCAAAAGGATGATTTGGAGATGTTTGAAGAAGATGATGATTATTGGATTCACTCATAGTTTACCTTCAGATGCCAAAATAGAGATTGGTAGTAGCAATTCACGAGCACTTAGTAGGGGAAAGAGGGTTGTTGAAGACTTTGGTGGTGGTAGAAGAGCAAGTTCAAGAAGGAGTAGAGGAAGAACTGCTTCTAACATACATTCATTTTTTCCTCCTACCACTATACCTGGTGCTCAACCTAGAATTCGTGCTGCTATGACTTCAAAACAGTCTTTAGGAGTACATTTTGGAATGCATGTTTTAGACTATTGAGGATTACATGTCCATTATAGAAGGTTTTGAGATTGGCTGATAGCGAGGAGAAACCATCTATGGGCTACCTTTATGAAGCCATGAATAGGGCAAAAGAAGCCATCATAAATAATTTTAATGGAAAAAAGAGAGATTATGTGCCCGTGTGGAAAATCATTAATAATAGATTGAATAAATAATTATACCAGCCTATTCATGCGGCAACATATTATCTAAACCCATCATTCATTCAGGTACTCAGCAACCCACAAAAGGGACGGTGAGGTTAATCGAGGCATCATTGATTGTATTGATAGATTAGTCCCTGATGAGAGGATAGTAGATGCTATTTATCGAGAGATGAAGATCTACGATAATGCTCTTCACTTGATGGGTTTACCTGTATCAACTCGCAACTGCACTACTATGCATCCAGGTAAATTATTTATCTTCGTATTTAAGTTTCTTAAATAAATACATCTTATATTACTGTAGATTATGTCTCTAATATTTGTTTTTTTCTACAGATGTTTGGTGGAATAGGTTTGGAACTGATTGTCCAAATCTTAGAGATTTTGCAGTGAGAGTTCTGAGCCAAACCTGTAGTGCAACGGGTTGTGAAAGGAATGGGAGTGTCTTTGAACACATCTATACAAAAAAGCGTGCAACAGGTTGGAACATAAGAGACTGAATGATTTAGTTTTTATTCATTGTAACATGCGCCTTCGTGAAAGGTAATGTTGTATTACTTAAATGTTCAATTCAATAAATTGTTTAACTTTAATTGTTAATATTATTTACTAATTGCTTATCTTTCTTTGTTGTACACAATTAAAAAAAGTAAATAGACAAGAAAGCCAATTTGATCCAATAAGTTTGGATAATTTTGATATATTAGAAGGCTGGATTACAGAAGACAGTAAAGAAAAAGACCTCCTAACTGAAGAAGGCATTACATGGATTAATTTGGAAGGAGCGCAACAACAATATCAAGGAGATGAAGAATTTGATTTCCAAGCAGAAGATGATGTTGATGATGATGAGGATCTTCAACAAGGAGAAGATGAAGATTATTTAGTTGATAATCCTGATTATAATTTGTAAAATGTAAATGTATTTCATTTTTTTATTCAAAATATGTAAATTTGGATGCAATGGTTCAATGTTGAATGCTCAATCTATACTAAACTTTGCATTATATGAATTTAAAGCACTTACCAGTTTTTTCTTGATTTTTTTCAGATTTTTACTAATTTTTCTTGATTTTTTAAATAATTTTTGTATTATTTTAATATTAAAGTATGATACGGGTGATACGATACAATGCGCCCGTATCATGGAGCCCAGCGATACGCGATACGATACGCGTCAGACAACACTACTCTAAACAACAATAATAATGTGATTTTTTTTGGCCCAATACTCTAAACAATAATAATAATATGATTTTTGCCTAATGTTGTGCACAACAATAATGAAACTTCGAAGGATTATAAAAAAGCAAAGAACAAAACAAAAAAAAATTGTCACTAAACCAAAAGCCAAAATTTGAGAGAATTTATACAAAAAGCTCAACTTAAAAAAAAGTGAAAGAGATATTTTTAAATTGCTAAGGCTAGGGCTATGTTATCAATAGCGGTTAACGGACTGTTAGTGGTTGACACTAAAATAGTGGTTACGAGGATATAGCGGATTTAGCGGTTCACTTTATTTACGATTAAAAATAATTATATAATGGATTCTATAATTTCAAAGAAATATAAAGATGCAAATAACCATTATATTATACTTATATACAGTGTATCATTTTGGTTATATACACTATTTTATAATTATACACTGTATCATTATACTTATATACAGTGTTGTTCGACGCATATAGTATCGTGTATCATTTTGGTCCACGATACGATATATATTGTATCGTAGTGTATCGTAATTTAATATTAAAAATTTTTTAAAAAAAATCAGAAAAAATTTAAAAATAATCTAATAATTGCAAAGAATTCATATAATGCAAAGTTTAGTACATATTGATCATTCACCATTTAACAATTAAAAAAAATTACATATTTTAAAGCAAAAAAAGAAATACATTTACATTTACATATTGTAATGAGGATCAACTAAATAATCTTAATCTTCTCCTTGCTGAAGATCCTCACCACCTTCTGCTTTAAAATCAAAATTTTCATCTCCTTGATGATGTTATTACGCTCCTTCCAAATTAACCCATGCAATGTCTTTCTTCTCTATTTACCTTTTTTAATTGCCTACAATAAAGAAAGATATGTAATTAAGTAAATAACATTAATAATTGAAGTCAAACAAAATATTGAATTGAATCTTTAAGTAGTAACTAATACAATATTACCTTTGGCGAAGCAGCAAATTACAGCGGATGAAAACTAAGTCATTGAGCCGCTTATGTTTCAACTTGTGCTTTTTTCTATGGATGTATGCAAAGACACTTAAATTCCTTTCACAACCCGTTGCACGACAGGTTTGGCTCAAAACTCTTACTGCAAAATCTCTAAGGTTTGGGCAATCACTTCCAAACCTATTCCACCAAATATATGTAGAAAAAGACAAACATTAGAGAGTTAATCCCCAATAATATAAGATTTAAGAAATTTAAATACGAAGATAAACAATTTACCTAAGCACATATTAGTGTGATTGCAAATTGCTACAAGCAAACTCATCAAATGAAGAGCATTATCATAGATCTCCATCTCTCGATGTGTAGCATATGCTCTACTCTCATTAGGGATTAATCTGTCTATCCAATCAAGACCTCACCGTCCCTTTTGAAGCTTGTTAAGTACCTGAATATTGGGTTTATGTAATATATTGTTGAATGAATCGGTTGATGCAATTGTTTTGTTCCGTCTATTATCTATAATGTGGCTTCATAAAGGTTGCTCATAGATGGTTTTTCCTCGCTATCAGTCAATCTCAAAACCTTCACTAAAAGACATGTAATCATCAACAGTCTAACACATGTATTCCAAAATATACTCCTGAAGACCGTCTCTCAAATCTCATTCAACTTTTTGTTTCTTCTATTTTGAGGCAACTCTCAAAATTATTGTCACTTATCTAAGGAGAACATTCTCTTTAAGGCTTGCTTCTGTCTTACAATGCTTTATATAGATAATAAATTAGTTACAAACCGAGTTGCAGGCTTGTAGCTGTACGAAGAAGCTTTGCACCATCTGTATATCTCCTTATCACACACAATACAAAAGAATGGTTGTACATAAATTTAGTGATATATTGGCAACACTCCGTTACTGCCTTTTTATCTCACCTCACCAATATCCTCAAGGATGAGCTAAACAATGGGTTGCGCATGGTGTCCAATAGAAAGTCCCATAAGTATATGCTAACTCCTTCCCAGCTACTTTATAGTTAGTTGCATTATCTCTAATGAATTGGACTACATTCTCTATCCCAACCTCGCATAATACCTTATCAAACTCTTGCCTTAGGATCTCTATAGTTGTTTTGAAGTCATAGCAACACGAATTCCAAGTTGAGCACCATGTGTAGTGGTAGGAGGTAAAAATGAATGTATGCCAGAAAAAGCTCTTCCTCTACTCCTTCCTCTTCTACCACTTCCACTTTCAAAATCTTCAACAACCCTCTTTCCCCCGATTAGTGGTCGAGAACTACTACTATCAACCTATGTTCTAACATCTGATGGAATACTATTAATCAATCCAATAGCATCATCATCCTCTTCCTCAAACATCCCTAAATCATCACTAGGGCACGATTGGCGGACAGTAGAAATAATGTTGTTTGGATCGGGTCGATCCAATTAGATTGACCCGATCAAAATGAAAGAAAACTACTTTCGGTCTCTCTCTCTCCCGCGGTCCCTAACGACGCAGACTCTCTCTCTCTGACGGCTCCGCCTCTACTGTCTTGTAATGCGGTTTTTTAGCATATTTAGGTAAAACTACTTTTTCTTAGGTTGTTTTCT
This sequence comes from Brasenia schreberi, assembly GCA_036023115.1. Taxonomy (NCBI): domain Eukaryota; kingdom Viridiplantae; phylum Streptophyta; class Magnoliopsida; order Nymphaeales; family Cabombaceae; genus Brasenia; species Brasenia schreberi. The sequence goes on from JAYKKT010000066.1 coordinate 9,229,889, forward strand.
TTATTTGCTTTTCTTTCTTCTCTAAGGCAACTTCTTGTTATAATCATCAACATGTACAAAAGATGTCTGTGACAGAAATGAACATGTTGAGATGGATGAGTGGTCATACAAGAAAAGACCGTATACATAATGAAGTTATTAGAAACAAATTAGGAGTGGCACCAATAGAGGATAAAATGAGAGAATATCGTTTAAGATGGTTTGGACATATAGAAAGAAGATAAAAAAAAGAACCTGTAAGAAGGTTAGAAAAACTAAATTTGGAAAGTATTAAAAGAGGTAGAGGACGACCACAAAAGTGTTGGAAAGAAACAATAAAGAATGATCTAGCTTATTGTGAGTTAACTGCTAACATGGCACACGATAGGGATATGTGGAAACAAAGAATCCATGTAGCCGACCCCATCTAATATGGGAAAATGCTTAGTTGTTGTTACCAAAACTAGAAATTTGGAACCACCAATCCTGTTTTGGAACTGCTGGTTCCGGTTTTGAAACAGATATAACCAAAATCAAACCGGGTGAGACCCAGTTCCAATTCGGGTTTCACCGGTTCCTGACCAGTTCAGTTTCATTTAAAACCACTATGCCGGTTAGGAACTACTATGGATTAGGCTACTGCTACCATGTAAAAATAGACAAATTTAAGAGGTCAAATAAACTTTCTTGTGTGCCTTACCCAGGTATATCTCTTCCGTTGTCTCCTAATAGACGTCTCCAATATGCTTTTGCGCGGTTCTTGAGATAAATCAGATGTAGTCTATGATGATACAAATGCAAAAACAGAGACCAGATGCTTCAAGAATCTGGAAAATGATGAGTTCTTTTGATCTTCCACCCATGAACAAATTGTTTCCCACGGTTGCAGGTTTTTGAAAAATAGACACCAATGGGATGACGGTATTGACTGATATAGCTCCGAATTAGGGTTTGCTGGTAAATCACACGAGCTTTAAATCTTAGAGAGAGGGGCAGAGAGAAAGAATAAGACGCAGAAACATAGCACACAACTTCTGCTACTTGAGATTTTTCAACTTCCTTACAAGTTTTAGCATGCTGTATTAATGCTTACTAACGCTTCATACTACAATTTTCCACATGAACCTCACTGTTTATTTCTATTTTTTCTTTCTTTAAGGTACCAATTAGGCCGTTTAGACCCTACTTAAGTTTTTCTGAGCGCTGGGAATTGTTCTACCGCTAATGACTCTGATAACATGGGCAAAGCTATAGGATTCCATCTAAATCTGTACATCCAGTGAATGAAAGGTAAACAAAAAAATATATAGGAGAACAAGTTGGAGCATTTTTGTTACATATAACCTCATGCAAATGTACAAACAAATTTTCCCAGTAACTTCGTGTAATCGTAACGCACTTTGACTTCAATGTTATCAAACGAATTGAAGCACAGATACAGGCAGAACAATAGAGCTCGAGATGGTCTAAAGGGAGGAACCTCAAGATATACCTCCCCATTGTCCTCGTCATATGCTCCACCAACAAAGCATCCCACCTTCTTCTCCTTCTAAAAAACCAAACACGAAAAGGAAAAACAACACATTTCAAGCATGCGCAGAAACTGAAGTTACAGGTAAGCTCACTCAAACGGAAAGGCCCCAGCTCTCATAAAAACAACAAAAACACACAGAACAAAAGGAAGAAACTCCGTAACTTACTAAAACCGCTTCAAATCCAAGAGAAGATCAATAACAAGGAAAAATCCAGCATAACAAATTACGTACAAATGAAGGAAAATTACCCACCACCAACCTTTTAACATCATTTTCTTCATTCTTAGCCAAATAATTCAGAATCAAAGAGCCAATACAGTGAGCAAGAGCAGAAAACCCTAACATTCGCACTAAAAGAAAAAGAAAGAGGACAATTACCAGAGAGGCGTGGCGGACAAGCGGGCTCTTGGCACAAGGCGAACCGAATCGTGCGCCAGCAAGGCACTGCCTATACGCACTGCCAAGTGGGTTCGGTGGACGATCTCGCTCCCCCGACGAGCTCCCATTCTCCCCAAACGTAGTCGCCTCCATTTTCCTCACATCTGAAGGCCAGACGAACGCCAGATGGGAAATGCAGGAAAAGAACGCGTTTGGGAAACCCTAGCAGATGATCTTCCGCGGTATCTGAAGCAGATAGATTCGATTCGGATGCAGTCTCAGCTACCAGAGAGAGAGAGAGAGAGTTCAAATTTTCAACTGATGGAAATTTTTAGGGCTTTGCTTAAATCGCTTTCCCTTTTTCCTTTCGCCACCCACTGTTCTTTTGTGGCGATCAGTTGTCACAGTGGTCCGGAAAAAACAATCACGACACAATTCGTCCGCAACACACGCATTATCAGTCGTGTAGGCCACGGAACTACCAAACAAACAGTGCATTCTGCTCGAACACTTGCAAAGTATCTTACGACCGCTAAACGAGTCGACTGGTTTCATTGCTTATACTCGTGTCGTGTCAGAGTGCGATTCCCACCTAGACCATACACCTCCTCCTGGTTCAAGTACTAACGTTGACGGCCTATTTGATTCAGAAGTCGACACGTGGATAGAAAGCTGTTGCGGCATGACGAAGCTACACGCGACGCCTGTCTGTAACCAACAATACTTCAGTCAAGAGTCAATGGCGTTGGAACTGTAAACGTGTTGGATCCGGGTTGTCAACCCGAAATCTGCGGGTGTAAGGGTTGTTCATATACTACGCGACACGGAAACCCTTTCGGGACACGACGCAGAAAAGGAAAACCATGTTCATGTTGGGTATCTCATACCATGTGGTATGTTCTTATTGGCAAACAGTGATACGAAAAATAAGTTGAATGGAATTGAGTTTTATACAAAACAGGTCACATGATTTTTGTTTACTCAAGTTATACAATTTTTAAAAGAAAAGATTTGTAATGAATAAAAATAGGATTGTACTATCTCGTTTTAATAGAGCACGGAAGCTTACATTTGATTGCTCGAGTTCATAGTCTTAAGCCTTGTAATCAAACACTTAAAGTTATTACATTGCAAACTTTTCAAAGAATAGAAAAGAACACTCTACAAGTTTAGACAAAGATATGCTGGCTTGCCAAAATTTTTATCCATATGAGTTCATGAGCTACCAACTATATAAAAGAATATGTAGGAGCTAAACTTTGACTCCTCTTAGTAATCACGTGCACACTTTAGATATATCAATTATACTTTAAAAATATTAATATAAATTAAATATCACTAATGCACATTAAATCCAACAATACAACGTGAGTATGCCTAACCAGCTTGCCTTTGAAAGAAAAGTTCTATGTTGTTTATAAAACAGCATTTTGCTCTTTTGTTGAAACGGGCAGATTAAAGCTTAAATACCTTTCAATTGCACTCAATGTATGACTAATGTTTCATGTTAAGTATCGTCGCTTGATTCTTTTGTCTATAGTCGTTTTCCAAGATATTACCCAGAGCATCTTGTTTACTGCAAATATCTAGGAATTTTCGAGATTTGTGATTGATTCTCACGTGTCGGGACACATCATTTTTAGTTGGGAGCGTCTGCTCTTCTGGATGTCACGAACAACTCATGCTTGATGGTGGTTCTCATGGGGAGACGATGAAAATCGAAGCAACGATCGAGAAGAAGGGTGGATTGATGGAAATGGACCAATCTTGTTGATGGGACGTCCGCTATTGTGTGGCTTCAACCGCTCTAACCGGCCCCACCTTTATCGCCTCGTTTCTCACGACCGCAATAGCCCAACTCCTTGGAGTTTTCTTGTTTGCCACTCTCTCTAGTAACCTCCCGTTTCCTCCCTCTTTCTCTCAGAGTTTGAGACGCCATGGCTTCTACTACATCCATGGCGTCCATCTCAAGATTTCTTGCTCAAAAGGATGTCGGTAGACCGGCTCTTGTTGCCTCTGCTAACAAAAGCTCTCTTCTTTCTCTAAGGCGGACTCCATTTTTTGTTGGTAGGTTAGCTTTATTTTCAGCGCCATTGTTCTTTATCTGGTTTGATGGTTCATGTGTTCCGTTGGCATGTGTTAAATCTCATCTTCAGCTTGATGCTGGTCTTTTGATGTGGTTGACATGATTGATTCACTGATGTGAAGCAGGTACAAGAAGTGAATCTTCTGTATCTTGTAGTTTGAGAAGTTCTGAGGCTGAGAACAGTGGTCTGCGAGCACATCTCGGCCTAGGCATTCCGTCCTTGCTATCTCAGAGATCAAGGTGTGGTGCCATCGTCCATTCGTTTCAGTCCTCGGTTATTCCTGTTTTAATAAGATCTTAGTTTTAACTTGGTTCATTTGGTGAGCAACTTAGAGTAATATAACCTGTGATTTTGTGGTTTTGAACAGGTCACTGATATTAACTTCTTCCTTCTTCATGTGTCGAAAGTGACAATCTGGTTCCTGCTATGATATTGTTGTTCGTGAAGCATCTATTGGGTGGCATTAGGCTGTAGTTGTGCCCTCAATTTTGATCAGGCACTGTATAGAAGTGCTAATTCAAGGATAAGAACTCACTTGCATTGCGTTTTTGTGATTATTTTTGGAAACTTCAGTAGCGTGTACCTCTAGTTATATGCTTAAGTTCTATTGGGGTCAGAATTGTATAAAAGCTAGGCGTAAGTGTAACTGCGTGGCCTAATGCTCTGGATACTTAAGTTGCTATCCTAAAACAGTCCTTGAGAAATCTCTAGATGTTAATAAATAGAGATCCTTGAATACGTTTAGCACTTTAATCAGATTTGCAAGGGTGGCTTCCTACAAGTATCAAACTATGAACTATCCATTAAGCATATTGAAGATAAGACTTTTGAAATGTGGTCTGTCAGCTTATCATGCAATATGCAACTGGACAACTAATAGCTCAGTGGCACCAAGCTACCCACAACTTGCATTTGGGTGTTCCCATGCCTAATCTCATCATCCCTTTATTTATTTTGCACAAAGGGACTATGTTCTACTACTACTACTACTACAACTAACCCTTTTCCCATACTAGATGGGGTTGGCTACATGGATTCTTTGTTTTTTTAGAATCCATGTTAAGTCCGACAAAGTTTTACGCTGGCAGCCTAACGCAACCCTCCTCCTTTTTTCGAGCTTGGGACCAGCCATGCAAGGGTGATCCCTTACATAGGCGGAGTTGAGCTATGTTCTACTGAACAGTTAAAATAATTTAAGGAAGAGGGTGTGTGTGGGGTGGGGTGTTGGGGGCTTGTGCAGAGGCAGCTGGATGTGTTTCTTCTATGCGGTTAGGCACAATAACATGCCTACAAGTAGAAGAGACGCATGGACCTGAGGTGACTTAACCTGGAAGGCATTGCCGAACTATTGTAGCTGTTTGGGATATCAAATTCTAATCACTCAAATTACCAGGCTGGAACAGGTACAGCCATGAAATAGGGCCCTAGCCTGAGATGGACCATATTCTGAAGGATGTAACCCTTGCTGGAGTTCCCTGAGCTTGCCCATGCCTACTGCAATCTGTATCTAGTTATGACTTAGTGGGGAACTGGTTTAAGCTTTTCCATCTTCAATGCATGCTAGTGAGCCGCACATACTTTACCTTCCTTTGTTATGTGGTTTGGAAGAGCATAAGCCTGTTTAGCAGAAGTACAGCATATCCTCTTATTACTGCTTTTCGATCTATACCACACATAATTGTAGTCCTCCTTGGTTGGCTGATAATGTCCTCATTTTGAGAGGCCTCACCTTTCAAGTAAGGAAACATGGTGTCATGAGTTTTCAGGTGGCCGATACTTACAATTGAGTTAGGCATTCTTGAATTTTTTCCATGTTGTAAGGTATCAGTAGCATTGCAGTACACTGAAGTGGCAAATAAGTTTGATACAGGATTGTTGAGTTCAGTGAATGGATAAGTGCCAAAGGTGCCGATTTAAATGGTTCTGAAACATTTTCATATATGTGTTTTTATAATTGCTCCTTTTTTAGGAAAATTACAAACTGAAATAAGACAAGCTTATCGAACTCTTGTCATACTCTCTTACCTAAGCCTTTTCCCACACTAAGTGGGATAGACTAGAGGGTACAATACGAGGACTTCCTAGGTCACCCATCCTAGTACTATTCTCGCCCAAGCACTCCTATCTATAAGGTTCGGATGGGATCCGGTGTATTCATGCTCAAAAAGCCATACCCTTACTGGCTGTCGGCTACCTAAAGCAACCCTCTTTATATGGGCTTGGGACCAGCCATGCAGGGTGATCCCTTTACATGTGCAAAGTTTTATATGGAACTCCTGTCACATGTGTCATTAGTTATCTTGAATATAGTGTTGGCAAACATGCTCAATCTTGCATGGAGATAAGTTTCCCTTTAATATCTTTGATTCTCTGTAGTTTCCCATTACCTTGATGTCATATCTATTTCACATGCATATTCAATTATTATTGTAGGTAGCACCTGTATTGATTGTGTTCTTCGATATTTACAAACTGTCAGGATACCTCACATAGTGTGCAAAGCTGAAGCAAACGTTTCTGGAGATATTTCTAAGAGCTCTGCAGGTGGCATGAGTCAATATGAGAAGATAATCGAGTTGTTGACTACTTTGTTTCCTATCTGGGTATCTCAATTTCTTGTATAATCAATGGAAATTAAACTTGTTTGGTATTTATTTCTGGCAGCTTTTGGTAGGAAGGCAAGGTTCATTTTGGCTAGATAATAAACCAACATTTATTGAACTAACACTTTTCATCCTTATTCTGACTCTACAGGTTATATTAGGGACTATTATTGGCATTTACAAGCCATCTGCGGTAACCTTGCTATACTACTTGTTCCTCCAGTGTCAAATAAGAGTTTATCTAAAAAGGGGCTTTTATATGTATTCCTGAGTCAATGCTGAGGGGGAGTTCATGTTTCAGGAATCTTGATTGTCGGAATCTTTTAAAACCTTTCAGGTCACATGGCTAGAAACAGACCTTTTTACTGTTGGCCTAGGATTCCTAATGCTTTCTATGGGTCTGACATTGACATTTGAGGACTTCAGAAGATGTATGCGAAATCCATGGACGGTAAGTCAGTAGCATTGAAAGCCTATTACCATTTATAAGCTTTCCTACCTTAAACATATGAATTGATTGATCTGGCAGGCACCACTTGGCACTTTCAGCTAGCTTAGCTATGACTTAAAACAGTTGATTCTGTTAAGTGTCCAGGATAATGGAAAGAAAAGCTGGTGCTCATGATGGGCATAAACAAGCATTAGGACATGATCAAGTTGTAAAAAGTATTAGTGTACCAGAATTAGATCTTGATCATGACGCGGTCTACCCTGACTTTTGAATATGGCTTGTTTGTTGACTAGATGGTTCAGGGTATAACCCTTCTTTAATCTGTTGACAACCTGTAACCTGTTTTTCTGACCTTCTACAACATAATACTACTGGGCACATCTATTCGACTCTGAAAACAGCCAGAAATTTTACATGGAAAGCTGTTTTGTCCTTGCAGGTTGGCATAGGGTTCCTTGCACAGTATTTGGTAAAGCCGCTTCTTGGTTTTCTAATTGCCATGGTATGCCAATATCTGTCATACTTTTAAGGAAGAAATTAATGTGATAACTTGTCACACAATTTGGTTTTGTTTCCTTGTGCAAGAGTTTCCAGCATCGGTGTTGTCAAATTTGTAGTTTTTCTCTTCTTTTGGTTAGTCGGATTTTTACCTTGCTATTCTGCTTAATTCATGTCTTTTGGTGGTACCTGGAGAAATTATGTACAATTTTAATTGTATATTTCAGCTAATCTATTCTACATATACATGTTAACATGTCAAGAAGCTTATGCCATATTCAGTTGAATGTCACTATTCAACAACTCAAAAACGTTTTCAAAATATGCAATAGAAAATAATTACGTAGATTGTAGTTATTGATGGCAGTCGTTAGCGTGCTTGATGCATTAACATAAACCCCAAGATGTTCTCTTTTGCTTTTTTGTTGTGAGTGAGCTACTAAATGGGACTTTCGTGATTCAACTTTCAAGTGAGTCACAAATTGTTTAAGTTTTAGCAATTGCAGTAAAATCTTACTATCTTGCAATCTAAATTTATTAGATTTTGAAATTGGAAGCGCTTTATGTCTTCCACATGTTACCTTCTATGATGAAATATCTTGTCAAGAATACTCAGGCTCCTGTGACAATCATTATTTGTTTTAGCTTTGACAAAGGTAGATGTGTAGGACTTGGGAAGAGTTGAGTAGCACTGGTGAGAGATGAGAAGCTAAATGGAACAAAGTGATGGATTTTTTTGTGTGTTAAATTGTGATAGGACGGGCCACTAGGGCCCGTGTTTGCATTTTGTAGCAGACAGCCAGGGCCATCAGAACAGATAGCTGTTGGGGTCTCCCTGGCTCCCAATGGCTAGTATTGACTAGCCGTTGGGAGGCAGTGAGACCCCCAACGGCTGGCTGCTGGCTGGCCGTCTTCCCTCTTCCTTCTTCTTCTTTCCATTGTTTGCTGTACATAATGCTCTATAAATAGAGCCTTTCTTCGTCAATAAATTATGCTGTTCTTGGTCAGCACCTTGACTTGTGTTTTTGGCTTGTTCTTGACTTGAAACACCCATTCTCGAGTGTATTTGTATGTTACTTGTTGGTTTGACACTTGACGATACGTGATCGGGCTGCTTCCAACTACGAATACCAACGATTATTTACAGTTTTGTTAGTCTTGCAAATTTCTGTATTGAGATTCATGTCCTGTAGAAAGAAAGAATAATAGCAACAACTGAGTATATAAAAGAGCAATGCATTAGTGTTCTCTCTGTGCAAAGATATCACTCAAACTGGAAGCTAATTATTATAAATCAGGAGCATGATTGTTGGACAGTCAACCCGGACCAGCCTATGTCTAACCAAGTTATGTAATTTAATTTGCAACTAATTGAAGGTCTAGATGACACTCCATGACTCAAGATAGGAGCCGACCAAGTTGGAGCTTAAATGGAGGATTGGTTGGATGCAAACCTGAATTGGCTTGGAAAAGCGAGCCTACTAGATGATGTGGCAGGCTTGTAGGGCATGCCCAAGGTTGGCTGATTGATCTCATGAATTCATTTGCATTAAATTTGTGTTTATTTAGGATTTAATGAAGTTACTTTTATGTTTTAGGTTATCTTATTAAGTATGACAGTGTTGTAGGGCAAAGCAAATTGTGAAAAGATTGAAATACTCTTGATTTATAAAAGAGGACGTACTTGCATGGATTTCTATGATTTTTATTAGATTTCCTTGATGGAATAAGTTTGTTAGTAGAAGTAGGTTTTCTAGGAAAAGTGGGTTTCCTAGATGAGTAGGTCTCTTAAGTAGAGTACGATTTCTATATAATCAACCCTCCATATAAAGGGCTCAAGGTAGAGATTTTTGCATGAATTGAAACTAGATCGAGTTGTTTATTATGGATTTGTTTGGTTAATATTTCTCTTGAATTGCCTTCCTCCTCTCTTCCAAATTCATTCTTGTTAGTTTCTTGATCAGAATTGAAACCACATTGTTTTAAGCGTACAACATTCTGATAATCCATTGAGATTTCCGGCCACCTTCAATCATTAAAAGGATCCATCTTTGAAGACTCCTGAAGCTGTTGTCCATGTTATGAAGGGTCTGATTTTGGTTGTTCCAGTAAGATCACAATTGCAATGAGAATCGATGCAAGACCACTTTATTGTTTGAAAACGCATCAAGCTGAAATTTTTTGATAAATTTTATTTGGTTCCAAATAATAAAAAGTCATAATTTTTTGTGTGTGCCAAGGCTGTGATGCATCAACCTAGATAATATTGCATCAAGAAACAAAGTTGTTAAGGTAGATGTTTAACAAGAGAAACAGATCGAGGTATGGAACCTATAGATAAAATAAGAGTGGTGTGCCTAAAGTGGTTTGAAAAAGAGATGGCCAGAGGGGGCTCCAGTATGCAACCGTGAGAGGTTACATGGTAAATAGTAGATGTCAAGGAAGGCATCATAAATATTAGAGGGAAACCATAAAAGCTGATCTTGCTTTTCTGAAGAGTTTCAAAAAAACAAGTTTTATTGATGAACAGGGGGAGGGGAATGAGAATGCAATCCTAGTAAATAATATAATAAAATTAACTTCTACAAAGTCGTGTAAGGATTTAGTAAAATGGTTGTCTGCAAACTTTACATAAGAATACACTAAATTGTTTCTGAATTTGCACATCAGAGAAAATGTGAAATAACAAACCATGCAGCAGAACCTGCTCGGTGTAGCAAAAAGCTTGATTTTGGTAAAAGAAAAGCATGTAATCTATCTTTGTATGCACAACCATAAATTTTCAAGTGACTTATTTAAGCCATATACTGTCAACAAGTTCCCTGAGACAACATCAAGAACAACAACTAAGCCCTTTCCCATACTAGATGGTGTCAGCTACATGGATTCTTTGTTTCCATAGGGCTTGATCATGTGCCATGCTAACAGTTAACTCAACATAAGCTAGATATTCTTTATTGTTTCCTAACAAGTTCCCTTAGAACTAGATATTTTCACAGCTATCCATGCTGATGTAGTTTCAGCTGTAGCATTCTACATGCAAACTTAGGTATGAGGTAATTAAATATGTTCTTGAACTATTTGCATTTTACTAGTCCTTAGAAGCTCGTGCATCTTAAACATTAAAACGTTCTTGTTATAGGTTTTTGTTGCTTTAAATAGCTAGACAAATTTAGTTGGCCCTAGGTGCTTGCTTGATGGTTCACTGTCCAGCGCCTTCACAGGTATCACCTATACCATTCATAGTGCTTTGTGCTACTAAGTTACTTTCCCTAGATGGATGGCCTAAATGCTCCTCACTCATTTATTTTTTTGTTATGGCTGAATAAAATTTATCCCACATACTTTTGAAATAATGAATAGATATGGTTATAGCAGCTTGAAATTCTACATGAGGTGGTATAAGTTGTTGGGTGTACTCATAACTAATGGAATGAAAATTATCACGACACATGCACATTCAGTGCATACATGTGCACTAAGTGATATGGTAAAATGATCTAGCAAATGTGGCTCCTGATTCCTCTATGTATCTGATTGACTTGACTGAACAGAGTATGAAGCTATCTGCTCCTCTTGCAACTGGTCTGATTCTGGTGTCTTGCTGCCCGGGAGGGCAGGCATCCAATGTGGCTACCTATATATCCAAAGGAAATGTTGCACTTTCTGTTCTGATGACAACGTAAGTTATATTCTACATTTCCTGCTCTTTGTTTTGTAATTAATCTGATGGAGTAATGCCTGAACTGTTTAATACAGATAGCTTAATCTACTTGCGTTAAATGTACTTCAACTTTATGCCATGTAGTTTGCTAATCCTATGACATGCTTCTTGCTTGTTCTCTTTTTGTCGTTTGTGCAACTTCATATTCATGTCTACATCGCCATTGAAACTTTTATTAAAATACTGAAGCCTCAATAGTATATTTGTTGAAGCATTTTTGTAGAAGTTTCCTGCATAATTATGTGAAGTTCTTTCCCTGATTAAACTACACAAGAAAAGAGACTGATATTAACAGGCATTGGCATCTTTATTTTCCTAGCGCATAAATTCCTATTTGTAGACTAATTGGTAATGGTCATGCACATGTGTCTAGCCTACAAATATGAGATTTCTGTCTCCTTCAATTTGTTTCTTTGCTTTTTGAAAGCACATAGCTTAAATCTACTCCATTCTGGTGATGTGCATGCATGACAGTCCTTTCTTATAGACACCTACATAATAGGCATGCAAATTCAAGAAAAGTAAATCTGTTATTTTCACGTTTTCTTGTCCAATTCAAATCACACACGAAGCCAAGAATAAATCAATCTACAAGTCAAATCAACGTAAAGTTGACTAACCATCACATAAAGTTTTTGAAGCATGCAAGTGAACAGTGTCAGACAGAAATGTGGAAAGCGGAAGAGAGAACCATGGACTTTCTAGGAAGAATAATTAAATGTTTTTGTTTAAATCAAAACAGGAATCTGAAAGATTAGCTAAAGAGGAAAGGAAATAAAAAAGAAGTGTATATCATGATGTTCTAGGAAATTGAAGAATATGATCCATGATTCTTCTAAGGTAAGTGTAGTCCATGTTATTATTCAGACTTGATGTTAAGGGCATGGTAGTCAACTAGTTGGAAGCACGGGCTGTCAAACAGCTAGATTAGTGAGAAAAGAGTGCTCAAGAGCATACTCTGAGTTGAAAGCATGTATTGTTTTGCAAGGTGACTGTCGTATGAATTGTCTCATCTTTCACTGCAGATCTTGTTTGAATATTTCATCAACTTGATGTTGAAAAGTGCCCTTTTCCACAGTGATTTTTCGTAGAATATGTATATAGGACAAAAGTTGGATTTGAATCAATGCAACATGAACACCAAGGCTTCTGTTCTTAACAAAGCAATAAATGGATTAATTTAAGCTATTCATGCATGATTATTTGCAATCTGTCTTTATGGATCTAGAAGAAAAGTTGGTCACATACTGTGATGGTGACCAAACAAGTCTTATGTATTAAATTATTAATCATATGATTTTACTAAGAATCTCCATAAATCACATATGAACGGGGAGGAAAAAACTAAAAATGAAAGGAATTGGTCGCTTGTATCACTATTTAGGGATTGTTCTCAGCCTAAGGATTGATTGCCTTACCTAACTCCAGCATTAGTATGTCATATATTTGTTGCAAAAGAATGTAGGGGAGCATGTGCATATGGGGCCGGTTAAACTGGATGGATGATAAAATGGAATCATGCATGCAAAGTTGAGATTCAAATTTAATAACAAATAGTTGTATATCTATTTGATGGACTTTAAAGCAATATATTGACAATAAACTATTGTAATATTCTTTATTGAAAAGAAGAAGAAATCACTTACAGAAATCGGTAGATTGGAGGCATTCCTCCAATCTGCCCCAAACAGCAACTTTGACACACCTTGTTGGCTAATCCTATTTATAATCCTTCTAACTTGAATTCCTAAGCTGCCCTTAAACATTTCTAATAACTACTAAATAGACATGACTTACAAAAAGACCCATAACTAACTCATTACATCTAATTAACTCAAACAATCTTTAACACCAATAATCTTTAACACTCCCCCTCAAGTTGGGTGAAAGATATTTAGAACACCCAACTTGGATAAAGTGTCATTGAGTTGTCTGCTGGTTGTAGTTTTAGTAAAAAAATAAGCTCTTTGGTTTGCTGATTGGACATACTCTAACTTGAAATTTTGATTAGATATCTTTTCTCTGTTGAAGTGACAGTCAATTTCTATATACTTGGTTCTTTCATGATATACAGGATTGGGAGCCATTTGAATTGTTGCACTGCTGTCACAATATAGTAGTATAGAATAAGTAGAAGTAAATCCAGTTCACTGATTAATGAAGATACCCATTTTCCTTCACACATGGCTTGAGCTATTGCTCTGTATTATGCTTTTGTTGTAGATCTGGCAACAACTGTTTATTTTTTACTCTTCCACGATATAATGTTTCCACAAAGTAATGGAACATAACCAGTAGTTGATTTTTGGTTATCACGAGATCTGGCCCAGTCTGCATCAGAATAAAGTTCAATCTGCAAATTAGATTATTTCAAATAAAGTAGACCCATGCCAGATGTTGATTTGAGGTATCAAAGAATTCTATACACTGCATCCATATGATTTTTGGTAGGAGAATGCATATATCTGCTCACAATACCAACTGAATAAGTAATATCTGGACGAGTAATTGTCAAGTATATAAGCTTGCCAACCAAAGTATGATATTTGTGAATGTCACTGAACTCTTCACTATCACCGATGAACAATTTCTGATTAACTTCCATAGGAATATCACTTGGTTTACAATGAAGCATATTTGTTTCTTGGAGAAGATCCATGATATACTTTCTCTGAGTTAAGAAGATATCCTGAGTAGAATATAACACCTCTATGCCCAAGAAATAATGGAGTCACCCCAAATCTTTGAAGTCAAATAGTCTGTGAAGATTCTTTTTTAACTTAGATATTTCTTCAAGATCATCTCCTATAACAATTATATTATCAACATAGATAGCAAGGATAGATAATTTTGTACCTCTCTTGAAGAAGATTGTATGATTATTAAGACTTCTATGGTATCCTAGATTGCATACTGTTTTACTCAATTTCTCAAACCAATCTCTTGGTGACTGTTTCAGTCCATAAATAGCTTTGTTTAGCTTGCACACTTTATTATCCGATGTTTTGATATTCATTCCTAGAGGTAGTTCCATGTATACTTTTTCATGCAAGTCTCCTTGTAAGAAGGCATTCTTAACATCTAATTGCCATAGGTCCCATATTAAGTTAGCTGCCATACTGAGTAGTATTCGTATGGAAGAAAGTTTAGTCACGGGTACAAATGTTTCAGTGTAGTCAATACCATACGACTGACTATAACCTTTAGCAACTAATCTGGCTTTATATCTTTTAATATTTTTATCTGCCTTGTATTTAATAGTGAATACCCACTTGCATCCTACAACATTTTTGTGAGGAGGTAATTACATGATGGTCCAAGTTTTGTTTTTCACAAGAGCATTCAGTTCCTCCTCTATGGCAACTTTCCATAAGGGACACTTGTTGTCTTCTTTAAAATTCTTAGGAACCTTGTATTTCTTGGCATTCGTAACAAAATGTTGATACTCCTTAGAAGTATTAGCATATGAGGTACAATCAGAAATTGGATACCGTGTATAAGTACGTTTACCTTTACGAATGGCAATAGGAATCTCTAGGTCTTCTCCCACTTGCGATTGAGGATCTGAGTCAGGAGAAATATCTTTGGTATTTGAAGGAGGAACTGGTTTTTCTTGAGAGTAAATAATATTTTTTGATCCTCTCTTGTACGTTAACATCTCCTCTTCCTCACTGGCCTTTTCTCTATGATCATTAGAGCATATCGAGAGGATGGAAACGAGAATGTTAATGCGGAAGAAAAATCTCGGCTCAGAATCGTGATGTTCTCCCACAAGTTGAGAGGAAATGAAGAATGGTTGATTTTCTTGAAAAGTGACATCCATGGAGACATAGATACACAACGACTTTGAGGATGATAACATTTGTACCCCTTTTGTCGGGTGCATACCCTATGAAGATACATTTGACACGACCTTAGTTTGATCTCAACTTACCACGATATTGACTATGGACATGAACAAAGGGAACACGGACCAAAGACACGACACGAGGAGATTCTTCATGGTAGGAAAGGAAGGGAAAGAAGGAAGTCATGAGTTAGCGAACAAGACTATCCAAAACACGAGAGGACAATCTGTTCATCAAGTATGCGGCCGATTAAAGACGACGGCTTCCCAATAAGACTTGGGGACGGACATTTGGAATAGAAGAGCTTTTGCAATTTCTAGGAGATGATGGTTCTTCCTTTACTGCAACCCCATTTTGTTGGGGGGTATCAACACATGTAAATTAACTAAATGTAACACACCATGTTCTTTATGGAATTTTGTGAAATGTTGATTCACATATTCCTTGCCATTATCGAGATCGTAAACGTTTTATAGATTTTCCAAATTGGGTTTGAACCATGCGATAGAAATTCAAGAATATTTAAAACACTTGATTTATCACTTCATAAGAAATATCCATGTGACCACTGAGTGCAATCATCAATAAATGAAACAAAACCATTTTGCACCGGATATATTAGAATTAGAGGAAGGTCCCCAAACATCGAATGAATAAGATCAAAAGGTGCGAACACTTATTGTGTTACTTGGGAAAAGTTGTGCGATGGTGTTTAGCAAAATGACAAACATTACAAGAAAAGATATTGTGACTCATTTTAAACAATTTGTGGAAATAACGGCCAGAAGAAGGCGTAAAGGAGGATGACCAAGGCGTTTGTGGTGAAGCCATATACGAGATGCGGCGGAATACAAGAACTTGTGCGCATGATGCCCGGATGTGGACGTCGTCGACTAGTACTACCATGAGCCACTTGAGTCCGATGTAGAACATGTAACCCTCACGATGTTCCTTAACAGCCCCAATCGTCCTCCCACGAAGGTAAGATCACTGAAAATACCTAATGAGAGGGAAAGAAAGGTCGACATCACAGTTTAAATGCGACTTTGGTAAGCTTATGAATGGAAATAAAGGTTATTTGGCTTCAAATGAGGGACATGGAGCACATTATGTAAAGGAAGGGAAGGTCGAAGTGAAATAGTACCACATCTGACCAAGCAGGGCGACATATGAATCCATCAGCTTCGTGATGTGATGCTTACTCGTGATAATTTAGAGTAAGTGAAAAAATATAAGGGATGAGGGTCATATGATCGGTAGCACCGAGTCAATAATCCGAGAGATCTTCGGAGATACGATTACTAGAAACATTAAAGGAAAAAGAACTTAGAATTCTTAACAGAGTCATGGTTAGAAGGAGAACAAGTGCCGAAGGCTTACTCGGGTTTAGAATCCAAGTGAGTGCGCAAGAAATCCAACTCGGCTTTAGGAGCAAGCGGTGGAGGCGCCTCCCCAGATGGTGGAGTGGAGAGTCTTTTGGCTCTTCACCGGTCGGAGGCCATACCCGAAAAGTCGGACACTATTTGATAGAAACTTGCCTTTGTTGAAGGTGCAAAAAAAAACCCCCCGGACGGGCGTCCATGCGAGACTTGTCTGCGCCATGCCGGTTAAACAAGTGTCCCCTTAGTGTGACCGGACTTCTTGCAAGGACACCAACGCCTACGTCACGTTTGGCGGACGACTTCGAAGGATGATCCGGGCCTTTACCAGGATGATAATCCACCAATAGAGGGACCTTTTTGCGGTGGCCTTGTGCGGGGAGCCATCACAGCAAATGAATTACCATTATTCAACATGACCGACATGTAATGACTCTCTTCCCTTGTATTTACGAGCGTAGCAAATACGCCGGAGAAGAAGGATAGCTTGTCACTTACCTAAGTACATGAACGGAGCAGGAATAGGATCGTACTCGAGAATTCAACCCGAGAGAGAAACTTAATGTAGATCCGGAGTCCACGTGGCACTAAACTTGGTTAAAGTGGGCGAAGTCCTCGGTGCACATTTCATCTTCTTTAAATCTGGTTTTGATCCCAGCTCAATCAATAAGCCCAGAGAGTACTCATAATATGTCAGTGACGAGAAAGATTGATCCTTGCTTGGTATTATATTTAAAAATTGTGTTTTCTAATTCATAACACGACTGATAATATCTTGTTTAAAATGAATAGGTTTGACTTCAGAACTATCCCCAGATTTCCGTGCGAGAAGTAAACAACATACAATTCTTGCTGATATTTGGTGTCATAGGAGTTCCATAGCCAAGTCATAATCAAGAATCTTAAATCATCCCAAATTCCAAACTGTGGGTCATCGGCCTTCGGAGGATCCCAAACAATGTGTGACAACTGATCCAAGGCGAATGACCCTTGAGAGGGTCTGAATAACCTGGGCCCATTGGAGATAGTTCTTACCATCTATCAGGTGAGTAAGAGAGTGTAAAAGTTTGGAAGATCATGAGGGATTCAGTGCTGAGGTAATAAACTTCGGTGTTTTCTCTGAGGCGTTGAAGACGACAATCGGAGGCGGCGTAGTGATGGTGGAGGGGCTAGGTGTCTCTGCGCAAGACATTTCGGTTGGACCGATATTTAACAGTCGAAAGAACGGGGAGGAGGGAGCAGGCTTCAATTGGGAGGTGGTCGCTTGGTCGGTGAAAGGCGGCGTGGAGGGGCGGCGCGTGGCATACGCTCGCGCATCTGTGGCGTCACGTGGGGCTGCCGTGGCCATCGATTTCGTGGGTGGTCGGTTTGGGGTGGGCTTTAATGTAGGTGGGCATTATTCTAACGCCCGACCAAAGCGGTCCGTGAGAGCGGTGAAGGTCAAAAACGGGGCGGACGGGTGGCGGGTGGTGGTTTGAAATCTCGGGCGGCAATGAGAACATGTATCTCACATCTGCCTAGGAGGCAAATCAGAAGTGGACTGTGGCGAAAAGGAAAAACAAAGGCAAGAGTCAGAGAACGACCCTGGGCTTTGATACCATAGAAAGTGTGGGAAAGTAGAGAAAGAAGAAGAGAGAGAGGAGAGAAGAGTAGATCTGAAAATGATAACTGCAATTAACTGAATCTGAACGAAAAGGTTCTGGTACATATAGTTGACTCTGGAACAGTCTAGAGTAATAACTAAACCCTAATCTAATCCTATTTATAATCCTTCTAACTTGAATTCCTAAACTGCCCCTAAATATTTCTAATAACTACTAAATAGACATGACTTACAAAAAAACTCATAACTAACTCATTATATCTAATTAGCTCAAACAATCTTTAACACCAACAATCTTTAACATAAACAACTCTACAGGAGCTGCTAGATGATACAGTACTGTGATAGAGTGCTGTGTTATGTCAATCTATTCAAGTTCTGCTGAATCTTTTATATAACAGCATCATTTCTTTTAATATTGGACGCATTGGCAGCATTGCTGAAGACTTTTCACATAAAAATGTAGACATGTTCCATTAGAGGTTCGAGACTGATAGGTCCTGTAACTTCTCTTCCAAATAATGCCTCATGTCTTCCTTTTGTCCTTTTTGAAAGATCAAATCGATGGCATGGATGGAGAGTTTCACCTTTGCCATGGTAAACTTGGACAAGACTGATTTTGATTCATGGCTGCCATAGTAAAGTATAGTAACAAACTTATTTCTATTCATGGTTTCATGCCCAAAGACTATGGTTTCTGGGGAGTTTCATCCGTTTGTTTAAGGGCTGCTTAAGGACCACCTTAGGAGGAATGGATTCATTCCAAGTCATAAAGGCACTTCCTTAGAAGGTTAGCCTTCATTCAGTTACAAGGACTTGTTCATCTGCTTGCTCTCGTAAGAATCATTAGGATGAGTTCATTATTCTGGATAACTTGTTACAGATATCATGAAAGTGCTGTAACTATTGCAACTTAGAGGCAGTACTTTTGTAAGTTCTAGTATCCATGTTTGAATACTGTCATTGTGGTGTTCCAGTTGAGGATCAAATACTTTCTTCTAATTCAAGATCACAGACATCAACTTGGGGCTGCTTGATGGAAGATATATGTCCTTAAGAGGGCCTCTTTTAGCTTCTTGTGAGGAATAGATTTCACTAAGAAGTTAACCCACCTTGGTTTTGGTCATGATTGTTTTGCAGACCCCCATGATTGAATATACTCTTTGTATGAAGTGGGAGGACGAAAGTTTCAAAGTGATGATAAAATGTTCAATGTTACAACAACTATGGATTCTTTGTTTCCATAGAGCTCGATCATGTGTCATGCTAGCAGTTAACTCAACATAAGTTAGATCATTCTTTATTGTTTCTTTCCAATACTTTTGTGGTCTTTCTCTTTAACATTTTCACAATTTAGTTTCTTATACCTTCTTATCGGAGTATCCTTTGGTCATCTTTCTATGTATCTAAATCATCTTAAACTATTCTCTCATTTTGTCATCTATTGGTATCACTCTCAATTTCTATTGTACTTGATATTTGTTTCAACGTACATTCAATAATTCTTTCTTATAATTTCATACTATGACTCATCAACTTGATACCTTGATAATTTATACAATTATGAATGTCTCATTTATTCTTGTATATGGGTATAATTATACTCTTCCTTCATTCCTCAAGTATCTTTTGGTTTTTTCATATTTTATTAAATAATTTTATAAGCCAAGTAATACCCATCTCTCCTAAGATTTTTCCTACTTCTATAGGAATATTGTTTGGTCCTATAGATTTACCGACTCTCATAAGTTTAAGAGTCTCTTTGACTTCATTCTTTTAAATACGTGAGTAAAAATTGTGGTTTATATATTCTTTTGATCTGGTTAACTCTCTTAAGCTAATATTAACACTTATATTTTTGTTAAAAAGATTATGAAAATAAATTTTCAACATATATTTTTATATCATCACTTGCCACTAGAATCTTCTAATCCTAATCTTACATGCATCTAACAAAAGTAAGATCCTTAGTTTTCTTATCTCTAGCTTTACCTATCCTAAAGATATCTCTTTTTCACTTTCTTTTGAGTTGAGTTTTTTATATAAATCCTCTCAAAATTTAGCTTTTGCTTCACTAATAACATTTTTCACTTCTCTCTTTGCTCTTTCTTATAAGCCTCCTAAGTTGCAGAATAATACAACTTGTAGCATGTACTCTTCTTATTGATATTATCTTGCACCACTTTACTCTACCATTAAGCTTCCTTTTGTACTAATATGCCTCTCTTAGATTCACCTAACATATCTTTTGCTACTTTTCTAATATGTGTATCCATATTGTTCCACGTATTAGAAGGTGTACCTATATAATTTCAAGCACTCTTTGCCTTTTTGTTCACTTTTTTACTTACAAATCTATAACTAAAAGTGAATGTTGGGTAGTTAAGCTTTTTCTTAGAATTACCTTTCAATCCTTACAACACGATCTATCTTTTCTCTTATAAGTAAAATAATCAATTTGTGATTGTTACAAACCACTCTTATAAGTAATTGAATGTTTATCTCATCTTTTGAAAATTGTATTCGCTAAAAAGAAATCATGACATAGCAAATTTTATTTCTCATTTAAGTATCCAAACCCAAGTATCAAGTACAACAGAGAACCAATTTGGATTTATGCCAGGTAGATCTACTATTGAAGCGATTCACCTTTTGAGACGTCTTATGGAACATTTTAGAGCAAAAAAGAAAGACCTTTACATGATATTTATTGATCTAGAAAAAGCTTATGATAGGGTACCGAGGGAGGTTCTTTGTTGAACTTTGGAAAAAAGAGGTATCCCATTGACATATATTAACCTTATAAGAGACATGTATGATGGTGCAAAAACATGTGTGAGGACTCATGAAGGAACGACAAACTTCTTTGAAGTTAATATTGGGTTACATCAAGGATCAACTTTAAGTCCATACTTATTTATAATGGTGATGGATGAGTTAACAAAACATATTCAAGATGAAGTACCTTGGTGTATGTTATTTGCAGATGACATTGTATTAGTGGAGGAGTCTAAGAAAAAAGTTAATAGAAAATTAGAACTATGGAGAGAAACATTAGAAAACAAAGGCCTCCGACTTAGTAGAACAAAAACAGAATATATGGAATGTAAGTTTGAACATTTGGCTACTTCAGAGGACATAGAAATTAAAATTGGCACACATTGCATCCCACAAAAGGAAAGTTTCAAATACCTAGGGTCAATTTTTCAAAGTGATGGAAGAATTGATGGAGATGTTACACATAGAATTAATGCTGGTTGGTTAAAATGGAGAGGAGCATGGTATTCTTTGTGATAAGAAGATACCATTAAAATTAAAAGGTAAATATTATAGAGCAGCAATTAGGCCTGCCATGTTTTATGGTTCTGAGTGTTGGGCAGTTAATCATCAACATGTATAAAAGATGTCTGTGACAGAAATGAAGATGTTGAGATGGATGAGTGGTCATACAAGAAAAGACCGTATACATAATGAGATTATTAGAAACAAATTAGGAGTGGCACCAATAGAGGATAAAATGAGAGAACATCGTTTAAGATGGTTTGGACATATAGAAAGAAGATCAAAAGAAGAACCTGTAAGAAGGTTAGAAAAACTAAATTTGGAAAGTATTAAAAGAGGTAGAGGACGACCACAAAAGTGTTGGAAAGAAACAATAAAGAATGATCTAGCTTATTGGGAGTTAACTGCTAACATGGCACATGATAGGGATATGTGGAAACAAAGAATCCATGTAGCCGACCCCGTCTAGTATGGGAAAAGGCTTAGTTGTTGTTGTATTTAGGTATCCAAACCCATAGTTGCCATGAATGCCTTGATATCCTAAGGCCTCTTTACCAACATGTCCATTTAGATCTCCTCCTAAACAAATCATCTCTCTTTGTGGAATCTTTTGAATTATCTTATCTACCTCCTCCCAAAATGCCTTTTTATGATATCTTCTGGTCCTACTTGGGGTGCATAAGTACAAACTATATTTAAAGCATCTACTCCTAATATTAATTTTACCATCATAATTTGGTTATCATGCCGTTTGTATGCCTACTACACTATCCTTTAAATCTTTATTTACAATAATACCAACTTCATTTCAAGCTTTTTCCTTTCTTTAGTACTATAATTTAAAACCTATGTTCTCAATCTCTTTTTTTCTCTCTAACCTACTTTGTCTCTTGTAAACCTAGAATGTGAATCTTTCTTATGTACTTAGCTTGTCAGTCAATGTTTCGATATTCAATGTTATTCTAATATTTTCTTTCTGCATCTTTGTGCTTCCTTATAGTTTGCCTTTCCACTGCATTTAAAGTGTTTGCTTCAGCTTGAAATAAAAACTGCAGTATGATCCTGGAAAAACATCACACGTATGTTCTTGAAGCTATTCTTGCGATCCATATCCAGTCACTTGTATAATTTGAATACAGTTGTCTCACAAATTTTCTTTATGTAGTATCAAATTGCTATATTTTTGGCTCTTAGGAGAAATTTATATTTTCAGTTATAATATTTGGGAATAATTAGATGTTTTCTCTTTCATATTTGACTTAATGGTGTTCTCATACTGCTTGAGCATGATGTGGACAAAATTCACTATGTTCATATTTCACAGTTGCTCTACAATTGGTGCCATAATCATGACCCCTTTGCTCACAAAGCTTCTTGCAGGCCAGCTTGTCCCAGTTGATGCTGCTGTAAGTTTTCCACATCTTGAGTACTGAAGATATAGTATGTGATCCAATTTTGTTTTCATTAGTGAACATACTATGTGACTGCAAATCTAGAAATAAGTTTTGTCGTATAGTTACACAATTGTTAATGAGTGTTCACATCTGAGACATGTTCTCTTACAGTCAACTGTCATTCTCTTTTCTTGGCAAAATTATCTCAAGATGCATTCTTTCTTGTCTGACTAAGGATGCCATAAAGCGGAGACTTGATATAGTTCTTACCCTGTTCAAGCATTTCAGGAAATCCTTGTCCAAACTCTATCAGGGATAGCAAGCGTTGTATACAATGATTCTCCATTTTTTTGGTAGAAATGTTTGTCCAATTATTGTCTGAGTACTGTGACTGATTTCCTGGAGTGATGCTCATGAGCATGTGTCCAATTTACAAGTGCTTTCAGTAGTTCCCTATCTCTGAGTTCAGACTATTTTTGGACATGCAGGGCTTGGCAATCAGCACTTTTCAAGTTGTCCTATTGCCCACAGTTGTTGGAGGTAATGGAAAGGCCAACAGTTGCCCATTAGTGTTATAAAAAATAATGATATTCATTTGGATATTGTTGCATACTTTTTCTGTAAAAGGCTGCCTGATGATTTTGATTTCTTTTCAGTGTTGTCACATGAATACTTCCCAAAGTTTACAGAGCGCATCATCACTGTCACCCCATTAATAGGTGTCATCTTGACTACCCTGCTTTGTGCCAGTCCTGTAAGTAGACACAATCCACTAATGAGTTCTCCCGCACTGATTAAATGTGCTTTTAGAAAAATCATAAAATCACCGTTTTCTGAACAAATGTTGCTTCCTGTAAGCATATCCCTGATGATACTGACACTGGTTCCTTTCCTGTTGAAAGATTGGACAAGTTTCGGAAGTCCTAAAGGCCCAAGGAGCACAGTTGATATTTCCTGTAGCCATCCTGCATATTGCTGCATTTGCTCTTGGGTATTGGCTTTCAAGATTATCATCTTTTGGTGAATCCACATCTCGGACGATTTCTATAGAGTGTGGGATGCAGGTATTCTTTAAGTCTTTATTGGTTACTGTTCATCAACATGTTTTTTTTATGGAAATGGTTGAGGAGACAAGGTTCTTGCAGTAGTAGCTTTTATCCTTTTTTCATTTTCCAATGACATGGTTAGATTTCTCCTGGACAGTCTGTGATTCATCTAAGAATAAAAATGTAGCTTATATTATTAGGTACAAGGCAGAGACCTATATAATACTCGAAACAACTGAAATAGTTTTTATTGGAAATATGATTGCTAACATGCTGTTTCCTCAATGGAGCAAATGAACCCCTTCTTGTTTTTGCATTCGTCTCAACTAAAGCGAATAGTAAGCCTAATCGCTAACTTGGAGAAGTTTCTATTCTATTTTAGTATGAAAACATTTGTTAGATAGTGAAGCATGTTACAATTTATCTCATAAATTGTCGCTGTCATAGAGCTTTGACATGAAATCTGTCTATTATTGGTGGATCTCCCTTTTATAACTTAAAAGTAAGAATTACATTAGACGACTGAAAATTATTAGTTGAAATAATGCAACAAGATGTTAACTCCGCCCATGTAAGGGATCACCCTTGTGTGGCTGGTCCCACGTCCGGATAAAGGAGGGTGGCATTAGGTTTCCGACAACCAACGTAAAACTTTGTCAGACTTACCATGGATTCTACAAAAAACAAAGAATCCATGTAGCTGACCCCATCTAGTATGGGAAAAGGCTTAGTTGTAGTTGTAGTGCAACAAGCTGTTGCAATTAGGAAGGTAGGTGCATAAAAAGCTGTTCTATTTTAAAATGTGCTTCCTTTCAATTGTTAAGGGCCATTGAACTTGAAAACGGTCTTCAAAGTGTTTTTATTTTTAAGGAAACATGAAAGGAAACTTGGATACCTGAAAATATCTTCAAAGATGTAGAATCATCAAAGCTCTTGAAAGATACTGAGAACAACCTAAAAAATGGCTTTTACTCTGGAAACAGAAAACATTCATGTGCATGTGTGTGGCGTTGTGGGTCTGGGATACAATGCAAACATACTGCATGGTGTCACAAGTTTGTACAGCAGGAGAAAGCTTTCTGGCAAGAATACTTGGCATCATACCATGTAATATCTTATTGTATGGAACATGCACATGCTGTGTCATATATGGCCCTTTAGCTTTATCATGAAGAATATCAGTCACTTCAAAAGAAAGGCTTGTGGACTCCAATCTTTACATTTTCATTTATAGTGGCACTAGTTTGTACGAAGTAGATCAATCAACAAGGTTAAAAAAAATGAAAGTTTTTGTTGTTTATTCTTATTTCAATTGTATAACTTGGGTATTGTTCTCCCTTGTTAATCCTAGTTTTCTCTTCCTGTCAGTATTCCTCAAGTTATTAAAACGTGTTCCTGCCTTTTTATAATCAATCGGCTCCAGACATCTGTGCTTTTAGCTTTCATGTACTAGTATTTCAAGGATGATATGGTGCTTACACCCTGATGGTACTGTTATGTTTGCGAGTTACATATGCACTCTAGAATATTTTGACACTTTTTGAGTTTTTGCTATATACTTTCTTTCATATGATCAATGCTGTTGCTTGATAATCAAAAGACAAAATTGACTCCAAGGTTTATTACTCTGACTAACTATTTTAGTTCTTGTTCCTACATGCACTTTATGTGTTTGTTTATTCCTGTCTCCTTCCCGTATCTTTTAGTCAATATCATGTTTGCAGTCGATTACAAGAGGCATGTTTCATGTCCTTCTATTTGATCCCCTTGCATGATGCTACACAAAATTTCTGGTCTTGGTATTCTGTTTTGGACAACCTCTTCAGTTGAAACGCTAATTATTTATGAAACTAAAGACTACAAGGCACAAGTAGAATTTCTCTTTAACTTTTAACCATGAATGTATTTCGTTACTTCACTAGCAACCAGTGTTGTTCGTAGCATATCATATCGTATCATGTATCGTTTTGGTACATGATATATATCGTATCACACCGTATTATTTTTTAATATTAAAAAATAAAAAAAATCATAAAAATTTAGGAAAAATCATGGTAATTGAAAACAATTCATAAGTTGAGTAAATATTCATCAATCACCATTCAATTTTTAATATATAAAGCATTTAAGTAGTACATCCTTAGCAAAATTACAACTTCATAATTGAAAAATGAATTACATATTGTAATTAGGATCAACTAAATAATCTTTATCTTCTCCTCCTTGTTCAAGATCATCACCACCTTAAGCTTCAAAATCAAAATTATAATCCCCGTGATGATATTGTTGCGCTCTTTTCAAATTAATTCTTTGAATGCCTTCTTCAGTTAGGAGTGTATTTGCTTCATTATCTTACATAACCCACTCCTCTAAGATATCAAAATTATTGAGACTTATTGGATCAAATTACTTCTCCTCCCTATTTAACTTTTTTAATTACCTACGAGAAAGATAAGTAAATAACATTAACATTTAAATAAAATGAAATATTGAATTAAATACTTAATTAGTAGCTAATCATTTATTACCTTTGTTAGAGTTGCATGTTGCAATGGATTAAAACTAGGTCATTAAGCAGCTTATGTTCCAACCTGTTGCTCTTTTTGTGTGGATACATTCAAAGATGCTCCAATTCCTTACACAACTAGTTGTATTATAGGTTTTGGCTCAAAACTCGTATTGCAAAATCTCTCATCACTTCCAAACCTATTCCACGAAACATCTAATAGAAAAAGATAAACATAAAGATTTATTATATAATAAATATAAGATTTAAAAAACTGAAATATTAAGATAAACAGATTATCTAGGCACATATTAGTACGGTTGAAAATGGCTACAGGCAAGACCATCAAGTGAAGAGCATTATCGTAGAACTCCATCTCTTGATATATAGTATCTACTCTACTCTGATCAAGGATTAATCTATCTATGCAATCAATGATACATCGATTAAACTCACAGTCCCTTTTAAAGCTTCAAGAATACCTAAATGGTGGATTTAGGTCATAAGCTACTGCATAAATAGGTTGATGCAACTGTTTATTCCATCTATTGTCAATAATATTCTATACGAGCACATAATCTTTCTTTTTTCCATTAAAATTAATCGCTTCACAAAGATAGCCCATAGATGACTTTTTCTCGCTGTCAGCCAATCTCAAAACTTTGACTAAAAGACATAAGATCCTTAATAGTCTAAGTTCCAAAATATACTCCTAAAGACAGTCTCTAAAATCTCATTCAATTTTTTATTCGATATATTTTAAGGAAACTCTGCAAAATATTATGCCACTCACCGGAAGAAAGCATTCTCTTCAAGGCCAATTACTCTGTACTGATAAGAAATTAGTTATAAACCGAATAACAGTTGTACGAATGTGCTCTACACCATTTATATATCTCCTCATCATACATAATACAAAACATGGTTATAGATAAATTTTGTGATATCTTGACAACACTAAGTTGTTGTCTTTACCTCATCTATCTCTCTAATATCCATGAGATCTAGACAATGGGTTGCATATGGTGTCCAATAAAAAGTCTCACAAGTATCAGATAACTCCTTTTCCAGTTGCTTTATAGTTAATTGTATTATTTATAATTAATTAGACTGCATTCTCAAGCTCAAGCTCGAATATCACCTTATCAAATTACTGTCTTTAAACTTCTGTAATATGTTGTTCCTTTAACATGTCTAGTGATCTAAAAAACATAAGTCCTTTAGGACAATAAATAAGAAAGTTTAACAAGTCTTTCCTCGCCTATTTGTTCATCCATCTACCATGATAGTGCATCATGTCTCCTTCCATGACTCTCAAAGTTGAACAATATTGTTGGACTTCAAGGACAATCTTATCAAATAGTTTCTTTCTCAACTTTTGATAAGATGACATCTTATACCCTAGACTAATGTTAGTAGTGGTATCTACCATTGCTTGAAAATGAAATATTATAAAACTATCTCCCTACTGCAAGGTGTGACTGCTCATGCAATTGCTCTAAAGCCATAAGAACATGAATTTGAGGTTGAGCATTAGGTTTAGTACTAGGGAAAAAAAATGATTGTATTCCAGAATAAGATCTTCTCTAGCCCTTCCTCTTCTACCACTTTCCAACTTTTATCCTAGCATTAGAAGTGATGCTATCATCATGTCCAACATCATCATCTTCTTCCTCAAACTTTTCAATATCTTCCTTTTGTTGTCTCTTCTCAGTTGTACTCTTAAGAATTTGTGCACATTGTCATTTAATGGCTTCTGATACTTTTCTAATTTTGCTCGTGTAAGGAACAACCTCTTTCCTAGTCATTGTTAGGTTATGCTTCAAATGAGAAATTCCACCACTAATCACCTTCTTACAAAAAAACACATATGTAATTTGTTTCCCTCAACTGTAGTACCCCACTCTATGCCGGATCATTAGACCAAGATTGAGAGTCCCTAACACCCCTTCCTACCATCTTAATTTAATACTTTAATTTTAATAAATGAAAAACAAAAATACTTAATAAATCCATAATTTTCACCTTATAAACCACCAAAACACTCAAATAGAGTGTCACACTTCACAAATACAACGAAAGGATATTCACACGCTTCATAAGCTCATATATTGTCATTCAAAAAAGAAACTAATAAATACAAAGAGAAAAAGCAAAAAAACCTATACCGCAATGAGGGTGGCATTGGAGACCCTTGGAAACCGTTGAGATACCTCACAATGAGTCGGAAGTCGTCCTAGAGACGTTGAAAGACACATACGGAAGCTAGAAATAGAAACATGGGGTTCTCTTCGGTCAGGCTGGGTGTATCATATGATACGGGTGATACACCCAGTATCATGTATCGTATCGTGGAGTCGCACAAAACGGATAACACTGCTAGCAACAACCTCTTCTTGTATAAAAGGGTCCTAGTACATTAAGCTGCCACATGATCTTCCATTTCGACTATTTCATCTATCTTATGTATCTCAACCTCTAAATTACGAACTTGAAAATGACTTGTGGAGCAATACTCCAATTTCTTATTCCCCTTCTAGTTGCTTTTACTTCTACTGTCGTACTCAAGATGACATTCTCATAGAGCGCTAATTAAATCGTTTTTGTGTTAGCAAATATTTCTTAATATATTTTTCATTGTCATGTTCTGTTCTATATATGAGTTTACTTTGTTCTCATAGATGGGCTTTTAGGAACTTGAAAAATTCTATATGTTCAGTTGTTGGAATCAAGTGTGAACAACTGGATGCTTAATTCTCGGTTGTTTTCCTTCTACAAACAGAGCTCAGCACTTGGATTTTTACTCGCTCAGAAACACTTCACTAATCCGCTGGTTGCTGTACCCTCTGCCGTTAGTGTCGTCTGCATGGCCGTACGATTCTAATCCAAACTTTTACATTTTTCGCTGAAATAAGTTTGTAAATCGAGAATTGCTTCCTAAGGCATGACTGGTGATTTGGTTGCTCCTTAACGTATCTATTTTACACAGCTTGGTGGGAGTGCACTTGCTGTCTTTTGGCGAAATAGTAAAATACCAGCTAATGATAAGGATGATTTCAAAGAATGATCCACAGTCGGCGCTACACGTCGGAGGAATATCATGGAGTAGGAAACGGGTTCCATTTCCTGCTCTGTTAAGCATTTAGAAATGCTAGTATTGGTTCCATTTTCTCGGAGAGATGTCCAGCAACTTCTAGGAGCAGTCTTTGTGTTTCCTCAGGTTATACAATACTTATTTTGTGCTTCAATGGGATCCTTCTATTTTGGTTGTGATGGATCATTGTGATTAAATCTATCAGTTTTGTTTGTGATTCTTCTAAACTTGTAAGAAGGGAGGATCCTAGCATCAAAACTGGCACGAAAGTGCTCACCTGCTTTGTCCTCCACACCCTTTTCTAAATCATGTGTTTTTCTTGCCAACAGGCATTCATCTGTTTCAATGCCGTTTGTATGCTCGTTGGTTTCTCTTCTCGTATTCACTCGTTGAGACTAATGTGGGTTTGCAAAGGAATTCTGGCTTGGTTATGCTGATAAGGAGCCCGAAAATGGTCGGATAAGTTAAACATGGAAAGCTGATGCACAACTGAGGCTGCATGTTATGATTTTGGAAAGAAAATCGCTGACGAACCAATAAGTTTGTGCACTGAAGTAGCCCGTCCTCAAGGTTCACTTGCTGTACATTTTTTCGGCAGCCTTATCGCCCAAATACCCTTTCCCTTGCCAATTCACAAGCCTATTAGGATCCAAGGCCTGTTGGTTGCAAATATGGAATGCAGTCGGTCATTCTCAATTTAACCGGCATTCGCCATTTACATATATCTTGTCCACGGGACCCGTGGTTCCACCAGAGACAATCTGTGCCAGAAACAGAAACTGGAACCTGTTGAATTGGACTTTGAACAGGAACTGGAACCTATGGTTCAAACTGTCGGTTCAGCCACTCTTTTGTTTATTTTTTTGAAATGTTTAAATGGTTTTGTATTTTTTATGGTTTTTAACTGCCGAACCAGAATCAACTGTTTTGAACCAAGCAGGAACCACAACCAATGTTTTAGAACTACTGGTTCTGGGTAGTGTTTACTCGAAACTGGACACGTCTCCTGCAGTTTGTAGATTCTTGACATGCAATCTCATACTAACTGCATGCCCCTCGTATCTCCATATACACATGTGAGGCTAGGGTAGTACTTAAACTAATATTTACTAGAGAGCTTCTATGCTTCTAAGCAAGAGGGATTACTAAGTTCACATCTTTTTCTCATAATACTCCTAAGAGGTATGGTTCGGTTCAATAATCAAATCGAACTGAAATAACCTAAACCGAATAGTTTTTAAATTTGGAAACCGAACCGGAACCAAAATGTATAGGTAACCGAACAATTGATTTCTATTGCCTATATATATAGGTATGTGTATGTATATGTATATGGATATATATATATATATATATATATATATATATATATATATATATATATATATATATATATATATATATATATATATATTCAGTTTTTTGGTTTTCAAACCTTAAAAGCTGAACCGAACCAATAAACTGATATTTTATAATAGTGTAAACCGATCCTGAACCTATTTTCAGTAGAACTGAACCAAAATAGGTTATATCCGAACAATGCTCAGTCCGACTATTTATCCAACATACACCTCTCTCTGTAGTAGCCAAAACTGCTCACTGAAGCTTGTTACCCCTTTCTCTTGCTCTCTTGTTGTCATTGAAGTCTCCATCGCTGCCTCGTTCACCTCTCCTCCTCTCCACATATCCCTTTCTTGCTTTGGAAAAAAGAAAAAAAAAGAGTTGATTCACCTGCACTCCAATGTATGATCGTGGAGACGTCTAAGCGCTCCACGCATTTCCTTTATATAGGATATATGCGCTAGTTGCTCCTCCGAGTGATGAAGAGAGAAAAAATGTCTTTTATAGCAAGTGGGTATTTTTAACTTGATCCTTAGTAAGAAGGGTGTGCCTTAAGTAATCCCCGTCATTTAATCTTACCGTATAGGTCGTAATACACACCCTCCATCTGCTATATACTTAAATGTTATTCGGCCAATACAAACGTGATTCACGGCCAGGGAGTGCTTTGTAGAGGGTGGCGCTCTACTAGCTAGAAACTGACATGCGCTTAATTGCTTCAATTGAATTATTTGGCATGCTAAATGCATTCTCAACATGTGATCAATCTCCTTTGTATGTAGGTCTCTCAATATGCATTTAGTTACCATTATCTTGGGGTAGGTTATTGTTTGAGTCGAGCTCAAATAGGTGGTACAGTTCTTGAGTACTTGGCACCTGATATATCAAATTTAGCATCCTAAAAAGAAGGTTAGGATAACGTTATTCTTCGAGGCATGATAAACACAAACCTTTAGGTTTATTTGCTATCATCGGTATCAAATAACCGAATGCAATAGATCCTCACAAACTCATTCAGGATATAACGAAGACCCTTGTTCATCTTTCATAATTGCAACCGAGTTGTAGACAAATGGGTGAAACAAAGATAATGATGTTGCAAACCTAATTAGTGCCATGATTAAACTTGAAAGCTCTCTTAAAAACTAAGTTGGAAAGGACTCACACAATGAGAGAAAAGTTGGATGATTATTGTTTACAATGTCACTATATATAGACATGGTGAAGATTTAACTCATAATATGTTACTAATCAGCATAATTGTCACTCAAGAAAGTGTTTTTTAATGTCATAACATGGATGCTAAATGCTCAAGAGTTACATTCATTTTATGTGCTACTAATGAGCATATTATCACTCAAGTAAATGGGTCTTTATGCCAAAATATGACTGAATTTTTTGAGAGTTGCAACCACTACATATACTACTAATAAGCACAATTATCATTAAGAAAGTAGCTCTTAATACCACAACATGGTTGGAAAAAACTCAAGAGTTACATCTACTAGATGTGCTACTAATGAATATAATTATCACTTAAAAAGTAACAATTAATGCCACAAACATAGCTAAAAATACTAATGAGTTTTAGCCACTACATGTTGTCACTTGGGTGCACCCATAACCTTGTATTTTGAAAATACACCCAACAGTTATTGAACTAGATGCATTATCGAATGCAACCAGAGATCTTCAGATGAAGGTACTTTGTCATACATGTTCGACGTGCAACATCCAGATATCTCGATTAATACATCTCACATCTTTGAGGAAATATGTCAAAGTTTACTATGGTAGAACAGATTAAGGTCTTGTGCCTTCAACGAACTGGAAGTTAACCCAATCTTTGTTGCCAACCTTGGCTTCATGATAATCATGTTTCCATTGGCAAGTTATCTCTTTAGAATTGATGAAGAGAATAGTTGCAGAAAGGAAGTTATTGTTGTCACATTGTTACTTGATCACCAAAATCACTAACTTGGAAGATCATGTTGAAGATATTCTCTTTAAGTGAGAGTTGCTCTACCGAAGGTCGCCAACCGACGGAACAACTAGCTTGTATTCCAAATGTGAATTCCACTAGCAATATAAGATCAGCCGACTAATTGGGAAAACCAGTCCTTGCCTTTACACGGCGAGGCTAATGAATTCACCACGAACTCCGTCAATGTATTATCGAAATACAAATACAGAGGTGATTCCTCTGGTAGAGGATGTAAATTTCAGATCAATAGAGAGCGATTAGAGTACTGGGGAACATCAACAGTCAAGAGAGAACCAAAATAGCACGAGAACTGCTCAACACCATCGGGCAGCTTATATCTATGTTTCGTTTTGTCTGGTTCGTAAGCATATACTGGTTTGGCCATTTGATGATCTATATTGAGAACGCCATGGTTTTCTATCAAAGAAGCACGTTCCTCTCCATTCTCACCTTCAAAATAGAAACAGTACCTCCCAAAGCCATGCAATTCAACTGAAGTTTCCCTGAACACGTTAGATACGGAACCTACTGTTTTAGCAGTAGAACCTTGTATCGTTGCTGCAAACAAAGAGCAAAAACAAGAAGTTGTTACACACAGCCTGCCTCATTAAGAGATATAGTGTATAAATTAAAGATGGAATAGTTTTACGTGTCGAAAATTAAGTCATTTCAGATAACATGAAGATCAAGTCCTTCCAAATGTCCACGATTATTCTTCCATCATATTTGTCACATCCCTTATGTTCATTGCAGCCATAATCTCCCTCAGTTCCATGCGTCAGGTCTATAAGATTATGGGTTTCGCTCTAGAAATGATTCATTCATAGAATATAAATGATTGATAGTAATTTGGCCTTATGAGTTTGCATTAAGTACTTAGGTTTGATTGACAAGTTTAAGTTAGTGTCTTTAAACTTTACTTCATGACTCTAGCTAGAGTATGATCCAAGAAACCGGTGTCATATTTGACTTTCAAAGTTACGTAAGCTCTAACTTTGTGATTACCCACAGATGGAAAGTTCTTAATGTCTCACACTCTTCATTCTATCTTGGGCTTTTAATGAATTAATATATGCTTCGTAATATGTTTGATGCAAGATGTTTAACTTGTGTTATACACACAGGCACACATAAGTATATATATATATATATATATATATATATATATATATAGAGAGAGAGAGAGAGAGAGAGAGAGAGAGAGAGAGAGTTGACGGTGATACTTTACAAAACAAGCTCTCCGTACTTTACTTACAATACCAACGTACGATACTTGCCCGTATAACTCTTACTGTCCCTAAAACCATGAAAAAAATAAAAGAGCATAAAAAATCCCACATGGGAAACTCCAATAATCGATCAAATTCGAGATAATCCTAGAATTTGAGGGTAATATCACTGCCTGTACTCTCCTCACCCTCATCTTCCTCTTCAGCGCCTCTCACCAACATGGCCTTCCTCCTTAAAGACAATGCCCTCCCCATCTCTGCTCTGATGCCGCCACTCTCTCCCTTCCAGCTTCCACTCTCTGACTTGCCGTCCTCTTCCATGCTCTGCGATCTGTCGCCGGCCATGCTAGACGGCCCTGAGCTGCGAGAAGTTGAAGAGGTCTTATTATTGTTGTCATTGCTGCTTCCGCTATTGTTGTTGTTGCTTTTGTTATTGTTAGTAGTCATTTGCTGCTCACTGTAAACGTGCCGGAGTTGGTGATGGGGAGGAGGGAAAAACTCTTGAGGTAAAGGGGAGGGGTGGCAGAAGTGAGTTGTCGGCAGCGGCGGTGTTGTCAGTGATGGTTGTGCCGCTGCTATAGTGCCGCTGTATATGCCAGTTGCAGCGGTGTGAGCTGCCGTTGTGTACTCCGGTGGCACCCAAATGCCTCCCAGAACGACTAGCTGAGGCCCCGGAGCTGCCACTGCATGTGGGGTGGGGCTTGGCCTTCTTGTGTGCAGTCGGTATTTCTGCATTTTATGTACAAAAAACAAACGATATCAGTGGGTCTACTTATGATAACACTATGCACTAGTCTAACAATGATATAGTGATCTTTGCTGATCTCTTATAGTAATTATTATAAGAGAGACACGCACACGATTAACAATGATATCGTGATCCTTGCTGATCTCTTATAGTAACAAAATTATTATAAGAGTGACACGGGCACATCCTACCTGCTGAGTCTAAAATCTGTACCGAAATAGCTTAAAGTTAATCCCCCGCCATGAAAATTGCTCAAAACTAGCATGTAGCGAACTTAGCCAGGGGCAATATGTGCATGCGTAGAACACAACGCGCGCTCGCATACGCACACACATAGTGTTTTTGTGTGTGAGAGAGAGAGAGACCTGTAGGTGGCTTTTGACCTCGTCGTTTGTTAATCCATCAACCTTCATCAGCTCACGTATCTGCTTCGGGGTCGCAACTGGATTTACAAGTTAACAAAACATCAAAATCACCGATATTAACTCTAGCAAATAATTATAATATAATAATAAAAGAAGTTTACTCTCTCTCTCTCTCTCTTTCTCTCTCTCTCTCTCTCTCTCTCTCTCTCTCTCTCTCTCTCTCTCTCTCTCTTCGATACACATACACACGCATCGCTCACAAAAATTACCTTGAGAACCACCTAATTGCTGCAAAGCATTCACGAATCTTCTGTGTAGATCTGGTGACCAGCATCTCCTGGGCTTTCTATGAGTCTGACCCACTGTTTGCATTTGTGCGTCACTGCCACCCTTGTCATTTGCTGCAGTACTGTTGCCTCCACCTCCATTTATACAATTACTCTGATTTGAATTCTCAGTGGGCTTGATTCTGGAGACCGGGACTGCCAACTCGACCGACTCCGGCCGTTTTGCCTCGTCGGCACCCTTGTCACCTGAAGCAAGTGCTAGATCAGGCAGAGATCGTAAGGCTTGAGTTGCACTATTCCTTTCTTTGGAGAAAGGAAGGAAAGCACCACCAATTCTCTGTTTGGCATCCAAGGCTAACTTTGGACTAACGGCCAAACCGTGCTCCGGTTCGATGGGCACACCACCTTGCGTCTTGCTTCCTTCATTGGCTTGGCTCCAAATCT
This sequence comes from Brasenia schreberi, assembly GCA_036023115.1. NCBI lineage: Eukaryota > Viridiplantae > Streptophyta > Magnoliopsida > Nymphaeales > Cabombaceae > Brasenia > Brasenia schreberi. The sequence goes on from JAYKKT010000066.1 coordinate 9,265,694, forward strand.
GAGCGGTGGCCATCCAATTAGGCTTCTCAGCACGAGCAGTGTTAGTTTCCACTGTGTTGATGCTCATTTCAGAAGCTTCTGAATGTTTAAGAGGTATGAATTCCTCGAGAACAGGCGTTGAATTATTGTGATTCACCTGGCATGCTGCTAACTGCTGCCTGAAAGCTTCCATGGCTGCATATGATCACACAATCAAACCCAGTGGAGAGTGAGATTTCAGTTCTGAATTAGTATCATGCATGTATTATATATATATATATATATATATATATATATATATATATATATATATATATATATATATATATATATACATATATATGTGTAGATTTTATCGTTGTCGTCGTGTTCATCTGATCTGTAATTCCCATCTCAAAGGAGGAAATGTATATTGAGGCAATGAACATATCAACTAATCAAGAGGCCTTATAATGAATGATATGATGCGACGGCTCTGGATAGTATTCTCTTTCTCCTGAATTAAGGAATATTATTGCTTAAAGATAAAAGCGTATGAAGTACAATGAACCACAAACTGGAAAATTTTCTCACAAGAGAAAACCAAACTAAAAGCTCTAATTACGCGAAAAAATTGAAGCTGGATCACACTTAAAAGCCGCACCTATGTATGTCAAGTGCAGGAACATCAAATTCACCATGTTTGGTTCATTGTTTTTTGAGCTGTACACCAATATTGAAGCATTACGTATATATTACATGTATTCCATCAAACAGTTTCTATCAATACATATGCACACACGTGTGCGTGTGTGCATAATGAGAGGGAGAACAGACGTAGGAAACTTTAGAAGTATTGCTAATGTTATCGATATGGTGATCAATCTATATACTAATCAAAAAGAGAGGAGAACAAAATGGAATTACCATCATTGAGCAATTGCATGCAAAGAGGGAGCTCACGTTTGAAGGCATCAATTTTAAGGCGCTCTTCTTCAAGGCGGTTGAGGAAGTCTTCAATCTTATGGGTTCCGCCCAACTCATCACCACTACCAGATGACTTGAACAGAAAAGAGAAACTGCAGGATTTATTGCCCTCTAGGCCAAAATCAGATGAAGGATTCATCCTTTCCCTCTCTCTGTAGACCTCTTCAGTTCTTTCTTCTCAGTGTGATCTTGTTGTTTTTTATGTCAAGCTTGAGTATGGAATATTAGGAGATCAAAGGGAGCTTCTAGGTCGATGCCTTGAACGTATGGAATATGAGAAGACGATGAAGAGGATATCGGGGATCAACCTCTTTTAAGAGAGAGAGAGAGAGAGAGAGAGAGAGTTCAAAGAATAAAGGAGACTGAGAAAAGGAAAGCTATAAAGCAAAGGGATGGTAGTTTCTTTGAAACAGCAAAGCAGATAAAGGGCTTAACAAGGAGATCTAGGAGATGAGGAATCCAGTGACAACAATACCATGTGCCCTTCCTCCTCCTCCTCACTCTTGCCTCGTAAAATGGAAATCATTTTACACATGAACTTTATTTCTTCCTTTACTTTGTGTATTTTTATTTTATTAAAAAATATACAGTCAAGAATGACCTTTTTTTTCCCCTATCACCTAGAAAAGTCCATTTTGGATTTTATGTTAGCACGAAACTTAGATTACCTAAACAACAGCTTCAAGCTTGTTTAATGGAAAACATGTTATCAGCAGACAATTGAATGCTTAAATTATTCTTGTGATAATAAAATTAGGCTTTGAACAATATTTATCAGAAATATGAGAGACATCTTAAGTTCTTAACCCTTGAATTGAGTTAACTTCATTTAGTTATGCCTTCTGTTTCTGAACAAACCAAAACCAGAATCAAGGCTTCTCCCATATTAAGTGTCGTGGGTGCATACACCAATCTGTAGTGGAAAAATGCTTCCTCTTGTTTGTCACAGAAACACACACATGCGCGTACACACACACACACACACACACACACACACACACACACACACACATATATATATATATATATATGTATATATATATATATATATATATATATATATATATGTATATGTATATATCAGCATCTTAACTCTAAGAAAGTAAGCTGATGTTTTATTGTTTTCGTCCAATACTTTCAGTCCTCCTTTTATGCCTCTTTCAAAGTAATGCTGCCTAGATTCTCACTTCATAGTTCCAGTCTTGCGGTCCCTCTACATGATCAAAACGCCTTCAGTGATGCTTCTCTCATTTTAAATGTTACCATCTTGTAATGTTTACGCTAGCAGAGTATTAGTTAACTCCACATTACCACTCTCGATGATTCATCTTCATCGAGGAAAATTAACTAGAACCTACCGAAAAGCACTGCGCCAAATAATATCTCTGAATCAGCAAGATATTCTAAAGTGCAGAATGGCAAGTCAATGGATTATAGACGAATTGATTCTCACTTATGACATTGCAATGATCTTAACTCATAGCTATGGAGTTGACAGAGCAGATACATACCATCACATGATGAAATGACATAACATTCCCTATTACGATGGCATAACAACTGAGTTCTTGGCATGTTACATCCCATAATTCCTAGTCCAAATATGATGCCAAGGCATAAGTATAGTTCTAAACTTTCTACATAATGTGTTTTATCCACACCAGCTTATCTTCATTGTTAAGCGCATCATGTGTGGCAACAGTAAAATCTAAAAGGCAGAAAAAGAGAAAGATGGAAACAAAAGAAAAGGAGAAAAAATAAAGGAAAGGTGGGAATCATCGCCTTGTGCTTATGACTTTTATGCAGTGGTGAGGAAGGTAAGAAGATTCTAATGATCTTGGAGAATTTTTGGTGCCCAAGAACTGCATCGAATTCTCTGTGCAATTATTGGATTTGATCGATCGGATGGCCTTAAAACACCAAAGCTAGCTGAGTCTTGATTTGCAAGCTTCCAAGGCTAACCTTTTTCTCTTCAAAAGATTCCCTTGTTTATTTAACACCGTCGGTTAGAGAGAGAAAGGGAGAAGCTAGAGAGAGAGAGAGAGAGAAATGCACTACGCTCCTCCGCTTCACATGGACCCACAATCAAGAGCACCAACACTGAGGGAACCCATTACAGACACCTTCCTACATATTCCTCCCTGTGGAATATCCCTTTTGTCTGTGGTTTACCAAAGAATCTTTCCTTCTGAGGGCGAACTAAAGTGAATTCACATGTACGTACCTCATGAATAAGTGGGCCTGATCTCTCAGTAATGGTACACACCCAGCTTCAGTTGGTCCGAACTATCCGAGACCTTGCCGGGAAATGACCAAAAGTATGCTTTTGCGTAGTGCTGGTTAACAAACGCAGCTTCTGTTGGCTCGTGACCTTAATTGAGTTGAGCACGAAAGGTTTACGTTCTGCCCAATTCAGTTCCAGAAAAGCAAGTTATTATGAATCATTCTTCTCTCCCTCTCTCTAGATACACACACACACACACACACACATATATATATATATATATATATATATATATATATATAGAGAGAGAGAGAGAGAGAGAGAGAGAGAGAGAGAGAGAGAGAGAGAGAGAGAGAAAGAGTCAAGTTGGCGTCCAAATTAGTTTCCGTAGGATAAGAACACTACTCTTGGCAACCTCATGACGATCTATTGGGTTGTTCAGCACCTCTAAAAGGATCGTTTTGAGTTTTACATTTTATTTGACCCGAAAAAACTGTTTTAGAGATTGAACCAATCAAACATGCAACTACGAGGCTTCATTCATCCGCAACAATATAGTTTCTTTGTCACTAGGTAGGGCATAAACTGAGGATCAGCTTGCACAGGGACTAGCATCCGAGAGAAATCGGAGCTTGGGGGTGTTTGATGACTGACGGCCCACCTGCAGGGCTGGCCATGGTCGAGTAATCGGATAAAAAGCAGGGTTATACGGCTCGATTTTTAGTGCACGCGGAGGCTTCTATTTGATCGCATCTGAAGTTACAATTTCGTAGTCACAGGCCTTGAAATCAAACATCTCTTGAGTACATTATCACTACGAGCCGGAGCCCTTTTCATTAGCCTAAATTTCATCAGTCTTAGTTCATAGTACCTAAGATCTTAAGAACCAGACCAAATTCTTTGCATCTCTTGTTTCTCTGTATATTTTCTCACCATACGTATTGTTGATGCGTGCGTGTGCGTATATATATATAAAGAGAGAGAAAATAGTTATGTGCCTATCTATCCATATTCAAACCCATTTAAAGATTTATATCTTTTGATTAACTAGAAACTTAAATTTAAAAAGTGTAATCATTGATCATATCAATCGAACAATGAAGATTTTTAAGTGGATTTATGAACAGGTGTATGTATGCTCTTATATATATATATATATAAACTGGATTATATTTATCTCTAACATGTTCACCCATTTCATTTAGGTAGCATTAATATATTTTATTTTTTTAAAAAAAATTAGAAAAGTATAAAAAACATTATTATTATTATACTCATACCACAAAAAATCAATGAATAGGCAACATAAGTCATGGGCAAGATCCAATCATTCTCTATGTATATATAAGTATGTGTGTTTTTGCTTACCAATGAAGTATGAGGCGAGACGGGATTTTTGCATATTCGATCCAGGAAACCTACTTTACAAGTTTGAACGATGGAGTACCAATCTAATAGTCAGAATAGGCCAAGAAACAAGTGGATACTCTCGTTCTCAGCTCTTGTTTCATGCAATAAGTTAATTAAATTGATTGACCAAAATGATAAAAGGCAAATCCGTGAAGAAAAGGTTTTAACTCAAACAGGTAAGGATGGAAAACCATACATTATTTCTACGAAGTCCCCAACCTTCGGCGGGCAATAAATTTAGCCCCTTCCCGTCATGTATATTTCATAGACACTCTGAGCCACTAGTAGATCTAAAATTTTTTATGATTGAACCAATGGCCCATGAAGTTTTTCATATTATGGCGAACTATGTATTAAGGCCCACGAATTTGACCATGGGCTATATCTTTCTCTCTAATTTTTCAAAATTTGGATTGGGAGAAAACAATCAGTTTGACATCCAATTCCTTGGCTGCATTATTATGCAGTCATGGCGACCTTGCTCGAGGGACCGGACCTCGGCTGTTAGATGCCGGGAGTCGGAGATTTGGTTAGGGTGTGGCCTTTTGGACCAACTTTTGAGTCCCAACTTAATTAGGCCGTAAGGGTGAGGGTCTTGCTGGGTTGTTCATACCCTATCAAAGGCCCAAGTTATAAATTACTAGAAAAGAAAATGGAACTAGTTGGCTTTGTCTACTCAAGGAAAGTTACTGAAATGCCATTGTGTTCCACCTGTTTGAAAAAGACTTAACACATGACGGTTGCTTTAGAGGAAGAAGAATAAAGTACCATTTCAAAACTTAGGTGGCTTTTTAGAAAAAAATGAATCTAAGCCATGTGGTCATGCAAACAACTCGAATTCAGAATGCCATTTTGCAAATAGCTGATTAGTTTGGAGCTCTTTTTGAATTTCTTTAAAATACACAAACGAACATCAGATCAGGTAATAAGATCTGAACCCCGATCCAATACATGGCAACTATATCATTCTTGGATGCGTTTCCTCATAGAGTGAAAGCTTCATGTTCCAACTCTCTCTCTCTCTCTCTCACTATATATATATATATATATAGTGAAAGATGCTAAATGATTTGTGCTATTAATATCATCGCAAGGATGATGTAGATCGAGTTGTCCATAAAACATCACTACGCGATTTAAGTCCATTTAATGCACATGAGTGCATTAAATATGGCTCAGGATGAGTGCTTTAATTATCATCGTCCGATTGATCACATGAGCAGTGAAGTGGCAATGATCAAGTAATGCATAGCATGGTAGGTTGTATAGCACAACTCCCACTCTCTCTCTCTCTATATATATATATAAAGGCACTTAAAGACAGTTTTTCATAGCAATGAAAAATTAATGGAAACATTATTCATATAATTAATGAAAGAGAAGTGCATAATGATAATAAGATACCACTCAAGTTAAAAGGTAAATATCATAGTGTTTATGGTTTTGGACACTAAATCATCAACATGTCAAAAAAATGTTAAATGAAGATGTTGAGATGGATGAGTGGTTACTAAAGAAAAGATTGGTTATTAGAAACAAATTGTTAGTGATACCAATATATGATAAAATGAGATAAAATTATTTAAGATGTTTAGATACATAGAAAGACAACTAAAAGAAGTTTCAATAAAAAAATATACGAAATTAAATTGTTAAAAGAGGAAGAAGATCAAAAGGGTGTTGGAAGAAAACAATAAAAAATGATCTAGCTTATGTTGCGTACTAATATGGCATATGATCGAGCTCTATGAAAACAAAAAAATCCATGTAGTCAACCCTATTTAGTATGAGAAAAAGGCTTAGTTGCTGTTGTTGTATATATAAAGGTGCATTGAGTTAAATATGCTAGCTCTAGGTCACAATTAAGATTGTTTAACATGTCAAACAAGTTTTTCTTACAGAAAGATCATTGAGAAAGACTGATCTTGCTTCACAAAGATTCTTCATAAATGATTTGCAAAGCAGTAGGTCATCGAGCAGCAAACGAAAATCCAAATCTATCTCAATATGTTTAGAGCATTATGAAAAATGAGATCATCTCCAATGAGTTTGTCGCACCCAGTAATATGTGATGAAGGTGGAACAAAAATCTAGCTTCTTTAAGAAAAAGTCGATATATATATATTCCGTCTACACAAGGCTGGTGCGAAAACTCTAGGCTATTATTTGAGATTAACCCACGGTTGTAATGGTGGGCTATTATATTAACACAAGAAACGCCCACTTGTATGCCCGTGGGCTATAGTAGAAGAGAGCTCGAAGGCGGGTAGCAAAGACGAAGATGAAGAATGCGATAACAAAGTTTATGTAGTTTCTCATCTTTACTCCGATGCGAGGCACCATATATGTATAATCTGTAATGTTGATTTTGATAAATGGCATATGTTTATCTTATACTAAATAGCATGTGGATGTAGATTTACCCAAATTAAGGTATAATGCGTGTGTTCTTGACATGAGGTTACCAAAACTAGAAACCAAATGTTCTTGATCCCGCATTAAGTGGAATCAGCTTGATCACGAGTTATTGGTCTTCATTGTGCTTGATCCAGCCTCATATTAACATTCAATTTCAAAAAAGCAAGATCATGTTTTATCATAAGAACTTCCTTTCTTCTATTGTAAGTGTTCATCTAATTTTTTCATGCCCTCTCGTTGAACATAATCCATTTGACTGCCTTTCCAAATGTTTGAACTATTTTAAGTATGTCTCTTTCATTTAATTTTTATTGGTATTGCACAACTTTATCTCTAATAGCTTCATAAGATATTCAGCCTTTGTTTGAAAGGACTACGTATACGTTTCAGTGTTAGCGTCATAGATATTAATACCAAAGAAATCGATTCTCCCTCCATAATTTAAGAGAAAAAGATATCTCTTCTCACTGAGTCGAATATAAAAGGTATTAGATACCTTACTTTCATTGTTATCAAATACATCTCTGTAAGTTTCCTTAGTAAACTTTTATCGAAATGGAAGAGGCGTCTTCTACTTAATTTTGGATTGAAAAGTGGAGCAGCTTCGCTTGAGATGTACACTACTTAAAGCTCTCTCTCTCTCTCTCTCTCTCTCTCTCTCTCTTTGTGTGTGTGTGAGTTTGAGCTTTTTCTCTGATAATTAAGTACATATTACGTTGTAGTCCCCACATAAAATATGTAATGTTTAATTTAATAAATTAATCATGATACCCAACTTGTTGGATCTGATCAATATTGTAAAGCCGCGTTATGAGAGCTTGAAATTCAGAAAGGGGGAACCTTTAAAATAAGTTCTTTCTTTTTTATTTTTTAGTCAAGGCGATAATTGAAACGAAATATTCCGGGCAGAACGAAGTGGGGGCAAGGGTGCGTGTGTGATAATGCTGACAATCTCTAAGGAATTGTTTTCCAAAGCTGGTTTTTGGTTATAACCAGTGGTGGATCCAGACGACTGCCCCATCCAAAATTCTGAAAATTTTCAATTTTGCATTGAAATTTTTTAAAGCCAGCCCCATCCGAAACAAGTTTCTAGATCCATCACTGGTTGTAACCCTAGAGCAAACACACTTTCCATATAGGATCATACCTCATCAAGCATCTAGAGTGTGACCAAATTACGGCCAGAAGACTCGATGGCCACGATCTAGACCCGATTAGAATGGTCCACCATTGAGACCCCTATAATATGTGCACTACAGGTATCAAACTCGCGAGCTCTTTAACTTCGAATTCCAATCGAGTCAACCCTCCAAACTAACAAGAAAGCAGTGATCCCTTATGTGTATGGCTTAGTACTAGCTATCTTGCCAAAAGAAAGTGGTTCATTAGACTTGCATATACATTTTTTGACAAGCTTTTGTGTGTGTGTCTGTGTGCATGTGTGTGGGCATGGCATGCTCACGTCGACATGTGAGACGAGGATTAGGTAGCGTGCTCACTAAGCATTGGCCGTGAAAGAGAAAAAGCAATATATATATATATATATATATATATATATAGAGAGAGAGAGAGAGAGAGAGAAAGAGAAAGAGAGAGGAGAAAGGCAATGGTTGTGTTCTTTTGAATGATGAGAACAACTGTCTAAAGCATTGTAGGATATGCATGAATTCCGTTCCGTTTCTTTCTCTCTTTCAGGTCAGCGTTACAGAATCGCCAAGATGCCGCTTTACAACCAAAGAGATAAAGTTATAATATTGGGAGAATATTTGTCGGAAGGTGAGCAATATATTTTATACCGATGGGGTGATGCAAAGAAACTTGAAGAATCTTTTCTCTTTTTAAGAGGCAAGTGGAGTGGGGATGTAAATGGGGTGGGTTTGGGCCGGGTATACTATAAGATTTCATACCCGAACATGAAATTTTAGATTGTTCTTTCAGATTTTATGTGAGGCGACAACCTCATATATGAGTTTGCCACTGGGTATGGAATTGCTCCTTTTTCCGAGAAATGGGGCAAACATGGAGTGTTCTCTAGTCCAATTCTAGCCCAAGAATTTTAATCCTGTAAATTTAATTCAAATCATTCAAAATTTTATAGTTAAGTGGTTGATATATATAGCGTCTTAGCTTTATAATGGTGTTTGGTGCATAACCTTCAACGAGTATTTCTCTCATCTCATCTTTGTGATCAAGAGTGGATATTCACATCACTTTGCATTTAATATACTCATGTACCTTAAATGGAAGAATACAAGTACAATGATACACTTGAAGTACAATGGTACATTTGATTTGAATTTTCACCATAAATTTCAAAGATCAAAGGATAAAAATGTTTGTGGAAGATTATGCATCAAACACCATTATGCAACTAAGACTCCCTCTCTCTTTTTCTCTTTCCATATATCTATCTATCTATATATATATATATATATATATATATATATATATATATATATATATATATATATATATATATATATATATATATATATATATATATATAGTAGAAATCATAGAAGGACTATAATCTTATTAAGTTGTTGTATTCAATCGTCAATAAAAAATTATACGAGTAGAGTCCAAAAGTATAACTCTCGAAAAAGTTTATCATTCTTTATATATATAGAGAGAGTTTTCTCTTTCTATATCTATCTATCTATATGTAGTAGAAATGATAGTCTTCTAAGAGTATATACTCCTCAAAGACTATAACCATATATATATACTCCTCAAAGACTATAACCCTATCAAGGCGTTGTCTTCAATCGTCAATAAAAAATTATATGGGTAGAGTCCAAAAGTATATACTTTCGAAAGAGCTTATCATTTCTTATATATATATATATAGAGAGAGAGAAAGAGAGAGAGAGAGAGAGAGCAGGATTTGGCATGGATCGGTGTTGTTTGTCCTGTAAATGCCGCAAACCCGGTCAAAATTATGTTTCCCTTAGCAAGAACCCAAAGCCCAGTCAATCAAGGTAATATTTGCCTTGGTGGGTTGGGTCACTGTTAACATGCTAAGTGTCAAGCAGGGGGTTAGCAGACTCAGCCCGATGCCCGTATATGGAATTCACGACATTGAACTTGAAGTTTTTTCTGAGTCGATCCATTAGCCAAAGAGAGTCGTGGCTCTTTGTGAAAAACCAAAGCATCTTATCTAAAAGGGAAGATTCTAACTTGTCGTGGTTCTTTTGAAAAATTACAAAATTAAACTATTTGGAGTCATGTACACCAAAAGCTACGTTCCCATGGAGCCTCCTTTCAGCTTTCTTATGCTCCGAACATTTCATGCATTCAAAGTGAACCCCAAGAGCATCTTTTGCTTTATCAACGAATATTTTAAATCTATTTATCCATTTTTATTTATTTATCATTTTTTCAGCCAATATAAAAATTTGTGGGGTCTCAAGGGTACAATGTTTCAAGTGTTAATAATCCGGGTTCTATCCAAACTCTGAAGTTAATCATGCTTGGGCAAGCATAATACTAGGATAGCTGACCTCAACCGATGTCGGAAAAGCCTTAAGGAAGATGGAAGATAGCTTTTTAATTTTCCACAGGTTAGTTGGTAAGGATTGATGTGAATGGATTGGGTTCAAACTCCAATTCGTTTTAAATTTGGATTTGATTTTCAGATTTGGTGCATGAATGTAGGATCTAAAGAATCAAATTGGATCCAGGTTTGGAGAGCTACAATCAGATCTGAAATTCCATTCACATAGAGGGTACGTCTTGATCTTCAGTTTATGGTAGGTGCAACCTTGGGCTTCAAACATGAAAACAAGAATATTAGAAAACCATAATACCATGAAATCCAACTTGCCGAATGAGGCAGATCCGGATCTGGATTGTATTTTCCTTGACCAGATTCACATTCAGGTAGTCACATAAGAAACAAGGATTTTGGATGGTTGGTGGTGTCCTCATATGGTGGATGGCTGCCGACCGTCCGAAAAGTTAACAGCTTTATATATATATATATCGACCACCAAAATCACAAACATTAAAATAAACAACAGCAAGCAGAATGAGTTTTCCTCTTAGGAGTTGGCATCCTTTGAAATAAACCAACCTATGCTAAGTAATGTAAACTATCAAAAGACAACCATTGGAAAGAATCACAAAACTACCTTATTTATTTTCCAAAATTTATATTTTGGGACCTCAACTTCTCATCCTTTTGATAAAGGGCATGTGGTTTTCTTTGTTAATCAAATTGAAACGAGGTTTCTATCAATAATTACATAAATATTTGAGGGTTTTATGACAAGTACGAAAAACTAATGTTAGCTAAAAGGTATCTATTTTATTAGCGATTGAAACATCAGTCTCTAATTGATTAACGATGAAAACTTCATGGAAAAATTAAGGTCTCAAAGTATAAAATTTGAGATAGCACAAGATGTTTTTATGAAATTTACCCAAAAAAAGGTATAAGAGTAGAGCCCTTTACAATGGTTGGAAAATATCAAAGTTAAACTCTCAAGCGGAAAGGATTATCTTGTGAGATTTGGAAACTAGTATCGCTTTAGTCCTTACACAAATCTGGATTGGGGTCCCATCCATCACATTTCATGCATTGAGTGAGATTCAATAATGTTAGGATCCAACCTGTTGACATCCCTAGTTGTTGGTGCTTTAAATTAAGCATCTTTTAAAGAGAAAGAACACCACCATATACAGATGCTTTTGACATTGTAACAAAATTTACAAATTCTAGTGGATCATCGTCTTTCAAGTAAAAATATTAATAGCGGATCATCTAGATCTTCAATGTGGGTGTGGAATCCCGCATATTTTGTGAAGTTGTGATCCACTATTGTTAGGATAGATTAAACTATGGTTTTCGTTAAACTATGGCATGCCAATTTTGTTTCCAAGGATGTTCTATTTTGATACCATATATGCTTTCAAAGTGCCCAGCGGTCATCATAAAGAGGCAAAAGTGAAACGGAATATGAAGCCTTTTATGCATTGTTCTAACAATCAAAAGTGTGTGAGTTCATTAAATTATTAGAGAAATAACAACTATGGAACTCCTAACCGCAGTGTGTATACTGAGACGAGACTTGAAAAAAGTTTTCGGATCGAGAAACTTGCCGAAAAATACCTTGATGACCGATAGGGATGGTAATAGGCGGGGCAGGTCGGGAAGAAGTATGTATATCTATACCTGGCTGCATACAATCATGAACTCTGAACCTAATCCATTACATGTAGAGAAAAACAAATATATATATATATATATATATATATATATATATATATATATATATATATATATATATATATATATTTACACCAATCCATACTTTAATCTTCCTAAAAATCTCAACTGTTTGATCTTGAAGATCAGTTAGAGATCTTTAGGTAAAAAAAAAATAGTACAAGGTACATTTATTGTACGTATCAAGATACTTGTTTACTTTTGACATTTGAAGTTCAACCGTCAATTCATGCTTTAATCTTCTTAAAGATCTCAATTGTTTGATCTTGAAGATCAATTGTTGAAATTTTTAAGTCAAAAAACAAATAGTACCAAGTGAATTTATTCCACCTATAAAAATACCAAGATTTTAATTTGAACCACAAACGGTTGAGATTCTTGAGAATGTTTAAGCATGAATTGATGTTTAATCATTGACAATAATCATGAATTAAAGCCTTCAATCTATGCTTAAACATTGCCAATAGCCAATAAGCATGATTAAACATTCTCAAGAATCATCAATGTTATAACGTGGGACAAATTTTCAGCATGTTAGAAATACTTTTAAATCCGTCACTGATGTGAATTTTCCGTTCTACTTATTGGCCATTTGGCGATAATCATGAATTAGTAGGTATACTCAATATAGGAGAAAGATTGTCACCAGAAAAGAAAATGAGATTGTTGTGCACTTGTATACCACTTATATGGTTTCTCATGTATCATTTGAAGATAAGTAATTAATATATAGTTCTAGCACCCATAATCCATCAAGAACATTCAAAAAAGTTAAAATAGCCAAGAATTTTAATATCTAAAATGGATCTCAAGCATTTGAAAAATCATTAAAAATGAAAAAAATACCAATAAGACAGAAGCCAACTTTCAAATGAAGTAAAACACATTCATAGCGGGGACCTTTTTTGTAATAATTCTAAGTACAAAATTAGTAAACAAAGAACAACACAAGAAACCATTAGAAAAAAACATGATCCATTTTCGAGTATTCAATCACCTAGATTATTTCAACATTAAAGAAACTAACACGTGTCTCATCACTTCTAATATATGTGATGGTAAAATGCTAACAAGAGGGATGGTAAAATCGTAAAACATAGCGTTATGCCTCAAATATCAAGTGTTCGCTGGTGATTTTCAAAATGCATAGTGAAGGTTATGGTTTCAATCATGGTTATGGCATTAAATGCCATCTCTTGAGTTGTAATTATGCTCATTAGTAGCACTTGATAGTGGTTATGACTTATGAGTATTTTACAATAATGTTGCGATATTAAAAACTACTTACTTGAGAGGTAATTGTTTGTTAGTAATATTTGATAGTGGTTGTAATTTATAAGTATTTTTCAGTCATATCATAGTATTAAAAGTCACTTAGTTGAGTTGCAATTATGCTCATTTGTAAGTAGTCATAATTCATGTGTAATTAACAGTAATATTATTCTCGGGTGACAATCATGTTCATTAATAGCATATCATGAGTTACATTTTCACCATTATAATAGTATTGTTAAACAAGATCTAACTTTTTTCATGATGTGAGCCTTTTATAATTATTTTTCTAAAGTTTACAAGTATTATTATAGTACTTATTGGATTTATAACACAATCATCTTTGCTTTGTCGGTTTGTCTAACACTCGGTTGTATTCATGCAAGACGAACCGATGAGTCTTCGTTATATCGTGAACATGTTTGTAAGAATCAATTGAATTTGGTTATTTGATATTGCTGGTGACAAATAAACCTAAAAGTAAGCATTTATCATGCCTCGAAGAATAGTGTTATAAATTTAACCTCTTAGGTACCACACATGGAAGAAACTGTGCCATGTTCAAGAGTTCAACACTGATAGTGTTACCATATGAAAGGTGCTTCAGTTAATTGGTTCAGCTTTGGTGAAGAACTTGGGATGTCGACAACAATAAGATAATAAGATGAAGATGACATGAATAACAGAAAGCACTTCAGAGCAAGAATCTGAAGAATTGAAAAAAATGACCGAACTTAAGAATAGCACGAGCATTTCCATTTCAGTTCCTTCCTTCCCTCCAACTTAATAATCAAACAAAGAAGATGCTTACAGCCATCTATAACTGAACATTAAGGCCATTGTTGTCTGACAAAACACCTTAATGACCAGGAAATTCAAAATTACATCTTGAAATGACAAGCAGAAAGAGTGGATTCAGTATGTTTAGCACAGAGGTCGGATCATACCTACCGATTGATGCGGTAATGGGTGGTGCTACCAAAACACGATTATTTAAAATGCTGCTGTGTAGGGACGCAGGTCCTCACATAAAGAACCAATTGAAGAATACTTGAAAATGTCATCACCTGTATTGAACTTCATACATTCAATAACCACTCCGAAAGGCGAACAATTTGGAAAATGCAGAAGTACAGCCTAATGGAAAGGGTTAGTCGAAATTTAACATAAGATAGATAAAGGAAGTGCAGACAAGTAACTGGAATGTATAGCAGTTCTGAACAAAAGACTCTTTTGTGAACGGAAGCTAAGTCACACTGACACCTCTAAGAGATAGTATCGGTCCCAACACTGATACAACACCGACACCAACACCGGTACCGACACGTGTCATGTTTTTGAGATACGGTCAACGTGTCACACACTATTTCGGGTGTGGTCACGTGTCAAAGTCTATAGTTGACTAGTGTTTTAGGTCGTCTAGTATAAAATGAGCCAGTTTGTGGGTTTGTTCCTCTACGGCTGTCTCTGTGGCTTTGTGCTTCTTCCTCTGCGCGTTGGTGCTTAATGGAGGTGGCCATGATGGTTGAGTGCAACAAGATCATCATTTCCGTCTTCTTCTCCGTTAGTCCATCTGATGTGCCAAAGCTGAAGGGTCCATTCCATGCAGCATTCCTCGAATACGAACATAAATCTTATCCCAATGGCCAAGTCGAAGAGTGGAGGAAGTCGTTGATATGTGTCGGCTGCCTAAGCGGTTTCGACCTTGATAGCGACGCAGATGGGTGATCTCTCTCTCTCTCACACACACACAGAACTGTTCATGTGGGTGGGAGTTTCAAGAAACGAAAACCAATAAGGTGCCCTGGTTGGAAGTTCTAGTTATACTGGTTTGGGGATAAGTTTTCAGGCAGAAAACACAAATTTCATTTACTGCCACTCCCGGTCTGAAGCTCCTTTTGTGCTAAGAGAAATCAGTAGTAATCCACAAACATTAATCTCTAGCAGTGCATGAATTGCGGACACCTTGAACCGAGCAATTGGATATCACGGAACAGATTTTCTTGATGGCAACCTGTGATCTGAGCAGATCATGGAACAGAATTCCTTTCGAAAGCAATCAACGTGTTTCTTGCACATGTTGCCCAATTTCCATTAGTAGTTGTTAAACAGCAATATGTAAGTAGGAGCATATATGCTACATCATCAAATTTGACTTCTGCGAAAAGTCCTTACTTAATCCCAACGACAAATACAAGTAGCGGTACCATTGGCATACTAAACAAATTATGTATCCAAAATTCATTACTAAGTGGCACGAAAAATAAATGCATCCAAAATTCACCCTGGTCTGAATTTATTACTCGTAGTAATCTAGCTAGATGTATACAACAAATCTATGGGCATACTGAGCAAAATTATGGCCGTAATTGTTTAGATCAAACTACCTTCCATTTTAACTTCATATAACTACCGAAGTTGTTGAAGGTTGCATAAATTTTTTAATGAATCACCATTTAAATCATATTCATCATTTTATTTTATGATCATATTCATTCTATATTAGTTTTAAGATGATAAAAGGAACACTGTTTAGCACATTCTTTAAATCCAAGATATTATGAGAAGAAATGGTTGCATGAGAGCACGGGGCGTACTCGTAATCAAGATCCTGAAATAGCAAAGAAAGGATTTATCATGACTCATACCTGTTTAGGTAAGTAAATTCTGAATATTGAAAGTTTTCTTGTGCAAGACTTGATTCACTAGAAGCAAGGGATTATCAAGATCCACTATATTGATTTGTGTATTATGATGAAATTAGTAGTTGTTTGTTTGTTTTGCTTTAATATAAAGTTGTGTACTTATTATTGTCGTGTTAATTGATGTCTCACTTGTTCTAGCTTATATATATAATATATATATATAATATTATATACCTTAATAGTATCGCCACACTTAAAATTTTTGAAATTTATCGTATCCCACATCCGCACCCGTATGACATTGAATGGAAGCTCTGAACTGACAGGAAAAAACACCGTTAATTTGTAACTGCGATTCAGATGGAAGCAGAAATAAATAGATGGCAGCTAACAAGCAAAATTCAGGAGCTAAACAGCAACAGATTTGTTTTTTCGTGTTCGAGACAATGCCCTTGGATACTTGGAATGAATGACAATCTAGAAAGGTAATCCACTTTCTGAGGTTTCAGATTGCAGTTTTGGCGACGGTTGTCTTTGGAAGTACAGCTAGGGCTGGACCTGGCCATCTAAGTGGACTATGCATAGCAAACATGCAAATAAGTCGACTATGCAGTAAATCCGCCATGGTCGATAGACGAGGCACTTTCCATTCTGAGGCAATTCAATCTCTCGCAGCTCTAATGCAGTAGCAGTAGGTGTGGTGAATTTAAGGTATCCTGCTTGTAGCACAACAGCACTAGCTCACCTAGCTAAGGATTAACAATGGTGTATAGGTGAGCGGACAAACCTTCGTCTTGGGAATGAACATACCCGAACTCGTCCGAACCTCACTTAGCTTGCTCTTACCGGAGACGTTATCCGCCACGCCCGATCGTTTGAGCTCGGATTTCGCCTGCATAACAGTCCAACTTAAACTGACCACGGATCCAACAATCAATCATCAGACAAAAGAAAATAAAAGAAAAGACATATTAGTGAAATAAATCAAATTTCAAGAGTAGTAGAGTCAGGGATCTATATAAAGAAAAGAGAAGATTTTGAAGGGAAACCACTGATATACAATTTGGTGAGCGTTGACTTACAATAGAGATGAGGTGGTCGCATTCCTCATCGGTGAGGAACCAAGGTCGTGAATTAGATACTCTGGGGATGCACGTGGCTCCAGCCTTGACCAAAAAAAAATCCTGCTTGTATGAGTGCAAATTATAAGCTGGGAAGGTAATTCTGAACATGAGATAAAACCCTGCCACTAACACAACCTGAAAAGTCCCTACATGTGTTCATCCAAAGTCACTTAATATTCATGTTTGGGGTGCCCAGTTTGGATGTGAAGATAACAAGAAATGAAAAGTATCTGACACTTCAAACACAAGAAAAGAACCCAACTTGAACACGACCTGAAAGGTTCATGATAGTGTTTATCAAATGGGTGCAAAATTAACCTTTAGCCAATGTTCAGGCTGAAAGTTTTGAATAGGATGATCCAATTTTGGCATGAATATGAAATGACTTGACAAACACGTGATCCGAAACATGAAGTTGCCACCCCTACATGTTAAGGGAGATGACTATTAAAGTAGCAACTCTGCATGGTGCTGGCAATTGGTTCTCTCTCTCTCTCTCTCTCTCTCTCTCTCTCTCTGTGTGTGTGTGTGTGTGTGTGTGTGGCAAATAGAGAAAAAGGATCCATAGACTACACTTGAATGAGTGTCTTGCTTTGTTCTTCGTCTCATTCTTTAACAAGGTTAAAAGTGTTTAATTGCATTGCACCTGTCGTCCTACTTTCTTTTATTTGATGGATTGTTTCTATTAGCCTATTACGATATAAATGGTTTTGACGAGTCTCTGTGATGCAATGAGCCAAGACCGGCAATGTCTTGCGGAGAGGAGGACAAAGAAATTAACGATAGATACAATCTCTTCCTTCGCTTCCTGGGTTATTTAGAACTGTTGATTTAGCAAACCAAACTTCCTTAGTGAACTTAACAAGCTTCAAGAAAGACCTTTTCTGGCAAAACCAGGTAATTGCAAGCATTCTTCGCACAGAACAAACCAAATTTTCTTTTTCGAACTCGCTGTGTGTGTGTGTGTGTGTGTGAGAGAGAGAGAGAGAGAGAGAGAGATTGAGAGAAGAGATGGGGAAGAAGGCGAGGGCCATCGTTGTGGGAGGAAACATTGCAGGCTTGTCATCTGCACTCGCTCTTATAGAGGCCGGCTGTGAGGTTTTGGTTCTCGAAAAAACTTCTTCTCCGCGTTCCCGCAGTGCCACCGGCGCCGGCCTCGGCCTCGACAATCAGTCCTGCCGATTTCTCTCCCGTTGGCTTCGTGACCCTCACCTTCTCACCAACTCGACCCTCCCTCTCCGCATAGAGCAGGTACCTTTCCCGCTCCCAACTGTATAACTAACTTGGATTCGAATTGCCCATCTTTTGTTTTTCCTCAAAACGCTTCATTTCTTTGTTCATTGAATTGATAAGCAAGTATCTCTGTCCACTCCCAACTGAATAATTATCTTGAATTCAGATTGCCCAACTTTTATGTATCTTCAAAACGCTTCATTTGTTTGCTCGTTGGAGTGAAACCATGTAATTCTATCCACTCTCAACTGAATAATCATCTTGAATTTGAATGGCGCATCTTTTGCTTTTTCCTGAAAATGTTTCCCTTACTATATTTGAGTAAAAACAACTGCTTCTCAGTGGATAATGCATATTTTCTATTGCAGCTTTGCAAGCAATTATCAACATCCAGAAAAATTCGATTATTTAATAACAAAAATTATGCAAATTATTCCAAACCAATTCCGAATATGAGTGATATACTTAACCTCAAGCCTTTCGGTTCTAGCTTGAATTATATAGTTCACCTCACTATCGCAAAGTGTCATAAATATTGATTACTGGAAGAGAGAGCACAGCCCGAAAAGTTGCTTTGTCTCCTTAAACCAGCTCCATTTATACCTGCAATTGTTAAGGGAGGTTATTAGATTCTTCTTTTGTTGGGGATAGTATTTTTATTACTACAACAACAACAACTAAGCCTTTTCCCATATTAGACGGGGTCGGCTACATGGATTCTTTGTTTCCACATATCCCTATCAGTTAACTCCCAATAAGCTAGATCATTCTTTATTGTTTCTTTCCAACACTTTTGTGGTCGTCCTCTACCTCTTTTAATACTTTCCAAATTTAGTTTTTCTAACCTTCTTAAAGGTTCTTCTTTTGATCTTCTTTCTATATGTCCAAACCATCTTAAACGATGTTCTCATTTTATCCTCTATTGGTGTCATTCCTAATTTGTTTCTAATAACCTCATTATGTATACGGTCTTTTCTTGTATGACCACTCATCCATCTCAACATCTTCATTTCTGTCACAGACATCTTTTATACATGTTGATGATTAACTGGCCAACACTCAGAACCATAAAACATGGCAGGCCTAATTGCTGCTCTATAATATTTACCTTTTAATTTTAATGGTATCTTCTTATCACAAAGAATACCTTATACTCCTCTTTATTTTAACCAACCAGCGTTAATTTTATGTGTAACATCTCCATCAATTCTTCCATCACTCTGAAAAATTGACCCTAGGTATTTAAAACTTTCCTTTTGGGGAATGAAATGTGTACCAATTTTAATTACTATGTCCTCTGAAGTAGCCAAATGATCAAACTTACATTCATATATTCTATCTTTGTTCTACTAAGTCGGAGGCCTTTGCTTTCTAATGTTTCTCTCCATAGTTCCAATTTTCTATTAAGTTTTTCCTTAGACTCCTCCACTAATACAATGTCATCTGCAAATAACATACACCAAGGTACTTCATCTTGAATATGTTTTGTTAACTCATCCATCACCATTATAAATAAGTATGGACTTAAAGTTGATCCTTGATGTAACCCAATATTAACTTCAAAGAAGTCTATTGTTCATTCATGAGTCCTCACACATGTTTTTGCACTATCATACATGTCTCTTATAAGGTTAATATATGTCAATGAGATACCTCTTTTTTCCAAAGTTCTGCAAAGAACCTCTCTCGGTACCCTATCATAAGCTTTTTCTAGATCAATAAATATCATGTAAAGGTCTTTCTTTTTTGCTCTAAAATATTCCATAAGACGTCTCAAAAGGTGAATCACTTCAATAGTAGATCTGCCTGGTATGAATCCAAATTGGTTCTCTGATGTACTTGTACTTGTCTTAACCTACATTCGATAATTCTTTCCCATAATTTCATAGTATGACTCATTAACTTGATACCTCGATAATTCGCACAATTTTGAATGTCTCCCTTGTTCTTATATATGGGTATAAGTGTACTTGCTCTCCATTCCTCGGGCATCTTTTGGTTTTTCCATATTTCATTAAATAGTCTTGTGAGCCAAGTGATTCCTATTTCTCCTAGTATTTTTCAAACTTCTATAGGAATATTATATGGTCCTACCGATTTACCACTCTTCATATGTTTAAGAGCCTCTTTGACTTCATTCTTTTTATTACGTCGGTAGAAATTGTGGTTTATATACTTTTCTTACTTGGCTAAATCTCCTAAACTAATATTAACATCTTTATTTTCATTAAAAAGATTATAAAAATAGTTTTTCCATCTATTTCTTATATCATCATTTGCCACTAGAATTTTTTCATCCTCATTTTTATGCATCTAACATAATTAAGATCTTTAATTTTTTTATCTCTAGCCCTAGCTATCCTAAAAATATCTCTTTCACCCTCTTTTGAGTTGAGTTTTTTATATAAGTCATTCCAAATCTTAGCTTTTGCTTCACTAACGGCCTTTTTCGCTTCCTTCTTTGCTTTCTTATAAGCTTCTAAAGTTTCACTAGTTTTCTTAGCATAATGTAATTTGTAACATGCCCTCTTTGCCTTGATTTTATTTTGTACTACTTCACTCCACCACCAAGCTTCTTTTTGTGCTGGTACACCTCCCTTAGATACCCCTAACACATCTTTCGCCACTTTCCTAATATGTATAGCCATATTGTTCCACATATCACAGGGTGTGCCAACATAATTCCAAACATCTCCTTAAAAGACTTTCTGTTTAAATATATCTCCTTTCTCGCTTTTGAGGTTCTACCATTTAGTCCGAATAGCTCGATGCACTCTTTTCTTCTTTGTCCATTTTTTTATTTGTAAATCCATAACTAAAAGCCGATGTTGGGTGGTTAAGCTTTATCCTGGAATTACCTTACAATCTTTACAACACGCTCTATCTTTTTTTCTACAAATAAAGTAATCAATTTGTGTTTGTGATAAGCCACTCTTATAAGTAATTAAATGTTCATCTCTTTTTTTGAAGATTGTATTGACTATAAAGAGATCAAATGACATAGCAAAATTTAAAATCTCCCTACCTTCCTCGTTTATGTCCCCAAAACCAAAGTTTCCATGAATCCCTTGATATCCTAATGCCTCTTTACCAACATGTCCATTTAAATCTCCTCTTAAACAAATCATCTCCCTTTGTGGAATCTTTTGAAACACCTTATCTAACTCTTCCCAAAAAACTGTCTTTATACTATCTTCTAGTCCAACTTGGGGTGCGTAAGCACAAACTATATTCAAAACCTCTGCTCCTAAAACTAATTTCAACGTTATGATTCGGTCACCATATCATTGTATGTC
This sequence comes from Brasenia schreberi, assembly GCA_036023115.1. Lineage (NCBI taxonomy): Eukaryota > Viridiplantae > Streptophyta > Magnoliopsida > Nymphaeales > Cabombaceae > Brasenia > Brasenia schreberi. The sequence continues at coordinate 9,287,491 of JAYKKT010000066.1, forward strand.
TACTACACTATCCTTTAAATCTTTATTTATGATAATACCAACTCCGTTTCGAGCCTTTTCTTTACCTGAGTACCATAATTTAAAACATGTATCCTCTATCTCCTTTGCTTTTTCTCCAACCCATTTTGTCTCTTATAAACATAGAATATGAATCTTTCTCCGAATCATAGTATCTACCACCTCCATTAGCTTACCCGATAATGTTCCGATATTTCAAGAACCAATACGAATCTTATTATCTAGGACTAGCTTCCTTACCCCCCCGCATCCGTCCATAATCAAAATGCGGAGACCCTCTCTGAAATTTTTTTACTACATTAAGGCGGCAATGTAGCGGGACTAACTTCTTTACCCACACCCGTCCATGATATGGGAACCCTCTTTGCAATTGATTCACTATATTCGGGCGAAAATGTAGTGGGCCTTGCTTAATTCTTACTGCATTCGGGCTCTGCAGCACGTCTCTAGGCGAGGACGCCCCAAAGCAATGCTCATAATTTTTGTAATCCATGTTATAAAAATCCGACGAAGTTTTACGCTGGCTGTCGGAAGCCTAACACAACCCTCCTCCTTTATTCGGGCTTGGGACTGGCATTGCAAGGGTGATCCTTACATGGGCAGAGTTGGATAGTATTTTTATTACTAGTTCCAAAAAATTGATTCGTTGATTGCAATACAGAATCAAGCAACGGATAGTCAGCATAAAGTAACTGTGCCACTAGCTGGAGATGAGAATTTTGGTTTTAGAGCTGCACATTGGAGTGACCTTCATGGTCTTCTTTACAAAGCCCTACACAATGGAGTTGTACTTTGGGGCCACCAATTCGTGACTTTTCAGACCTCTATTGACAAATCTACTATTAAAGTTCGAGCCAAGGTTCTTGAATCAGGCAACATTATAGAGATTGTTGGGGATCTTCTTGTGGCTGCAGATGGATGCATGTTTGAGATTCATCACTATTTTCTTCCTAGTTGTAGGCTCAGGTACATGCCATTAATGCATGATGATCATTTTCAGTATATGTTATATGTTACACATATACATAGTGCAAACTCAAGAGTTTAACTTTCAAGAACATGTGAATCAACAACCTAGAAAGAAAACTATGATAGGAAAATCTTGATTAATTGGCTTAATCTTTTATACAAATAAGAACTTTTTGTGTTAGAATGTGATGTAAGGAAATTTGAAATCAGTCATGGAATCTGAGCTTCTTTGTAGGTGTTGTTCTGAGTAGTGGATAGCATTCTTGTATACAAGTTTCATATGAGGTATTCAGGTTACTTTGCATGGAGAGGTGTGCTGGATTTTTCACAAGACAAATTCTCTCAAACTATGGATGGAATTCGTGAAGCATATCTGGATCTTGGAGATTGCCTCTGCTTTGATCTTTTTATAGACACTGATTGTGTTCTTTACGAATTACAAAACAAAAGGTTAAATTGGCTTTGGTATGTTAATCAACCTGAACCAGAAGTGAAGGTACTATTTCTTATAAGATTTAATCTGACAACATAATGAAAATTGTAATGTCACTTCGTATTGTTTTAATTGGTTATCAAGAATGACATCCATATATCTCTTTCTCATTATTGACATACATAACATGGTTCTATTGATCAGTTGGGTTTAGTATAGTTCTTCCATGCCAAACTCTTGAAGTTGGGATAAGGCTTTTTCACCAATCCTATAGTATACATACTAGTTCTAATATTAAAAGTCATTGCTAATTGTCAACAACAAGTAGGATGCCAAACAACTCATGCTGTAATGAAGACGATGCTTCAATGTGGCAACGAAAGGTTGATGAATATTACCTCAAAGTATCAATCGCAAAAGCCTCAGAGAAGAAGGCTATAATAAAGCATATGCAACAAAAGCACAATATTAAAAAAGAATATTATTTAGGCACAAAAGTCTTGAGAAAATCCATTACGTGAAAGCCATGTTGGCATAGGAGAGAAGAAGAAGAGAAGAGAAGAGAAGAGAGAAGAGGGAAGAGAAGAGAAGTGAAAGAAAGGCATGGGAAGAGAAGAGAAGTGAAAGAAAGGCCTGACCCTGATGGCCTAGGCCTGTAGGGCCTGTCGGACTGGGTTACTTGGGCCCATTTTCTAACCCCCTAAAACTTACAGTTCTATGACCTGAAGTTTGCCAATTAAAAACTGAAATCGAGGAGCAGGTAATGACTTGGTGAAGACATCTGCAAGTTTATACTTTGATTTTACAAACTGTAATATTAAATTGCCTTGTACATGCTCTTCATGAACATAGTGACAGTCCATCTCGATATGCTTTGTACGCTAATGAAAGATATGATTGTTGGCTATATACATAACACTTTTGTTTTCACAGAATATGATTGGAGGAGCTTCTAATTGTATGCCCAAATCCTAAAGTAGTCGTTGCAACCAAGTTAGTTCGGTAGTGGTGTTGGCCATTGCATGGTACTCAGCTTTGATGAAGGAAAGAGACACCTTTTGTTGTTTCTTGCATCTCCATGAGATGAGAGAGTGACCAAGAAATATGTAGTAGTCAGTGGTAGAGTGTTTGCCATTCATATCACCACTCGAATCAACATCAGTATATACAAGCAATTGAGATAAATAGGAAGATGATAGAAATACTCCCTTTGTTGAGATTTATCGAATATAACGAACAATGCTCACTACAACACTCATATGCACTGAGATAAGCGCATGTTGAAACTGACTTAAAATATGAACAACATGAGCAATATATGGTCGTGTTGTTGTAAGATAGGTGAGTGCTCTAACCATCTGTCTATAAGGTGTGGGATAACTCAAAAATTCATCATCAATTAGATGCATATTCTGGTTGATTACCTCAGGTGTCTAAACAACTTTGTCATTTGTAATGCATGATTTAAGAACAATATCATTAGTAAACTTAGTTTGTGATAAAAAGAAACCTCTATCATCACGAGTTACCTCAATGTCAAGAAAATAATAAAGTTGACCAAGATCCTTTATTTCAAACATATTACCAAGTTCTTGCTTGATTTGCTGGATACATGAATTATCACTACCTATAATAATCATATCATCGACGTAGAGCAAAAGAACAACAATACCTGCACAGGAATTTCTTATAAACAAAGTTGTGTCAGTATAACAGATAGTAAAATCATGTAATGTCATGAATTCAGTATTCTGATAACTCGGCTTCCTATCTAGGTTCTTTTATAGCTGAAATATTTGTTACCAAAGCTTTATGCCTTGGTGAAAAACTATCATAGGAGACAAACCTTTCAGGAGGTTTAAAATCATGATTTAACCTTCTAGGAATAAGTAAAAATCTCTTAGTGTAATGTTGATCAAAAGGTGTAACAGGGTGTCTTGAAGTCATATGTTCATCAAGATCATTTTCTACATGAATCACCTCTTCACCTAAAATATCATTCAAAAAGGAGTAGGAGGAGTCATCAAGAGAGCTAATATCATCCATGCCTTTAAAAACATATTCATTTTCAAAAACCTTATCTCATGATACATAAAGCTTATCATTTTTACAATCATAACATCTATACCCCTTTTTAGTTATTTCATATCCTAGAAAAACACATTTTGTGGCACGAGATAATAATTTATCATCTTTATTAGTATAAACAAAACATTTACATCCAAAAATATACAGTCTTGAATAGTTGGAAGAAATTTTAAAGAGTTTTTTTTATACGAGACAAATTTTGTAAAACCGAAGAGGACATCCGATTAATTAAATACACTGCAATTATAATAGCTTCTGCTCAGAAATTCTTAGAAATACCACTTGATAAAAGCAAGGTTCTTGTAGTTTCCAAAATATGTCTATGTTTACGTTTGAAAATAACATTTTGTTGGGGAGACTTAGAGCAACAAGTTTGATGTATAATTCCAAACATATCGAGATGATTTTTAAATTCTTTTGACATAAACTCTCCTCCTCAATCGGATCTAAAAATCTTGATTTCAAAATCAAATTGATTTTTTACAAGATTATGAAAGATAACAAAAATTTGAAAGATATCGGATTTTGCTTTTAAAAGATATACATGTATACCTAATAAAATCATCTATGAAAATGAAATAGGAAGAAATGCCTCCTTTAGACAAAACATGTGTCAGTCCCCATACATCCTAATGAACTATTTCGAAGGGTCTTGTGGTAATATGTGTTTATTTGAAAATGGAAGATGTTGTATTTTATCAAGAACACAATCTTTGCAATAAAAATATTCCTTAGACTTTATTACAAGAGGACATTATTACAATTTTTGAGCATTGAGATGTCTTAGTCTCTTGTGCCATAAAAGAGCATCATTTGTCAAAACATTAATATATTTTATACTATGCAAATAGTTCATAATGTAAAGTAAACCCTCTCCATGGTCACGACCAATTACCTTCTTCGAGAGGCGATCTTATACAATACATCTTGTAGGTGAAAAGTTTATAATACAATTTTTATCTGAAATTTGTGATACAAAGAGTAATTTTAAATTTAGTTTTCGAACAACACTAATTTTGAAGATTTCAAAATTTTTATTTTACAAATCACCAATTTTATTAACATCTAATTTTATTCTATCCATGGTGTAAACACGCGATAAAGATTTTTTAACACATGAGTTTAAAATTCTTTCATTAGAAATCATATGAAATGAAGCTCCTGAATCAAGAATCCAAGAGGTCATACCTTGAATTTTATTTGTTGAAGAAATCCGCACCAACGGTTGCTTTCTCCTTCATTTGAGCTTGAAGTTGCTTTACTTTTTCTTTAAATGCAATGATGGAAGATGTTCTTCCACTAAGGCTACCTTCTTTTTCAATTTAGGGCAATTGGGCCTTATGTGCCTGGCTACTCCACAATGATGGCAAATGACATCTTTTCTTACTTTGCTTAATCCTTCATTTTTAAAATGAGGAGGACGATAAGCTTTACATTTGCTCCTGGTTTAGATGCGGGAAGTGTGATATCTCTTTGAAACCTAGCTTCATTCATTCTTGTTTCCGTCATTTCAAGATCAATAAGTACCTCTTGTTTAGTAGGAAACGACTTTCGATAAATAAGAGATGACTTAACTCCTTCAAATTCTTCTTGGAGACTTCGTAGAAATTGATATACAAAATCTTTATTGTCTTCACATTGTCTCTCGTTAAGACATTGTATACATTTCTTTTTATAGTCATATAGTTGGTTCCAAATATTGGAATATTCACCAAAGAAATCGTTTACCCCTTTATCTACTTGTATAAGGGAGACCAATTTGTCTCTTAATGCCATTCTATGAGCAATATCACTTTGAACACGAGATTTTTTTAAATATTTCCATGCTTCACTTGCATTAGTGAAGTCGGCCAAAGTGTCCCTAATGTGCTCATTTATATTATTCATGAGCACCCATAGGACCGTTCGTTAACCTTCTTCATATTCTTCTTTTTCCTCAAGCATAGTATTAATGGAGGGTTCTACATTCGAACCACTTATATAGCCCTCTAATTTTTTGAACAACAACAACAACAACTAAGCCTTTTCCCATACTAGACGGGGTTGGCTACATGGATTCTTTGTTTCCACAGATCCCTATCGTGTGCCATGTTAGCAGTTAACTACCAATAAGCTAGATCATTCTTTATTGTTTCTTTCCAACACTTTTGTGGTCATCCTCTACCTCTTTTAATACTTTCCAAATTTAGTTTTTCTAACCTTCTTACAAGTTCTTCTTTTGATCTTCTTTCTATATGTCCAAACCATCTTAAACTATGTTCTCTCATTTTATCCTCTATTGGTGACACTCCTAATTTGTTTCTAATAACCTCATTATGTATCCGGTCTTTTCTTGTATGACCACTCATCCATCTCAACATCTTCATTTCTGTCACAGACATCTTTTATACATGTTGATGATTAACTGGCCAACACTCAGAACCATAAAACATGGCAGGCCTAATTGCTGCTCTATAATATTTACCTTTTAATTTTAATGGTATCTTCTTATCACAAAGAATACCTTATACTCCTCTCTATTTTAACCAACCAGCATTAATTTTATGTGTAACATCTCCATCAATTCTTCCATCAATCTGAAAAATTGACCCTAGGTATTTAAAACTTTCCTTTTGGGGAATGAAATGTGTGCCAATTTTAATTACTATGTCCTCTGAAGTAGCCAAATGATCAAACTTACATTCATATATTCTGTCTTTGTTCTACTAAGTCGGAGAACTTTGCTTTCTAATGTTTCTCTCCATAGTTCCAATTTTCTATTAAGTTTTTCCTTAGACTCCTCCACTAATACAATGTCATCTGCAAATAACATACACCAAAGTACTTCATCTTGAATATGTTTTGTTAACTCATCCATCACCATTATAAATAAGTATGGACTTAAAGTTGATCCTTGATGTAACCCAATATTAACTTCAAAGAAGTCTATTGTTCATTCATGAGTCCTCACACATGTTTTTGCACTATCATACATGTCTCTTATAAGGTTAATATATGTCAATGTAACCCATATTTTCACAAATGTTTTCCATAAGATGTCTCAAAAGGTGAATCACTTCAATAGTAGATCTGCCTGGTATGAATCCAAATTGGTTCTCTGATGTACTTGATACTTGTCTTAACCTACGTTCGATAATTCTTTCCCATAATTTCATAGTATGACTCATTAACTTGATACCTCGATAATTCGCACAATTTTGAATGTCTCCCTTGTTCTTATATATGGGTATAAGTGTACTTGCTCTCCATTCCTCGGGCATCTTTTGGTTTTTCCATATTTCATTAAATAGTCTTGTGAGCCAAGTGATTCCTATTTCTCCTAGTATTTTTCAAACTTCTATAGGAATATTATATGGTCCTACAGATTTACCACTCTTCATATGTTTAAGAGCCTCTTTGACTTCATTCTTTTTATTACGTCGGTAGAATTTGTGGTTTATATACTTTTCTTACTTGGCTAAATCTCCTAAACTAATACTAACATCTTTATTTTCATTAAAAAGATTATAAAAATAGTTTTTCCATCTATTTCTTATATCATCATTTGCCACTAGAATTTTTTCATCCTCATCTTTTATGCATCTAACATAATTAAGATCTTTAGTTTTTTTATCTCTAGCCCTAGCTATCCTAAAAATATCTCTTTCACCCTCTTTTGAGTTGAGTTTTTTATATAAGTCATTCCAAATCTTAGCTTTTGCTTCACTAACGGCCTTTTTCGCTTCCTTCTTTGCTTTCTTATAAGCTTCTAAAGTTTCACTAGTTTTCTTAGCATAATGTAATTTGTAACATGCCCTCTTTGCCTTGATTTTATTTTGTACTACTTCACTCCACCACCAAGCTTCTTTTTGTGCTGGTACACCTCCCTTAGATACCCCTAACACATCTTTCGCCACTTTCCTAATATGTATAGCCATATTGTTCCACATATCACAGGGTGTGCCAACATAATTCCAAACATCTCCTTAAAGGACTTTCTGTTTAAATATATCTCCTTTCTCGCTTTTGAGGTTCTACCATTTAGTCCGAATAGCTCGATGCACTCTTTTCTTCTTTGTCCATTTTTTTATTTGTAAATCCATAACTAAAAGTCGATGTTGGGTGGTTAAGCTTTCTCCTGGAATTACCTTACAATCTTTACAACACACTCTATCTTTTTTTCAACAAATAAAGTAATCAATTTGTGTTTGTGATAAGCCACTCTTATAAGTAATTAAATGTTCATCTCTTTTTTTGAAGATTGTATTGACTATAAAGAGATCAAATGACATAGCAAAATTTAAAATCTCCCTACCTTCCTCATTTATGTCCCCAAAACCAAAGTTTTCATGAATCCCTTGATATCCTAATGCCTCTTTACCGACTTGTCCATTTAAATCTCCTCCTAAACAAATCATCTCCCTTTGTGAAATCTTTTGAAACACCTTATCTAACTCTTCCCAAAAAACTGTCTTTATACTATCTTCTAGTCCAACTTGAGGTGCGTAAGCACAAACTATATTCAAAACCTCTGCTCCTAAAACTAATTTCAACGTTATGATTCGGTCACCATATCATTGTATGTCTACTACACTATCCTTTAAATCTTTATTTATGATAATACCAACTCCGTTTCGAGCCTTTTCTTTACCTGAGTACCATAATTTAAAACATGTATCCTCTATCTCCTTTGCTTTTTCTCCAACCCATTTTGTCTCTTATAAACATAGAATATGAATCTTTCTCCGAATCATAGTATCTACCACCTCCATTAGCTTACTCGATAATGTTCCGATATTTCAAGAACCAATACGAATCTTATTATCTAGGACTAGCTTCCTTACCCCTCGCATCCGTCTATAATCAAAATGCGGAGACTCTCTCTGAATTTTTTTTACTACATTAAGGCGGCAATGTAGCGGGACTAACTTCTTTACCCACACCCGTCCATGATATGGGAACCCTCTTTGCAATTGATTCACTACATTCTGGCGAAAATATAGTGGGTCTTGCTTAATTCTTACTGCATTTGGGCTCTACAACACGTCTCTAGGCGAGGACGCCCCAAAGCAATGCTCATAATTTTTGTAATCCTTGTTATAAAAATTCGACGAAGTTTTACGCTGGCTGTCGGAAGCCTAACACAACCCTCCTCCTTTATTCCGACTTGGGACCGGCAATGCAAGGATGATCCCTTACATGGGAGGAGTTCCCTATAATTTTTTGAAATATAGATAATTTTCTATAGTTTGGGCCCATGTTTTGTAGTTTGAAGGTGTTAAACAGAAATTAAATCCTTCATTTTTAGGAAAAATTGGTTGCTTGATGACATTTGTGAAAATGGTGACCTACTAGCATGTTATATTGGTCAATTGCTTCTGAGAGCTAGCTTATTGAAACTCAATGTTTTTAAAGGACCCTATTGCGAGGCAGAGGTTTGTCTTTCTTTAGTTTTACCCTGTGCTCTCTTCATCAAGTGCAACATGGTATGCAACATCTTCATAGATTTTGTACTATTGTGTTGTTTATGTGAGTAAAATGGACAAGAGAGCATTTGATGCAAGTGGTCCTTGGTGAGAGTGGCCATGCACAATGAGATGTGGAAATTAAACAATGTTGGGACGAAATAAAGAGTGACTTTGGTAAGGTCCCAGGAAGCCAATGCCGGTATGAATTGCTTTGACCAAGTGCATGAGCATGCTGATTTGTCACTAGGTATGAGTTAATATGAGATGTTAGATAATAAAGCAAGTCTGTTCAAAGTTTTACATAGAGATAATATCGCACTCATACACTCTGCATCCGAGTATGCCAAGTGGAGAGGGTGTAAGGAATGTTAGATTGAAAAAAACAAAGATTATAGACGAAACTAGATAAATATTTATTCACGTAGAGACAATTAGCCCAAACTTCTTTATGATAAAGTTGGTTTTGGAGCAGGATACTTTAAAACTTGTAGTGGACCTTGATAGTTGCCAATGGAGGAGTAACAGATACCGGCTACAGCTTACTGGTTTGTTTTATGAGAAATTGAACCAGAAAATCTTTCTTAAGAAACCCACACCACCAGAAAGGTGAGCATACTGAGTTCCATTAGCATAATACTGAAAACTTTGACTAGCATTCAAGTTCTCGTTGCTTATGAGTTGATCTTTGAGTCATTTAGACATACTGTAATATTTTGAGTTATCTATGTGATATTCTGTATGGGAAAAGGCTTAGTTGTTGTTGTTGTTGTATCTATGTGATATTCTGTGAGGCAGAGTCAGACCAAGTCAGAGGTAACCCTTCACAAGCAACACCCATTAATGTGTGTGCCCATGGCATATAGGCTAGGTAAAGGTCCTCATGTTCAGGATTCAAAGAGGGTGGAGTTGTGCAGTATGGATCATGTGGAATTTGTGTCTCATAACTGAGAACAACCATATTATTGGCTTGATAAGATTTCATAGGAAGGATAAGCCCATGTCGAGATATTTGAAAATGTAATGTATATGCTATTAAAGCAGTGATAGGTGATCGATGTTTCCCTGCTTTCATACATCAACAAACACAAGAATCATAGAGAAGATGGAGAGGGTCGGCCAATACAAGTTGCCGCCCTAAAACAATTTCCTCTATTATGTTTTTTCAGAGATACGCGATTAAGGGTTTCCCCCTTTAAGTACTAAGATTACAACCTCTTATTTACTACAATGCCATTAATGAGGCCTTATTTAAAGTTACCTTTAAAAACGTTAAAAATATAACTATGTAAATATCTTAGGTAGAGCAGAAAAGAAAGAAACATATTCTTATCTAATCACGTCATGTATCTCTGATTGATTGCTTATAATCTTCCAACACTCCCCCTCAAGTTGGGTGAAAGATAGATGTTACACCAACTTGCTACTTAATCTCTGAAGTAGATTTCTACTGATAGCTTTGGTCACATTGATGTCCTGACTGCACATGTTTCAACTGGAATTCTTTTGCCTATATACTGTCTCGTATAAAGTGACAATCTATCTCAATATATTTTGTGCGCTCATGATACACTGGATTTGAGGCTATCTGTATCGTTGCTTTGCTATCACAAAATATAGGTATATGTTTTCTTGTAAATAAGTTTATTTCTATGAGTAAGGATCGTAACCACTTTCCTTCACATATACCTGATGTTATTGCCCTATATTCTGCTTCAACTGTCGATCTGGTTACAACAGATTATTTCTTACTTTTCCATGATACTATATTACCTCCAGCCAATGTTATATAACCTGTGGTTGACTTTCTATCTTCTGTATAGCCTATCCAGTCTGCATCTGTATAAATCTCAATGTATGTGTGACCATTGGCTTTGTATGTGATCCCATATCCTGGTGTCGTCTTCAAATATCGTAATATATGAAACACTGCATCCATATGATGTTTTGATGGCGATTGCATAAACTGACTTACTATGTTGACAACATAAGCAATATCTGGACGTGTGATGGTCAAATATATCAACTTTCCAACCAATTGTTGATACCTGGTTACATCAACCTTTTTAGCCCCATCTTCCATATGTAACTTATGATTTACATCCATTGGTGTATATGTAGGTCGACAATTTTTTATTTTGACATTTTGTAACAAATCCAAAGTATATTTTCTTTGATTTAGAAAAATATCTTTACCAGAGTATGCTATCTTAATGCCTAAGAAGTAATGTAACCTTCCAAGATCTTTAATATCAAATAACCGATGAAGCTCTATCTTTAATCTTTGAATTTCCTCAATATCATCCCCTGTTACAATAATATCATCAACATACACCAATAATAGTGTTAATTTATCTCTCTTTTTAAAGAATAGTGTATGATCACTTACACTCTTTTGATATCCCAAATTTATAATACTTCTACTGAATTTCTTAAACAAAGCTCTTGGAGATTGTTTTAGTCCATAGATAGCCTTTCTTAATCTCCATACATTCTTTTCAGGATTCAGATATCTAGGTGGTAATTCCATATAAACTTCTTCTTTGAGCTCTCCCTGTAAGAATGCATTTTTCACATCGAGTTGCCACATTTTCTAATTTCTCTGAGTTGCAATACTAATGATAACTCGTATAGATGTAAGCTTTGCTAATGGTGCAAATGTTTCCTCATAGTCTATCCCATATGCTTAACTATATCCACGAGCTACTAGTCTTGCTTTATATCTTTTCAACATACCATCTGCTATGTATTTTATCGTATACACCCATTTACATGATACTGTTTTTTTGTCTTTTGGTAAATCACTAAGTTCCCAAGTTTGATTCTTCTCTAGTGCGAAGTTCGAATTTCATAGCCTTAATCCACTGCTTATTCTTGGATGCCTCAAAGTAATTCTTCAGAATTTGATATACCTCAGCCTTTAGTATAAAATTGTAGTAACTTTCTGATATTCTATCATAGGAAATGAATTTAGAAATTAGATACTTACAGCATGTTCTCTTTCCTTTTCTGAGTGCTATAGGAACATCAAAGTCATCCAAATCTTTATTACATGTTTCTTCCACAGTTTCATCTAAATCAATTATTGTTTCTCCCCCTTGATTCATAATATATATCTGCTTGTCTCCAAATATATTTCTCTCCCCCTTTTTGTATACTTGCATTCTATTTTGTCCTATGGGTTGATATGTTCTTACAAAGATATTCTATTCCTCTAATTCTTCACTATTAATACACCTTGGTAGAATTGTTTCTTCAATACTTGAATTAGACATCTCATTTGAATTTCTATAGTATGGAGTAGTTTCAAAGAAGGTTATATCCATAGAAATATACTTTCTATAAGTACTAGGATCATAACAAACATATTCTTTCTTTTCATAAGAGTACCCAATGAAGATACATTTTATTGCCCTTAAGCTTGTCCCTGAATTGTTAATGAACATGAACATAACAAACACATCAAAATATTCTAGAAATGAGATGAAACGGATTTGCCTCAGGTTTAATTACTTTGAATGGAGACTTGCCTGCAAGAATCATAGTAGGAATTCTATTCATAATATATATAGTTGTAAGAATCGCTTCTGGCCAAAAATATTTTGGAACATTGTGTTCAAGAAGTAAAGTTCTAGTAATTTTCAAAATGTGTCGATTCTTCCATTCAACCACTCCATTCTGTTGTGGGATGTAAACATATGATGTCTGCTGTATAATACTATGAGACTGAAGATATGAATCCAACTGACTATTACAAAATTCTCCACCATTATCATATCTGAAAGTTCTAATGACATACCCAAACTGAGTCTTAATAAAATTATGAAATAGAGGAAAAATCATGGATATTTCTAATTTCGACTTCATGAGATAAACAAAGGTAAGTCTAGAAAAATCATCAATAAAAGTAACGAAATACTTAAAGTTTTCCAAAGAAGATATCACACATGGTCCCCAAACATCAGAATATATCAATTCAAAATGAATAGCTGATCTTGAATCACTACTAAGAAAAGTAGCTCTATGATGTTTAGCTCTCTGATATACATCATATTGAATGACCATATCACTAGGAATTGAAAAAAGAACAAACTCTCTTATTTTAGAAATAGGTAAATGTCCTAATTTACTATGCCAAATTTTTATTTCTTCTTCAGTAGTAACAACTGTCAATGCTCTTTTCTGCTTTAAAATCTGATATCCAAAAAGTATGTATAATCCATTGCATAGTTCATCACGTTCAAAGGTTTTTCCCTTTAAGTCCTGAAAAACATAATCATATGGAGAGAATGTAACTGTACAATTCATATATCTAACCAAAGAACTTACTGAAAGTAGGTTTACTCGAAACTTTGGAATATATATCACTGAATTGAGTCTGAGGTCATATCTTTGAATTGTTCCTTTTCCTTCCATAGGAATTAAAGAACCATTTGCTACTTTCACAAACTGTGGAGGTGAAAATTTTTCATATTGCATAAAATTAGATTTGTTCCCTACCATATGATCGGTAGCCCTTGAATCTATTATCCAATCAGAAGAAGATGTAGAATTTTTAAAAGAATAGTTACCACTAATACTGTAAGAAGCAGGAGGATTTGTGTCTGTCTTTGATGAAGAAGTAGATGGTTGATCACGTAGACGTGTTTCAAGTTCAGCAATCTGTTTCTTCAATTCTGTCATTTCATTTGCCTGGCTCATTTCTGCTTTCTTATCAGACACAGTTACCACATGACTGTCATAATCTTTATATTCTGTAGGTTTTCCAATAATTTCCCAACAATACTCCCGTGTATGTCTTTTCTTCCCACAATGAGTATACTGTAGCTTGTTCTTATCATTATAATTTTGATTTCTACCTCTTTCTCTGATCGAATCTCTTTCTCTCTAATAATTATCTGTCCTCTACCAATAAATGCAGATCTTTCAGCCTGTACATGTTTGCCTTTTTCCAAATTCTTCTGATCTTCTTCCCTTAGAAGAAGTGAATATATTGTTCCAAGAGATGGTAGTTCTTTCTTGCTAAGAATATTGAGCTTGATGGGTTCATATTCTGATGAGACTTCTCAAAGTAAATCAAATACTTTCTTGATTTCTCCTTCAGTTGTTCTCTCTTTTACACAGTAACTGCACTTATTTTCAACAAGGTGTCTTTGTTCATTCTAAAGTTCTCGTAGCTCTCCATAGTATTCACTTACTGATCTGGTCCATTGGTGACATTTTCTTATCATTTCAATAATCTCATATTCTTTGGCTATATTTCTCTGTCTAGAGTAAGCTTCTTACACGGTAGACCAAATTTCAACAGTTGAATCCATATACATAAATGTTTTACTAATTGAAGGATTCATATATTAAATAAGCCATGAGCTTACAAGAGCATCATCTTTAGACCACCTTTCCAAGTCTGCACTACTTCCCTCTAGGGGTGGGTTCTGTTTAATGATAAAAGCTTTTCCTCTGGATCGCAGAACAAGTTCAATAGACCGAGTCATTCTCTATAATTTTGACCATCCAATCGGATATTTGTGATTTGAAATGGCTCCATCTTTTGATCATTTCCATATGCAGTAGATAATTATTCATCTTTCAATCTTCCTTTCATATTATTTCACTGTTGTTTGATCACCTGTATTGATGATAACACTCTCCTTGTATCGATTTATTCTTGTCGTATATATATATATATATATATATATATATATATATATATATATATATATATATATATATATATATATATATATATATATACTCTGATGCAATTGGTAACTTGCTCTATAATTTGATTAACGTGATCTTGATGTGCAGAAATACCATATCTGAATCCAAAAGTTGCTGGCTGAAATCCTCTTGTTATTCAATCTCATGAACGTGATCCTGACATGCAGATATACACGATCTGAATATAAATGTTGTTTGTTGAGATTAACTTGTTATCTCTGTCCACAAATTTATCAAGTGCCCAATCTCTGATTTTGACGTGATCTTGGTGTACAAGATTTGTCGGCTGTCAACATGTGCTTAAATAAAAACTGTCGGCTGTTACAAGTGTCGATACCAGTTTGTGGTCAGAAGAAATCTGTCGGCTATCAATAAGTGCCGATACCAATTTGTGAAAAAAAAATCCGTCTATGTACAAGTCTGATTTTGACTATAACAGAATCGTGCAGTCTATCCTAGACTTGCACGTTGAGATAGAATTTGAATGTGAAACGACTTGCACGTTGAATATATGACATTTACTTACTACCATGTTATTTTTCCATGGACAACTGACTGCTACGATCTCCGAGAAGGCTCTGATACCGTGATCGATGTTTCCCTGCTTTCATACATCAGTAAACACAAGAATAATAGAGAAGATGGAGATGGTCGGCCAATACAAGCTGCAGCCCTAAAACAATTTCTTCTATTATGTTTTTTCAGAGATACACGATTAAGGGTTTCCCCCTTTAAGTACTAAGATTACAACCTCTTATTTACTACAATGCCATTAGTGAGGCCTTATTTAAAGTTACCTTTAAAAATGTTAAAAGTATAACTATGTAAATATCTTAGGTACAACAGAAAAGAAAGAAACATATTCTTATCTAATCACGTCATGTATCTCTGATTGATTGCTTATAATCTTCCAACAATAGGTTCCACATCAGATACTATTTGCGAAAGCTGCTTTTTCCTAGCACAATCAAGGATGTCAGCAATAAGTACCATCTTTTACATGCATTTAGGCAAGGCACATTCAGCTGATTTAGGCATTGGTTGGAGCTCATATTATGCATTCGCAGAGTTAGTGACCAAATAGGGAAGTTTGAGCTGATATGGCTGATCCGGTGACCTGATCATGTCCTTGTTGCTGCTCTATTTGTGAAGTTGACAATATTGATGCTTTCAAGAAGCAAGTGTTTCTGCCTACCACGTTCCGAACTTTCGGTGAAGTGTACATTGAGGTTTTTTCTATAATTAAGAAGCCATAATTGAATACGTTCTCTAACTAAACAGATTATAGCAGCTCGATACTCATAATTTGTCCAAGTGTTGCTTATAAACTGAACGCCCTTTGCAAAGAGACCAGGAAAATGTCTCTCTTAGTTTCCAAGACGAAGTGGTAACATATGAAATATGAAAATTAAAAACCCTAACTCACAGAAATGCTTAAACTTTAAATACGTGCAGTATCAGACGAGGGTCATCATACTGGAAGGTCTTGACCTTTTATCGTATTAGAGTTAAACTATAGACTATGTTTAAGAGATTCAAATAAGTGCTGTAGCTTATTTGCATTGTAAAATCTATAAATTTACATGATTTAAATGAAGACGTACTACAGGTAATAAGATGTGCACTACTATGGTAACTGAACACCATAGTAGTCACACAACCATACATATATATATATATATATTTGCCTTTTGTGTCAGAATTAGTTTATATCCTTCAAATCATATGAGACTGTACATACATATTGTAGCATACGACCAATTTAAAGGCAAATACACTGGTATTAATGCGACTACCTAGTTAAAAGTATGCACTAAAATGAAAATCTTACAGCTTTTCTAGATGTGACATACTCCCAGCATTAATTTTATGTTTGTGTAACTGCTGACATTGTGAGTTCCTATACTGTGTAGAGGATCTGATCCATGTCCACTGCTTTTCGCTCCCACTAAGTTTTACTTCTGCCATAAAACTTGCAAAACACTTTCTAGCCTGCTTGATGCAGGGAAACTCGGTTACCATCAGAGTAAACGATCAAATGCTGAAGAATATGCATGCAGAGGCAGAGAAGGTTTGGGTTCCTGCGCTGGCAAAGGTCATGAAGGAGACAATGGACCCTTTCATCAATGTCATATATGACAGTAATCCTCTCCAAAAGCTACATTGGGATAATGTTGTCTTGGTAAGGGGTGCAGCACACGCTACAACACCTCATGGCCTAAGAAGCACTAATATGTCAATTGTTGATGCAGCCACTTTAGGCCAATGCATTGAGAAATATAGCATGTCTAACTTGAGTGTGGCACTGAAAGAGTACGAGAACTTTCGGCTTCCTGTGACCTCTCAACAAGTTCTGCACTGGCGGCAATTGGGACGTTGGAAGCAAGGCCTAGATCATTGTGATCTTGGACGTGGTTTCCACTGGAATAAGCAAACCAGAGAGAATTGCATCGGCCTGTTACAGAAGAATATGCCATTCTTTGGAGGAGCTCCTCTGCCTTCTGATATTCGACCACTAGCTTCTTCGTGACAATGGCATAAATAAATCCATAGATTCTGGAACTGGTGATAGTCTATATGAGATACTCAATGCCAACTACCAACGTTTTAGTTGTATATATATATATATATGACATTCTTTAGGGGATCTCCATCTGAGCTTTTGGTTCAGCCATTTCCTTACTTCTCGTGCCTCTATAACTTGTTTGAACTTTTCCAAATTTCTGAAACATGCTTCTAAAAATGCTAGTTTTTCTTTTGAATGAAGCCGCTAATATATAGTTTAACATCGAAACTTAGATGTTCCTTTAATTAAAAGAAATAATTCAATGATAGAATTCTGATTCTATCAATTAAATAAATTTCTTAAAAAAATCTCAGTTCATTATTTAAAAATTCAACTTTATGTGCAACTTTCATTGTGAAAATAACAGAAGAATGATGGACCGGAAGACATTGCTTCCAACTATTGCATGTCGCCCGAGAAGCTCACAGGGTCGGGTTGCTTTGTCCATAGGATTTTATAATTTGTGTGGCCATGATGAACTCTCTTGTATTTTCTAAATGGCAACAGGGTCGCAAACAGCTCATGTTTGCCTGCAATATTGACCTGCATCGTTAGATTTGGTGTGCCAATAATAAATAAACCACAAAGAATTTTGGTGAAAAAATTCTGCCTTGCTTTGTGTGTGTGTACATGCGCTTATGCGCGTGAAGTTCACCTAATTTTTTGTGTATTCATGTAATTTGAAATTTAAACTGCAAGCTTGAAGCTAAATGAAGATCACAGCGTTCACCTAATTTCTTGTTGCATGGAAATATTAAAAACGTTTTTTTTCTTTTAATTAATATGTTCAACATCAGTAATAAAACTGTACAGATAACGAACAGCGAGTGGCAGGGTGTTTGGTTCGTTGACAATTAGGTCAGGGGCTTCGTTTGACAGTTGAAAGTGAAAGACATCCGCCCAACTCCCAGCTCGCAGTCAAAAGAGAAAACAACTTATCTCATAATTCCATGCTCACTCGTGACGTTCGGATCGGTCAAACAAGACTCGGATCTATGAGTTTTGGCTATGTACACGACATGCAAATTCAGTTATTAACTATTACACACGGACGAGGACGAATATATATATATATATATATATATATATATATATATATATGTATGTACGTATAGAAATGATATATATATACGTAGTGAGAGGGAGTTGCTAACTTGCTAGTCCATCAATACGAACCTGATCAATTGGATCAGATAGGTGGATGTTTTGGATAAAAAAAGCAACAACCGAAAAGTACATATTGTACTTTGTAGGTTTTTCTCAATAAGCAACTTTATCTTAATTAGCATGAATAAGAATTTAGCAAATATATATAGGGCATCTTAAATGCATAATGTATTTTGGTACATAATCTTGTATGTTCAATGGTTGAGATTTGAATTAAAAGTATAATTATACTCTCGTATACTTTTAATTCAAATCTTAAAGGTTGAACTGGAAAAATGTTTATATATGATTATACACTGAAAAATATTATGCATTTAATACTCTTTGTACTCAAGTTATATTCATGTTCAAATATACTTAAACATCTCGATCATTTGATTGACATGATCAAAAATTATTATTTAAATTAAAGTATCATTATAGTTTTGTACTTTGCATTTAATGTTCAACTATTTTTTTCTTTATCACCTCAATAGTTCTATCTTATAGATCAAGAAATTGAGATGATAAAAGTAGATTTGACAAAGAATGGAGTTTGAGCATTTATCACTTCTCTCTCTCTCTCTCTCTCTCTCTCTCTCTCTCTCTATATATATATATATATATATATATATATATATATATATATATAAACCATATTCTATAATATTATCATCATTATACGTTTCCTAAGGTATAATACAAAAGCCGTGGTTTTATATTGGAAGGCATAGCTGTATGAACTTTTAGGCCACCTAAAAATTCTATGCTCCATAAGTGGATTGGATTGCTCAATATATATATATATATATATATAATGCATACTTTTGTTAAGTATAAATATATGTAGTTAGTATACATCATCAATATATACATTCCAAGTAGGGTTCTGGTCAACGAGGTCCTGACCCGATCCTTTGTTGGGTCACTTTTGAACGACATGGACCCAACACGGGTTTTTAACCCCAGTCACGGTTCGTGTCAGGTTTAAAATTGCCACCCGTAGTTCTAACAGGCCTTTATCGGATAGTCAAACTGATGCCATTTTGACTCTCTTTTCATTTGATAATATGCATTTGGCAACGTAACAAGAAAAGGATAGACGGAACAGCACCGCGCTCACCATTAATAGTCTGTTAATGGGTCGGATCTCGGTTGGGTCTTATTTGCCAGCATTATTAATATGTGTTGGGTTCGGGTTCAGATATTAGTCTACTAACTAATCAAGTTGATGGAGTTTATATAAAATAAAATTTAAAATATAGTAAGAAAAGCGTCGAGGAAATAGTATTGTCGTTGTAATTAATAGTTGATCATGCTTGGTTCTTAGTGCTTACATTATTAATATGCGGATACGGGTTTGGGTTCAGGAATTAGCTGAATCACTAATCAAGTTGATGGAGCTTTCATTATTAAAAAGAACTTGGAAATATAATAAGAAAAGGATGGAGGAACAGTATCATATTCTTTGCTAATAGCTTGTGGATGGGTTGGATTATCGTCGGTTCGTTCTTATTCGCGCACATTATTTATTTGGGATTCGGGTTCGGGTATTAATCCAGTCACCAATCAGGTTTATGGGTCTTTCATTATATAAAAGAGATTGAGAAATATAATATGAAAGTATGGAGGAACGGTATCATATTCATGATTGTTATATAGGGTCTCAATGGGTTGGATCCAGGTCGGCTCTTAATTGCTCATATTATTTATATGTGGTATGGCTTTGGATTAAGGTATTGTTCGGGTCTGGCATACAAAATTTCAATGACGGCCTGTTTTTTTCGTCAATTAATTGGGTCGGGTCCAACGCGGGTCAGGTTTACTTTATTGGAAGGACATGTGATGACGACCCTAGTGTGGTTATAAAAAAACGGCATATTTGATACTTTTGTGGCCCACATGACAACTATAAATGAATTGGAATGACAGGAATATTGGAATATCATGCTTTTAATTAGGTGTATAATGTGTGTGAATTTTAAAATTCCCCTTTATCCATGCAAGCTTCTTTACAACTAAGCAGGAATTGAGTTGGTTGGACCTCGATTGAGATCGAGTTTTTGTGTCGTGTCATTTCATGTTAATGTCCAAAACAGGTAAACCTGAATGCAGTGGCGGATCTACATTGAGCCGAGATGGGGCCTTCACCTCACCCGAAATTTCGAAAATAAACAAAAGCTCTGTACCCCACGGTGGAATCTATGGGCTATAATACATATTTCGCCCCACTTGAATCCATTCAAGGGGCTATTCGCCCGCTCCCAAAAAAGTTTCTAGATCCACCACTGAACGAATTTGTCATGTTACTTTGGGTGAACATGAACATGGCCAATTTGGAATCAGTCTGGTGTTTCCAACCAGAATAGAACAGGGTCAGGAACTGCTTGGAACTGATGAAAACCAGACCAGAAACTGGAGGCCACCAAGTTCGGTTCCAGTTCCATGAAAGACAGAAGCAAAACCTGCTCAAAACTAGAACCGGTGGTTTCAAATGGCTGGTTCCAGAACTTTTTAATATTTTTTCCCTTTAAATTGTTGGCTTTTTAATGTTTTCTATCAGGTGCTACTTATCAATAATTTAGCATTTCGGGTTGGTTCATGCTAAGGGTCCAAACTCAAGCCTCAGACAACTCGGGTTATCTGAGAGTGAATAGATTAAGGAATGTTACCTGGTTTCTGTATTCGATTTCGACATGATCTGATACTCAATTTTGGGTAAGCTAGCAATATAAGACATGATAGAGACGATAAGTTTCAGAATAGTAGAACCGATCCAAATCTGATAAAATCCACGAGACCATAAGATTCAGAATCCAATTTGAGGAACCAAATTTAATTTGAAACCCCAACAAGGACTAGACCTAGTTTGTTCAATTTGCATGAGCCATCATGAATGTAAAGTTCATCAACTTGGCCTGCAACCTTACCTACTCACTGACCTCCCCCACTTGGCCATTTATTCAAGTTGCTTGATTGTGCTAGTTGGCTAGGAGCCTATGCATGTCTAAGAACCCATTAACCTTAATTGATTGATTAAGCTAGCTAGGTCTGGCAGAGAAATATCATTAGGATTAGGCATGGCCAGTTGGGAACCAGTCCGCCGGTTCGAACCAGAACTACGATGCCTGTAGAATTGGTGGTAACTGGAACCAGGAACCCTTCAGTTCGGTTATGGTTCATGGTCTCTAGAAACCGAAATTGAAACCGGTGGTTCCAAACCATCACTAACTATGTTTTGAATATTTTTCCAAAACCCTTCATCACAAAGAGATTGGTAGCTCAATGACAAGGCACTCTCTAGCATTACAATTGACGAGGAATTCAACTCGTAGAGGACACATTACTCTCTTTTTTTTTTAAATTGAAACTACACCAATGGTTCCTAAACCGGAATAGGAATCAGCTCTGAGGCGGTTAGGTACCGGTTCCAGATTTTTGGCAAACCGGAATCAGACATGCCATAGAGAAATGTTCATAGCATAATCTTATTGATTTCTTTGTTGAGATTCTGCAGTTCACTCTTCCGTTATAAGGATTCACAAGAGCATATTATTGTCAATATATTTTATAAGGATTTAATTGGCCATAAAGAATGATCAAGAGCATCAATGCATTTATATTTCGAAACAGGTAACATTCAGTGCATTAGCTGTTGCAAATAGTATATGACAGCATTTCATAAGATTGGGTTTTATGTTGCACGGGAACGGGAACCCCAGAAACACGATCCGGAAACGGGCACATAAAAAAATCAAGAAATGGATAATATTATGTATATGTGTGACTTGGAGACCCTCCACTTATGTATGACCCGCAAACTCTTTACATCTATATGATCCGTAGATCTTCTACTAGTAAATTTTTCAATGATCGAAACGGTGACATATGTATGCACATGTGCGCACGTGTGTTTTCGACTTGATGAGATTCTAGTAAAACCCTTTTACTCCCTCAAACAGACACCCACAAGAAGGAAATCACATGGGTGTGGGGGCAATTTCATTCTTTATATATATATATATATATATAAAGATCAAATAATGTATATTTCAATTGTTTTTTGATAGCATAAATATAAATTTTAAAATTTTTAAGAGTTTTCGAAAAAAATGAAAAACAATAATCACACATGAGTAAGTATGATTGTTGTGTGAGAGAGAGGGGCATACGTACATTGTTGTGTGAAACACCGCATGATGCATTCTACTGTGCTATAAATGTAAAAGTCATGGGATCGTACAATATAGGAAGGTATTAGAATTAAAAGCTAGTAAACTTATTACACCGTATGATGTAGTGGGATACGCATTTGATAAATACTGAAAAAACACATGTACTTGGATAACTGGACTCAAATATCGACGTACGATATTATCATACTTATGGTAAATCATGACACGATATTTACGACATCGCTAACAGTAGGCAGTCACCTGCCGCTGCAGTTTTAGCAGACCGTGTTATCGTGTCGGGCCTCAGCCTCGGCACCTGACCCGGGTCTGGCCCGTACCTGACAATAGAACAGCACTACCACGTGCTTGTGGTGGACCCGGATCCAGTTAAGCCCTTCTAGAAAACCGAGCTGGATTCTGATCCACCCAAACCCTACTGAGATCCAACCCATTTACAGCTTTTACACGGTTGATAGCTTTTCCACAGCTTTCCAGCCAGACGTTGGAACCATTTTTCCCACCTCCACGATCCGTTCCTGGCCGTCCATCTTTGGGACCGGAGAAGACGAAACTTAGGGATCAGAAAAAATTTGACGGGTGAGCGAATCGGGTAGGAGAACTGCCGGACGACGCTCTGTGGAGGGTCCCCACAAGCCCACGACGGTGGGTCCCGCAGGTCTTCCGACCACGATCCCTATAACGGTCTTCCATGTTTCCCTCGATAATCGCTCCACCTCCCTTTCAGGGAAAGGACCCCCAGTTAGAGTCAAATTACGGTAACGCCATGATAGGGGACACGAATCCACGAGTCCTTATTTCTCAAGCCATGACTAAGCAATATCTAACATAATTCATAGCATGCTTTTTCCTTTTTTTTTCTTGGTTATAAAGAGGAGGCCGAAGTCAGATATACATGCCTCTAATGTCGAACCCAACCTGTAACTAGTGAATATATAAATAAATAAATAAATATATGTATTTTTTTGCAATATAATATTATATATATAAAGAGAGAAGAAGAGTCTAATGTATATAGGTGTTATTATATTTAAACAAATCTCAATTATTAATTTTAAATTGAAATTTATTTGTACATACTAACACATAAATATGTCTGAAATTCTTTTTTTTCTTTATATCGTCACTGTTTTGAAGGCCAAAGATGTGAGAAAGCAAAATTAGAAGTGTGGCACTTTGGTAGTTTCAAGACACTCATGAAGCGATATCTGTCTGTTGAATCTCTCTCTCGTCCGAGTCGTTTCTCTTTCTCCCTCCAGAGTAAAAGGAAGCAAAAAAAAGCAAAATTCAAAAGTTGAATCGCGGCTTGCCCGGCCAAATACCGTCCGGCAATGACAGAGTGGTCGCTGGAGAACCGATGACCCTCTGTCCGTTGTCGTCGTCGTCGTTGTTGTGGAATTCCTCCGTTTGGATCCGTAGACGCGCAGGAAGAATTGCTCGTTGTTTCCCGTTCTACGGCGATGGCTTCCGGCAAGGGGCTCATGGAGAGGCTCCGGCGGGCTCTACGAACGGCTTTCTTCATGGTAACGATGGTTGTTTCGCTTGTCCTCTTCTCCGCCACCGTCGCTGTGTCCGTCGCTGACGTCCTAGTCCCCTCCTCCCTCGTTTCGGTCTTCGCCGGCCGTAATCTTAGATCGCAGTTCGAGCGGTACGGGTTCCGGCACTCCCTCGTCGATGTCCCTATTATTTCCGTTGCCAGATCCGTCATCATCACGTGTAAGAGGACTTCTTCCCTAAGCCCTTCATCTGCATTTCCCCTTTTCCCCCTTCCGTTACTTTTCATCTATCGCATATATTGGTTCTAGGGTTCGATTTTTCGCTTTTCGGTTGATCTATTTGTTCAACTGCTTTGGATCTCGTCTCTGTAGGTGTTTACTCGTTATGCAATGCGCCGGGGCTCTCTCACGGGCCGTACCTTGGGACGGCGACGGTCTGCTCGCTCTCGTCGATCCTCGTCCTCTCAGTGAAGGCGTGCGTCTTCCGGGGGATTCCGGACTTCGAGCCCGATCAGACCTCGGGAGCCTTCGTCGTGCAGAGGAAGCTCCACTTGAAGCAATCATGGGGATTGCCCGTGCTATTCATGTCGTCCGTCGTCTTCGCGCTCGGGCACATCGTAGTGGCGTATCGAACCAGTTGTAGGGCACGCAGGAAGCTTCTCTTACATCGGATCGATCAGGAAGCGGTAATTTCGATTTTTTGTTTCTTTACGTCGCATTCCTTGTGGGTTATCGTTCTCATCTTTCGTAAAGGCATTTTGTTCTGTTGTCATTTGTTGTAAAGTCTTGCATTGTCCCTCTTGCGTTTCTTGAATCAAGTTGTAAAATAGCTTTGCGTTGTTTTTTGTGTCACGGCTCTCTTTGTTACAATAGATTATTTTGTTTCTTCTCTGGAGAAAATTGAGTTCCATATGATATATTTTGAGTCATTAGATCTTCCTCAGGTTTAAACTAATGATCAATCGCTTCTAATTTGGTTTGTTGAACAAAGCAACCAAATTCATTTGGTGGAACACGCATGTCCATGATCTTGGAAGTCTGCGATGGATTCAGTAATTTCATTTATCTAGTTGTAGGATACCATTACAGTTCTGATGGCCAAGAGAGGATTCCTTGTGAGGGGACAGGAATGCTGGGAATGGAACTGAGAGGGAATGCCACAATACTGTTTATTGGTTATTTTTTAGGATTTGAAATGGAAATCTGGAATGAGAGAGACCGTAAAGCTGCAAATGAACTATACCAACAACTGCTAATGTTTGAGTTATGTTGTTCTTTTATTTTTGAAGGATAGCTGTTACAGAAATCTGACCCTTGTGCAAAGGTTTGAAATAGTTTTGGGTTTTAGCGATCCCTTTAAATAGTAAACAATTACTCACCTTAAATATTTGAATTATATTTGCTGAAACAATTGAGTTAGAACAATATGATAGTTAATTATGATTATGAGTACCTGCCTATAATATTGATCACATTTTCAGTTTAATGTCTTACTCTATTCTCAACAACAACTAGATACTGAAAGTTATTAATTTATTATCTCTTCACAGAAGACATTAGGTAGTTTTGGGATTTGATTTTGGTAGGGCGTGAGGAAACTGTAGATTGTCTGTTCTCTTTGAAATTGTTGAAGAAATGTTTTGATGCTTATATGTTGTGTGATGTCTCATATTGTTCAAATTTTCAGCAACAAGTATCCAAAAAAAATTGACCGTTGGTTCCTCCACTTGTGCTTTGAAGTTTGAACTTTTCAACTCTTTGCATGATCCTTTTTGGTCATTCCAAACTATGATTCTCATGGAAATTACGCAAACCCTAAACATTTTCAATACTCATAATGTACTTGTCCACATGTTGGTTGACTTCAGTTCCAGCATATCTGTGGGTTATTTTAGGAAAAATGCTATTTGGAAGTTTCCCAGATGATTCGTTCTTTCTCTGGTTGATTCAAATAATAGCCATGCAGTTAATTCTATTAATCATTTGGTTCAACAAGGTTGATAACTTTGCAAGAAAAACAGTGCTTATAACGTGAAGTAAGTCTAATGATGATTCTTATGTCTTCGTCCATTGTTTCAGGTTTTTGGCTTTCCTGGTTATCTGAAAGTCCCACGATCACCAACTCCTATGAGTGGAAAGAGTTTTAAGTGTGAGACTGAACCTAGACGACGAACAGCAACTGCCACAGCAGCTGCTGCAACAGCCAGGGAAGAAGGATACCTACCAATTCGATTACTCTCTGATGTGGATAGCTTGTTCATAGTGTACCAAAATATTCTGCTTCATTACAAGCTAAGACATCCAGACTCTCCAGTGTCTCCGTCTCTGGTTTGTTCTGCCTTTTCGGAACATAATCCAGTTGTCAGCTCTTCCCACCTCATGCCTGGCAGGCTCAAGTTGGACAGACCAATTGTTTCTGTTCCATCTGATTCATTTCATCTGCATCGGAGTTTCAGTAATGCGTTTGACAGCGACTCACTGTATGCTCCTTTGTTGACTGGGTGTCCTACTGGCAATCCTTTTGCTGATGAGATTCCTGCACTGAAGCTGGATGATCATACCAAAGAGCTAAGCTTTCCAAGTGACAAGAAGGAAGATGTTCGAGGAGCAGAAAATGGAGTATGTGGCATTGTCTTGGTGCATGGATTTGGAGGAGGAGTTTTCTCATGGAGGCATGTCATGGGCCCTCTAGCACGGCAGACTGGGTGTGTGGTATCTGCCTTTGACAGGCCTGGCTGGGGACTGACATCTCGTCCTAGGAGAGGGGAATGGGAGGCCAACAAGTTGCCCAACCCCTATCAACTTGAGTCACAGGTTCTTCCCCCTTGAGCAACTCTGAAGTTCTCTTTTGATGTGTGAAATTCTTGATTGGGCTTGTACATTTAAGATCATGGGAAGAATACTGATTTCTTTGATCATAATCTTAAACATTACTGATAGTACGATTTTTGTTTAATTCAACAATCTTTAGAGAGGAACTGTCTTCCTTAGCCTGTCGAATAAGCATGCACGTTTTGCTTGGGTTCACATGAGTGTTAGTTTTTTCTTTTTTCCATTAAACAGTAAATGACAAAAATCTGTTTTCTCCACAATATTTTCTGGAGTACAACCGTTTGTTATTTGAGTGCCTCCGCTGTGTAGAAGTTGATCACAACAATTCAAAGTAGTTACCCTCTAAGTTCACACTAAGTTATGTTTAAAGATATATATTGGAATGCTTACATTGTCTGCGGTACTTGCCTATGTAGTAATTTCATGTTGTTTCATAACATGCTAGCTCCTAAGTTTCTTGATTTATGAGAATGTACTTTGCATCCATTAAAGTTTTAGTCCATCTTACTCTCAAAATGGTGGTCCAAACAGGTTGATTTGCTTCTTGATTTTTGTCTTGCAATGGGTTTCTCTTCGGTGGTGCTTGTTGGTCATGATGATGGAGGCCTTATTGCTTTAAAGGCTGTTGAAAGAGTGCGGACATGTAGCAAGCTCATGCAGGTGAGTTTGATGACACGCAAGCCTTGTCATGCTGCTTGTGAAAATATTGTATGCTTGTTGATTTTCATTGGCATGTTACTTGCATACGGTCTTGGTAGGGTTTGCAGCCAAATATAACACTTGATGATGTTGCAATTGTTGGACGATCTCTTGCCTCCATTCACGTGCTTTTCTTTCCTTTATCACAGGCAATTACCCTATGTAATGAATGTTGCCATCTGTTGTCGTCCTCTTGATTCTGTTTCTTGTTATCTTTGGTTCAGTCTTTACATTTTCCCTTTTCTCCTTTTCAGGTTGACATCAGGGGAGTGGTTCTACTTGGTGTCAACTTATCAAGAGAAGTCATTCCTGCCTTTGCTCGAATTCTTCTGCATACATCATTAGGGAAGAAGCACATGGTTCGCCCACTATTACGTGCTGAAATCACTCAAGTGGTTAATCGCCAAGCCTGGTATGACTCACGGAAGTTAAGCCCTGAAGTTATGAGCCTGTACAAGGTAGGTCTACATTCTGGCAAATGTCAGATACAAACCGTTTTAAAGATAAACTGTCTAGCAATTTGCGTTCAACTGAACTGGTAACTTTGCAATCAGGCACCACTATGTGTGGAGGGCTGGGATGAAGCCCTTCATGAAATCGGCAAGTTGTCAACTTCTAGTACCCTTTCTCCTCAGAATGCCTCAGTGCTTCTGCAAGCTGTCGGGGACGTGCCAGTTTTGGTTGTTGCTGGTGCTGAGGATGCGCTTGTGCCACTTAAATCATCTCAGCATCTTGCTTCCAAACTTGTAAATTCTGTAAGTTCCATCTTACCTTCATAGTAGACATCTTTTAGGCATTAGAGGTATGTATATGACCTGCCTTTTGATTCAAGGAACCCTGTAGAGTGCATGAGAACCACAATCACGGCATAAATCATCTGTCTCATAATCCTTTTATCTTTTAATGATTTCTTGGCTAATGCTATTATCTTAACTCTTGCTTTATATTCATTCGGAATTCATTTCAGAGGCTTGTTGCCGTATCTGGATGCGGACACCTTCCTCATGAAGAATGCCCGAAGGCATTATTGGCAGCACTTTCTCCTTTCATATCGAGGCTGCTTCCGGACCACTCTGAAGGTGGCACAGTGAGACAAGTGAGGTAGTAACTTAAGCTTTCTTCAACGAGCTTTCTCTCGAGTCAGAGGGAGCCGTCTTAAGATCAGGGTGAAAGCTGGCTTGGCCCTTGCAAAAGTTTGATGGGATTGTGAAGTTGGTTTTGTTGGGGGTGCCCAGTAAGCCCTTATTCATTTTTCTCGAGTCAGAGGGAGCCGTCTTCAGATCAGGGTTTAGATTCTCTTGTGCATCCCTTTTTCATTTCCTCAATGAGGTGGTTAATGTTTTCCTTGAAATTAGTGGAAAACATGTGCTTGTAAATTAATGGTGGCTTGCATATTTGTACACATCATAGTGTTAAATTTCATGCAACCTTTATGAGAATTCCTGTAACAGAAACTGTAACCTCTCTGTCTCTCTCTCTGATGGTTTCTTCACATGCAACAAGGTGATTTTTGTTCTTGTCAGGTTTTCTTGTTGTGTATGAAATTACCAACAAATTTTTTTTCCTGTTCGCATTCGTGTTTGAGTCACTCCATCTTCTGCGAGAAACAGGTGAACCTTAATGACGCCACTTTTTCACACTGGATGGACACACAGTCTTTTCAGGTCACATTGGTGTTAGCTTTTCTTTTCGTGTCTGAAGGTGCCAGAAAGTGTCTTTTGGGTCGTCTTGTGTTGAATGCAGAAGAATCTGAAGATCAGATGTCTTTCGTGTCACTTTGACTATATGTACATTAACATGTTCTCTTTGGGTAGTGTTCGTGTTGGGTTCTATGAACTTACCTCAAATCTAGCTTTACAATTCTTCAAGGCATTACAGAAAAATGAACTTAATCTTATGCCCTTGGCAAGTGGTTCCAAATCATTGGTTCCGGTTATTCCAGAACCTAAAATCGTAACCAAATCAGTCCCCAACTTCATTTGATTGTATGGAAACCGCCGAGCTGGTTTCCGATCGACCATGTCTAATGCGAACTACCAAATCCTGAGAAGCCTTCGCTTAGCTATCATTACAATGAAAAGATGGTACCTAGAGATTTATCAAGGCACATGAGATCTTCATAGTTTCGTGTGAGAGTGCAACCGTCTCTCTCTCTCTGAGACAATCTGAGAACGCGTTAACTGCTATTCACATGCATCCTTATGGAATGTGGGTGAGAGAGAGAGAGAGAGAGAATTATTTATTAATTAAACAAGGGAGGCGTACATTTAGGTATCATCGTACCTTGCATTGATATACATCACAGAGAACACTGTATATTTGAAAGTTGGCCAGCTAAGACAACGAGTTCCTAGATTTGGTGCCCTTGCTTTGCATTGCCCTCATGCATTTGCTGTCATTCTTGCCTCTCTGCCGTGTACTCTCACTACCGGCAGCCCCACACACACTGCTCACGTTCTCATCAACCCTCTCCATGGCCACCCCACCTCCTTTGCATTGTTAGCCCTCTAACGGAAGAAGAAGCTTTTCTTCTTCGCGGTCGCCGACTCCATCTGAGCTTGCATTGCACGGAATTCGCTTCGAAGCTTCATCAATTCCTCCAACCTTCGGATTTCCAGCTGCACGATTCGGCCATCGCAGACCCCGGCAGCCATTGTTTCTCTCTTGGATTGGCACCTACTTGGTGTATCTAGGCTCAGACCAGGGCTCAAGCTGAGTTCACTGAAGGAAGCACTACAGTACTTGACATGCCTGTTCAGCCTGGCCTGATCACACAGGACCACTTGGATCACGGTCCCGACTGGCAAACGCTCGTTCTGCGCCGCGTGCAAGCATGCATCTAGAGAGAACTTCCGGAAGTCGATAAGCATGGACATCCTCTTCCTCTCGCTTTTGCTGATACCGGGATGAGTCTTCACAGAGTTCATGCATGTTTTACCATTGATCAGCAAGTCAAGACTAATTTTTCTTGTGTGTGTGCGCGCGCGCATGCGTGTTGTGTGTGTTTTAGCATGCTAGGAGAGCACCCCTGTTAATTATAACTGATTAAAAGCCGGAAATAGACATGACACGAAATCCAACTCAAACATAACAAAAATATCAGCTTTTGTATTTTGAGTTTACCTGTTTTTGATATCTCAAATACAAGGTTTGCTGATAATGCATATAACATTCCAGTCAGACATGAACCCGAAAAATATGGGTCTGTGTCCACTCAAATTGTCAGAGTAGAGTTCTGGTAAACCTGTTTTTGACGTAAACAGGAAATCACATGACACGAACACCATTGGAAATGCAAAATTTGACCACACGGGTGCTTGAACACCTGACTTCGAGTTGTCATATTTTTCTTCTTCTTTTGTACTTTTCTTTTGTACTTTTTAGCCTTTTAGGGTTAGAATGCACACCTCGGGAGTCGAATTCTTGGCCTCATTCACCATTGGAGGGAGGCAACAGTGAGAAGACCACCCAGTACTTGTAAAGGCTTCAAATTGGTAAACAGTGATCCCACTAAAACCAATGGCAGACCTAGCGGCAACACTCTGATATTGGCATTATGATGCTCTCAATGAAGCTGCATGTAAGTACTTCGTTTCTGAAATAAAATGCCAAATTTTGAAAAGAAAATGCATATTACTCTAAAAGTTCTCTTTCAATGTTATTTTACTCAATCTCCATGTTTTACATCTCTGCTAGAAGATTATGGATTTATATAGCGAGGTGATAACTAGCTTGATTGGGTTTGATGTGCATTAAATGCATATTGATATTTTTATATATTTAATTAATTAATATATATATATATATATATATATATATAAGTCTTAAAGTGTAAAAAGTAATATATAAGAGACTTTTGCGAAAGATGATCTAAAAGAGACAAAGTTTAGTCCCATATTGATGGATGTGACAAACCCGCATGTCCTTTTATATATTTGGTAGCTCATAAACCTTATTTCAAAGAGCTTGATGAGAACATGTTATACCACACACGTGTACCTCGGGTCAGGTTTGGGATTGGGCTTAGCCTTGTGGCTTGTGGCTTATAGCTTGGCGGTTCTGGATAAGACGGGACGGTTGAGGATAAAGCGGTGTGATTGTTTGGATCGGATGTACAATCCGTGATCCACACATGCACCTATAAATAGGTGATTATGGGTTTTATAGCTTGAGGATAAAGCGGTGTGATCGTTTGGATCAGATGTACGATCCGTGATCCACACATGCATCTATAAATAGGTGATAAAGCGATGTGATCGCTTGTGGCTTATAGCTTGGCGGTTCTAGATAAGACGGGACGGTTGAGGATAAAGCGGTGTGATCATTTGGATCGGATGTACGATCCGTGATCCACACATGCACCTATAAATAGGTGATTATAGGTCTTCCCTAATCACAAAGTTTTTCTCTCTTTCTTCCCATCTTCTGGTTCTCTCTCTGTCTATGGTGTTGTTTCAGTCCTTGTGCTTATGGGTAGTTCCTCTTTTTGCTCTAGTCATATACGACTGAGGTGTGTTCGAGGTCAACTCGAAGTCAAGTACATATTCTTCGAGTTTTGTGTTTTTATCATGTAAGAAATACGTAGGTACCCGTATATACTTATAGTAAGGCGTTGATTTTTTTAAGGCAAATCCGTAAGAACAACTCGCACAGATAAGTTTTTTTTTCTCTCTCTCTCTTCCCATCTTCTGGTCCTCTCTCTATCCGTGGTGCTGTTTCGGTCCTTGTGTGTTTTATCCTTGTGGCTTGTGGCTTATGGCTTGGTGGTTCTGGATAAGACAGGACGGTTGAGGGTAAAGCGGTGTGATCGTTTGGATTGTATGTACGATCCCTGATCCACACATACACCTATAAATAGGTGATTATGGGTCTTCCCTAATCACATAGTTTTTCTCTCTCTCTCTCTCTCTTCCCATCTTTTGGTTCTCTCTCTATCTGTGGTGTTGTTTCGGTCCTTGTGCCTATAAGTAGTTCCTCTTTCTGCTCTAGTCATATGCGACTGAGGTGTGTGTTCGAGGTCAACTCAAAGCCAAGTACATATTCTTTGAGTTTTGTGTGTTTTATCATGTGAGAAATGCATAGGTACCCATATATGCTCATAGCAAGGCGTTGATTTTTCTAAGGCAACTCTGCAAGGGCGACTCACACATATAAGTTTATGATTTTGCTTCTACTTTTTTTTTTATATGACTTGATTATGGCATATTTTAGATTTGCGGCTGTTATCTATGATTGAGACATGTTTACGTTTGTTACATATTATGTTATTATATATATATGTCTACAGTTTTTTCCAACAATCTTAGAGAAATTACTTTTTACCGTAGTAAACATGTCTTTGACTGCTATCCTCCGACCTAAGGTCAACTTGACCTTGATGCCAAAAAGGTTTGTCGGTCCACATTTTAAACGCTGATAGCAGTATATAAAAATTTGGTTAACCATGTTAGGACTACATCTATACATCGAGTCGGATTGTCCCCAACCTAATGATACTAATCCTACAAGATTGGATAGAATCACTGAGTGAAAGGAGAATGACACTCTATACCATTATTATATTTTATCAGTATTATCAAATATTTTATTTAATATATATAATTCTTCCTCTTACACAACAACGAAAGATTTGTGGGTTGCCTTGGATTGAAAATATAATGCTAAAGACCTTGGTCTTGAAAAATATTATGTTGTTAAGTTTCTTAAGTATCAAATGGTAGAGGAGAAATCTATAACCAAATAGGTCTACGAGTTTCAGTTTTTGTGTCATTGTCTCAAGGAAGCCGAAATGAAGTTTCCTGAAAAGTTTATTGTTATGTCTATTATAGAAAAATTTCTTAAGCCTTGTGAGGGTTTCAACTTAGATCTCAAGCATAAAAAGGATAATATAACCCTTGATGATCTAATTGTACACATAAGAATAGAAGAAGAGCATAGAAGCCAGAAACGTGTTATGCTTGTAGACAACACCTCTTGGGTTAACTTGACGGTCGGAAGGAAGCAACCTAGTGATCCTAAGGAAAAACAAGCAAAACAAAAGCCAAAAACCAAGATCCAAAAGAAACTAAAAAACAATCATGTTGGCTTTGTGGTCAGGTTGGACATTGGGCGAGAGATTGTCCCTTAAAGAAAGTCAAAAAACTTGTGACCGTTGAAGGAGCTGTGGTCAATATGGTGGTAACCACTACACATGCTAGTAACAGGTATTTATCCCTTAAACCCTATATTCTTTGTATTTATGAGCCACAGTATTGAATAGTAGACATTAGGGCTAATGTGTATGTATATGCTGATTAGTCTTTATTTGTGTCTAACCAGGCTATCTATGGGCTAATAGTGACCTTACGGGATCATTCGATTGCTGAAGTCAAGGGTGAAGGGCATGTGGACTTTAAGTTTCTTTTGAGAAAAGTTCTAACTCTTGAGGGAGTTAGACACATTTTAACAATTCATCGGAATATCCTCGGTGGTCCTCCTTTAGCTAGAGAGAGATTAAAGTTAGATTGCAAATGTAATAAAGTTGTTATTACACGACTTAGTATTGGGTATTTCTTTGGGAAAGGTTATTTGTGTGATATAAAGGATCTGTTTAAAATTCATGTAGAACTAATTGTTGATTCTTGTATGAATTTTAATGATAATAAAACTTCTACTTCTGTTTCATATTCTTCTTGTATGTACAATATTGAATCATTTGTTATATTACATGCTAGGTTGGATCATATAAACCTTGATTTCATGAAAAGAATGATAATTTAAATATTATCCCTTCAACTATCATAGATAGAAAACATAAATGTGGTATATGTGTGCAAGCGAAACAACCTAAGAAACATTTTCATACGGTTGAAAGAAAATCCAAAATTTTGGATTTGGTGTACATTGATATTTGTGAATTTAATGGAATGACTATAAAAGATAACAAAAGCTATTTTATCACGTTTATTGATGATTACAATAGATATTATTATATTTACTTACTTAAAAGTAAAGATGAATCTTTAGAAAAGTTTTAAATATTTAGAAATGAAGCACAAACTCAAATAGGTAAGGTACTTAAACGATTAAGGTATGATAGTGGAGAAGAATATACCTCAAATCTTTTCAAGTATACAGTCAAAACAACGGTATTGTTTATGAGGTTATTGCTCTGTACTCTTCTCAGTCTAATGGGATAATTGAACGAAAAAATAAAACCCTGTGTAATATGGTTAATGTTTTACTTAAAAGTTCTAGGTTACCTACCTACATATGGGGAAGCTTTGAATACAGCTTATCATATTCTAAATAAGCTCTTCATAAGTATAAGGAAAGTAATCTCTTTGAGTTTTGGAAGAGTCGAAAGAGCAGTCTCAAGTATCTCAAATTGTATGGACATATTGTGAAGGTACTCATCCCTAAACACAAGAGAAAGAAATTGTAGACTAAAATAGTGGATATATATTTTTGGGTTACATGGAGATAAGCTGTATATATATTATTGATCATTAGATCTAATGTTTCTAGCATAGACATTAACACAATTGTTTAGCTTCATGTATGTTTTTCATAAAAACTAGAGTTCTCCAAAGTGTATCTTCTAGAGATTATGACCCTATTATTGGTTTCATTTCTGATCATGTGAAAAGAATGACAAATGTGGGAGGTGACCCTGATTGTATTGTTTCCAGAACATATGACTCTAAGGAAATAACTGAACCAAGGAGAAGTAAATGACTTAGGATATCAAAGGATTTTGGAAGTAACTTTGTTACTTTCAAAATCGAGGATGGTCTTATCACCTTTTAGTAGGTTATGACCTCAACCGAAGTTAAGTTTTGGAAGAAAATCATTACCAATGAAATTCAATTAATTCTTTCTAATGGTACTTGGGAATTGATAGATTTACCTCATGATTATTCTACTATAGGTTATAAGTGAATCTTTAAGAAGAAACTGAATGTAGACAAAATAATCAATAAGTACAAGTTCAGATTAGTTGCTAAGGGATACACATAAAAAGAATGAATATATTACTTTGATACCTAATACCTATTTTCCCGAATGACCACCATCCTAGTGCTTATAGTACTGGCCTCCATAGATGACCTCATAATCCATTAGATGGATATGAAAAATGCTTTCGTACATTATAACCTCAATAAGTAAATTTATATGGATCAGTTAGAGGGATTTGTGGCTCGTGAATATGAGTCTAAGGTGTGTAAGCTTGTTAAATCATTATATGGATTGAAACAAGTCCCCTAAACAATGACATAAAAAGTTTGATTATGTGATATCATATTTTGGCTTCGTTTCTAATAATTATGATAAGTGTGTCTATTGTAAGTTGATAAATAATGCTTTCATCATTCTTTGCCTATACGTAGATGATATATTGTTGTTTGGATCCGATATGAGAATAGTAAATAAGACTAAGTTATTCTTATGCAGTAAGTTTGAGATAAAGGTTATGGGTATGGCTAATGCAATTTTAGGGCTTAAAATCACAAGGTTTACTGATGGTATAGTAATCTCTCAGCCTTATAATATTAAAAAAGTTTTAGACAGATTTGGATATATATACTTTAGACCTGTTAAGACCCCATATGATTCATCTAAGGCTTTATATAAGAATAAAAGTAGTATTCATGTGTCTCAACTACGATATTC
Source organism: Brasenia schreberi (assembly GCA_036023115.1). Lineage (NCBI taxonomy): Eukaryota > Viridiplantae > Streptophyta > Magnoliopsida > Nymphaeales > Cabombaceae > Brasenia > Brasenia schreberi. The sequence goes on from JAYKKT010000066.1 coordinate 9,323,751, forward strand.
TCAGATTATCAGTAGTTTGATATATCTAACTAAATGTACATGATCAAATATTACATTTGTTGTGTATAAGTTGAGTAGATACACTAGTTATCCAAATAAAACCCACTGGAAAGCTCTATAGAGAGTGCTTCAGTATGTGAAGAACAATTATTCTTACACTACATTATGGTAAATATCTTTCTATTCTTGAAGGATTTAGTGATGCTAGTTGGATAACAAAGAATTCTGGGTGGTGACGCTGTCACTTGAAAATCTAAGAAATAAACTATATTGGCTTGTTCTACCTTTGAGGCAAAACTCTATGCTTTTGATGAGACTCGACTGAAAGTTGAATCACTTAAGAGATTTATGTTTAGTTTACCTATGGTAAAGAAGTTGCTTCCTGTAATTTCAGTACATTTGATCGCATGACTATAATTGCTAAGATTAGTAGTTTCAAGTACAACCAAAAGCAATGAATACACATCTAAGTCAGACTGAAGTCTGCTAGAGCTCTTGTCTTTGATAGGGTCATAGATGTAGATTTTGTTTGATCAAAAGATAATACAATTAATCCTTTGACTAAAGTTTTATCAATAGCCTCAATTGGAAATCGAGGTTGAGGATGAGACTTAAACTCACGATTTATTTACAAGCAGTGACAACCCAACCTACCTGAGTGGAGATCCCATGAAGTAGGTTTAATGTGGTAGTGACAGGTTGTTGGGTGAATAGGATGACACTTTGTATTATCTGATACTGTCAGTATCTCTATGTCTGTCCCCTATAAACCTAAAGTTTCATGACTGCAAATTTAGCAAGAGATTATTCTCTGAATGGGATCGAGTCATAGGACAAGATATTAGCAGTACATCCTTGGAGATGTCCAACTAAGTGATTGACATTATGTGGTCGCAATAGGAGAATTGGGTTGTTTCCTGAAGTAAATCATGATAATGGATATAGATGCATGGCCATTAATGCATCACCCCTATAAATCACGTCATAGGCTTTTATTATATTGTTACCAATAGACACCTTTACACCCAAGGTTCAGGTTCAAGATATATATTCACCTAGTTTCTGTAAGAGTAATATTGTTGGATAACTCAAGTAATGGTTAAAATCAGAATGTATTATTACTTAAAGCATAATATGATGGTTGGATTAGAAGGGCTCTTTTACACTTAAGGACTTTGTGGGGGACTATTGGATTTGATATGCATTAAATGTATGTTGGTATCTCTATATATTTAATTAATATATGTAATCATCCTAAAGTGTAAAAAGTAGCATATGAGGGACTTTTGCAAAAGATGATAAAAAGAGACAAAGTTTAATCCCATATTGATGGATGTGGCAAACCCATATGTTCTTTTATATATTTGGTAACTCAAACTTAGTTCAAAGAACTTGGGGATGACATGTTATACCACACACGCATGTTGGGTCGAGCTTGGGCTTGTGGTTTGAGTTTGGGTTTGGGTTTTGGGTCTTGATCTATCTTTTTATACGGATAGAGATAAGGATAAAGTGTGGAGGACAATTCACAAAGTTTTCCTCTCTCTCTCTCTCTCTCTCTCCCCATCTCATGATCTTCTCTCAGTTCGTGGTGTTGTTTCGTTTCTAGTGCCCATGAGTAATCCCTCTTTCTGTTCCGATCATAAGAGACTCTGGTGTGTTCGAGGTCGACTCGAAGTCAGGTACGTGCTCTTCGAGTTATGTGTGCATTTTATCCTATAAGGAAGGCGGAGGTTTCCGTACGTAATCAGGGGCATTGATTTCTCTAAGTTAAGTCCACAAAGGGGACTCGCAATGATAAGTTTATGATTTTGCTTCTGCTTTTGTTTTCCGTATAGCTTGATTATGACTTATTTTGAATCTGCGACTGTTGTTTATGATTGGGGCATGTTTAGATTTATTGGATATTATGTTATTACGAATGTATGTCTACGGTTAAATTTGATAACTACGGATACTCTCGTGTATACATCATTGTTTCTTTTTGGTTACAAGAGGAGGCCAAAGCCCAACGCCCATACCCACACATGCACCCTCTGGGAGTCAAACTCCCCACCACCAGCAACAGCACTAGAGCTTCCTGCCGTTGAGCTAACGTTCTTGGTTCTGCATCATTGTTTTCTTCTTTGGGTGAGGTACACGACAGGTATCCAAAAGCCATGTTAGCCCGCTATAGAGGTAAAAGCTCTCCGAGCGCTGGTTTGTTCCATTCACAAGATCTCTCGAACTCGGGACGTTGCTAAGGAGAACAGGTGAGAAACCAGTCAGCATTGTTACTTTTACTACTTCTCAATGCAACCTTTCAGTAATATTTATATCATATATTTGCAGATTTTGATGACAGGGAAAGTCAGAATATATAGAAATTCTTTAAGAAGTTACACTCATTGGCTGCTTGTGAGGGGGAGAGAAAATAAGGGTGGTGATATATATGGGCGCTTGTAGGGAAGACAAATTGTTTTAAGAGACAGTAAGCAGCAGTTAACAAGAGTAATAAATAGAAATATTCCTCCGTTGATGAACCTTTCGTCTTTTACATTGCAAGCAACGTGGTGAGAGCCACCAAGTGGGCCAAATGCAGTGTGTCGCTTGCGCCCACACAATCATACACACATGTATTGACTTCAGTCTCTTCTCACATTTTTCTCTCAGATTTCAGTCAACATGACCGTGTCAAGGTGGCAATTCGTCGTGTTCCAGTTTATGTTTGTGTCGTGTCATTTTCGTGTTTATGTGGGAAACATGTCAATCCAAACACGAGGCAATGGATGTGTTGCTTTGAGTGGAGATAGGAATATGGCTTTAGGGTTTTGTTACTTGTGCCCATCTTGGGTTTCTTGTCAGTGTTACGCTGTCAGCGATCTCATGTTATGGGGTTTTACTCTTGTTGGATCCTTCTGTTTTCGTGTCAACAGGTCAACCCAGACGTGATCAGATTCTTTCGCGTTACTTTGGGTAGACCAAAAGATGAACTTTTCTTCGGCTAACTGTGAGTAATGAATAAAGATGTTCAGAAATATAGATTCAACAGTCCAGGATATCCAGATATTACATTTAACTGCCTAGATTTTCAAGGATAAATCAAACTGCTGCCTAATCTTTAATGGAATTTTCATTCGCTATAGCCCAGTTACAAACCCAGTTTGGTTAGTTTACGGTTTCGGGCAAACTGGAACCAGCAGTTTCAAACTCCTGGTTAGGGGCTTCTCATGGATCATTCCCTATAGCCCAACATGATCATGATTATTAAAATCCTAATCTTTAATGGAGTTTTCATTAGAAACATTATTCTTTTTCGTATCAATTATTTTTATGGAAAAATTGGATCCTTGACCATTTGACTATGTGCACAACCCTCCATTTAGTTGACTGAGCATATGTATATTGGCACCAACTAATAAGCTCTAGATCAATCAGAACTAAAAACACTGCTTGTATTTAGCTCAGATAGAGTAATGGGTCAGTTCGTGTTTGTTTTTGGACATGAGCAAGCTCAGCATGAGCCAAATCAAAAGCCAACCGCTAAGAGAAAAAGTTCTTCCAACTTTACTTGTTTTGTGAAGTGTTGTCAATATGATATTGATGAGAAGGAACCTCAATCAACTTTTTTTTATCAATTACTGATTTTGGGACCAAGAGTATCTTTGACGTGTACTTTTAAAATGTAGTTAACTGCAATATCTGAAATTCTAGGCACTCATACGTAAATACTACACATCTTCCTGGTTGTTCCCCACACCCCATATTGACCCTATTTCTGAAAAGACGTAAGTTAGTAACAAGAAGGAATTCCTTGGGCAGTATCTACCCTTTTCTAGAGATGTCAAAATCAGCCCAGCACCCTGCGGCAGACGTGGACCAGGCCAGGCTGGCCCGTACGTTCACGGGCCTGTTGGATATTAGATTGGGTCTTAAGATCTGATCCAAATCTACTTGAAATCCAAATCCAACCACAACATTTCAGGCTTCAACAAACTATACACATGTAATAAAAAAACTATATATTTATGTATACATATATATACATATATGTGTATGTCCTATATATACATGTAATGGAAAAAACTATACATATACATAATATATATACATGTAATTGAATATATATATATATATATATGTGGGCCAAACCCACACTTTAGAGGCCCATATAAAATGTGGGCCCGACCAAGCCAGCCCATATTGACATTGACATTACCCTTTGCAGTAACAAGATATTGAAGGACTCCTACACAATTTGAGGTTCCATTTCATATATGGTGAAGTGGCATTAATTCACAGTTCACCTTATTCAACATATAAATTGGCGCTGTCACAGCAGGTTAGGAATGCGTGCAGAAAGGGTCTGCTCAACAAGAGGTTTCTATCAAAACAAAGCATAGCATATGCATATCTTCTTTTCTGGTACAATGTGGAGGATGAAGCCAGATGTGCACACCGGATATTGAATTCATGACCAACTTATGAGTGAACCCAGTAGCCAGGTAAGCTGTTGCTTTTTGTGCTATAATGTGTTTTACCCAGCACAGTAAAACGATTCCGGCTCGACCTCACAACACAGCTACCCATGTCAGTCATCATTTTCCAAACATGGTTATTATGTTGCAGACTTCCACACACAGCCCACTCTTTTTACATAAGGCAACAGTATTCGAAGATTACATTGTCTTCAACCCATCACTGTGTCAAGCATTTGCATGAACAACCTTCAACAGGACATGGTGGCAGGCTCCTGCAGCTTTGAAGAGCTTGTTTCAAAACCTTTACAGTTTGAAAACTAATTTTCTTCGTGTTCCCCAGCAATGGATACAAGAATCAAACACCCTTCGTGATCATCATAATAATTGATTAAAGCATGAAAAAGCACCAGGTTAAGATAGAACCAAATTGATCTTCGCCTCCCCTCTATCATGAACCTGTTGTTGCTCTCACCTTCTAATCTCCCTCTAACCCATTCATGCTCTAATTAGTCCAAGATTATCAGAACCGGCCTCGTGTCCCATGTGCATCTCGCATACATAATGTACTATGGAGTGATGTGGTCTGAAGTGGCTATCTGCAGAATGTCGGAACGGTTGCAACTATTTTCTAAATAAATGAACCAACCACCATGCTTGGTTATTTGGTCAGTTACCCTTTCTATTGCGTTATCCCTTTCATAACCACTATAATAGTTGCAAGACATGCAGAAACACTATTATAAGAGATCAAGAACATCTATCTTCTCTTCTCAAACCTCTGTCGGTTCTTCTAATCTCTCTCAAACCCCGGGCTTCAAATACACCACTTCCACTGCTGCTGCTGTCACCACCCCCTTACACACACACACTTGCAAAAGCCTTCCATCCCATAAAAATCTAGCAATTACTCGATTAACTCTGATATAAGGCATTTAATTACTCCATAGAGCTGCATGAAGCATCAAGTAGACTCACAATCACGATATAAGGAACACAACTTTCATTCATATCCTAATGTAACTGATTCTGAGGAAGAGCTTTGGACAGCAGATCATGAGCTAAAATCAGCAACTGCAACTAATTGAGACTACGTTACATGACAAGCAATTGTGTATGATCCATGCTAACAAAATGAGTTGAAAATCAGATTTAAGAAAAGTTTGAACTTAGCTTCTCATGGTTCAGGCCAGGTTTATGCATCAATTTCTATGAAATAGAGGATCACAAAATCAAACTCCGCCCATGTAAGGGATCACCCTTGCTTGGCCCGTCCCAAGCCCGGATAAAGGAAGAGGGTTGCGTTAGGCTTCCGACAGCCAACATAAAACTTTGTTGGATTTACCATGGATTCTAAAAAAACAAAGAATCCATGTAGCCGACCCCATCTAGAATGGGAAAAGGCTTAGTAGTTGTTGATGTAGTTGGAGGATCATAAAATCTTCAATTATTAATTGCACTGAAAGAAAACATAGAGTTCAACCAATATTGGAATCAGATACATAACCGCACTGAGCAGCACTGGAAATGATCCTCTCTAATGTGTAAAATCATCCAGAAAAGAGAAACTTGTTTCCCACTCTTTTCATGACCCGGCTTAAACTGAATCACAGCATTACCATGGCATCTTAAATGAATACATCATATCTTCAATTATTCACATATAAGAAGAATTTAAAGCTCAAACTTCAGATTAATGAAAAACTGAGCGTGCATCACAAACTTGGCTTCTCATTTACAAACAGAAGATGGAATATAAGAGCAACATATACAACATCTGCTACATTCTATATTGTTACATGCAATTTCTGTTTGGTCGTCTTCACTCTGTCAATCACTAAAATATCTCTTTTCAATTTCTTTCAGGTTGTATCGACCGCTATCTTCTCTCAAAGTTGAGAACCTTGACTGAAAAGGCAAAGATAAAGGCGAAAAGGACTGCAAACCCTATTACCATCACAGATACAACACCTAAGAAGTCATGATGAAACCCAAAATAGTCTCTTATGAACTGCTTCACGGTGATAGAGATTCCAGAAGAGTTCTGTACTTGAAGAATACTGTCTACATCACCAAACTGTGAAACCACTAGCCCATAGAGAGTCCAGGCAACCGGGGTTGCCCAATAGTACCATCTCCACCACACAGGAATCCTCTGAAAGAAAAGCACAAAAATAGGACTTAGTGATACGATCCTCGGAATTTTGAGCTCGTGGTCCAAGTAGAAACCTTTACGGTGCTATTCTCACTACCAAAACCGAGCCTTTTCCCACACTAATTGGGATTAGATACATGGATTATTAGTCCGTCCAAGGCTCCATGCTGTGTTATATTAGTATTCAACTCCACAAAAGAAAGATCTTGTTTGATTGTTGCAACACTTTATGGGCTTTTCCTGCCTCTTTTAAAGTGTTGACTACATGATTTCTCACTGTAATAGATCATAATTGCTTAACAAGCACAGCCTCCACAGGGGGCATCCTGACATCAAAGTTTTACACCAGGTTGGTCCTAGCGCAAACACAAAATTCATCTAATTAGTGACAATGTATTTTGTGGCCTTCAAAACTTTTGGCATTACGTCACTATAAGTGCCAAAGGCCGTACAAAATTATTTGTAACTACAGATGAATTTTATTGTAGTTGTGGAATGGTTTTATATTGGCTAAATCAGAAAAACACAAGACATGGACAGTGAAATGATCACGTACCGGTTGTGGAACCAGAAATCCAGAGAAGAGATTCCAAAGTGCATAAAATGCAGAAGAAACGATGGAGGAAATGTGGTGATTCGGAGTCATTCCGACTGTCATCATCCCATAGTATGTGAAGTAGAGGAAGGTGAAGTACATGAAGAATATATACCAGAAAAACTTGGCAGCTGTCCATTCACCTGAGCAAAAGCATATGGCAATGCTGAGTACATTCCAGCAGCCCTTTCGCGATAGAAAACTGTTCTCTCAACAGCAACCACAGGTTGCACTGCATTAGCATTTTTAATACCAACAAGGAGAACAGCAGCATACATGGAGCCCATGGCATTAAAAAGATCTTGTTGCTTTTCACTGCAATTGATGTGAAAATTTACTTTTAGACCAAACAGAAGTTACAGAACACGAGTTTGAAGGCATAACATTTCCTAGTTTCCAGTTTGATCTTACATTTTGGAGCCAAGGTCCAAAACATGCTCCCAAGCAATACAGCCACAGCGGTTGAGTAGAGAAATCTTATGGCAGTGTATAGAGGATTGCGCCAGTAAGACCAATGTTGTTTCCACAAGCAAGCCATGCATTGGGTGAAAAAGGACCTTGAGTACTGTGAAGGAAAATATAGGTCCTTAGAACCAGGAGCTGGAGTGCTCAGTTCTTTAATAAGTGTTTTGTTTCTCCTGAAACAAAATGCCACAGACCAGTTTATATCAGCAATCACTCCATATTGTGAATAGCATCTTATAACAAAAATTTTCTTGTAGTTTTTGCCATTAATTGCTTTCTATCAGATTATTTTCCAGTTCTGTAGTTTGATTAGACTTTATGCAATTGAAAATACCTGTATAACTCTGAATTTTTGTACACTTGAGCAAAATCAATCCCCAATTCCGTTTCTTTTGCTGTAGCCGTGACTTCCAACATCCATGTTGCTGGATTATAGCCATCTTTAATCTTACTGACACCTTGGATTCCCTTCAAGATAAAGGAGTGCAGATGAGTGAAACTTTTACATGAAGATAAATGATGAAAATGATCTGAAGGAAACATGCAATTCAATATTCCCTAATTTTCATTGCATTTCTATTTTCTACCTCAAAGTAACTAATTAAATGGGAAGAATGATGTCCAAGTGGCCCCATATATCTCTTGCCCTCCTTGCTTCATTAGTAAAAGCTGCATTTCATTGGGAAAATTAAAAAGAATTAGTAACTCAATAATGGAAGAGAACAAACTAAAACTGCTAGATTTCATGATTCTGCTTTTTTCACCTCATCAAAAGATTCAAATATATCAATGCTAGGCTGATGGATGGTACAGACAACTGTTCTTCCAGTGTCTACTGTGTTCCTAACTGTTCTCATAACAATAGCAGCTGCTCTTGCATCTAGGCCTGATGTAGGCTCATCCATGAATATGATAGAAGGATTTGCCACGAGTTCAACTGCAATAGTCAACCCTTTGCGCTGCTCAGTTGAGAGACCACTTACACCAGGCAATCGAAGTCAGCTCTACCAGCTCCATAACTTCCTCAATGAACATCTACAATCAATCAATAGGAGCTGTAAGCAACTGACCTGACATTGGAAATTTGGAAGAAGGTATAATGTCGTGTGTGTGTGTGTGTGTGTGTGTGTGCACTCTCAAATCTCTATACTACTACCTAATTTACAAAGTATAAGAGAACCAAAACCCGACAGACTTTACCTGTCTGGTGGCAGAATCAACCTCAGGAGGTAGCCTGAGCCATGCAGAATAAACCAGGGACTCATAGACTGTAACATGGGGAGAGTGAATATCAGTCTGCTCACAGTATCCTGATATGCGAGCAAAGGTTTCTTGCTTTTTAGGGTATCCGGATATAGTGATTTGCCCTTGAATATATCCTGCTGTTTTCCTTCCAGACAGAACATCCATTAAAGTAGTTTTACCAGCCCCACTTACACCCATTAGAGCTGTCAGAACTCCTGGTCTAAAAGCTCCATTAACACCCTTCAAAAGTTCAAGTTGATCTTCTGGAATGCCTTGGGCCTTCATTTCCTGCAAGCATAAAGGGAAATCAGGATCCATTTCCTGGGAACTAACGATTAAAAATATATCTCGAGGAGAGTGCAAATGACTATCACTTTTTTATGCTACTTTTATCTGAAACTAGGTAAGCTTCATATGCCTACTATATTATGCTATGTGCATGTAGGTAGGTTGAAAAATTCTAATGCTCTATTCCAGAAAAGGCTAACACTTTTCAAGTTAAATGACCTGGAGTTGGATCCTCAACTTAAAAGTGCCTTTTCTGAATTCAGTTCTTGTACCTGTGGCATGTCCACCGCATATCTGATTTCATCAAAAGTGATAGAAAGGGGTGTGAAAGGAAGAACCATCCCCGCTTCCTGTTGTGATCAGCTGCACTAATGCTGCCCACTCTTGCTGATAGTGTTCTGGAGGCCACACTTCTTCGACTTTCATTCCCTCTATCTGCATTGAAATTATACTAATCATCTTACACAGCATGAAAATGTGAAGTTAAAATAGGAACCAAAAGTCAGTGTACTTGTAACCCACCAGAATAACCTTTGAAGCTAGACGACAGTTCAATGACATGTCCATTTTTGCCAGCATTTCTCTCAGCTAAGGCTTCTTCTGATATTAATGCTTGGGGTTTTCCAAATGCTGCAGCAAATTGATTCAACTGTTAAGAGCACTGCGTGAACTTCACAATTTGAAAGGCACATGCACAGGAATAGGATACTTACGGTCAAGATAATGTAAGGCCAAAGGGAAAAGGAAGTTGAATAGTAACATGTATCCAATGGAAGCTCCAACTCAATCCAATACCAGTATGCTTCAGGGAATATCCCACGTGACTTCAAGACCTGTACTCCTAACGGTTCTGTTGAATTAGGCGGAACCTGCAATGCAAAAGTATTAACATATTATCAAACACTGATCAAGACTGTTCACTAGTTATTTGTATTCTTGTACATGTTTCATTCATGGGAGTTTGATTGTATTGCTTACATGTGCCCAACTCCTTCCAAGGAATTCATTCACAGCTATGGCATTCTGTCCATACATCATGGGTGAGACCCATACCACCACTTCTTCACATCAACTGATAACCACCAGTTCTATTAGGTTTTGATCACTTCTTCACATCAACTGATGCAAAAGAACGTAGTTCTATTAGGTTTTGATATTAAAAACACCTTGAAAGTTGAAACAAGCAATATGCATATTTGAAAATAAAGTAATAAACTGCATTAACACTTCACCTCTAGATAGGATAAAACCACCCATGACCATAACTGCAAGCAAAGCAAATGACCCAAATGTGTTTGCTACAATAATGTTCCTCCCAACTGCCCCCATAAACCGAAAAAGTGCAGATGCCATCTGGTTTATACAAGCCAGCAGAAAGAACTGTTTGATGAACCTGCCATGAGGAACTATCAGCAGAATGCATAGCAAAATAACTAAAGTCTATGCTTTTAAAAAATAAATAAATAAATAAAACTTTTTCTCACTTTTCAATATTTGGATCAAAGCCTATAACATAGTAAGTCATCACAACCCAAATACCAACTTCTACTAAGGTGATAGGAATCTTAAGGATCCATGTAGGCAGAGAATATGCCCAAGAAGGATAAAAGAGAAGGTCCCTTTGCTTATAGAAAACAGGAAGTTTCATGATAGTCATGGATAGCTCAGAGTATCCATTGAACATAATCACAATGATTATGAAGAACAGTGCACCCATATAGATCCCACCATCAGTTACTGTATCCCGGTGCATCTCAGTTCTCAGGAATAATGTCATTGTTATGAAGGCCGTTAAAATCAACTGAAAATGAATGAAATCAAACATCAATCAAGTTGAAATAACACTAGTGATTAATGAAGCTTCTCTTAACAAAGAAAAATATTAAAGCTTAGAACAGTGCTTACTTGCCACATCTTGAAAATATAGACAAACGAATTCCTTTTCATAAGCAAGAATTCTCTGGATACACAAGCTTTTAACAGTTCCTTCTTGCTAACACCATACTTGTTTTTGGTTAAAACAGCAGGGTGGCCTTTGGACTTGTCAAATGGAGTAGCAAGTTCGTCACCAAGTTTTCGACCAATGTGAAATGACTGAAATGCATCAGCAAATTCTTTAACAGTGATAAAAGGTATATGGATAAAGGTATATGGCTCATCTTTATTTTCCCAGTACTGCTCTTGATCTTTTCTTGATGTTACCTGTCATATACATGAATTGACAGAACTAGAAATTATTATTTCTTAAGGATGAAAAAGAGCAAAACAGGTTCTTCAGTGAAGCTAAAAATTACTTCTTGTAAGAAGTCTGCTACTCCTTTCCTCTCTGGACATTAAATCCATTTGAATGTGGTAGAACTGTCCAAACCAGTTGATATTTCATCCATGAAAAGTGTCTTGCTGGTTCAACTAGCATCTCACCTATAATTTATTGGCCACAAAATACACAAAAAATAAATCAACCTAGTCATTGGTAGTCACATTTTGAGTTTCACAAACCAAAATTAAAATAAAAAAACTCATATTTCATATTAAACAAATAATGAAATTTCTGATTTACCAGTTGTGACTCTCTTTTTTGTCCGTCAGAAATACCCCGAATCATGTCATCCCCTTACCATGGTATCAGCACAAACTTCTCTAGTCCCAAAATCTGCCAAATGTTAGAAACAGGAACAAATAAATTTCTTCCTTCTTTTTATCTTAAAATCATCTTGGCAGATTTGATGGATTTTCTTTGGTACCTTCATTATATAATCTGTTACTACACTGGTTTGTTGGCCTTCTAGTGCTGCTGCCTGAAAACTCACATATGTTTAGCTACATTTCTAACCAATTCATATTGGACTTCAATTTGATCAGCTGCACATGAGGTCTATTAACATTTAATTTCTATCTTTGCTCACCTTCATATAAATATCAAGATCAGGATCTGTCTTAATGCTTTGCGGCCTTCTCCCTCTCTAGATAATTCTGCCAGCATATCTGCAAGTTACACAAATTGAAAACAGTTCAATCAAAGTTAGGAGACATATTATATCCTTCCAAGTTCAGACAGCAAGGTTGCTGATTATGTCGTTTCAAAGGGCCTTTTTTACTGACCATAACGGGTTCCTGATCCCTTGACACCTTGCAGAAAAGGCCAATGTTTCTCTGACTGTCATTTCTCCTATGTGGAGATCATTTTGACTTATGTAAGCTGATGTTCTCTGAGGAACAAATTCTTCCATTCCATGTCCATTATATGTGACCCTTCCGGAAGTCTAAAGTTTCAATAAATTTAGAGACCATCAATCAATTGTGAACAATGATTCACCACTTAATGGTAAAGAAGTGAAGAACTATAAGATTCATGCCAATACCTTTAAAGTTGAATCAAGCTTTCCCGAAAGAGCTAGCAATAAAGTGGTCTTCCCAGAGCTCGGTGGGCCTAAAATCAGGGTCATCCTACAAATTATAAGCTAGCAAGTGAAACACGATGCCTCTAAAAAGCTTCTAACAGCACAACAGTAAGGCTTGATTGTTTACCTTCGAGGCCTTATGATTCCGCTCACGTAGTGAAGAACAGAAATTGGTTTCTTATTACTTGGAAGAATACGAAGGAAGTTCAAGGCACCCTTTCCATGCAAAGTTCACAAAATTTGTAAGTCATTAGATCTCTGTCTTCCTCCTCCCTATATATTCAGAGTCATGAAAATTTTATTATACCTCCATCACATTAATGACGGAGTTCAGAAAAGTGGGTAGTCCTCTGCTACCAACATAAACCTCTGCGTCAACATTCAAATTCTCGAACCGGACTTCGATACTCGGGACATCAATTCCAACTCTGTGGATCATAAAAAGATAGTGCACATTAATATTCCACCACATAAAGAATTCATTTTTGACATGAAACCATACAATTTGCATCCGTTTCCCGAATTACCTTTCGATCCTGTCGCGAAGCTTGAGGAGAAACTTCTCGTTATCTTCTTCTGCCACTTTGACGAGCCTCTCCAGCAGCATCTGCTTCTCTTCATGCCCGAGCTTTCGGATTTCCACCTCCGCGAGACCTCCTTCTCCACCAATGAAACCTTTCCTGATTCTGTCATAGGTGGGAAGCTTCTCAAGAGCTGCCCACCTAAGCGCTTCTTCATCATTCTCTTCCCTTGCAGAACTTGAAAAAGCATCTTCACCATCGCTTCTCCAAATAGAAGATGATCCAATTCTGATGCTGCCAACCCTGAGACTCCCTACTCTGTAAATATCGCCACCTTGCTCCATTGCTTTGGACACAAAACGCTATTGGAAAGTGAATGATATAAGCTGAAGAAGGGCAGTCCACAACTATATTTGAAAAATAAACAATGTAAGCGATGACGTAATCATTAATATATCGTTGGTGGAGCACATGAATAAATGAGAGAGAGAGAGAGGGAGTTCTTTTCCTACAAGGTGGCGCAACCAACGGCTTTCTAGATGAGCGTGGAGGGGAGACACTTGCGTGGGTGGAAGCGCTTCTAGACATTCAACGCGTTGAATTATCACATTGGATGCTCCCGCTAAAAATCTTGGACCACGCCTTGGGGGCTGTCGGCACAAACGGTGTCTGATCATGAAGATCAATAGTTAACAATTTATGAAGAATTTTTCTTTCAAATAGCTGAAATTTTCATGGCTTAACAAAGTTAATGTTGAATTTAACCAATAAAGAAATGCCCAACATGATCCAAATCTAATATCTCATTTTAGTCTTTACTACTGTAAACCAGGGGCGTACAAGCAACATCTTGCATTAATACACACGCACGTGTCTGTGTTGCTAGTTTTGTGTATCTTACCTATTTATTGTGTGTGTGTGTGTTTGCATGATATTAATTTTCACCATTGAATTAATTAAGCTGTTCTCACACTTTCTATAATCCAGGCTGTTCTCACCATTTAATAAATTTTCTCTTTTATATAATATTTCAGAATTCTAACACAAATGTGCCGTATGCCCTTAAATTCATAATACAGGTCTATCAATTATTGGAGCAAAAAACAAGCCAAACTTTTATGAAGTTTTAAAAATGTTTCTTGTAAATCACTGTTTTATATTGGATTCTAGCAGAAAAAGGGGGTTGCCAGGCTCTCCATTGATCCTGGAACATATGTTTCGTTATCCATACTCTTCGAAAACAAAAACCTGAAGTTATTTTTTGAAAAGCATATATATAAAATAAAAGTTGTATTTTATGAGTGGTTCAAATTGTATGATCTAAATGTCTATCTCTCCAATTAAATGGTTCAAACTAAAATGTCCATCGTATCATGAATGGACGTCTCAACACTTCCCCACCAAAATATGGTTGGTAAGAAGGGAACAGTTCGAGATAAAAGAAATGGTGAGGAAGAACCGCTTGCTCTATACGTTGTCGGTGAGAGAGAGATATGTGTATGAGAGAGAGAAGCACTTAATGAGGACATTACTTGATCGTAGTTATGTACAAACAAACCCCTTCCTCATACTAAAGAACACGCAATTAATCAAGATTTTAGTGATGGGATGTCAGCATCTTCTCCCTAAACCAATTGAACCAATAGAAGACTCCACCAGATAGGCACTCGACTTCTTGTAAAGTATAAAACTTGAAACAAAAGAAACATGATACATGTGTCTCTCAAAGAGTCGTCTCAAAGCTGAGATAGGCTTGTGTCGTGTCTCAAAGCCGAAATCCACAAAGTTTTTTTGGCGAGGTTTCTTTCAAACCAATAATCAAAACAACAAAAAAAAATGATAAAAACTAAATCAAATCAATTACATAGTTCAAAAAATCATCAAATTTCTTTTCAAATCGATCTCTTATTTTTTCACTTTTTTATATTTTTTTCGGACCAATTCGGTCGAGTTGCTTGACTGTAAACTGATATAAATCAATGTACGAGCGACTGAAGGAGGACCGTTTTGAGACTATCCAATAGTAGTCGGCACAAAAAAAATGAGAGAGTTCAGGTGAAACATGACACCTTGATGATCACCGAAATTTACGTAGAACACACGTGTGAAAAGTGAAGTGTGAATAGAAAAAAAAGGGTGTACGCTGATAATCATGAAAACTTAAGGATCACTTCCCGCGCATCTCTGTACCCGCCCTATTGAGTTGATCGCCCACAGGAGAAGAACAGTCATGTTCTTTTTCTTGCTCGTGCTTCTGTTTGGACATTTCCAACGAGTTTGGCATGCAATATCATACCTAATTAATCAGCTATTCAATTTCTACTTAACCGACCAACTAAGCTCGCCAGGCTCACACGAAGATTGAACTTTTTCTAGAGAGAGAGAGAGATGTCACATCCCTTCTGCAAATCATAGTGAATCGAAAAAATCACATTGGTACAATGGATGATATTTGAGTTTAAATGTATGATTAAACATGTTCAGGGTGTCTAGAACCGAAACCAAACCATGGTAGGACTGGTTCCGGTTTTAGAACTGTCGGATTCCACACCAACCTTAATGGTAAGCCGTACCTTACTGTTGAGTTATATGTTAGATTATCGATATCGAAAAAATATATAAATTGTAGTTAGTGACGTTTTGAAACAATTGGTCTCAGTTTTCAAATATCATAAACCGTAACCGAGTCAAAAAGTTTCCAGTTTCGAGGCCAATTCAACATGTTCCGTCAGCGATACAATTGTGATTCGAGCCACTGGGTCAGTTTCAAATCAGTCATGTTATGTGTGACACCTTAACCTATTGCACCACTGAAAGAGAAAAAGAAACTGAAGACAAAATGAGTGAATTGAAACAGTGGAACCATTTTTATTGTGTGTGTGTGTGAAGGCGTCCACATAAGCGTGTAAAGACAAACTCCGAGTGACAATGACTAATAATTTTCTTTTTCAGTATCGAACTCATGACCTCCAGCTCGTGAATTGACGCCCTCGCCAGGTGAGCTGTTGTTGCTGGTTGCGTATATCCGCTGATAAGTTACATCAAGTCTAGGCAATTTTCCGTGGAATAAACAATTAATGATGTTCGGCACGTGACGCACCAATGTGCGTCTGCATTGTAGTGTGCATATATAAACGCAGTGAAATTCGTCACCGACGATTGTCAACTTTCTTGCTCACAGATGATGGAACCTTTAAATAAATTAATCACGACTGATTCATGTATTAAAAGATGGCAACAAGTTTACGGAACTGTAACATATAAGAAATGAAGAACAAATGATCTTAGGTTGAATATCAAAAGTTTCAAGCACCAAAAAGAAAAATCAAAGCTTTTAATTCGAACCTAAGAAAAGAATATTATAGCACTTAAGTTTGTTGCTTATATAAGATGTCCTTAATGAACCAAACCTAGTCAGACATGAAACTTGATATGATAGATGATTAATGTTCAAAAGTAAATCTTTTTTACCTTTTATGCAAAATAACGTACCCCATCGACTCATACTTCACAATACTACAATGCTAAGACCGTGTCCACATAATAACATTAATAATACACACACAGAGATGGAGAATTCAATGATAGCGCATTCGCGTTATGATTGTTAAACGGAACTCCAAACCACGGAATTCAACTTAGAATCTAAGTTGAGGACGAATGCGAGACACTGTCAAGGATGAATGCAGATCATCAATTAAATCGATTATTGAAGTGGGTAAAGATGTAGGGGAGGTTGGGGTTAGGTTAATCGGGATTGACTTTTCCTGATACCTCAGTTTGAGATGGATTGGCTATTGCTTGATTACAAGAAATATTCACTGGGTTTGTTTCTAGCGGGGTTTAATTTGGTAGCTGGATATTGATGGGTTCAAAAGTTCATGGTGGGTTTTGGGTGGTCTGGGGTAAAGAAAGTATTACTTGTGCAGATGGATAAGGGACCTGGCCTGTTTGTTTTGACTTGGATTGAACCTTACTCCATCCACCAAGTGATGTCAAACCTACTTGGGATCGTTCTGGTTTTCCAAGTTTAATCATTCTCTCTCTCTCTCGAAGTAATAAGGTCGATTGATCAAGTCCTTTAACAGTGTGGATTTCCTCACTAAACGAATTGGGCAAGGCTCAGACTTGGATGAAATATTTCATATAGACGGCAAGTCAAGTTGATTTCTATCTCACTACAATATTCCTAAATGTGTCAAAATTATCTAGTTTTCCTTTTCAAAGCTTTTCTAGCCATGAACGTCTCAATGGTATCAATGGTTTTTCTTTACCTTGAAGAACCATTTGACTTGGGTTACATCCTGGTAGGAACTTGGTAGAACTAGGATCAAGCTCGCGATTATATTCAAAACTTCAACGTTCATTGTGACTCGTTATGATCTCTATTCCATGAAATTAAAATACAAACATTGCTTCTAGATTTTTGGGTGTCAAGATTTTGTACTGTCAAATATAAGTTCATATATACATGTGGAGTTTGGAGAAGGCTTGTATAGCGCAAAGGGCAATACATTACAGCCGATCGCATTTAGTGTGGAGAACGCTTGGTCTTTGTGGTAGGAATTGCACAAAAGGAGTGCAATGAATCCTCGGAGAAAAGGCAAACCATGGCTAATGGAAACCTAAATCAGTGAGGCAAGTGTTGGAACCAGTTTCATAAGAAAGTGAATGTTGATACCGTTGAAGCCGACTCATTCCACCATTGTTGGTTTAATAAAATTTGCATGTACAATAATTTGTTATTGAGCAGAGATTGAGTTTTTTTTTACAAATTTATTGTTACGTCTATTATTGAAAAATTCCCTAAGCCCTGTGAAGGTTTCATCTTATATCTCAAGCATAAGAAGGGTATGATAACCTCATGGTAGACATAGCAATACAGGAAGAGCATAAAAGCTAGAAACTTGTAATGCTCATTAATAGCAACTCTACGGTAAACCTAACGGTCTAAAGGAAACAACCTAGTGATCCTATGGGAAAATACAGAAAGCACAAGCTAAAGGCTAAGATCCAAAAGAAACCAAAAAACAAATTGTGTTGGCTTTATAGTCAGGTTGGACATTAGGTTAGGTATTGTCCCCAAAGAAAGCCAAAAAACTTACAATCGCTAAAGGAGTGATGATCAACATGGTGACTACTGCAACTATGTCCAGTGATAAGTGTTTATCTCTTAAACCTCATATCCTTTCTATTTATGATACACAATACTGGATTATAGATACTATGGCTAATTTGTATTATTTATATTAATCGATCTCTATTTGTGTCTTACTAGGCCATTTATGGCAGAATCGTGACCTTAGGAGTTAAGGTTAGATTGCAAATGTAATAAAATTATAATTACATAACTACTTGGTATTTCTTTGGAAAGAATTGTTTGTTTGATGTAGATGATCTATTTAAAATTTAGTACAACCAATTATTGATTATTGTATGAATTTTAATGATAATAAAGCCTCTACTTATATTTCTTTTTTTTTCTATATATAATATTGAATCGTATGATATATGACCTGTTATGTTGGGTCATATTAATTTTGATTCCATGAAAAGAATAATGAATCTTAATCTCATTCCCAAGATTGTAATAGATAGAAAATACAAATGTATTTGTGTGTAAGTGAAACAACCTGGAAACCTTTCAATATGGTTGACAAGAAATTTGAAAATTTTGATTTGATGCAACTAACACTTGTGAATTCAAATAGAATGACAACTAGAGATAAAAAGTATTTTGTTACTTTATTGATGATTGTAGTAGATATTATTATATTTAATTGCTTAAAAATAAAGATGAAACATTAGAAAAATTCAAATCTTTAGAAGTGAAGTCTAAACCCAAACTAACAAGGTATTTAAACGATTAAGGCTTGATAGAGGATGATGGTATACCTCAAACTAATTTCAAGAATATTGTTAAAACAATGGTATTGTTCGTGAGGTTACTACTCCATATTCTCTCCAATCTAATGGGATAGTTGAATGAAAGAATAGAACTCTATGTGATATGATAAATGTTTTACTTCAAAGTTCTTAGTTACCTACCTACATGGGGGAAATCTTTGATTATGGCTTACCATATCCTAAATAGAGTTCTCCATAAGCATAAGGAAAGTAGTCCCTTTAAGCTTTGTAAGGATCGAAATACCAATCTCAAATATGTCAAAGTGTGGGGTTGTCCTGTAAAAGTACCCATCCTTGAATATAAGAGAAATAAATTGATATCTAAAACAATTTATGTCATATTTTTGGGTTATGTAGAGACAAACTATGCATACAAATTCTTGGTTATTAGATTTGATGTATCTGGCATAAATGTCAATGCAATTGTTGAACTTCGTCATACTATATTCTTTGAAAATGTGTTTCTCATGAAAACTAGAGTTTATCAAAGTGTGAATGTTTTCCTTGATTGGGGGATTGAAGCTTCTCCTTTTGTATTCGTATTTAATGATAGACGCATGTAGTGAAAGGAGTATACTCTCTCTCTCTCTCTCTCTAATATATATATAATAAATATTATTTATGAGAGAGAAAAAGCGATTGGTGAATTTTTAGATTTTTAACTACATAACTAAAACAAATTTAATTATTTGAATTCATTTTTCGAATTATTGAACCTTAATCAAGGATATTCAGTTTTAATGAGGCATGGGGCAATAGGTACCCGCCTTATACCCGTGAAGAGAAGGCGGCCCAAAAACAAAACCTCTTTGCATGTAATGGGGCAAGTTCAGGACAGAAAATTGAAGTTTTAGTATGAGTCTAACTATAACTACATGTATACCTGGAACATGCGGCGTCCATTGCTAGGTAACCTGCTCGGCATAATGCTCAACCAGTATCACGGCGGCACCGGTGGCAGCAACCCAACGACCCCACGGGGTACAACCTCCGTCTCCAACACATTCAGAAAAGATCAACAGCCATCGAACATGGTCTCAAATGATCGGTAAGGAACTTGAGTCTGCTAAAGAAGATGACTCGGGCATTCTCATCATGGGTGATGGCGAGGAGTACGAGTTGGTTGTTCCTTCCGAAACCTATTCCAAACGGGCGAGACCCTAGTCATGGACGATGTTAGCTGGCTTCAGCGGTGAAGACTGATATAAGCGAATGGATTTTTGCTTTATCATTGAAAATCTACGAAGACTGTAGATTCCATTATAGAATATCAAGAATTTTCCTAGAAAATTCGGACTATTTCTTATCTAAACCTCCTATGAAGAAGATATGAACTATTTGGAAATTAGCAGGTCGAACTCTTCTAATCAACAAATGGTTGGTTCCTCGGTAAGGAATGAAAATTGGAAATTATCGCCATAACTCTAAATTGAACCCAATACTATGGAAAGAGACCTTTCAGAGCATAGCAAGATTGTTAGGGGACCTTGCTGGTGGTGGATGCTATTACAAAAGCTTGTGAACGCCTAACATTTGCACGTATTTGCATTGAGCTACCTAAAGACCATTTCTTACAAAAACACATCACAGTGTCAATGGAGCACGACAAGTAATTTGAAGTAAATATTGAGTATGAAGCCAAGGTGGTTTATTGTGAAGCTTGTGATTCGACTTATCACTGTAATCGGGCTTGTGTCAAGAATGAAGAATTTCAATCCACTCTACTGAGTGGAATACTTCAAAAATAAAAAAAAAGACTTGGAAAGTCGAAGGAGAATATTTCTCAAGAGGAGATGGAAGACGCAATCACCGGTGGATTTAGCACTTGCAGTCACTTCTTACCCCCATGTTTCTTGCACCGTCTACATAATAACGACCATATAGTGGCTTTAGCACAGAAAGCTCCTAATTCTATTGAGTCAAATCCTGAAGATCATATTTAGCCAGAAGGAAAAAAGGCCCAAAACAATAGATATTGGTATTGAATGCAACTTCAGTTATGTCAATCAGGTGAGAGAATCAGCTTTTGAGATCCCAAATGATTAGGATTTTACCTTACTATTGGTCCCTTACACTCCTACATGAGCAAAGCATGAACATACTAAATCAAATTGGAGTGGTTCTAGACAACAAAGTTCTCCATCAGCTAAGCCAGATAAAATGGTCTCACCCAAGGTTGAGGAACTCATTAGCAAATTCTTACCTTCCACAACTGCTATGGATATGGAACATACACAGTTGGAGAAAGGCCCACCAAGCATTAAGGGCCTTCAAAGATTCATATGAAAGCCCTAGCCTTGAATACTCGTAGCCTAGAAAGAACTTGGGCTCGGGTGGAGATTAAAGAGTTGCTCCAGAAATATAAAATTCATATTATCTTTCTCATCGAAACTAAGACTACGGAGAAAGTGGCAATTCACATAACTATTGTCATCGACCAATACACTCTACAAGGCAATTTTGATTGCTCCTCAATGAGTGAATCATTAAGGAAAGACCCATTGATCGCACAAAGAATTGGCACATCATAACATCTCAACATATAGATTCTACACTAGGCCAAACTGATAAATTACCGGCGTTTATGGTCATAATTACTACATAGTATGAAGGGATCTATGGAATTCTATTCGGAGTTTTGATTGTCATGATTCATGGATGCTAATGGGTGATTGGAATTGTATAATATCCAAAGATGAAAGAGTAGGCAGTATTGGCAACCCGCGAGCAGAAATTGAATTCAATAACCTCATTGCGAAGATCAATCTACTAGAGATTCCGGTCTCTAGTCCAGTTGTCATCTGGACAAATTGGCAAGAAGGAACCCGCTTCATTGCCTCTCGCTTGGATAGAGGCCTTGTAATCTTCCTTGGATATAAGCCTTTTTCCAGATTGTTGATATATATTCAACCTCGAACGATTTCAAACCATAATGGGCTATTGGTTCATCTCAATAATCTAACTCCCTCAACCAAAACCCTTTTCAAGTTCTTTAAGATGTGGACACTCTTTCCCACCTATGAGCAAGTTGTGAAACATGCTTGGACCGTCAAAGTGTGGGGCACTCCAATGTACATAGTATTGAAAAAGCTCTGACATCAAAAATCCAAGCTCAAGGAATGGAACTCCCCCATGATTGGTGACATAACCCGAGGTGTGACTGAATGCTATAAACAACTAGAAAGCATGCAGTCACAAGGCAACATAGGAGTCTATGAGGTAATGGACCAAGAAAATCTCATCCGGAGTTGACTGCAAAAATTGTGAGAGCTCGAAGAATGTTTTTGGAAACAAAGATGTAGAAGCAAATAGCTGAAAGAAGACGGCCGCAATACTATGTATTTTCATACCAAATATATGAGAAACATTGGCACTATTAACATCCATTTGTTGATCCACAATGATGGCTTTGAATGTAATACACCTGATGAAATTCATGCAGAAGGTGCTTATTATTTTTGGGAGTTATTTACTAGGAAAGAGATCGACGGTGGCACAAGGAGCGGTGTAGTAGGGGCCCAAGTCAGGGATGAAGAAATTCGGTTTTTTCAATGAGTCCAAATAGTGCCCCGGATCAGATGGTTTTTTCGGTCTATTCTATCATAAGTATTGGCATATCATCGGAAGGGATGTGTGAAGCTATTCAAAGTGTCTTCAGAACATATCGACTTCTAAAAGAAGCAAACACAACCAACATCATCCTTATTCCCAAGCGAGGAGGAGCAACTCGGGTTAGTGATTTCTGTTTGATTAGCCTTTATAATTTTATATAAAATCATAGCAAAGGCTTTAGTGACTAGAATGAGACCAATCTTAACCAGAATCATTTCAAGCAATCAAAGAGCGTTTCTGAAAGGTCGATCCATCCAAGAGAGTCTTCTTATAGCCCATGAGATGGTGGACTCAATGCATATTAGCAAAAAATCTTCAACCATGTTCAAAACGAATATCATGAAAGCTTACGATTGGAACTTCCTAAAGGAGTCCTTGTTTCAATTTGGTTTTATGTGTGTTTGTATACATACATATATACATATATGTGTGTGTGAAGTACAGATCGGGGCAAGTATCAAGTTGGGGGTCGGGTCACGCTTCCACGAGTTGAGTCATATTGCCATCCTTGCCAAATAGTCATCCCCTTTAGGCCATTTATCATTGGATTTGAGTCCACTGGGTGCCACAGGTTTCTAATGAAATTTTTCAAAAGCCAGGCAAACTCAATAATTTACAAAATGGAGCAAAACAATCTCAATCTTGTATTCGTTGAGGTGCTTCCTAGGGCCATACAAAGACTAAGGTATTTGGTTAGATGGGTCAGCTCAATCCATGCTTGTTCATGTTGTATACATGGTTACATGAACATGATAACAGGGATGTTTCTTCTCATCCCGGCTCATATGGCTTGTAAGTTTGGCAATTTCAAACACAGAAAAGCGTGACACAAATTCTGTGTTTGTGCCCACTCATGTGAAAAAAGAAAAAGAGTTGTTCTCGGCTCGATTTTGACTTGTTCTTACACGAACATGAAAATGACGCAACGCGAACACCACTTGAAACATGAAATAGCATGATCTGCCCAGGGTGGCATGAAAAGCCAACACAAACACATCCCATGAAGGAAAACTGATGCAAAAGATGGAGTTGCATTCAGGTTGACCTGGAATCATCAAATGACACAACAAGAAGGTGACCTGAAACATGAAATGCCAGCCTCCGCATTCAGTCTAGTCTCAAACTCGTGTACGACACGATGGCAGTTAATCTCAGCTTGCCCCCAGTACCTGGTTACCAGAATCCAGAATGTGTTCTGACAAAGAGTGAGTAGAGTAGGTTCATATATATGTGTGTGTGTGTGTGTGTGTGTGTGTGTTTGTATGTATGTATAGTAAAACCAGACCTTGCAACCTCTGATACATGCATACTGATGTCTTTTTCCTACTTTGAGATTATAAATATTATTTAGAAAGCTATAAAGTGTTAAAAAATATAGAAAATATCATATATATATATATATATATATATATATATATATATATATAAAGAGAGAGAGAGAGAGAAAGAGAGAGAGATTTCAATTAACCTGATTGTTGGGGCATGGAAACCTCCAATCTGAAATACACGCTGGGGCATGCTAGAAAGGGCCACCACCGGATAGTCGATTAGTGGCCCCTTCTGGGACGCCTGAGTACACATGTCGATGGAGGTTTGTGCTATTCAATGCCCATTCTTGGGATTGTTGAGAAAGAGAGGAAAACATCATGGACCAGAACAAATGCTGAACCAATCTTTCGTATATGTTAATTTACTATAATATGTAGAGGGCTCTTTGTCTCCCACTTCTGTGGTGAGTTTGATTTTTGAGGAGCATAATTTGGTTAAAACCGGATCGAACAGGAATTTCAGATTCGATTTGGTCATGACAACAATCGGTTTGGGATCGGTTTAGTAATTTTATAAAATTCGGTTTTCAATTTGAATTCAGTTCTCAAAAGTCTAGAACTAATAAACCATTGGTTTCTAAACAAACCCAAACCCACCTTGTTTGAGCTTATGCTCTAACTAGTTTCTCTCTCTCTCTCTCTCAACTCCTTTCTTCAAGCTTATGCCCTAACCAGAGACACTCTCAACCCCTTTCTTTGAGTTTATGCCCTAACTAATTTCTCTATCTTTCTCTGTGTGTTAGGTTCTATGGTTGCAGCCATTTCCCTGACATTTTTCAGCTATTTCCTTGAGTGTGACGATTGGTTCCAGTTCTTGTCTTATAACTCCTTTGATGAGGTGACCGTCTCACCAACGGATTCCACTATTACCATAATGGCACTCCTGCGAGCTATGACATGAAGCGTGATCCGTCAATAGGGTATGAGTTGTTTGCTTAATCCTTTCATTTCTCTTTTTTTTTTTCAAAATGACTCCAAAGAAGAAGGTGTATATCTCACGCAACGGTGATATTGTTTGTCCTCCACCATCGAGACAGCCAAAACCTTTGTATTCAAAGGAGGTTATTAGGGAAGGTCATGTTGTTTATTCTCCAAAACCAACACATACTAGATTAACTGAGTAACCAAAATAATCAAATTGAATTTTTTTAATTCGGTTCAATTAGGATGTGAAGGACTTTTGGTTTGGTATCAGTTCATGAATTTTATTGGAAATTGGAAATCTGTTATGGGTTCGATTCAGTTATGTGTTCGGTTCGTAAACCAACTAATGCTCGCCCTTATATGTTAGGCATCGGACTCCCATTGTAACATAAAAGGACCTAAGATTAACTAGATTGGGAATGAGGCTTTATACGTAGCATGTTTGCATCATGAAAACTTGCAACTCACAAAGTTATAAAAGTTTTATGTTTTTATTACAAGCATAACTTCTACCACTTAAACTATCTTGAGAGGTAATAGGTGTTGGATTAATGTTAATTATGGTTGAGTTCATTAAACTCATGTGCATTAATAACATTTAACTCGTGTTTATATCCAAACATTCAATTGATGCATCATTGATATATGTAAAAGTCTTAAAGTGTAAAAAGTAATATATGAAGGACTTGTACAAGTGATAACCAAGAGGAGATAAAGTTTAGTCCCATATTGAAGAAAGACAAGTCTACATATCGTTTTATATATTTGGTAACTCATGAACTTTAGTTTAAAGAGCTTAGAGAGGACATGTCAGTCCACACACATGTGTACGTGTGTTGAGCTTAGGTTTGAGAATTATATTAAGTCTATCTTTTTGTATGAAAATCTTTTGATTTAACAATCAAGAGTGCTTACACAGGAGCAATTATGGGACGAAGAGGTGCATCGGTTGGATCGAATTCATGATCTATAATTCAACACATATTCTATACCCTAATAAGTACGTTACAACGATTACTCTCTCTCCTCCCGTCTCTCTTCTTTGCTCCCTTCTGCTAGTGGTGTGATTGCTCCCAACCCTCCTTTCTTCCAACTATAGGCAAGTAAGGCGTGGTCGAGGTCGACTCGAAGCAAGGTATGTGTTTTTCGAGTTGTGTGTATGTTTTATCTTAAGAGGAAGGTGAATGTACTCGTACGTACTTATAACGAGGCCCTGATTTATCTAAGACAAGTTTGCACTCACACAGATAAATTTTTCTGATCATTGCTTGTGCTTTGTTTTTTGTCAGTTTGTTTTATTACTTACTTTGGATCTGTAATTGTTATTGTTGATTGTGACATGTTTATATTTGTTGTATATTGGTTTATTATGCATATATACCTACGGTTTTTGCCAACAATCTTAGAGAAATTAGTAGTAAACATATCTACTACCCTCCGACTTAAGGTCAACTTGACTTTGATGCTGAAAAAGTTTGCCGGTCTCTACTTTAAACATTGGTAGTAGCGTATAAAAAATTGGTTAAACATGTTAGGGTTGCATATTTATATCAAGTCGGATTGTCTCTTACTTGATGATATTGACCCTATAAGCTCGGGTAAAATCGTTGAGTGAAAGAAAAATGACACTTTGTGCCATTGTTGTATTTTATCGTTACTGTCGAATGTTTTATTCGATATATACACATCTTTTTCTTCCATGACAATGAAAGAACTATGAGTTGCCTTGGATCAAAAATACAATACTGAATACCTCGTTCTTGAAAAGTATTTGATGGCCAAGTTTCTTAAGTATGGTAAAGGAAAAATTTGTGACTAAACATACTCATGAGTTTCAATTTTTATGTCATGGTCTGAAAAAAGTCGAAATGAAACTTCTTAACAAGTTTATTGTTATATCTATTATTGAGAAATTTTCTAAGTTTTGGAAGGGTTTTGGCCTAGATCTCAAACATAAGAAAGGTTTAATGACTCTTGATGATCTAATGGTAGACATAACAATAGAAGAAGAACATAAAAGTCAGAAACTCATTATGCCTGTATACAACACCCGTAGGATTAACCTAACGGTCGAAAGGAAATAACATAGTGATCCTAAGGGGAAATAAGCAAACCATAAACCAAAGGCTAAGATCCAAAAGAAACCTAAGAGCAAACCGTATAGGCTTTATGGTTAGATTGGACATTCAGCGAGAGATTGTCCCTCAAAAAAAGCCAAGAAATCTACAGTCCCTGAAGGAGCTATGGTCAACATGGTTATTACTATTACACCTACTAGTGATGAATATCTATCTTTTAGACCCCATATTCTTTATATTTATCAGCCACAATATTGGATTATAGATACTTGGGTTAATGTGCACGTTTATGTTGATCAGTATCTATTTGTTTCTTACCATGTCATTCATGGGATAATAGTGACCTTAGGGGATCATTCAACTACTAAATTCAAGGGCAAAGGGTGTGTGAACTTGAAGTTTCATTCGGTAATGGTTCTAACTCTTGAGGGAGTTAGACACATTCCAAAAATTTGTCGAAATATCCTTAGTGGTCCTGCTTTAGTTAGAGTGCATTAGGGTTAGATTACAAATGTAATAAAGTCATCATTACATAACTTAGTACAAGGTATTTCTTTGGAAAGAGTTATTTGTATGATTTAGAGGATCTGTTTAAAATTCATGTAAAATCAATTGTTGATTCTTGTATAAATTTTAATGATAATAAAACCTCTACGGTTTCATCTTCTTCTTCATACAATATTGAATAATCTGATTTATGATATGCTAGGTTGGGTAATTAAAACTTTGATTCTATAAAAAGAATGATAAATTTAAATCTTATCCCTAACACTGTCACAGATAGAAAACACAATTGTGGTATATGTTTGCAAGCGAAACAACCTATGAAACCTTTTTATTTGGTTGAAAGGAAATCCAAGATTTTGAATTTGGTGCACACTGATATTTGTGAATTCAATGATAACAAAAGATATTTTATCACGTTTATTTATGATTGCAGTAGATATCATACTTACTTAAAAGTAAAGATGAATTTTTTAGGAAACTTTCAAATATTTAGAAATGAAGCACAAACTCAAAAGGCAATGTACTTAAAATATTAAGGTCTGATAGGGGAGGAGAGTATACCTCAAATATTTTTCATGTATAGTGTCAAAACAACGTTATTGTTTAGGAGGTTACTGCATTATACTCTCCTCAATATAAAGACATAGTTGAACAAAAGAATAGAACCTTGTGTGATATGGTTAATGTTTTACTTCAAAGTTATGGGTTACCTATCTATATGTAGGGGATGCTTTGACTATGACTTGTCATATTCTTAATAATGTTTCCTATAAGCATATGAAAAATAGTCATTTTGAGCTTTGGAAGAGTTAAAAGACCAGTCTTAAATATCTTAAAATGTGGAGTGTCTTGCGAAAGTACTCATCTCTTAATAAAAGAGAAAGAAATTGTGACCTAAAATAATTGATGTTATATTTCTAGGTTACATAAAGAAAAGTTATGTGTACCGATTCTTGGTTATTAGATCTAATGTTTCTAGTATAGATGTCAACAGAATAGTTGAGCTCCATGATAATACATTCTTTGAGCATGCGTTTCTCATGAATAGTAGAGTTATCTAAAGTATATCTTCTAGAGATTTTAATTCTACTAATGGTTTCATTCTTGATTATGTCGAAAGGATTATAAATGTGAGGGGTAACCTTGATTGTATTATTTCTAGATTATATGACTCTCAGAAAATAACTGAACTAAGGAGAAGTAAACGACTTATGATATCAAAGGACTTTGGAAATGACTTTGTTACTTTCAATGTTGAGGATGGTCTTATCACCTTTCAACTGACTATGACTTACTTGGGAACTAGTGGATTTGCCTCTTAGTTGTTCTGCTTTGGATTACAAGTAGATCTTTAAGATAAAATTGAATGTAGACGAAACAATCACTAAGTAAAAGGTCAGGTTAGTTACTAAAAGATACACACAAAATGAAGGAATAAATTACTTTGATACATATTCCTTAGTTTCTCGGATGACCACCAATCAAATGCTTATAACACTCACCTACGTATGTAACCTCACAATCCATTAGATAGATGTGAAGACTATTATCCTTAATGGTGATCTTCATGAGAAAATTTATGTAACTCATAAGAATGAATGTAAGGTGCGTAAGCTTGTGAAATCATTATATGGTTTGAAACATGCTCCTAAACAATGACATGAAAAGTTTGATTATGTGATATCATCTTTTGATTTCATTTATAATGATTATAATAAGTGTGTCTACTGCAAGTCGATTAATAATGC
The DNA here is from genome assembly GCA_036023115.1 of Brasenia schreberi. Lineage (NCBI taxonomy): Eukaryota > Viridiplantae > Streptophyta > Magnoliopsida > Nymphaeales > Cabombaceae > Brasenia > Brasenia schreberi. The sequence continues at coordinate 9,352,982 of JAYKKT010000066.1, forward strand.
TTTCATCATTCTTTGCCTATATGTAAATGATATATTGTTGTTTAGTTTCGATATAAAAATAGTAAATGAGACTAAGTCATTTTTATGTAGTAAGTTTGATATGAAATAATGAGTGTAACTGATGTGATTTTATAGCTTAAAATCACAAGATCTACTGATGGTATAATAATCTCTCAGTATCACTATATTGAAAAAGTTTTAGAGAGATTTAGATATACAAATTATAGACCTGTCAAGCCCCATATGATTCATCTAAAGCTTTGTATAATAATGAAAAAGGTATTCTTATGTATCAACTATAATATTTTTATATTATTAATAGTTTAATATATCTAACCAATTGTATACAACCAAATATTATATTTATTATGTGTAAGTTAAGTAGATACACAAGTTATCCAAATAGAACCCATTAGAAAGCTCTAGACAAAGTACTTTATTATGTGAAGGAAATGATTTTCCTAGTATTGGATTATGGTAAACATCCTTTTGTTCTTAAAAGATTTAGTGATGTTAGTTGAATAACAAGAAAACTCTTGACTAATGGGGTCTCTAAATATATGTTTTTTTTTATTGGTGGCATTGTCACATGAAAATTCAAGAAATGGACTATTTTGGCTCGTACTACCTTTCAAGAAGAACTATATGCTTTAGATGACACTGGATTGCCTGCCAAAGGTTGGCACACCATGCTCAGCTCTATTAACGTGACAAATTGAATGTGGATGACCCAATCTACCGCCATCTTGGTTCGTCTCTCTCTCCATATATATATATATATATATATATATATATAGAGAGAGAGAGAGAGAGATTAGATCATGCTCACTTATGATATTGTCTTTTCATTAATTATATTTATGTAGTATGAGTGTAATAATAATATTTTTAATACTTTTTCAAATCTTTTAAAAAAAACTAATTTATATCCATACCACATAAACACAATGAATGGATATGAATGAATAAGATCCAGTTATATATATATATATATATATATATATATATATATATATATATATATATATATATATATATATATATATATATATAAAACTGATTTAGCCACTGATTTAGCCAAATTGATACCACTGATTTAACCAAATGCCCTACCAAAATATTGTTAACTAAATTAGAAGGATTTTAACTGTTCAATAGAGATTTTATGTCAAAATTCATGTGTATCGGTTCGCCTTAGACGAGCTTACCAGCTTAACACAAACAACAAAAGAGGGTCTTCTAGGCTGTTGAGCGCGTCTACCAGAGGAGCAAGTTGTAAATAGCCAAAATATAAGGGTATAAACAGAACCTCCAGTCGTCCTACTCGGTGAAGAATCTGCCCTTATTCTCGAGTCACATCAACAGGGGTAACTTCGCCATTTCGTTTGTCAACTCTGGGTCTCGCCAATTTCCACGTCGCTATTAATGGGTCAGCTCTAGATCCAAATCCCACATCCACATACCATTTGTGAGATCCGATTTGTCACTTTTGTGTAGTTTGCGTCCAAGTCTGCGTTCTTTCTGAGTCTTTCTGACAATCCGACCCGATCCGTATAAAGTTAGATCTTTAACTATTCAACTCCAAATCCAGTATTGTCTTTCCATCTGACTAAGAACCTAGATCCGAATCAACCAAATCGGATTCAGTAATGATTAAATTAGATCAGGATACGACCCTTTAGATCCCTGCATGTGCCGCCCTTGGTTTCTCCCAACACCGTGAATGCGGATAACCACAACGAATCGGGATAAGACTGCAAATATAAGACACGACACGAAAACAGTAGACTGACTGACACGGTTCTTGTTTTTTTTGGGTCTTTCTCTATCTTTTGACTCACTCTAGTGGAATTAGAGGAAAGAAGGAATTTGCTGATAAGTTCTTCTACTTTAAAAATAATTAGTCCTTCCTAATTTGCAGAGCACAATACTATGATTTTAGCACGCAACTAACTAGTCCTTCCATAAGATTGGATTTAAGTCCAACAGTCGAACCCAAATTGATACCGTAGAAGTGATTTCCAATTTCCAGTTTTTACCAAGAAACCATCTTTTAGTTAGCAGGATCCTTTCAGCCAACTTCCAAATCCCTTTTTTATTAATGAAATGCATATCTTCCTCGCAAGCAGTTTGGATAAAAAAATGGACCATTTTTTCTCACAAATAAATTAATACTCTGCGTATTTGTTCATCTCCTAATGAAGGTTTTAAAGATAAAGCAAAAATCCATGCACTTATACTGTTCTTCATTGCTGAAACTTGCTAACAAGATCCATGATAAGGTGTTTTGCACATTTAGAGATGGTTGAATATGAAATATAAAGTTTACATTCTTCCTCATTCACATTTAAGACAATGCCTAATCATCCGAGTGGTTTGATTGCGGAACTAAGTACCTCAGAGCATTGGCTCACTTGGGAGGGCTTTTGACTCGTGTGGTTGCATGTTCCACTTTTTAAACATGAATTTCTGACTCCACCATATACCGACTTCATGAATTATAATGAAAGTTGTAAAGTGTGTTGTGTGAGAGGGAGGACCCAAATAAATTATAAGAAAAATTTATTTAATTAAATTCTATTTTTTTCATAAACGAGGGGCCTAAAGCCTTATTCACTGCCATGTACCGAATTCATGACCTTAACTTGTGAGACGACTCCGAAGCCAGGTGAGCTGTTACCGTTACTGCCAGTGGAGTTCGACTCTTAGGGGGTTTATGTGTCGATGTGTTAGGCTTCGACTTCTTTTTAAAATATATATATATATATATATACGCATAGGTAAAAATATATATACATAGGTGTGTTAAGCTTATATCTCTTCTTAATAAAAAAAAAAGAAGAAAGAGACGAGGACCCGTTGTGCTAGCCTGGTGCGCGTTGACCGATCGGACTTACCGTACCCTTAAATCCAAAGAGTGAAAGGCCGATAATGTAGTTTAACAAAAGGAAAAAACGATTTCTTTGCATTTTCTTGGTTGGCCGATGTGACCACCAGAGATGCCTTTTTTCTAATTCTTTCTTAATAAAAGCATGGGCAAAATAACGAGGCGAGTATATATGGGCATCATCATTTGCACAGAAGTGGTCATGCTTGAGCCTTGACTTTTACCTGTGACAGATATGCCATCATCAGTACATGTAATTCCATAAAAGAGGCTTGGATTACCCTTTTTTCTTCCTCGTTGTTTTCACGTGTTAGATTGGAAAAGAGATTTTGTACCGTTGGGACACTTTCACAAAACTAATGTTAGCAAAATTGTGGAATGGTTTCACCAAACTGGGAGAAACCAGACTAGGGTTCCATTCCGTTGCTCATCCGAGTGAAAAATCATGACTCTCAACAGTGGTGGCGGATCTAGAGCAATGTATATATTTCATCGTTTTAGGGGAGTAAAGTATGAACCTCAACCATATATTCATATATATTCATGTAAAACATAGGTTTTATGGTAAAATTTCAAAATTTCAGGGGACGATCATTGACAACCGCCCCCCCCACCCCTCCATGTAGATCTGCAACTGACTCTCGAAAGTCGAATACATATGTACATGAGAGGCCATTAAGGAATCAGGTTGGTGACCCAAGGTACTGCAAACGCGAGGTTTGTCGCGACTATGCAGCAACACTACCATTCTCATGAAAGTGAAGCTGCGAGAGTCACAAGGACCATATAATAATAATAGCCATGCAATAAATGGTTATGGTGCGTGTCCATAAAAAGAACCAAGTAAAATCTTTTCGAATTGATTGCACTAAATACTTCGCAAAATAAGACTGTCATCCATTATATCAAGTATAGAAGATTGGAGAGTCCTCATAATTCAAGTCCTATGAACAAAATCATAATTTACCATAATCGATACAAAAAATTGCCTCCACCAAGACTTCTTTGTACTATAGCAAGAGTTAAGTCGATCGAGATGACTGACAAATTGAGCTTTGTGTCCACTTATCCACTAATTGCAGCTTAGTAGAAGCCCAAAGATCTCAAGAGAAGTGTGGAATCTAGGACTTTGTTACTGTCGTGAGTGGGTTGATGTGCAACGCTCAGCTACGGATTTGGCTTGAAAAATTTTTGAAGCAGAAGGATGTCTCGAGTTCAATACCCAAGTTAGGGCAGGTAGCGAGAGTTAACAACAAAAGTTCAAGTTTCTCACAACTAATTCTCAGACTTGAAGTTGTATTTTGTTCACTTCAATAGTTACTTTGAACTATGACGAGCACACATTAGATATGAACTGAGTTAGATGAGACACACACAAGTTACTCATTGAAGTTCAAAGCTTTAATTTCGAAAAATAATGTTCATGAAAACATGTTTAAGGGGATAAGAAAAGAAATTGATCGAAGAACATCTAAGAGTCTGGGTCGACCTACGATTGATCTGAATTGAAGTGACCCGACCTGAACCCAACTCATCCACCAGATTTGCTACTGCTTGTAGGGTTGTAACGGAAGGAACCCAGCTTCCTAAAAAAGTAATTGTCCAACGCTGGGATCCATTACGACGATGTCAAGAAAGTAAACTGTAAAGCTAATATCGTCATTTAAGTTGAGATGACATCATGGCCATTGACTGAGAAGTGGGGGCTATTCTTGGCAGATAAGCTGAACTGGATGACAACCCAATCAGATGAAGGGATAGAAAAGGAATTAGGAAGCGGAGAAGAAGAAAAAGGAAGAAATCCGGGGGTTGTGGCGTTTGTTCTTCTTCTGCTGTCTGCTCTCTGTCTCTGTGTACTGTAAGAGGAAGAAGAAACGCTCGAAATCCTCTCTCCCCCACAACCCACCCTACCCCAAATTTACCATCATTGCCACAGAACCCTTAATGAACTGAGAGAGAGAGAGAGAGAGAGAGAGAGAGAGAGAGAGAGAGAGAGAGAGAGAGAAAGAGAAAGAGAGAGAATGCAGAGGAGGAAGCTCAAGCCCAAACCCATGGCTACCCTTTTGTACTGTCCTTAGTTCACTACAATATCTTGCTATTTATTGGGTTTCCGGCTATTTTCTTCTTGCTTCTGTTCGTTTTGTCGTCATGTCTCAGACAAACTGGGAAGCAGATAAAATGTGAGTCTTCCTCTCTGTAGACGATGGGCTCTTTGGTTTTGCAATTAGGGTTTTGGTTGTTGGGGGTATGTTTAGTTTTTTTTTTCTGTTGCTTTATGAAGGTGGTTTATGTTCTTCGTTATTCGATAGGTTGGATGTGTATATTTATGACTATTTGATGAAGAGGAATCTGCAAGCGTCGGCCAAGGCGTTCCAGGCTGAGGGAAAGGTCTCCTCTGACCCAGTTGGTAAGAAGAATCGGCATATCTCTTTCATTCTTTTAGTTGTTTTCTAAAGGTGATCCTCTACTGACAAAAAAAAAATCTGGGGTGTTGTTTTTTCTCAGCTATTGATGCTCCCGGCGGGTTCCTCTTCGAATGGTGGTCGGTCTTTTGGGATATATTTATCGCGCGTACGAACGAAAAGCATTCAGATGTCGCTGCTTCATACATAGAGGTAAACCCTGAATCTGTAGTCTCTCTTTCTTCTACTTCGGCTTCTTCTTAACTGTCTATCATTTTTCTAAATCATTATCTGCTTAAAAGTAAGGATAAATGGATGTGTTAGTGTTGTTGTTTCTAGCTATAATGGAAAGCTAATTCTGTTGATGCTATCAAAGATGGCTCTGTATTGAATTAGTCTTACCATCTCTTAGTAACGTTTTCATCAATCATGTTGAGGGTAAATCATAAAACAGCAGCAGCAACAACAGCAGCAACAGCAGCAGCCACAACCCCAGCAGTCACAGCATCAACAAACAACAACATGCAGATGCAACAACAGAGGCATGCAAGCAGCAGCAACAGCAGCAACAACAGCAGCAGCAGCAGCAGCAGCAGCAGCAGCAACAACAACAGCCACAACCACAGCACCACCACAACAACAGCAAAGTAGGGATAGGGCTCATCTCTTAAATGGCGGTACGAATGGGTTAGTTGGAAACCCTGGAACTGCAAATGCACTAGCAACAAAGATGTATGAGGAACCTTTTTACTTGCCCTCTCTGGTGCCTGACTAACTTTTAAGGTGGATTTTGTGCTAAAGAATGTCATTTATATGTGACACAGCAAAGGTTCGGTGATAATGTGGGGCAACTATCAGATCCAAACCAGGGGTCGCTGTTGAAGCCGGCAGGAACACCTCCGCAACCTATGGGGTATGGCATTTTGCACTACCAGTTCTTGTAATTTGTGCTTGTTACTTGTTAGCCTTCTGGTTGATCTTTGTTCCACCAGAAAAGCATATGTGCTTCATTATTATGCATTTACTCAGCAAATAGGGACTGAATTGTGTAGACTCAAACATATGCCACCAAAAAGGAAAAAGTTAGACGCCCCTGTTGTTGTTCTCTATTGTTCGTGCAACTTCTTTTTTTGTGCCTCTATTGTGTTTATGAATGCCAGTGTGATGGTTGCAATATTACTGAATTAATTCCTGTTGTTAAAAAATATTACTTTTAGGCAAGTTCTACACGGTTCAGCTGGAGGCATGACGGCTGCTCTTCAGCAACAAGCTCGGAACCAGCAACTTCCAGTACCTACACAGGTGTGTGTCAAACATGGAAAACATTTTTTTGCCCTCTTCTCTTATGAGTCTCTGACTGCAACCATAACACAGGATATAAAGGGTGAAATAAATGCTGTGCTAAATTCAAGAGCTGCAGGCCCTGATGGGTCATTAATCGGAGTTCCTGGTATGAATTTATTGATTAATTATTATATTATCTTTTCTTTTCTTTTATGTTTTTCTCCTTGTCAAGTTTTATGGTGTAATTTAATGAAGTACCCTCTGATATAATTTCAGTCTGTGGCCATCCACTTGGATTTACATTTGATATGTTTTTCACATTTCACCGATATTAAAACCTTGTCTGTTATTTTTAATATTATACAACTGTAAAATGATTTAGTTGGTTCTGTATTCTTGTGCACATGTAACTAACTATGACATACTGTGACAGGATCAAACCAGGCTGGGAACAATTTGACACTGAAAGGGTGGCCTCTCACGGTTAGTCTTCTATGGTGCAGAAGCACTAATTAGTACTTCATGTAGATATACCTTTTTGCAATTAATTGATTGAATGCAAAATCCATGCTATATGTTGCTTAAAACAAACACAATATTCTTTGTTTACCATTCTTGTCAATATGTGCGTGTCATATGGTTATAACTTATAAGTATAAGAGAGTGGACTGAGGAGGGAGAGAAAATCGTGCAAAACAACTTCTGTTATTAGTTGGAGAAAATAAAACAGATGGCTTCCAACATGGGTCATCACTGTCAGGTTCTAAGTTGACATTTCATAAACATTCCAAACACACTCACTGTCTCATCCTTTTGGTGCAATATATAGAAGCATAATCATTCTGATGCATAAATTTGAAATCTCAAACTTCTAAACAAGGTTAGTATGATAAAAGCTTCTTATTGGAACACTGCTTTATAATATGTTTAGAAATAGCAAGTCCTCAAGATTTTCACTATGCAAGTTGGCATGTCATCTGCCAAAAGCTACGAACATTTTGGATGTCACTTAATTGTAAACTTGTCCAACACTATGCAATCATTTAAAGATGAAAGAAGTTTACATAAGTTGGTGCTTGAAATTCAAGTTATATGATTGCCTTTATACCATTCAAGTGTTGAGATGCAATAATAATTGCAGTTATTTAGGGATTAAAACATACATAAAGTGGCACACGATATGCAAAATTGTTCAATAAAAAAATTATAAGTATCTGTTTTGATTGTATCATAAATGACATCCTAATAAGGAACTTGTCATAAGGGTTCCACTTAGAAGTTTGAGATTTCAAATTTATTGCTTTTTAACTTCTGCCTGCTTGTCTTGCACTAGAGAAATGAGATGGTGGATGTCTTGAGGACGTTTATGGCATTGTAACATGTGGTGATCTTTGAGCGGCATGTGGAAGGTGGCTATTTATTATAAATGCAATGACATTGTATTATGCTGGTTTACATACCCTATTTGCTCACTGTTTTGTCTATTGAGTGGTGACAATGGCCATTTCTTGTGGGTATATGGATTGCAACAGTAACTTGGCCAGGATCTACTTATACATTTCTTCAGAGGGTGCCAGCCAACTTGTTTTTAGCAATCACAAGGTTTAACCCTGGTAGGTGGCGCCTTGATGTCAAACTCTGACAAGGCCTAGTCAACGTCTATTCTGCTTGAAGCTAAATAATAAAATAACATGAAGCATGTGAGGAAGTAATGGATAGAACATGGATATATATTGTTTCTCCAAAGCCTTGCATCCATGAAATAGAGTGAAACAAGGAAATGATGGAGAAAACAACATTACATATGGTTTGACAAACGGTCTGGTTCCATCAGAAATTGCATTTTATTCGATTCCTCATATCACATTAAGGATTTGCATTCTAGGCAAGAGAAATAGCTGTATAACAAATATGAGATTTATCTCAGCTGATGAATATGAAGATAACGACAGAGGAAGCCTCATGTGCTTCATTAGAAATTAAATTAATCTTAATGGACTTGAGTGGGACCTTAATATTCCAGCACACTTCCTTAAATCCGAGGGTGAAATAATAGTATCAAGTATTAACTCTTGCAAACATGGGGACCAAGGATGGGAAAAGTTGATCAAGTGCTCGATAGTAGCATGATGCTGAGTACATTCCAACTAAAACTGCATGCTGGAAGATTTGTTGCTTGAAAATGTGAACTAGCTGAATGATCTGCAGTTGCATGTGGATAAATTGGACGTTTTGCTTTAATACCATGTAAAAGGTAGATTTAATGAAATAAACCATAATACAGTGAAATCTTCTTATTCAGGCATTCTTCATGAAGAAAGTGGCAATTCATCTCGATATGCTTCGTCCTCTCATGGAAAGTATTGTTGGCTTTTGTTGTCATAATACATGATGGCAGGACGTTGCAAAGTGGCTTCCATATCTGCTAGAATGGTTGTGATCTAAGATATCTCCATCGCAGTTGTAGCCATAGCTCGATATTCAGCTTCAGTGGATGAGAGTGATACTTTTTGTTGCTTTTTGTACTTCCAAGAAATGAGAGATTTACCTAAAAACACACAAAAACTAGTCGTAGAGTGTCTATCGTTGACATCTCCACCCCAATCAACATTTCTTGTATGACCACTCATCCATCTCAACATCTTCATTTCTTGATGAAAAAACTTAAATGCTAGCATTAAATTTCACATTCAGTTTCCAATGACATAAAATTTGAAAATAAATGTTACACACGCGCACACACACAGCTTGGAATATCAGAAAATGACCAAGAATCATTTTTGTCCTGAAATAGCCACTCTTGACCATTTACCCCGTGAACCGAAGGCAAACAACTCACATATGTGCACACATGATTATAGGCATATAGACGACCAATTACACACGATAATTTTTTGGCAAATGATAGAAATCCATACATGAAAACTTGCTATGTGCAGAACCTTCAAAAATGGTGGCTATTTCTGGAATATGCTGGAATAAGTTGGACATAACATTATTTTGCATTAGGAATCCTGATGCAATATATCTTTCATTAAATCCAGGTTTGATTAAGAGAGCTATGTAGTTTGACAGAGATTTCAACCCTTTGATAATAGAGTAAGAGTTTACTACTTTCTAAGCACATATTTTGCATGACATAGACCACAGACTTATTGATAACCATTGTTTTCAGCTTTGTGTAGCAGTGCCCGTATAGCACAGGACACCAATACAGAGGTATCATACAGTATTGCATGATACAGTATAACATGTGTTTTTTAATTGTTTTCTTAAATTTATTAAAAATACTAAAAATCAGAAAATTAGTCAAAAGAAACTATATAAGGTACAGCGATAATCAGAATGTTCATGCATTTATGAATTATAACACCATGTTAATAAGAAAAGGTTGAAAAACTACATTAAAGTTTTAAACTAACTACAAATCCACAAAATCAAAGATTCTTAAACCCTCAACTTCAAATAAAACATGAAAAAGCTAGCTATTTTCTTCATTTGTTCTCCTTCCACTCCTCCTTGTGCTCCTGCAGCTGCTACTTGTCCATGTGGTCTTCCTTGCTATTATTTGACGGACACCTCATTGTGGGCAATTTTCCTTCTGTTTCATCTGACCATCGTTATTTCATATATGTTTCCCAATGTTGTATTGAGTCCCATATTGATTGCTTCCACCAATACCAATACATATCAAAAACTATTATGGCCATCGTGCTTTTATGTTACAATCGAGAGGCCCTAAAAATCTAAAAGCCTGAAAAACTCAGCAAAGTGGAGAAATTCTATAAGTTTGATACCCAATGAGGATGATGGAAAGATTGAGATTTAATGGGCTACGATTACCCTTGTTTTCAGTATCTATTGAAGGACCCCCCATTGCTCGATTTCCTTGCAAAAGAATTAAGCAAATAATATTGCTCCAATTCTAGCATTCTCCACAACAACAGTCCGGACATACAATTATCTCAAATGTGCAATCAGTGCACAATCCCATGACAAGAAGTAGACCAAAAAAAGCCTCGGCAAAGGTACTGCCCCACAATTTTGGCAGATGATGACATATGTTATATAAGAAATCGTGTTGAGCATCACATACAGAAAGAGAAGACGAGCCTTAGCAAGAACTTGATTCTTCATCTTTTTAGAGAGAGTGAGAAAGGGTGAAGAATAATTGATCTTAAATTGGGTGAATTCCTTACATATAGGGGGAAAGTGCATATGAAGATCATATGCCCTTGTTTACAATATTACTAAATATTCTCCTCCAGATGTTCTATTATAAGATAGTCTTTTTATTGATAAGATAAAGTAATTCATTTAAAAACACCAAGGTGGTGCACCCAATACATCAAGTAGAACTCCCGAGGACCCAACAAAATCTACAATGTTGAAAACGATCCCCACAAATCTCTCCCTCACCCAAAAAGACGAAAAGACCAAGTCGTCTTATCACTAATTCACTAGATGACTTCTCTATCCCTTGAAAAACTCTCATATTACAGGTTAGCCAAAAAAGAAGAAGGCAGTAAAGGCAAAAAAGATTTCTGTTGCAATATTTAAAGAAAAAACCCCAAGACCAGGTATCTCTTTCCACACTTTTACTAGGCACTCACAATCTTCAAAATCTTCAAAGATGCGACCCAAATATCCTAGTCCATCCACAAAGCAAGAGCAAGTGATCCATCAATTCCAGCTATATGATAAGATAAATTAGATAATTATCTTTCTCGATAGTACGAAATAAAATGATACTTATAGCACTAAATCATTCTCTGATAGTAGCCCTATTTGCACTCTTGTAACTGCATTCAAATCTTATATGACGACCACATCTTAAAATGTTGACATGCTACATCAATTTGTAGGAGGGCTGATTTCGTAGTCCAAAAAGCTCACTTTAGGCATACAAAGAAGATGTTCCAATTTAACTTACATGGAGTTTCTGATAGGTTTTATTGTTGCAACCTTAGCACAAGTGAGCGAGAGACTGTATTGCTACATTAGTGCCAGCGAAGGGCATGGTAGAGTCTATGTATTGATATTGGTTTGCTCACAAATGCATCTTGTGCATTTTGTGATACTGACAAAAATGTATGCACTGTAGACCGTATTCACGAACCATGTATTATGTATACAAGTCCTTGCAAATGCATATACATGTATTACACATTCATATGTTAAAGTGGAGGAGAGGCAACTCTCCATCATCTCTGTTTAAGAGAGGAGAGAGAAGGAGAGAAGTTCAAATGGTTAAAGCAACTTTTTATTATTTTTAATGGAGAAAGGTCGTATTCGACAAAGCTGACCACTAACCGACCATGCCAATCATAATGTCCGTTTAGTTGTGTATGCAAACACTGCACCTAGTTGAATTGACTGGTTTCAGTTGGGTGTGTAAGCCACCACTTTCCCAGTTGAATCGTTTGCATGGCATAGCTTTAATGAGCTTGTGGTATTCAATTTGTGTTGCTTCCATCTCCTTTCTTGAGATCATGATGCATGCTCAAAGAGATTCTGGCCCTTCACACAATAATTCCAACTTCTTTCATCCAGGTCATAGCAACTCTCTTGAAGGGCTTTCCCAGAAGTAGCACAAAATTCATGGCACTTTATCATACCTCGCCAAGTCTACTGACCAAAACTTTAAATATTGTGTGGTTGCTTAATTAAGTCTTGTCTTCTATAGGACCTCTTCATAGGTAACCTTTGTTTTCCTGTCCTTATCATCCATCACCTTTTGGATTCCCCTTTGTTGTGTTATGTTTATCCGGGTCCGTTACAAGGATGTCCATAGTAGACTGGCTTGGTCACCAACATGAATTTGCTTAAGGAGAAGCCACCAAAGCATTCAATTAACCGAAGTTCCTTTGACACTGTACTAGCTCTATCCTGCTTTTGATTTACTCTTGATGGTTAAAATGCCACTTAATCTCTCTCAGTGGCTCCATAGCCAGTTTAAACAAAAGTCAGGCACTTATCAGAGCATATGCTTTTAAACATGTTCCTTGCAATTGCATAGTGGACAACCAATGTGTTCTGTCACATTTAACTTCATTAAACTAGATTATTATATGTTGCATCTTTCCAACACACCTCATTCACCAACATAATTATATGGTTCTCTTCAATCATCATTACTAGTCCCAATTCAGCAAATTAGTCCTCCTTGGTGGAGTATGCATCAAATAAATACCCAAACTTCGATCATGGTTTCCTTATATAGCTAGCAACATCAGAATCCTTACTACCAATGGATTTTATCTTTACAAGTTGAAATTGTTGCTCAAAATGATATAGGCTTACTTGACTAGGTTGTAAACTTATACAAAATGTGTTTGAGAATCAAAAAGAATGATAAAGAATGAAGGCTGTGAATTTTCCCCAATGGATGGACTTTTTATTGAATCAAATCAAGTGTATCATATGTTTTCAGAAAGAAGATCAAAAGAAGAACCTGAAGAAGGTTAGAAAAACTAAATTTGGAAAGTATTAAAGGAGGTAGAGGACGACCACAAAAGTGTTGGAAAGAAACAATAAAGAATGATCTAGCTTATTGGGAGTTAACTGCTAACATGGCACACGATAGGGATCTGTGGAAACAAAGAATCCATGTAGCCGACCCCGTCTAGTATGGGAAAAGGCTTTGTTGTTGTTGTTGTATTTAAGTTTTTTCATCATGTATCATGTAAATCATGATGTCCCAATCTGATATGGCCTTAGCTGTCCCATTATTTCTTGCTAAATGAGTAAGTGTAGCATAGTTTAGGTTAGCATGCTATGCTAGTTGATGCACTATTTATATTAAATTCATTTAACCTAGTTTTTTCTTTGTAATAGAACAAAAACCTATCTAGTAACTCTAGTTGTTCAATGGGTTGACCTGTTTGAGTTGGGTAACTCTGCAGAATTCGATTTCCATGTCCTGGGTTTTTGAGTTGTAGTTGGAAGGTGGTGCATGGATTGCTTTTCACAAGGTAGCACATGATTAGAATTAAAAATTATTTCCGAAATCAGTTGTCATCTTTTGTCAAGCTACACTCTCCCTTAGCACATGTTTAACAAAAAAGAATTTCACAATATTTCAAGTTGGTCGTTGAGAATTTAATTGTGTATGCCAGTTTCTGCCAATGCAAGTGCTTTGATTTGACATATTACAGACATAGAGGTGAACTTAACCACAATAGGTTAAATAAAATTTAACTAAATATTTCTGTTTTGGTTACAAAGGGAGACAAAAGCCTAAGATACGCATGCATGCATGCGCCCCGCTCAATAATTGAAGTCCCCGCTTGCAACCAAGGAGTCAGAGAGCCCAACCAGTTGAGCTAACAGTCTGTGTGCAAAGTATAACTATATAATTCACTTTTTAGAAATTAGTGGAAAAGAAAAGCATGACGAGAAAATCCCTTCATATGTTGAAAATGAAAATCAAACTCCTGGTTTGTCTTCAAATTTGTTAAAATTGGAACTTGGAACCTGGCTTTCTAGTAGTGATTGTAATCAGTGTTATTCGATGCGTATCATATCAGATGTCATTTTGGTCCACGATACGGGCATATCGTATCGTAGCATATCGTACATTAATATTAACAAAATAATAAAAATATAAAAAAAATTCAAAAAAATCAGAAAAAATTTGATAATTGCAAAGAATTCATATAATGTAAAGTTTAGTACATATTGATCATTCACTATTGAACAATTGAAAAAAATGTACATATTTTGAAGCAAAAAATGAAGTACATTTGCATTTACATATTGTAATCAGGATCATCAACTAAATAATCTTCATCTTCTCCTTGCTGAAAATCTTCACCACCTCCTGCCTCAAAATCAAAATCTTCATCTCCTTGATAATGTTGTTGTGCTCCTTCCAAATTAATCCATGCAATGTCTTCCTCAGTTAGGAGGGCATTTTCTTCGTTATCTTCTATAATCCAGTTTTCTAATATATCAAAATTATCCAATCTTATTGTATCAAATTGGCTTTCTTCTCTATTTACCTTTTTTAATTGCCTACAAGAAAAAAAAAGATAAGTAATTAGTAAATAACATTAACAATTAAAGTCAAACAATATATTGAATTGAATCTTTAAGTAGTAAACTACTAAATAATACAAGATTACCTTTCGCGAAGCCGCATGTTACAATGGATGAAAACTAAGTCATTCAGCCGCTTATGTTTCAACCTCTTGCATTTTTTTGTATGGATGTGTTCAAAGACACTCCAATTCCTTTCACAACCCGTTGCACTACAGGTTTGGCTCAAAACTCTTACTCTAAAATCTCTAAGGTTTGGGCAATCACTTCCAAACCTATTTCACCAAACATTTATTGGAAAAGACAAACATTAGGGACTTAATCCCCAATAATATAAGATTTAAGAAACTTAAATACGAAGATAAACAATTTACCTTGGCGCATATTAGTGCCGTTGCAAATTGCTACAGAAAAACCCATTAAGTGAAGAGCATTATCATAAATCTCCATCTCTCGATGTATAACATTTGCTTTACTCTCATCGGGGACTAATCTATCTATATAATCAATGATGGCTCGATTAACCTCATCGTCCCTTTTAAAGCTTGCTGAGTAACTGAATGTTGGGTTTAGATAATATGCTACTACATGAATAGGTTGATGCAATTGTTTGTTCCATCTATTATCTATATTTTTCCACACAGGCAAATAATCTCTCTTTTCTTCATTAAAATTATTTCTAATGGCTTCATAAAGGTAGCCCATAGATGGTTTCTCCTCGCTATCAGTCAATCTCAAAACCTTTACTAAATGACATATAATCCTTAACAGTATAACACATGCATTTCAAAATATACTCCTAAAGACTGTCTCTGAAATCTCATTCAACTTTCTGTTTCTTCTATTTGAGGCAACTCTGCAAATTGTTGCCACTTGTTTGAGGAGAACATTCTCTTCAATTCTTACTTTTGTCTCACAATACTCTGTAAAGATAAGAAATTAGTTACAAACCGAGTTGCAGCTATACGAAGAAGCTCTGCACCATCTGTATATCTCATCATCATACACAATACAAAGGCATGGTTGTAGATAAATTTGGTGATATCCTGGCAACACTCAGTTGTTGCCTTTATCTCATCCATCTCACCAATATCCATGAGATCTAAACAATGTGCTGCACATGATGTCCAATAGAAAGTCCCATAAGTATCTGCTAACTCCTTTCTAGTTGCTTTATAATTAGTTGCATTATCTGTAATCAATTAGACTACATTCTCTAGCCCAACCTCGCATATCACCTTATCAAACTCTTGCCTCAGGATCTCTGCAGTGTGCTTCTCCTCTGATATGTTTAGAGATCTCAAAAATATAAGTCCTTTAGGATAATATAAAGGAAAGTTTAACATGGTCCTTCCTCGCCTATCTGTCCATTCATCTGCCATATGATAGTGCATCCTGTCTCCTTCCATGACTCTCTCAAAGTTGAATAATATTCTTACACTTCAATAACAGTCTTATCTAATATCTTTCCTCTCAACTTCTCATAAGTGGGCATTTTGTATCCTAGAGAATATTTTGCTGTATTAAATGGAATACATGCATCATAAAACCATTTGCCCACTCCAACGTCGACCTTATCATATAATTGTTTTAAAGTCATAACAGCACAAATTCTAGGTTGAGCACCAGGTGTAGTGTTAGGAGGAAAAAATGAATGTATGCTAGAAGCAACTCTTCCTCTATTCCTTCCTTAGCTTCTTCTTTTACCACTTTCACTTGCAAAATCTTAAGCAACTCTCTTTCTCGAGTTTGGTGGTCGAGAACTATTATTATCAATCTCTATTTTAGCATCATCTTCCTCAAACATCCCTAAATCATCCTTTTGTTGTCTTATCTCTTGTATGCTTTCGTTCATGTGAAGACATTGCTATTTAATGCCTTTTGGCAAATTTCTAACTTCGCCCATGTAAGGAACAACTTTTTTCCTAGTTCCTGCTAGGTGGTGTTTCAATCGTAAAATTCCACCACTAACCACCTTCTCACAAAACAAACATCTAATCTTAGTTCTTGAATCCTCAACTATTGTACCCCACCAGTGTTATTCGTATCGTGGGATACAGGTAAGTGTATCGCAAATGACAGAATATCGCACCATATCGTGCGATACGGGCTGATACGCCCTGGGACCCTTATAAAGGGTCCCCGGCCGATCGAAACTCGCGATTTTTTGCGGGTTTCCTCTCTCCTTTTGGGTTCCTCAAGCTCCCTAAGAGTCGGTTTTCACCTCCTTGGTGTTCAAAGCTCTAAAATCGTGCCCTACGGTGTTCGTGCAAGCCTCCAAACTCGGATTTAGGTATATTTTTAATGTTTTTTTCATTTTTTTCTTTTGATATTTGTTGTTTTCTGTGTTATTTTGTTTTTTTTTTTTTTGAATGACAAAATATGAAGTTATTAAGTGTTTGTATATGATTTTTATTGCATTCATAAAGTGGGAGACACTCCATTTGAGTATTATTTGAAGATTGGGGGATTTACGAAGTGCTTTTATTTTCAGGTTTTTGTTTGAATTAAAGTACTCCATTGAGATGGCAGGAAGGGGTGATAGAGAAGGTATTAAATGGCAATGCCTGCAAATGATTGAGAGCATATAGGAAAGGAGACAACAAAAGGATGATTTCCAGATTTGTGAAGAAGCTGATGATGCTACTGCCACTGGAGTTGGATTCACTGATAGTTTGCCTTCATATGCTAGAACAAAGATTGGTAGTAGCAGTTCACGAGCACCTAGCAGGAGAAAGAGGGTTGCAGTTGAAGACTTTGGAGGTGGCAGAAGAGGAAGTTCAGGAAGGAGTAGAGGAAGAGCTTGTTTTACCATACATTCGTTGTTTCCTCCTTCCACTACACCTGGTGCTCAACTTGGAATTCGTGCTGCTATGGCTTCAGAACTACATGATCAGGCAGACCTTGCACCGAGAAGATGGTTTTATGATGCATGCATTCCATTTAATGCAGCAAATAATTTTCATTTTCAAGCAATGACAGATGCAATTGCTAACATTGGTCCAGGGATGCTCTCTTATCATAAGTTGAGAGGAAAAATATTAGATCAGACCGTCATTGAAGTGCAACAATATTGTTCGACTTTGAGACAGTCGTGGAAAGAAACGGGATGCACTATCATGGCAGATGGATGGACCGATAGGCGAGGAAGGACATTGCTAAACTTTCTGGTATATTGTCCTAAAGGACTCATGTTTTTGAGATCTCTAGATATGTCAGAGGAGAGATACACTGCAGAGATCCTACGACAGGAATTTGATAAGATTATACGGGAGGTTAGGCTAGAGAATGTAGTCCAATTAATTACAGATAATGCAACTAACTACAAAGCAGCTAGGAAGGAGTTAGCTAATATTTATGGGACTTTCTATTAGACACCATGTGCAACCCATTGTTTAGACCTCATCCCCGAGGACATTGGTGAGATGGATGAAAAAGACAGCAACTGAGTGTTGCCAAGATATTACAAAATTCATTTACAACCATGCATTTGTTTTGTGTATGATGAGGAGATACATAGAAGGTGCAAAGCTTCTTCGCACAACTGCAACTCGGTTTGCAACAAACTTATTATTTGTACAGAGTATTGTGAGATAAAAGACAACTTTGAAGAGAATGTTCTCCTCATATGAGTGACAACAATTTGCAGAGTTGCCTCAAAACAAAAGGAATAGAAAGTTGAATGAGATTGCAGAAACAGTTTTTAGAAGTTCATTTTGGAATGCATATGTTAGATTATTGAAAATTACTTTTCCTTTAGTGAAAGTTTTGAGATTGGCTGATAACGAGGAGAAACCATCTATGGGCTACCTTTATGAAGCCATGGACAGGGCAAAAGAAGCGATCATAAATAACTTTAATGGAAAAAAGAGAGATTATATGCCCGTGTGGAAAATAATTGATAGTAGATGGAATAAACAGTTGCATCAACATATTATCTAAACCCATCATTCAGGTACTCAGCAACCTTCAAAAGGGACGGTGAGGTTAATCGAGGAATCATTGAATGTATCAATAGATTAGTCCCTGATGAGAGCATAGCAGATGCGATACATCGAGAGATGGAGATATATGATAATGCTCTTCATTTGATGGGTTTGCCTGTTTTAATTCGCAACCGCATTACGATGCGTCAAGGTAAATTGTTTATTTTCATATTTAAGTTTCATCTTACATTACTGTGGATTATATCTATAATGTTTGTCTTTTTCTACAGATGTTTGGTGTAACAGGTTTGGAACTGATTGTCCAAACCTTAAAGATTTTGCAGTAAGAGTCTTAAGCCAAACTTGTAGTGCAATAGGTTGTGAAAGAAATTGGAATGTTTTTGAAACCATCCATACAAAGAAGCGCAACAGGTTGGAACACAAAAGACTAAATGATTTAGTTTATATTCGTTGTAACATGCGCCTTTGTGAAAGGTAATGTTGTATTACTTTCAAATTTTCAATTCAATATTGTTTAACTTCAGTCTTCAATTGTTAATGTTATTTACTAATTGTTTATCTTTGTTTTATCGTAGGCAATTAAAAAAAGTAAATAGAGAAGAAAGTCAGTTCGATCCAATAAGTTTGGATAATTTTGATATATTAGAAGATTGGGTTATGGAAGACACTAAAGAAAATGTCCTCCTAACTGAAGAAGATGTTGCTTGGATTAATTTGGAAGGAGCGCAACACCAACATCAAGGAGATGAAGAATTTGATTTTCAAGAAGAAGGTGTCGTTGATGATGATGATGATGATCTGCAACAAGGAGAAGATGAAGATTATTTAGTTGATGATCCTGATTACAATTTGTAAAATGTAACTGTGTCTGTAATATGTATTTCATTTTTTGGATTCAAAATATATAAAATTGGATTTAATTGTTCAATGTTGAATTCTCAATCTGTACTAAACTTACGGTATATGAATTTAATTACTAGATTTTTTCTGATTTTTTTATTTTTTTTTACTAATTTTTATTGATTTTTAATTAAATTTTGCATTATTTTAATATTAAAGTACGATACGATACGCTTGTATCGTGGAGCCCAGCGATACACGATATGATACGCGTCAGACAACACTGAATCCCACTGTCATGCCGGATCATTAGACCGAGATTGAGAGTCTCTAACACCCCTTCCTGCCATCTCAATTGAGCACTTCAATTCAATAAAAAACCTAAATATAAAAGAACTTTATAAATCCATAATCTTCACGTAACACTCAAATAGAGTGTCTCTCACTTCATGAATGCAATAAAAATCATATCCACACACTTAATAACTTCATATTTTGTCATTCAAAAAAAAGAAAAACACAAATAACACCAAAAAAACAACAAATACAAAGAAAAGTATTCAGAAAAATACTCAAAATATACCACAATTCGAGTTAGGAGGCTTGCACGGGCACTATAGAGCACTTTTTTGGGAGCCTTGGACACCAAGGAGCGGGAGAACCACCGGAAGATGACTTGGGTTGCTCTAAAAAACCATAGAAATCCGCAAAAATGCGTGTTTCTGTTCAGCCAGGGACCCATATAAAGGGTCCTTCACCGCATCGCACGATACAACACGATAACCTATATCGCATCGTATCGTATCACACGATACGATGCGATACGGCTAACACTCATTGTAATTACTCAAGGAGTACGTATTGATCTGCCATGTTCCAGTTCACAATCAAGATGATATTGATGGTATATGGTATACCCTCCTATAACTTTGTCCAAAGCAGCTGTGAGCCTGTGATAAATATTAATCTTAATGTATTAGATGAAGTAATTAATGTTGGTTCTTGCAGTGTTGTGTTTGAGAAGCCTTTTTATGTGCATCAGCAGAAGTTCTAGGCTGAATAGTGGGTTCGATCAGGGGCATGCGTCTTCTAATATTGAAGGCTTATTCATCTCCAATGAATGAACAAGAGTAATTGCCTCCATAGGAACTTTATGCCATCATATATTTGCTGATATTTAATATGTGGAAGAAAGTTAGCTGTCATCATATGTGCTTGTATCATGTGGTTAAGTCATCCTTGGAAACGTCCACTGACTTGTTAGGGATCATGCATATGTGCGTCCTTTCGTTCCTTCTTATGATGCACCTGTAAACTCTTAGAATTCTTATAATTCTTTGGTGGCATGAATTTTTATTGCAAATTTCTATCACATGCCAAATCTTTGAAATGTCATATAAGTACCTGAGTTTTATATTCTGCAGTACTCATGCAGCTTTTTCTATGTTGTTTGAGGTTTAAGATGGTTAGTTTGAGCTTATTTCTACCGGTTGAAGATCTTATATGACCATTTCTACAGCATTCATTGCCATATGTCTGCTGTATGTGATTTGTTTCTCGTTTTGTTGTATACTGACAGGGCTTTGATCAGCTTCGGCCAGGTCTTCTGCAATCACAAAAGCCATATATACAGTCATCACAACAGTATCAGCTTCAGATGCTTACCCCTCAGCAGCAACAGGTTCTGATGCAAGCACAGGTGCAACAGAATTTAACTTCTTCTTCGGGAGCTGATATCGAGAGCAGAAGACTGCGGATGCTTCTAAACAATAGGAACATATCCATTGGAAGGGATGGTCAAGCAAATTCTGTTGGTGATGTAGTTCAGAGTGTTGGATCTCCAATGCAAGCAGCATCTCCTTTGCCACGGGGAGAAACTGATATCCTTCTCAAGGTGCCTCTCTCTTTCTATATGTGTGTGTCAGCATGTTTTTGATATCTATGCGCCCTTGCTTTGTCTGCATCTTGTTTGGTGCCAATTATTTGTTTTGAGGACGATTTTTGTAGAACAGTTGTTTGGCAGCCAAGTGGACCAGAAGTGACAATTAGAGTTTATTCAGTCTGATCAGCAGATAATTGTTTAGGATTACTAACCTTAGTTGAATAACTAATAAAAGTATTTGCCTTTGTTTGCAGCAATTCCCTATGAAGATGAACATGAAGAATGATGTTTCTTTTGAAAAACACTTGATTCTTTTAGAGTTTTACCTGTTAAAAGATTAAGTCGTGTAAATTGCAGTCCTCAACAATTTTGTGCCATAGGCTTGATTTAGATGAAACTGTTAGCTATAAGGTCATGATCCTTAAGTTGGTTCAGAAGAGCATATCTTTGCATGAATTGGGGCTGCATTTGGGTCGTTTTATGAACCTCATTAAACCAATGTTTAGATTGGGACTGGATAGAAGATGCGATTTTGTTAACCTCATATATTTGACAAAAATGAAAAATATATAGCTGATGATGAGAATAGGAGCTATATGATGAGTGCTGGAGACAGTCAGATCTTGAAGTTATTTATCATGGCTGATTTGCTTATTTCCCCCTATCTGGATAGTTTTACTTTTCTTTTAATTCTACTAGTTTCTTCCATCAGCAGCCTTTGTTGTTTAATTAAGTTTCTTCTACTCCCCTTTAACAATGCCGTGGCAGTTTGTTTTTCATCTGGGTAGGTTTCTTTGGAATTGTGGGATTTACAGCTTCTTTTTTCATCATAGTGCAAGGTGCCGAAAGTGATAATACAAAAGTTGATGATTGCTAAACATCAATTTCCAAAACTTGGTTCTGTTTGCTATGACTTACTTTTTTATTTTCATGAAGATAACAATTCAACAAAAAATTGGATGCCATGCATATTGCATCATCTTGAATTTGGACATCATTAAGTTCTATAAAGTTTGTATATGTTTCTCCATGGCTTGGAATTTCTTGTTGGCAGCCATCCTGCTTTTATCAGAACTTATGATAATCCTGAAAATTCTTTTTTGTCATACTGAACCGTCTTCATTAAGTGAATTTTCCTTTTAAAGTTCGCTAAGAAGTTTCCTATTTCTGATATTCAACTTTAAGTTGACTTGATTTTAGTTGTCATCATATCTGGTTTAGATGAAGATTGCTCAGTTACAAGTATCTTCAGGTCCTGCCAATAGTTCAGGAACAGCAAATACGACAGGCCCATCACCAAGTTCAGCACCCTCAACTCCCTCAACTCATACGCCTGGAGATGTGATATCAATGCCTGCTTTGCCTCATAGTGGAAGTTCTTCAAAGCCTCTAATGATGTTTGGCACTGATGGCACCGGAACTCTTACATCATTTGTCAGGTTTTACATTTAGTGACATCAACTCTGTTCGAGCAAGTTCAAGTAAAGTCACTTGTTGCCATTTTTCGTCGGACGGAAAGCTGTTAGCCAGTGCTGGCCATGAGAAAAAGGTTGGACACCAATCTTACGTTGCATTGAGCTATGACAGGAATCCTGATACTAAGGAAGTCTTTTAATTGATCAATTCTGTGACAGTGGCATCCTGGAGCTTGGAATAGGTCAACTTAGAAATATTTAGGAAATAATTTACTTATTTTGGTAACTTGACGTCCAGGCTGTGCTGTGGTATGCGGATACGTTGAAGCAAAAGAGTTCACTGGAGGAGCACTCCTTGTTAATTACTGATGTTCGTTTTAGTCCCAGCATACCACGTTTGGCTACCTCATCTTTTGATAAAACTGTCAGGGTCTGGGATGCTGATAAGGTGCTTATTTCCCCTTCCCTTTTATTATTTTTTTCCCGTTTGTGTTTGAGAATTGAACAGTCATGCTTATTTGACAGCACTGTACTAATTATGATCATGTTCTTTCAATGATACAACAACAACAACTACAACAACAACTAAGCCTTTTCCCATACTAGACGGGGTCGGCTACATGGATTCTTTGTTTCCACAGATCCCTATCGTGTGCCATGTTAGCAGTTAACTCCCAATAAACTAGATCATTCTTTATTGTTTCTTTCCAACACTTTTGTGGTCGTCCTCTACCTCTTTTAATACTTTCCAAATTTAGTTTTTCTAACCTTCTTACAGGTTCTTCTTTTGATCTTCTTTCTATATGTCCAAACCATCTTAAACGATGTTCTCTCATTTTATCCTCTATTGGTGCCACTCCTAATTTGTTTCTAATAACCTCATTATGTATATGGTCTTTTCTTGTATGGCCACTCATCCATCTCAACATCTTCATTTCTGTCACAAGACATCTTTTGTACATGTTGATGATTAACTGCCCAACACTCAAAACCATAAAACATGGCAGGCCTAATTGCTGCTCTATAATATTTACCTTTTAATTTTAATGGTATCTTCTTATCACAAAGAATACCTGATGCTCCTCTCCATTTTAACCAACCAGCATTAATTCTATGTGTAACATCTCCATCAATTCTTCCATCACTTTGAAAAATTGACCCTAGGTATTTAAAACTTTCCTTTTGGGGAATGCAATGTGTGCCAATTTTAATTTCTATGTCCTCTGAAGTAGCCAAATGATCAAACTTACATTCCATATATTCTGTCTTTGTTCTACTAAGTCGGAGGCCTTTGTTTTCTAATGTTTCTCTCCATAGTTCCAATTTTCTATTAACTTTTTCCTTAGACTCCTCCACTAATACAATGTCATCTGCAAATAACATACACCAAGGTACTTCATCTTGAATATGTTTTGTTAACTTATCCATCACCATTATAAATAAGTATGGACTTAAAGTTGATCCTTGATGTAACCCAATATTAACTTCAAAGAAGTCTGTCGTTCCTTCATGAGTCCTCACACATGTTTTTGCATCATCATACATGTCTCTTATAAGGTTAATATATGTCAATGGGATACCTCTTTTTTTCAAAGTTCTCCAAAGAACCTCCCTCGGTACCCTATCATAAGCTTTTTCTAGATCAATAAATATCATGTGAAGGTCTTTCTTTTTTGCTCTAAAATGTTCCATAAGACGTCTCAGAAGGTGAATCGCTTCAATAGTAGATCTACCTGGCATAAATCCAAATTGGTTCTCCGTTGTACTTGATACTTGTCTTAACCTACGTTCGATAATTCTTTCCCATAATTTCATAGTATGACTCATTAACTTGATACCTCGATAATTCACACAATTTTGAATGTCTCCCTTGTTCTTATATACGGGTATAAGTGTACTTGCTCTCCATTCCTCGGGCATCTTTTGGTTTTTCCATATTTCATTAAATAGTCTTGTGAGCCAAGTGATTCCTATTTCTCCTAGTATTTTCCAAACTTCTATAGGAATATTATCTGGTCCTACCGATTTACCGCTCTTCATATGTTTAAGAGCCTCTTTGACTTCATTCTTTTGAATACGTCGGTAGAAATTGTGGTTTATATACTTTTCTGACTTGGCTAAATCTCCTAAACTAATACTAACATCTTTATTTTCATTAAAAAGATTATAAAAATAGTTTTTCCATCTATTTCTTATATCATCATTTGCCACTAGAATTTTTTCATCCTCATCTTTGATGAATCTAACATAATTAAGATCCTTAGTTTTCTTATCTCTAGCCCTAGCTATCCTAAAAATATCTCTTTCACCCTCTTTTGAGTTGAGTTTTTTATATAAGTCCTCCCAAATCTTAGCTTTTGCTTCACTAACGGCCTTTTTTGCTTCCTTCTTTGCTTTCTTATAAGCTTCTAAAGTTTCACTAGTTTTCTTAGCGTAATGTAATTTGTAACATGCCCTCTTTGCCTTGATTTTATTTTGTACTATTTCACTCCACCACCAAGCTTCTTTTTGTGCCGGTACACCTCCCTTAGATACCCCTAACACATCTTTCGCCACTTTCCTAATATGTATAGCCATATTGTTCCACATATCACAGGGTGTGCCAACATAATTCCAAACATCTCCTTGAAGGACTTTCTGTTTAAATATACCTTCTTTCTCGCTTTTGAGGTTACACCATTTAGTCCGAATAGCTCGATGCACTCTTTTCTTCTTTGTCCATTTTTTTATTTGTAAATCCATAACTAAAAGTCGATGTTGGGTGGTTAAGCTTTCTACTGGAATTACCTTACAATCTTTACAACACGCTCTATCTTTTTTTCTACAAATAAAGTAATCAATTTGTGTGTGTGATAAGCCACTCTTATAAGTAATTAAATGTTCATCTCGTTTTTTGAAGATTGTATTGACTATAAAGAGATCAAATGACATAGCAAAATTTAAAATCTCCCTACCTTCCTCGTTTATATCCCCATAACCAAAGTTTCCATGAATCCCTTGATATCCTAATGCCTCTTTACCGACATGTCCATTTAAATCTCCTCCTAAACAAATCATCTCCCTTTGTGGAATCTTTTGAAACACCTTATCTAACTCTTCCCAAAAAACTGCCTTTATACTATCTTCTAGTCCTACTTGGGGTGCGTAAGCACAAACTATATTCAAAACCTCTGCTCCTAACACTAATTTCAATGTCATGATTCGGTCACCATATCGTTGTATGTCTACTACACTCTCCTTTAAATCTTTATTTATGATAATACCAACTCCGTTTCGGGCCTTTTCTTTACCTGAGTACCATAATTTAAAACCTGTATCCTCTATCTCCTTTGCTTTTTCTCCAACCCATTTTGTCTCTTGTAAACATAGAATATGAATCTTTCTCCGAATCATAGTATCTACCACCTCCATTAGCTTACCCGATAATGTTCCGATATTCCAAGAACCAATACGAATCTTATTATCATAAATACTGTGCTTTCAATGATGTTTTTCAATAAATACTGTGCTTTGATAACTATGTTCTTTCAATGATGTTTTTCAATAAATACTGTGCTCTGCTGTACAGGGATTTCAATCTTTAGCGAAATCAATGCTGTTAATAGCATGTTATAGTATTGGAGGCGCCATATGAACCAATGTCGTAAATATTGTATCAGACCCCATACTACATGGAGCATTGATACACCTGTATTGTACCGTACGATACAGGTAAATTTTAAATTATTTTTTAAAAAATCTTAAAAAATTTAAAAACATGAAAATTGTGCAAGGAATTTCGAAAACAAACTAAATCACATGCATAAATTGCTCTCGGGTATCATTTTCAAACTTAAGATTGATGACTATATAGAATCAATTTTTAGAGAGAAAAGAGTTGGTCTTGAAAACAAGAAGGGATAGATAGACATGCAAGAGGAGCCAAAGAAGCTGACCTATAAGGGGTCTAAACACACCTAAACTATAATTTTTTTAAAAAAAATTCAATTTTTTAAACTTATTTTTTATCTTACTATATAGTGCCTGTATCGCAGCGTATCGTATGATACACCCTGATATGGTGTGATACAGGTACGTGAATCGTATCGGTTCAGGTATTGATATGCCCAGTACATGTATTGTATCATACTATACAATTTTTATAACATTGGTATGAACTACGTACTGCAGCTACATGGCGCACCATGATGTTGTGCATAATGCACAATTTTGATATTCTTGTCTTCTTCTTTGTATCATAATATACGTATTCACACATAGCTTATTCATATGTAGACCATCTAAGTAGATCTCATTTAGATTCACATGATATTAAATGTACATAAGCAAATATCCCATATTTGATTTCATTAAAAATAGTTAAATAATTAGATTCTAAATTTTGAAAAAGTCAACTCTCATGTTCCAATACCAATAGAAAATTGAAACTTTGAGTCACTATCGGTTTTGTTTCCATGCCTATAAATCTTATGCTTTTACTTGGCTTATATTTTTAAAATAATATGAAGATATGCCTTTCCTTTCCTTTCCTGTGCATCCTTTGCCAGACTTGTCCAAGTATGGTCACATGTTTAATTATTATCATTGAATGGTAATTTGATGATTAAATTATAAAATGATTCCAAACATGATATTTTCATATTACTTGATTGCTTATGTCTTCCTATCACATTTTCTGCATCTTTATCTTCTTTGTCTTTTTTTTTATGTTTTAGTTCATGAAATGATTATAAATGTGTAATGCACTTTTAAGAGAGGCATTAATAGTTTTGCTTGAACCTGCTTTATTTACAATGTGACTGTTGTGTGCAATACACGTAAAGTTTATGTTATAATTAAATTGTTTCATGTTCCCTTCATGTTGCAACAAAACTGATGTTAATTTGAAGTTTGTATACTTGTTTTTGCGCTATATAATTTACTTTGTATGAATTATAGTTACTCTATGCTATGCTCATACGCTATTAATAACTTGGAACCAAAGTCTTAAATTTTCAGGCTTTATGGTTTTCGATATTTGCTTTTATATTATTGGTGCTTCACTTACTGTATAGTTTCTCCCCTTATGCAGCCTTCTTATTCACTTCGAACTTTTACGGGCCATTCCCTGTCAGTGATGTCTCTGGATTTCCATCCAAATAGAGAGGATCTAATCTGCTCCTGCGATGGAGACAGCGAAATCCGATATTGGAGCATCCAGAACGGCAGTTGCACAAGAGTTTTCAAGGTCTGGAGTTCTTTGTGCTGCCACTTCATGTCCTTGTCTATTCCATGATCTATTGCTTAATTTTTCTTCCCTGCTTCCATGCAGGGTGGATCCAATCACTTGAGGTTTCAACCCCGTCTAGGGAAGTATCTCGCTGCAGCTGCTGACAATGTTGTCTCCATTCTAGATGTGGAGACACAAGCCTGCCGTCAGTCTCTTCAGGTTGGCTATCTTCACCACGACTCTTCCTCTTATGAGTATCATTTTCATGCTTAACTGATCTGGAGCAGATTGCAGAATTTTGCCAGATGAAATAATTCTGTTTCTATATAATATGATGGCAGGGACATTCGAAAACCATTCACTCTGTGTGTTGGGATTCTACGGGTGATTTACTTGCATCTGTTAGCGAAGATTCGGTCAGGATTTGGAGTCTTGGTTCTGGAAGTGAGGGTGACTGTATCCATGAATTGAGTTGTACTGGGAGCAAATTTAATTCCTGCGTCTTCCATCCTAACTACCCTTCGTTGCTCGTTATTGGGTGTTATCAGGCAAGTACTGATGCCCCTGCCTTCTTCCGCTTTTAGTGTCTAGAGACTAGAACTTATATCTAACACCGATTCCTTTCAGTCTCTTGAGCTGTGGAACATGGTTGAGAACAAACGCATGACTCTTGCTGCTCATGAAGGGTTGGTTGCAGCCTTGGCAGTGTCGAATGTCACGGGGGTGGTTGCTTCTGGCAGTCATGATAAGTATGTGAAACTCTGGAAGTGATAACTTTCTCATGTATGTAACCATATAAATTATAAAAGTATATCTGTTTACAGTGCCTAACCTTGTAGTCGCAATTCTGATTGCATGGCTTCTAGCAGGAACTTCGCTTAGAGCTTGAGGCTCAACTTGTACCTTTTAACAAATGGAAAAAGTTCACTATTGTTGCAGATGCTACTTTTATTTTAGTTCATATTTCATAAGTATTATATCTTTTTCGAATGTTCATAAGTAGTGCTTGGATAGATGGGTTGTGTACTTATCAATTGAGGAATGCGCATTTAAAAGGGATACTATTATCGGGGTGGTGCTTAATATTGTTGAAAGGCGATTGATGTTGGGTGAGGATTGTTAATTCGCAATCTTCCGACTTCACATTCGGACGGTGAGGGCTCCTGCTCATTCTAATAACTCTGTAACCAATGCACCGGGATGTATGGGGTACCTTAGTTTCACTGCATCCTATGTAAGAGGTTTGAATAGATTCTGTGTGGAATATCAATGATCTGACTATCTGACTAATGGCTTTGGATGCTAATTCGGTGGAGTGTTGTTTTCATCAATTTCTTTTTCAGAAACAACAACAATGGTCAAAAAGATCAAATCCATGTTGATATCCATCACTGTGTTGATGGACTTGCAACTACTAAATAACGTATCCTTGTGATGTAGTTCTTAACACCACAACCAAAACCCAAATATGGATTCTAAGCTTATGTGTTACATTAGCATTTAACTTCACTTCTTACATGTTCTTATTGGCATTTAACTACAATGGTATTTGTTGACACCCATCCATGTTCAATTCTACTCAAAAGGTTTTTACCGTGTCTTTATTTACCCTTTGATCATGATGATTAATGGAGATTGAATTTAATAAATAAAAGTATCATTCTACTTTTCGTAATTGGCACATATGCATTAAATGTTTTTTAAATTCAAATATTTATAGTTCATCAGGCTGATTGAACTATTAAACTGTAGTAAATACTTAAATCTATTTTATCATTTCAATAGTTTGATCTTCGGTATGAAAGGTTGAGTTGATAAAATAAAAAATATTTAGAATTTGAGTAACCCACAATACTAACAACTCTTACGTAACCATTTGTACATATTCTTGGACATACATGAGTTGAGGGAGTAATATGGTGGTTGGTCTCTTTTGCTTACTGTTCTTCACGCCAAATCCTCTATTCTAACAATTCTCTGGTATAAGATCCTGTAAAGTGGGCAAGGTGTAAGGGTGGGTGTACATGCACGTCCTATGGCATGACGCGTCTGACTTACCCGATATTAGCATGGAAGCTGGGGACAGAGACAGAGTGGTGCCAGGGACAGAGACATGGCCACTGTGTGTTCAAAGATAGGAGAAGCTGGGGAGAGGTGCGGGGTGCTTTCAGGTTGTCTACGATTCCATCCCGGTGAGCTTGGTTGATGGCGCCTTCAGTGCAATCGAGGAGCCCTTTCGCCTACCCATGGACATAAGCACTAGAACGCTTCCACGAAGTCCTTTCTCGGGTGCACGCTGCCGACTGCTGCCGCTCCCCTCATGGAATTGAAGCTGCTGATCAACCATATGCAGTTGAAAACTTCAGACAACCTACGTGGCCTCAAGGCAACCCCGTTCTCTCTCTTTCTCTATGATCGGACATGAGCGAACAACATCATATGGTGACAGGATCCGATCAGTTTCTCTCTCTAATATATATATATATATATATATGTAAAGAGATAAACTGATATATGTTAACAGAAGTACTAATAAATTTAAACAAATATTGACCATCTATCTTTAATAATAAATTATTAAAATTTGAATTTAAAAAATAAAAATATTAACATGAATAAAATATATATGTACTTTTTAGTTTTAAATTTAAATTTCAAATCATCAAACATTGATGGTTGAAATTTGTTTCAATTCACTAGTACTTAAGTATACTAGCATATACAAGTTTCTCTCTCTCCCTAATATATGTGTAGGGGAGAGACATTGATCGTCGGACGAAAAGGAAAGCAGAAGCATTGATGCAATGTTTAAGAGTTGCCATGACGGATACATTCTTGCATCTTCCTCCGGCTTGATATCGATACCTATGAAAGGATCGGGCACCTCAAGTGAGGAGGTAGATGGTTGAAATTATAAGTACATATTTAGGACGAAAACCTATCCGCCCCATTTGATGTCATTGGGATACGCCTCTAGCTCTGCCATGCCTATTGTCCGAAATAACACGAACCTCAAATTTTTGGGTGTACTTAAAAAATCTACAAAGAAAAAATCATCAACCCACCGTTGATACCCAAAGAGAGTAACAGGAAATCGCTAGCTTGTATCTCATGAACTGTTCTTTTCATGTTCCCTCTTGAAACCAGAGATTAGATATACCAGTTTGAACACTTTGCATATTTAGAACAAGTGGAGTGGTCATTGGAGCTGTGTACTTCGTTGTTGAAGGGACGGACTTGTAGCAGTGCACTTTGTGTATGATTAATGCTAGTAGACTCTGATTAAGGTTTTGTTGTTGAGTGATTAAATTAAAGAGTTTTGTAGACAGTTGGATTTAAGATTCTTTACTAGTAAGCCATAAAAAAGTTTTGGAGTCTTTTGGGCTCCAATTTGGGTGTGGCTTGTTTCGTTATTTTATGTATTTTAATGTAATATTATTCTTATACATGAGTAGCAGTTAAATCAAGATGATTGATGAGTTGAAAGTGGTTCTGGTGGCTTCATAGTGGATTTTGGTTCGTTAAGGCCAGTGGTTTACCTTCCTTGGTAGTGCCATTACAGTCGTTTTACATGCTCATGAACATGTCTGATACTTAAAATGTGTGCAATAAGGTTTATGAATAGCTCATGAACATGTCTGATACTTAAAATGTGTGCAATAAGGTTTATGAATATGAATAAGTTTGCTGCCTAGATTCTTGAGATACTGCTATAATGTTGATTGATGTGAATGACTTGATTATGATTGATACAAGATTAATGCATCATGGAAAAGTGAGGAACTGAAAAAGCCATTTTTACATAATTGCTGTTTCTAGAAAAACTAGTTAGATAAGAATTCCACCATTTGCAATAACTATGAAACTCGAGCTATCAATTCACGAATTCTTAGTTCTGCGTTCGAATTCCAAATCAGTTTCAAAATTTACATTGGTTCAAAATTATGTTAATTTTTCTGTTTGGATTATAAATCATCCCATAATCGCAAATACTTGTGGAAAACAAGATATATACAAAAACAAAGTCCCTATTGGTCATCTCGAACTCAATGATGATCATCATCATATAATCATCATGAGCCAGGTTACACTCTGGACTTTATGCAAACTAACTAGTTAAACATGACATTGATGTTTGATACATAGACCGTTGGGTTTTTGCCTTTCTAGCTTAGCTATGCTAAGCTGCCGTAAGCTAAGTAGTACGAAGAGCATCTAAAACAGGCTTCTTCGTGCTAGCGGCACCATTTTATAAGCGTGAACTGCTAAATTGACTAGAGAACTTGTGAGGATCTTGCCATCTTTCATAATCGAGTTGCGATGCAGGATGGGGTGGGTGGGTGATTTCAAAATTTTATGAGTGTGTATTGTTTCCAAATTTTGAAAATTATGTTTATGGACTTGTAAAGTTAAAAACCTGTTTTTTTTGTGTTTGGTAAGTTAAAAACCTGGTTTTAAGATTTAAAAAGTACATACATTTTATTATATATTTATAGTTTTAAATTTCAAAAATTTGAATTAGGTTTATAGATTTGGAAAGTTTAAAAAGCTCATTTAGGGGTTTGAAAAGTTTAAAAACCTGATTTTTGGATTTGGAAGGTATATAAATATGAATCATATATTTATGGTCTCCAAATTTTGAAAATTTGAATTATGTATATGGTTTTGGAGAGTTAAAAATATGATTCAAGGATTTTAAAATTTAAAAAATATAATTCAAGTGTTTGAAAAGTTAAAAATCTGGTTCAAGGATTTAGATAGTTAAAAACCTGATTTTTGGATTTGAAGAGTAAGTAAATTTGAATTACATGTTGATAAAATTTGGAAAGTCATAACATCTGAATTATATGCTTATGAATTTGAAATATCATAAATTTGAATTATATGTTTATGAATTTGAAAAATCATAAAAATTTGGTTCAAAGTTTTGGCATATTCAATGAATTTGGAAAGTTGTCTTATGAATATGAACTTTGGAAATTTGATTTGTACATTGTAATGCATCCATTTGACTTGTATAAAATCTAAGTTATGAGCCTAGGTATGTATTATATAATTGAATAAAAATTAATTAATCTTTAAAAATTTAAATAGGTTCATCTAATTAGTTCACTTAACCTATGGTTCCACCTTGGATGACCTTGACCTGTTTGATACTTGGCTAACTTACAATCTATATACCCTAACCCATCTATCACCATGACTCTACCCATATTTGATTCACCTATTTTTGATGACTCATGCTAAAGCAATATTATGGTTGAATTAAGTTATAAATGATCAAGATTCTTCTCAAGATAATAATAGGTTTTATATTGAATGAAAAAGGAGCATGCTAAGGTGGAGGCCAACTGGTTATGGCCCATATAAGAAGGATTAACCAGTAGTCTATGCACAATATAATCAATTTTCATAAAAGAAACGGGTAGCTATTGTCTTGAAAGACTTGTCATTTTTTAATAGACTCCTCTGGTCATTGAAATTGAAAGTGGAGTGTAGAGGGTAGTTACCATTTTAAGCATCTAAGAAAAATCTAA
Organism: Brasenia schreberi; assembly: GCA_036023115.1. Taxonomy (NCBI): domain Eukaryota; kingdom Viridiplantae; phylum Streptophyta; class Magnoliopsida; order Nymphaeales; family Cabombaceae; genus Brasenia; species Brasenia schreberi. Next base: position 9,386,425 of record JAYKKT010000066.1, read on the forward strand.
AAAATCAAGAAAACATCCAAGATCCAAGAGCAGTCTAAAAAATTTGAAGAGTTTTTTTATTCCTTTTACTTCGTTGTTTAAGTGTGGTTGTGATTATTTTTAATCAAGAAGGGTGGAGGGTGCTTGATCTAAGTCATCTCCAAGTAAAGTATAGATTTTGATTTTCTTTTCCATTAATTTTTTCATTCATCTTCATTATCTTACATCCATAGGTCGATCCCTTACATTATTAGTATTACATTGTATAAAAAATTATGATTATGGTTCTTGTTCTAGTTTCATAGTTTTTAGTTTAATTAGTTTCATTGCATTAATCATTACATGTAGGTTATATCATTAATATTCATCACCCTTAGGTTTATATAGATCCATTATATTCCAAGACACCATCGTGAATTAAATTTGCATACCAAATCATGTCCTTGATCATTGCATATTAGTTAACATAACCAAAACTCAAGAAGCTTTACCGTTTACATAGCAATGTAAACCAGTCAATAATGAATACAAGCTTTATGACGGAGAGAGAAACTCTTACACAACTATGGAGTATGGTAGCATGGGTAATGGTCCTAATGGATATATACATTTTGGACCCATCTTCTATTATGGATCTTGAAACAGGTCCAAGACTCGGGGGAGAGGGGCAGGGACATAAAGTCCCTGTCCTACCCTAATCCCCATGAGGATTATCTCGACCCTCTCCGGCCCCAGCACTGAACTCTATATAGCCCCTTGAATCTGTCCCATTTGAGCCGGAGGCCCACAGGGGGTAGGAGGATCCCCACCCATGAACACTCCTAGTGAGGGATGTATGGTGCATATACTATTATCATTGAAAACTCTATATAGATGTTATTTAAGCATTTATTGTATCCAACTTGTGTTTACTTATCTTCTTTTGTATTTTATTTTTTGTCAAATATACATGTTTGATGGTTATTCAATGTTTCATATATTTTCATCTTGATAACGATATCGACATAAAAGCATCAAGAATTGGGACAAACCATTCCACATATGTATTGAGATGTACATAAATTATGCATTTGTTTGATTACATTGAGGATGAAGAATGAGTAACAAAAATGTCATTCATTACAAATGTTACACACACACACACACACACACACACACACATATATATATATATATATATATATATATATAATGAATAATACAAAAGAATATTCCAAAACAATAACCGAATGCATGGATCATCTGCAACTCCAAGCTCATGCATCCTCACCAGCATATGCTACTGTCTCATTAAATATCATCAAGCGATGTATTCATTGGCAACACTACTCATATGTCTATCAATTCCAATAATTGAAGGTCATCCGATAATGACTAGGAACAATTTTGGAAACCCATGTGAAATGGGGTGTTTGTATATCAATTTGGGTGTACGCATATCAATCTTGAAATAAAATATATAAAAGTCAATTGTTCTTCATGTGTAATCTCTTTCTCGCATTGTTGCCTTAGAGGACTAACAAGATCACTTCGTGAAGTTTCCTTTTATGACACAGGTAGCTCATTCTATCTTACAGAATAATATGCAGTTTATTCAATAAAAGTATCAACAAAAAGTACTCCAATTTTGAGTTCATGGTTACCCTATGAGGATTTACCTTGAGGAGGGTTCCTTGTGTTGGGTTCCTCCTCACGTGGATGATTGACCAACCAACATATTCCATTTACTCGTTATTTATCAGAAGAATATTTTTTCATTAACAAGAGAGAACTAGAGTGCTATATAGAGGCTATGGATAGTGAGCATAAGTAGAGTGGATTGCATCCACGAATTATGAAATGAAATCTTCACTTGACAATAATACTTATATTTTGGTCATGTTGCCTAATGATAGAAAAGCTTTAGAAAACCAATGGGTTTATAAGTTGAAGATTGAAGAAAATGATTCTACTCGATACCAAGCTAGATCTTAATGTTTTACCGTAACACAGTAGGAAAAACAAGACAAATAACTAATAGACAGTGAAACTTCTATTCAACACAAGATATTTCAAACCCCAAAACCAATCAATTGAAAAAAAATCATATAATGAAGTGTTTAATGCATTGGTATGAATGCTAAAGATATTATATATAATATCAGCACTGACAAAGCAAGCAACCCAATGTCCATGATGATGACGAAGTGGAGAATTCACACCCCTGGCTGAGACTTAGAAAAGAAATTAGTAGCCTGAGTGCGGAGAAATTCAAGAACCAGAAACTTAAAATGTTGAACTCGCTTATCAAGATGACATGCAACATGCTTGCTTTGTAGAGTTCTCTTGTCCAGCTAAAATAACGATATTCTTCCCTTCTTTTATGCCTGCAGTTGGTATAGATTCACCAGGTTCTTTTGAAGAGATAGATTTCTTGCTTATAATGCGGTATATCTATGAGAGGATTATTTGGAATGCTTTCTCAACATTAGTAGCTTCAAGAGCATATGTTTCCAAGAGTGACAAGCCTTCTTTCTCAGTGAATGTCCGGGCATCCTCAGTTGCAACAACTCTAAGATGCTTTAGATCAGTTTTATTACCAATGTGCATGATAACAATGTTTGAATCAACATGATCACGGAGTTCCTTTAGTCACTGGCCTACATTCTCAAATGTTGTTGGTTTGGTCACATCATAAACAAGAAGAGCACCAAGGGCACCTCGATAATAGGCACTAGTGATTGCACGGTAATGCTCCTGGCCAACTGTATCCCATATTTGTGCTTTTACAGTTCTTCTCTCAACCTTCACACAAGGAAAGTTGCCATTAAGGATGCTGAATAAAACTCAGTAGTTAGTTGGCATGAGCACAAATCTATGTTGCCAGGGTGCATAATTGCATCCTTTGTGGTGTAAGTACTGGCACATTCAATCATACCTACCCTATTTAGGAACCCTATTTACCTCTTTAGAAGACTTAGGACACCTTTAAAACAACGTACTTTCAATAAGACAACAATAAACCTCCTTTTGTTGCTCACCTCTTTCCAAGTGTGCAAATTTTTATTTAAATTAGTAAAATAAATTGTTAGCATAAAGCTTAATCAATGTGTGTCTGATGAGATAAAAAGACTTTGTGAAATCGATACAGGCTCATGTGCATTTAGAGTGGTTGGAGGTAAGTCCTAAAAGCTCTATTTCTAATTTATTAATGTCTTTTAAGAAAATTACTGGGAATTAATATTATACAAAACTAACATTTTTATACAATTCTCTTTTGGTATACCCGATGGGACCTGTAGGTCTACCAATTTATTCGGCCAGTTTAGGTTGATAATTATTACTTTTCTTATGAGCAACTTGATTAAAACACCTCACATGAGGTGCACGTAATATAGATGACAATACTTGTTGCAAACACTCACATATCTACACACTAGTATATGTACCAATTTTGTGTATATTTGAATATATATGATATATCACATAAACATATATACAAGCACTTAGGATCCTGAGATTTTGTTCGAGAACTTGCTTGTAATTCATGCCAATTAAATATGGCTTCATGTGACCGATAAAAGATGTGGTTTAGAGAAAAATATGATCTCGATGACTCGAAATGTTTAAATAGTCTAAAGAGTAGAAATGGCAACATGACTTTGGAAAAAATCTTAGTTTGAGGAAAAGAGTGTTACATGTGATAAACTACTAATTTATAAGAAAAAGATAAATAAATATATCATTGAATGTTTAACCCTTAAAGAGAAAACCTATGCAAAAGGGATGCAAGAATACTAATTACTATGAAACTTGAACAAGAATTATGATGCTATTTCTTTCTTTTTTATGCAATGCTAAATACTTATAGATGCAAAACAACTAGTATTGAATGATGAAACTAATAGAAAAGAAAATCAAAATATATACTTTACTTGAAGAAGACTTGGATCAAGCACGCTCCATCCTTGTTGATTGAAAGTACTCGTAAGAACACTTAAACAAATAAGACAAAAGAAGAAGGAACCAAATAGCTCTTGAATCTTGATTGCTTCCTTGATGCTTTTAGATCTTTTTGTTTTTTTTTTGTAAATGCTTTCAATGGGAGATGAATTGCTTTTTACAAGAAATGGTTGGGGGTACACAAAATTAGAAGGTTTACAATGAATTTGCAATAAAATTCCAACAACTACACCTTTCTATTTTCAATTTTAATGAATCAAAGTCTAAAAAAATAGCGAATCTTCCAAGGTAATGGTAATCCTTTTTTATATGGGCCATAACTGGTCATCCTCTACCTTATCATAAGCTTGACATACCTCTTTTTCAATTCAATACAAAATCTGCTATTATCTTGAGAAGAAACTTGACCATTTCATAACTTAGTCCAACCACAATAGTCTTAGTATGGGCCCCTCAAAATAAGTGAGTCAAATATAGGTCAAACCATGTAGACATGTGCATCAAACATGGGTAGATCCATATAGAGTGATAGATGGGTTAGGGTATATAGATGGAGATTAACCAAATATCAAGTAGGTTAGTATCATCAAGGGAGTGAACCAATTAGATAAAGCTATTTAGCTTTCTAAAAATTAATTAGTTTTTACTTGACAATATAAAACATGCCTAGTCTCATAATTTAGATTTTATGCAAGTCAAATGGATGCATTACAATGTATAAGTCAAATTTCCAAAGTTCATGTTCATAAGATAACTTACCAAATCATAACTATCTAAATTCATTGAATATGTCATAACTTTTCAAAAACCTTTTTTTATAACCTTTAAAATTCAGGAATATACAATTAAAATTTATGACTTTCCAAATACATGAACATGTAATTCAGATTTTATGACTTTCCAAATTTTATCAACATATAATTTGGATTTATATACTTTCTAAATCTAAAAAATCAGGTTTTCAACTTTCTAAATCTTGAAGCCACATTTTTAACTTTCTAAAACTTTAAATCAGATTTTTAAATTTCAAAACACCTCAATTAGATTTTTAACTTTACAAACCCATGAACATATTTCAAAATTTTCGAAATTTAGAGACCATAAATATATAATTCAGATTTATATAACTTTCTAAATTAAAAAATCAGGTTACAAACTTTCCAAACCCCAAAATCATGTTTTTAAATTTCCCAATCCATGTACATAATTCATATTTTGGAAATTTAGAAACCATAGACATAAAGTTCAGATTATGAAATTTTGAAAATCATCAATATAAAATAATATTTTTGACTTTTGGAAATTATCGATATATAATCCATATTTTGAACCTTTTTGGAAACTTAGTATGTAAAGGAAAAAACCTTTTTCAAATAAATTTCCAATCAAATTTATGCATCATAACTCATAAGGTAGATGTACTCAAGCTTGCATATATATACCCCATCAAAATCGAGTCCAAGAATATATACACACATATATATGTATATATATATTTCCATATGTTCATAAATATATATATGAGATATCAATACATACAAATATATATACACTTATATAGCCTAATAGGTTCTTCAAAGGTTCAACTTCATATGTTTAGGACAAAAGTTTAGATCAAATGGATAAACATAATTAAGACTCAATGATGTTTAACAATGGATAGGTTAAGAAAATCGAACTTCGTCTTACGAAAATAACAAGGCTTAGGCTCAAAACCTATAAATGAAACATGAAAAAGGCTCAACTCAACCTTTGACGATCCATCCTATGCTTATAGTAATGTTGATGATATCATGTTACTGTGGGGTCTCCTCAATTGGAACCAAAACACTTGTATAACTGCTTTTTTCCCAATTGTTCAAGATTTTCATAATCATCTCATATGTTTTAAAAATGAATATCTCAAACCAATTCTATAAATCAAAATAGATTTTTTTTAAGGAAATTTTGGGTATTTACAACCCACTTCCTCTAAGTATCATTTTGATAGTTTATCCTCGACTCCTAAACTCAACTCTTTAGTAATGACCATGATTTTTCTCATGTAAGAGATCACCCTAAGTCTCTATCTATAAAGTCTTTATCTCCAACTACTGAGGATCTGCTCTTAGATTCAATGTCCCCAGACACATCACTGCTCCCTTATTCTGAGATCCTATTATCTATAACATCACCTTCATTGTTATCATCACTAGGGTTTTGAGTTAACCCTAACCTACTTGCATCTATAGCCTCATGTTAGTGTGGGGTCTCCTCAATTAGATCCAAAACACTTCCCCAATTGTTCAAGATTTTGAGAATCATCTCATATGTTTTAAAAATAAATATCTCATACCAATTCTATAAATCAAAACAATTTTTTCTTAAGGAAAAATTTGGGTATTTACAACCCTTTTTCCCTAAGTGTCATTTTGATAGTCCATCATCGAGTCCTAAAATCAACTCTTTAGTATTGACCATAATTCTTCTCATGTAAGAGTTCACCCTAAGTCTCTATCTATAAAGTCCTTATCTCAAACTACCGAGGATCTGTCCTTAGATTCAATGTCCCCAGACACATCACCGCTCCCTTCTTCTGAGATCCTATCATCTATAATATCACCTTCATTGTTATCATCACTAGGGTCCGTAGTTAGCCCTAACCTACTTGCTTCTATAGTCTCCTTCCAATTAAATATCTTCCTTTATCAAGTATGTCATAGTAATGGTTATGCCTAGACCTCATGGTCCCCTCGATTCTAGCAATGATGCATCCACTATGTCAAATCTACCTACCCAGTCTCCCTTCATTGATGCTCTTCTAGATATGAATATCACAGATCTTTCCTCAAATATTGATTCCTCCCAAGAGACCTTATCTCATTTGAGTCAAGATGAGCCCATGACCTCAATGATATCATCCTTTTACAAGGTAGACAAACTTAGTTTTGTTCTCTCCTTCTTAGTTAGTTAACATGACTCAACAGGTAGACCTACTTCTCTCCCTTTAAGCATATCTTCTCCCATTCATGACTTAGAGTCTACCATCAAATATTACATCTCCCTCTCCTCCACATCCTGTCCGCTAGGTTATGTGAGCATATTATTACAGTGTGATAACATGAACCTCTTACTTGAGTCTCGAGTATGTCTGAGTTGGAAGAGCTTGTACTCACTATCATGGAATTTAATCCTCCAAATAACCCTCTCGATACTCAATCACTCCCTCTAGGGACAGATTCTGACCTCTATATTTCTTCTATCTCTTCTGTTGGGTAGACAAACCTCACCCTACTCTCCATTATCTTGTTTAGTAAGGTCTCCTACTCTCAAGCTCACTTCACTCTCTTCTTAGACTTGCCCCTCTTTGATCTGTTCACCTCGGTGTTGCGGCACATCCTACTTTTTTCACCTCGGTGTTGCGGCACATCCTACTTTTAACTGATCTTGCATGGATCCCTCGTTACTCTAGCTACTACTCACTTAGTTTGGGGCATACACCAGTAGATCATATTCGTTCGGGACACACTTCTCATGCTCCCACTCCTCCAGACCCACCTTGATCCTGACCAACTTTTAAGAACTTCCAAGTAAGCGCGAGATATAGGTTGTATACTAGATGAATGGGCCCTTGCTGAAATTAACCTAGTTACATCTTTATGTTTTCTGGTTTTTTTCTTTTCTCTATTCAAGCATGAACTCGACAGTTCGTTTCATAATCATCATATTCATTTTACCTTTTATTTGTACCATTCACTTGGTCCTAATGGTCTCAGGTTCACTTGAATCTCCATTGACACGAGTTTCTGATAAATAAAAATGCTAGCACCGAACAAAAGTAGTCTCAAATTGATCAGAGGAGGAAAAGAACAACTGGATAAAGCTGAGACATTGTACACCACTTAGATGATAAGCATACATGAGCACATGCACACACATGCAGTCTTGCAAAGAATAATTTTTTGTATCCATAACATGACAAAATAGCCGTTTATTTCTTTCTATAGCTTCTGAGAACCAAGAAAATGGAAGAAGACAGCAAAGGCCAAAAACCAACATAGTGCGACATACAAAAAACATTGGGATGCGAATAATTAAGGACCTGACCCAGCTTGAACCAGGTTTGTCCATGTCGAAGTTGATCTTTTGCAATTGATTTCAAAGACCGTCATAATTGTTCTTCGTTTGTCTATTTTTCTCTCCTTTTACATACACTGATGATTATGTTAATGGAGGCCTAGAATTAGATTGAACTTTGCTGATGGTGGTCCAGGTCCAACTGGGTCTCTGCCAATTACCAAATTTGACCTATTATGCTTCATCGAAAGTTTTGCCGGATCACAGATGGATCTCATTGTACCATCCTCTGTTTTCTAATCTTGTATTTGAATATATAATAAATATAGATAAAAACTACCAAACCATCTGTGGTTTTACAAAGTTGTTGTCAACAATTGATTTCAAAAAGCAGTCAGCAGAGAATGTTGAGAAACTTTTAGTTCTTAATTAACCATGAAAACCACATGGGAGAGGTGAGAATGTTGGTCCTTGATACCCTAGCTATACAAACTGGTTCAAGGACCTTTCTATATGCATTAATATCTTCAGTCAACTTTGTGCTATTCTATCTTGAACTCTTTTCAATCCAATTATATCACACTTCATTTGAATCTTAGAGATTAAGATCATTCAGTAAACTATCTCCAACTATATATATATATATGTTGAATGAAACTGTCCAAATTTGATTGTGAAACTTTGCGTAAAACATTCCTTTCAGTTTTACTGGATTTTGTCCCTAGTGGCCCTTGCATAGCTGGCGCATAATTATGCTTCTACCACATTTCTATATACAAAACACAAAATGTACAAAATACCCAGTTGTTTTCTTCGTCTTTTGGTCACGGTATTGCCTCTTTTCCTTTAACCGCATGGTGAATGTGATGAACCTCTCTGGTGTTGGTAAATATTGAGCAGCTGTGTTCAGCAAGGTTCTCTACATAACGAGCTTTGTTTTCATGGTCTACACGACGTGAGTTAGTGCTTTCAACTACAGGAGGTTAGCATAAATATTTCATGTTCATTTATGCCCAGCTCGTATTATCATACGTACATATATTGACAGCGAAGCATGTCGAAACAAAGAATTGGGTGGTTATAATGCAACTAATAAATGGTTAAATCTTCCAATTTTACAAAAAAATACTTGAAAAATGAAAATTCGAGTTTATCTCTGATCACATAAATTATGTACTCAAAGTTGTATGCAAAAAGTCACGATTTTAACTTCAACATACATATTGTTTTCAGCTTATAATCTAATTATGCTCTTGTTCAGTTCAAGCTGGGCATGATCTCAGCTGAGCTATTGAATCAAACATGTACAAGATCTTGCGTTGATGAACATGCCATGAACAACGTTGGTTTGGTTCATTCATCTGGTTTGCGGGTTTGTATCTATAAAAATTCAACTGTGAAACGGAAGATATTGCTTGGTTCTCAATGATCTGCTAACTATGGTATTTTTTATGATAGGAATTTCTGTATGTCGAATACAAGTCCACCCCAAGAATGTCCACTTTAGGTGTATAAACTTAGGGGAACGGAAAGCTTCATAACATCTTTCAAAGTATTTTGATACCTAAAGGGGCAGAGCCTGGAAGTTTTCCTACTTCAAGACAAGACATCACCACATGAAAATAAAATACGCGTGCACACACACACAACACACACTCATGCAAGCCTTGGAGTACAACGAGAAAGGAGTGGGGCCATTTTCCCTTAACTCTTCCTAAATTTTGCTCCTTCTCTTGTCCATCACTTCACTCTCATTCTGTCTTCTTCCCCTCGACACTCTCCCCAATGACACTTCATTCCAAATGCACCTTCATCACCTTATCTAGTTAGGCAATCAAGCAGGATCTGTCACTTGTTCGTATACAAGCCCACATTTAATCGGATTATAGCTTAATGTTGCTCGAATTGGCCAAGAGCAACCGCATAATAAATTATATTGCAGTACATATGAGTCCATTTCATAACATAATCTTTAAGCCCAAATATCTTTTAAAATATGAATACCATACACTACTATATGCCCCTATATCTAATGATACATATGATACACAACCTAAACTGCATCACGAATCCTTTCTCCGTGAATACAGATGGTAATTGATTTAGTATATTGGCATAATCCCATCGACAATAACGCTCTAAGCTTAAAATAGATACTGACCCCTTGGCACATGCACCTCACTCAAGTTGTCCATGTTTTGCTGCCTAACTTTCTTCCAATTTCTATATAAGCGGATCCAATGGCTCACTGTTGCTCACAACCAAGAGGTTACTATTTTCTTCTTTACCATGGCCCTTTCCGATGCTATTAGAGAATGGCCGGTCGCCCGTCCTCTCATTGATCTCACCAACATGAAAGATGTCCCAGAGTCTTATGCATGGCGATCAGCAGATGACAGCTTCGCAGATGCACCATCGGTGGATGGCAACGTACCTGTTGTCGACCTTTTGGCCCCCAAGCTTGATGTCATGAATCAACTCTCACGTGCATGCGAGGAATGGGGAGCGTTCCAAGTCGTGAACCATGGAATCTCTTCCCGGGTTTTCACCGAAATCGAGTCCGAGGCTCGCCAGCTCTTCTCACTTCCTATGGATCAGAAGCTCAAAGCTCAGTGTACGCTTGATCGAGCCACTGGCTATGGCCTTGCTCGCATATCACGCTTCTTCGACAAAATGATGTGGTATGAAGGCTTCACTATAATCGGCTCACCGCGTGAACATGCCAGCATCATTATGAGCTCCGACGATTGTGATCGCTTCTGGTACATGGATATCCTGCGTCCTGAGTTTCATAGCTTAATTCTTATTTTCTTTGTTTCATTGCAAAGGACTTTATATGTGAACAACTTATCTTATAATTCACTGAACTCATTTGTCATTTGATTTGATCTATTATTGGACACTGTAATGTCAGAGTACTGAACCATAATTTAGAACGGAATCAAACTGGAAACCATGCTGTTTGGTTTAATTGTATTTCTTATAATGGGTAGGTTTTGTTTCGCAAAATTGATGAAGGGATTAGATTGGTTCTGTTCGAGGTCGAGCTTAGAACCAATCAAACCTGAAGTGGACGTGCAATGATCCTCCCCCAGATATGGTTTTGAATCTAATTTTCATTACCTTGCAGTTATGTGCTTGAAGAATATCAAAGGGAGATTAGGTGCCTGGCGGTGGTGATAGCGGAGCTGCTACTCGCATCATTGGGTTTAAGCGAAGATGACGTGCAATGGATGAAGAACGAAAAGGGGAGTGCGCAGCACCTGTTTAACATGAACTCTTATCCAGTGTGCCCACGACCAACATCAGTCATGGGCCTAGCAGCACATACTGACTCATCATTGTTGACCCTTCTCTACCAATCCAACATCAAAGGCCTTGAATTATTGAAAGATGGACAATGGATCACTGTTCCGCCGATCGCCGGTTCCGTGATCGTTAACATAGGCGACCTCTTTCATATCCTATCTAATGGGCGCTTCCGATCCGTCCTGCATCGTGCACTCGTGAACCAAAGCCAACACCGCTACTCCTTTGCTTACTTTTGGGGTCCGCCACCGGCAGCCACCGTCGGACCTCACCCCAAGCTGCTCAGCCGGAGCTCACCTCCTTTGTATCCATCCTTGTCATGGCAGGACTACATCAAAATCAAGGCTCAGCACTTCAACAAGGCACTGCAATCGTTACTGCTATCAGACAGTATTAATCTTGCATCGAAACCTTCTACTTAACGAACTCTTCGTCCATTTAGATCCATGTCTTTCCTGGTTTTGCTGGTGCAGATGAGCTTGTTTTGTCCATGGGGTAGATTGAAAAGGAAATAATGCCTTTTGGGAATCTCATTGAGGAATTCTTGTGGATGGACGATGGATAAGAAGTGTAGGGCAATTGAGTTGGTTCCCACAATCAAGGTTCACTGAGAAAAATTCGAAAATTGACTACCGAATTTAGTGAGGGCAAGGTAACGATAATTGCACGCAAACAAACCGTTGCTGTTCATCTATTCTGTCTTTGGTGCAAGGAAAAAAAAAGCTTTTCCGAGTTGATTATTGAGGAAGCCGATAGATAAAGCAACAATTCAGGGTCGTTTGCAAGGATTAAGATCATCAGGAGGGAAACGAATAAAAGTTGATGAATAAGCAGATCAAACAAGAAAACAGAAGATAATATGTGCGCAAGTGTGTGCATGTCTCTTCACATACGACAGACCTGTTAAACTCGTCCATCTCAAGGAAGGATAGTAACGACAATGACATTGAAGGTCCCAATGAATAACATTTTAATTGTGCCATTTCGCGATATTCTTGGTTAAATATGCTGTTAGAAATCGCTTTACGGAAAGGACGTTGATTTTATTTGCGTAGAGTTTCAAAGCAATCATCCCAAATGAGATCTCTTTGCATTGTTGTCGCAAAATAAAGCCAAAGGTGAGATGCAGCACCAAAACTACCTGCTTACGTTTGTCAAACAAGCAAAGATAGATGATCAAATGTCATTAATCGTGATAATTAAGCAAGAAATTTGACCAAAAACTCTCTCCACCATGATCTTAATAATGAATGCACGAACATCACAATACATAAGAATCACTGTGTAAGTACCCGATGGAACTGTTGCAAGAATAATGAACTGTATTCAAGTGAATGTACGATGATTGTATGTCACACTATTCCACCGGGGGAGGCGTCATGGGCCAGTAAGAGTCTGCAGGCCCTCTCCTTAAAAATAAATGCATATAGATAAACTTCACCTTGGTTAGGTCTTGAATCTCTTTGATTTCGTGTGCTAATTTTTGAAGCAAATCGGTCTTTGAAGCTTCCTCCTTTAGTCACTTTAACTCAATTTTGTTCACGCTGCTTCGGCCATCCAGCATGGATATGGGTGGCTTGTGGAACTCGATTATGTGGTAACAAATAATCCACTTGGCCAACATACGAATCGGAGCAGATACCTCTCGCACAATTAGTACAAATCATAGAACTAGAACAAATATGCAACATCTTACTATTTTGAGAGAATGCATTTTTGTAATGAATCTCATGGCCATGCCTGTTCGGTATTTGTATTAGCTTCTACCTCTGACGTCTGCAGCTTTTGCAGATAAGTAGCATCGACCAACAAATTAGAGGGGTTCACGACCATACGTGCAAGATTTTGGCAGAAATCGAAAAATGCCTGATATTCCTCCAAACTTACACAGCCATTCTGTTTGTGTTTTATGTAGTGGCAAATCTGTAGAGAGTAATATACTTAGTAGAAATCAACATCTTCACATGAATGTCCACTTATAGTTGGCCTATAAACGAATCACAAATATGATTTAAATGTCGTTCATTATGAATAGAATTTCAATTCTTTGTTAAGCTCATCTTATTTTCTGCAACACATTTTGGGGAACAGCTGTTAAGTTTGGATTCAATTGATAAAAGTGCAGTGGAGATTGGGTTTCAAAGTTAAATTCCTGCTAGATTTAGCTCAAGTGCCACATTCGGCTATATTTGCAACAACCTTTTGTGGTGTTATGCAGGAATATTCAAAGCACTTGCCCACACGCTCAGAGCTATGCATATGACGATGCCAACAGCACCTTCACTTGCCTAATGTTGACTATGCCATCAATTTCGACGCCCAACTTCACAAGGTGTCTGTCAGACACACACACACACACACACACAGAGAGAGAGAGAGAGAGAGAGATCAAAATGCTTAAATAAAGGGAACCTTTGAAGGAGAGCTTTTCACCAATTGGTGATGTCGAGTTTCTGATTAGTTTTTGAGAAACCTATACAACCTGCGGTCACTTTTCAGAGATTATGGGAGCATGAGAAGAAGCAAAAGACAGCTAAAGGCTCTTCCAGAGAGTTTTAGAACGTCGATAAGGGCGAAAGCTGGGGAGGAGAACGATGGAAGAGAAAGAGGTAGACAGAGAAAATAAACCATGTGTTGGCACCAAAGACTGTAATCCGAAACTTTTTCCGTTAACAGTCTCTTAGATCTAAGTCGCGTAGCTACCATATGTCAATATTAAATATCTAAACAGCAAGGCTGACAGCCGCATGTCATGCCGATTTCGCCAACGAAACAGGGGAAGAATAGTTGGAACTTACTGCCAGACGTTGATATGCAAAGGCAGGCGTCTGATTTGACAATTTCGAACTAGAGTGGCTAGCGCATAATTAAGGTCACTTGAATGCGGAGAAATTTTCTGTATACAATATCACTAGGATCATAAACGATTACCTTTAGAGAAGTATGCATAGTTTAATTTTATTTTACATCGCAAAGTTTGTTCATATGCAAGCTGAAATGTCCGAAAACATGCATAACATTTATAGTTGATAGTTTTTACTGTGGATGAATGACCGCAGTGTTGTTTGAAAACTCAAATACAGTGCTAAACTGTGTTCTTCCTTTCGTGTTCAATCATTTCTTTCCACGAGCGTTACTGGTTTGGCACATTCTCCCTAGATCTCGACTTTACAATTTGAGGGTTTTGTCTGACTCACAATTGGACGTACTTCTACTATTGCTTTCCTTTTTCTGGTCTCATTCTCACGTTTTTACCATTTGTAAATAGCAAGGCTTGAAGATTTCAAGACGAACCTCATGGAGCTTAGTTAAGCTTAATCTGGCAGTGCCTATTAGGCACGTATATCCGTGTATTGGTGCCTTTCAGAAGTTCTCCATATTTTCATTTATGCGCAAATTGTCTCTTCCTTTCAGATCATCTCTAAGACTTAATTCCCTACCATTTGCCTAATCTTTCGGAAATTAAAGAATCCAAAATACAGATCGAATGCAACATTCAAGACGATGCAAAAGAAAAATAATATATATATTTTCTGGCCTGATTCCTGACCTCTGTTGGGCCGAATATATATATATATATATATATATATATATATATATATGAGAGAGAGAGAGAGAGAGAGAGAGAGAGAGAGAGAGAGAGAGAGAGATAGAGAGAGGATGACAGGTCTTGTACGCGCTAGGTGAGTAATGGGTTAGCCCACACTGGGTGGTGTCATCCATCTAATAGGGAGAAATATGGCTGATGCAAGCTCCTGCTAATCAATTTTTTTGAAGCAGATTTTTACAAGTTTCTTTCTCTAGGTTGATTTTTTTACTAAACACAACTAACTCGAGGAAAAGAAGACGAATAAATGACGCTTGAAATGAAGAAAGTAAGCTAAAACAGGAAAGAAACAAACTATCCATCGAAGAAATCTTTTTATCCGCCCCCATACATTATTCAGATATGTCTCGGTCATCAGATTTAACTGGAATCAAGCAGATTGGATGGATGAGATCGATTAGTACGATCTAGCACATAATTCAGCTATATATTGTGGCACTTCCATCAACTCCAACTGAACCGAACAGTCCGAAAAATGATTTGTACCGAATGTGGCATTTCCATCTCACTCGAAAGTAATTGTGTAGAGATTCGAGATGTATTCTACTCCATTATTGTCCGTTTAACAGCGTTGCTTTGGTTCACCATTCTGTCAAATCCTTCCAGCTTGTAATAGATGTGATATTCCTTCTTATCATATAAAGATCATTGAATGTATTGGTGTAGGAGCTTTGTATGTTCTTATTTGTACTCCAAAGTAATGGATCTACAATCTTACTAAAGTTCAAAGTATTGGGTTGTAGCATCAAATTAGGCAAATGTTTTAGCTTTAACGATGCAATTTTCACAACAAAATATTTTCTAACTTTTAGTCAAGAACAGTCAATATTGGTACTTCATGCATCAAGACAAATGGTGCAGCTTCAATTTGAGAGAAGACAAACGTGGTGGAACTTTATCTTTTTCTTTCCTTCTTTCAACTAATATAGCGAAGGTATATGACATTTGTCCTTGTAGATATCTTTATCCAGGTTGTCATTCAGGATGACTTCCAATAAGTTTAAATATGGGTATGTTTATGGTTAATATATTCACATATTAAAGGCATTGCATAAGGAGCCACAGTTCTCCTTCTCCTAGTCTGTGGTTCAACTTAAAAGAAAAAGGATTTGATGGTCATGCCAGGGGGATGCATATCTGGCACAGAACTGCCAAAAACCCAGGTTGCCTATCAAACAAGACGTATTTCTTTACTTTATTTATTTTACTAACGGATAATTTCTAAAGGACACGAGCCTTTCTTTGGAGTAGGAGACTAACACGTCTAGGTCATAATTTGAATAAATTTCTGCTAAACCAAACATACTCAAGTCCATTTGCAATGGGCCACAGGCTATGAGCTTAGGTCCTTTTAGCGGGGTCCAACTCCAACCTACCATATGATAGGCCTATAATACAGTCCGAGCCTCTACTCTTCCCTGACCTAACTTTGGACTCAAGGGTTTGGCAGACATTAAATATACTTGTCTGTACACCAAAATCCATACTGCATTCCATGATCAACTCCTGGAGTAAATAGTTATAAGAAATTAACTTGTTTGTCAAGTCATGTGTTTGATAGTACATGATCTGGCACAGCTTCGGCCAAGGCACTCTCCGTTGAGTTTACTTTGGTGCCTCAAAACTAACAACGTTGGCCTTGGCTGCCCTCCACAGTGGCGGACTCAAGAATTCTTTTAAAGTGAGGCACTTGTCATTCACGTCCATGGCTAAGGTAGGCTTCGTTTGACTCAAAATTAAATTTTTAATATAATACTTGACTAAATAATTTGACTCAAAATGAATTTTCAGTACCATAGCATGGGTCGACTAGAACAAATATAGGTTGGATTGGCTTGGGTCACCTAGGCTAGGTTCAAATGAGACTTAAGCTTAATTAATGCTTGTGTCATGTATATAAATGTAAAACAATCTTTTTAAATAAAGAGTATCTTTTCATCTTATTTTTTTAAAATAATTTATAAATATAGTGTTTTAGCAAAATGATAGTGATAAAAATAAAAAGAGATCATGATAAGTGTCTTCCACAAATTTTGGCTTAAACCATATATTTATGTGTCCAATAATACCCAAAATATAAAGTTTTATGAACAATTATCCCTATACATAGACCTATACATTGAAATTATTATTTTTGCAAATAGAACTTCATTTGGTGTCGTGGATGTATATAAACTACATATACGTTTCTAAATTTGTATGCATAATACATATAAAAACTAGCCTATATTAAATATCTAATATAACTAATTTTCTTTTAATAAAATCCCAAGTGTTTTGCCTAGTTACAATCAACGTTACTATATTTCAGCACATAGAATTAATTTTCATTATTTTAAAATAATTTTCTCTTTATTTCATATTTTTCTGAAATTTTCAGCATAAGCTAGCATAATCATTTGCATCTTGGGCATATATTCTTGGCATAAATTTTAGCATATCATATGGATAAATTTCAGCATAAGCATATAGTTTGTTTCAACATATTTCAGCATATCTTGATTTTATGACATAGTGCTTCTTGCATTACCCATATTATTTAGCATTATCCAAACCACATTAGATCCAATCAACTCCAATACATCAACAAACCAAATTAGATTCAATCATCTCTACTAGATTCAAAATCTCATATTAGTTCCATAACCCAATTAGGACCCAAGATCAACACGAATAGAAATCCTCTTGTGCTCATGTTTCAATTCAAGTGTATAGGTGTGTTTCTTTTTATTAACCAATTATTTTGTAGAGCAAGAGCCGACCCTTGCCCACTAGAACAATAATGCAAATTTGATTAGGGCCCACAATGCAAAAAGGAGAGTGAATTAAAAGTAAGTCTCCCCGACTATGTTTTATTTTGCTTTCAGAAAATTAAGAAGATTGGATACAAGATTACAGTTGCGTACAATCTAAAATTGGTATACAATGGTTTGACAACTTCATCCTTACTTACTATCATTATAGACGTGTGATAGGTCATCTCTACTAATAGGGACCAATTATAATTGTTTCAAGCCCTTGTCAGAATGTTGTCCTATTGGTATGATCCCTCAATCAATAACATTTGTAATTAGGATAGGGATTTAATCACCAACAATAATCCATAATCTGGTGGTAGTAGGAAGTGGTATATGAGTAGGCAACATCCATCTGAATCACCACTCCTTGTATCCATAGGACACCTTGCTCTAACCTACTCCCAAAAAAGGTATCAAGGAAAAACTTCTACTACTAGAAGTTCTAGGAGAAGGTGATGGTTAGAGATGAAGGAGAATCTCAGTTGAGTGAGGACATGATCTCTCTTTCTTGGTTTAACAACTCTCTGTATAGTAGCACGATAGGAATCTTGTTTCTTTTATTGTACTTTTTATGTTATTGAACTATTGTCATCTTCAAGACTAGCCTAGTACGTCGGTCTACGAATCTAGCCATCACACTTCTAATCCTTCCCGTCGAGATTACTCGCCTATGGATGATCCTCTTATTTGTCAGCCTTTAGAATCTAATCGAATGCTAGATATCACTCGAACCCCATAGTGGCCACCTAAGATTGGGTATCTTTTTCTAATACCACTTTAGAGCTTGGTTAGCATTACAAATACCCAGCTCAATGGGTAAACTCCTTAAAAGGGTAGTGCTTCCTTGGTACTCTTTCAAGGCATTGAAGTTATCATGAACTTTGATGAGGACTTCTTACCTCCTAATTTGAAAAAGGGGAACAAAGAAGCACAACATATTTTCATCAAGGTTTATGACAAAATGGAAGCTCGCTAGCCTCGGAAGACCTTGATGGAGACTCAACTCATGTCACTCGATGATTGACTAACTTAAGATCTAGTGAGGTTATCTGAGGAACTCCAGGCACTATCAGTTGGTAGCAGGAACTTGAGGAGGATGCTCAACTAGATACCACTAGAATTAGAAGCCTCGAGGAATATTTCAAGGAGATTCAAGCCATTAATTGTTTGAGACTTCTCTTCTCTTCCTTTAATAAGATTTGGTTTCTCTATTTGTCGTCTAGTACATTAGTTATGGCATGCTCCTCATTAAATGTATTTATCCTTCTATCTTTGCCTTTTCAGTTGCTTCAAGGTTCTAAGATTAAGCTTTTGTTATTACAAAGTTTGATACTACATGATGATGTTGTCACTAAAAGTTATGTGTGAAGATTGTGTATACATATTTCTGAAATGGCATCAATCTTTAAAATCATGTAACCAGATATCTTTGTGCATGATGAACTTTTGAGAGCTTCTTATGCAAGTTCTCCTCATTGTTTTCTCTTTCTTCTTTCTTCATCTTCTTATTTGTGCATTTTCTGCATCATCTCAGAATGAAACTAAATTCCTCTGAGACCTTAATATCACCTATACTTACAATATGTGCATCTTGGACAAAGTCATCATTTCCCCATTCATGCAAACTAGTTCTATTTTGATAGGTTCCTGAAAGAGCAAACCATTTGGCTCAAGCCCATTGAAGACTACATTCAGTGGCTAAATCAGTAGGAGCCCAATACAAGGATGACTAACATCAATGATGAGTTTTCCATGTCATCAAGTTTTCTAGTATCCCTTTCTTTCTCGACATGAATCTTTTAATTATGGATTTTTAGCATTTTGATCTATAGATACAAATTGCTTTATATTTATCTTTGAGATGGTTTCTCCAACCTTTTTTGACGTTCATGCTCCCATCGACCTCCCTTTTTTGGTCGAAAAACTCCAAACTTACCACGACTCTACTATGAGTGGTTTCCTGCTAGGGGGCTCATCAATGCCCACAATCAATGGAAAGGTGAGGTGGGCCTTGATGAACGTGCCTACTTCCTTCTCTTCTTGATATGTAGATTTGTTGGGTGTCCTAGTGGTGTAATCATTTTAAAACAATATTGTTGTCTTATTTAGGCACTTATTTCCAACCAACCTTTCAACTTTTACTCCTATTTCTCAATACTATTAATTGGAGTAGTGGTATCTTTTTTTCTCTTCTTGTTAGCTGAAAACAAACTACCATTGCTCTTGATCCATATAGGTTTTTGTGTTGGACCTATCTATATTTCTCCATCTAAGCAAGGCTATCATTCTATGCTATTTGGAGGAACTCTAGCTGCAAGAATTCTTTCTCAGTGGAGTATTGTTATGAATAAAATCATGCACTAACACATGGTCTATATTTTTACATGATCTACTCCACATAGAGTATATCAATGATCATGAGTTTTTCCCATTAGAGTGTGGTAATCTTGTAATACTGCATATGCTATAGAAGTTAAATTCTCTCGAGCACACATCTTTGAGTGTCTGGCACTGGTTTTTGTGTACTCCAGAATTGCACAATGGGGTTGTCGTGAATCTCTCAAGCAAAATAAGGTTGGAGATCTATTACCCCCAATGCTTGGTGAGCCAGTTTTGGCTGGTGTAATGGGTACTTGGACTTTTCAAAGAGAGTTCACTGCTTCAAGTGCAAATGCAGCAAAAGTCACCAAAGCAAACTTCACACTAGTCTACAAGTTCCCTTTCTATAGTTTCTTCTACAATTAGGGAATTACATGGGAGTTGGTGATTGGTAGTCACTAACCTTCTTGGTCATTTTTTATAAAAACTGGGGGAATTTATCTAATATTTTACCATCTCGAGGGCCATTGTAGATTGGCTGAATATAGCATTGACATCATCTTCAGTGGTCAATCAACCTTCCTTAAAGCAGTAAAAGGTTGTAACTTCATCTCATATGACATTGCCTTTCCCGTCTTTGGATCATCCAAGATTCTTTCCCTCACCCTTCCCAAGTAGCCTCTTCTCTCGACCTTCGGAGGATGTCCCCCTATCACAACTATCAAGGCCACAAGTGAAGCTCTCATGTCATGTTTCTTACTATATGACATTATCAACCATTCCTTGATCTTGCTTCTAACCGTGTTTTTCTTTTGCCACACAAGCAACATCCTACCAAAGGTGAGGCTATTGAACCTTGATCAATTGGTGCTTTAAAAGAGAGCACCCTCAAGCAAAGAAATATTGATCTACTCCATTTGAACTTTCTTGACATGCTTCTACAGAATGATCCTCAAAAATAAAATGTCAAGGGTATGCTTGTTGAAGGACCAATGGGGAGAATGTGAATGCATGCCAAGTGTAGCATCGATCAAGAAGGATTCTCCCTAGCCCGTTAACTCAGCTCAATCCTTAGAGGAAGGCCTGAGACGTGCCGAGACAACAATCCCAACATCGATAAATGATGTCCCTTCTATCAAGGGTACTCTTTCTAGGCTGAATGATGTTCTCTCACCGGGCAATATTTTCGTAAAGACATTACCTAATCCTATTGGAATCATATCGTCATTGGTGGTACGTCTAGATGGATCACCACCATTTGCGAGGGTGGCAAAGACTTGCTTTCAGTTGCTAGAAAGCCAATAAGGAGTTGGGGATTGTTCCCCAGTGGCCCATCACAACTAGTGCCTTATGATTGCTAAGAGGAAAGTCAAGGGAGTCCCCAAGAGCAAGTTGGGTAAATGGCCATCACTACTGGTCCCCAGCGGCCCATCACAATTAGACGAAGGTAGCCTTAGAGCCATCTCATAAATACCTTGGAGCATCTCGCTCAAGAAAACAAATTCCCTTCATCTACTTGGCAAATGCGAAAGATTTAGTCAAAATAGTTGGTGATGAAATGACCCTATTTTCATTGAATAAGGAAACACTAAGGATTGTAAAAGACAAATTTACTCGCCTTTCTGAGCATTGTGATGGAGGCATACCCTACACAACTAAGCCACCTGATTGTCTGCCTTCAAGAGGAAAGAAACCAAATCCATCTGGCGTGCAAAGAGATGGAGACCCTTGGGTGTGAGTTGTAGATGTATCCCAATAAATCAAGGAGATCGCTTCTCGTTTCTAATCTTTAGGCAAGAAGCGTCTCTTTTTCAATAGCTAGGAAAAGTAGAGGCTCGGTACAAGAAGCAACTTGCCAAGGTCAAAGACTCCAAGAAGCATTTGTCTCAAGAGGACCTCCTTCAAGTGAAGACCTCCTCTTTTCTCAAAATTGGGAAGCATTAGAGAAGTTGAAGGAGAGGTATCAACAATCCATTACACAAGCAAAGATAATATGGTTTGGCTTTCTATCTACTTTTAGGTGGGGTTTAGACTAGGCTATGTAGTTGGCCTGTAATTGTCAATTTGTTGATTCTTCTACTTTTCTAATTATTTTTTATTCAATGAATAAGTTCTCCCTCCCATTCTAAGGGATACTATTTCTTTAAGAATTGCCTTTGATGCTCCTACTTTATTCTTACCCTTTGATACCCATTAGTTTGTAGACCGCCCCCTCCCAGATAACACCTCCATGATGATAAGGCCCTTTCCATTTGAGAGACCACTTGCCGAGTTGAGGATTTTTTGGTGTGAGTGGTAATATTGGTTTCTGGACCAAGTCTCCTTGGAACCTCTTCGGTCAAACATGTTTATTATAAGTCCATGTGACTTTTGATTTATTAGCATAAGGTCTTGAGGGTCATTTGTTGGTCGTGTTCAGTGAATCTAATTCCATAACCATCAAACAAAGGTAATCGAATGACTGTATGTTATTCTATCTAACCACTCATGGTGACCAGACGTTTATCTCCATCAACAACTCAACAACTTGCCCATATGTCTATTGGAAAGGCATCAACCCTATTGTCAGCCTTCGAATTCCAGTAAGCCCATAAGACCTTAGAAAGGGTCTCATGCCATTGACAAGGTTTGCAATCAAGAGACCTCTTGAACAAGTTGATAATTATTTTATTGATGGTCTCGGCTTGGCCATCTATTTGTACATAAATCCTATTGAATGTCATTTTGAGACCATATCCATTTACAAAGTCCAATACTTTCTACCCCATGAAAATTGTTTCTTGGTTGTAGTTATCGTTCGAGGAATGCCAAATCAAGAAACGATCTGACTATTGATGAACTTGATTATATTGTCTTGAGTAACCTTATTCATGGGTCAAGCTTCTATAATTGTCGGTTTCTACTACTATGAATGAGTGACCCTTAGAGGATTTGGGGTGAATCTTACATATAAGGCCTATGGCCCATCCTAGCCATAACTTAGTTATGGGGCTTAGCTTGATCACCAGCACCCTTTTAATAGGGTCATGGCATTGGCAAGATGACAACCTTTTGCATATAATATGCAATCTTATTGCAGCGTATGGCCAATAGTATTCATGGCTACATATTAGCCACTCCATATTCATTCCAGAGCGATGGGTTTCTCATATGCCCTCATGACTCTTGGCTATTGTTGTTCGAGCATCTACCTTATCTAGGCATCTCAGAAACAAGTCTTAATGACCTTCCTTGTACAAGTCTCCATCAAGCAAGACGTAATTGAGGGCCTTTTGTTTGTTTTGATGTTGAACTTCTCAGATAGGTTGTTTAAATATTTGATTAGCTTGGTATGCTAGTCATTAGGAAACATATTGTTCTCTCGCATGGTAACTATCGGATGATCTATCTGATTGAGCGGCCCATATCCAAAAGCCATCAATGCTAGCGACCTTATTGTCATCCCTTGGTATATACAATAACCTACCCTCCTGAAATGATTGGATCAAAGCTAAAGTTTGTTGATGCATGGGTACGAGGTTTGTGATACACATTGGTATTCTCCGATAAGCTAGCTTAAAAGGATTTGAGAGTCACCGAGGACCTTGATTATCTCAGCTCTAGTGACCAAATGTTTAAACCTGTGTATAAGGGCATGGCATTCGGCCTTGTTATTAGTGAAGTTCATTTCCAAATTCTTTGGAACAAATGAGATAGATCCTAATGCCCATGCTCTTAATATATTTATATTCATCAAACATTATTCTCCATGGTTAATCATCCATAAAGTCTTGAGCCAATTTCACCATATTGGCGACCTTGATGCATGAATGATGAGCAAGAAAATATACGACTACCTACTCTTTGACTGTCCTCAAAAGCATATAGTTCATGTTGAAAGGGAACTAACTTAATGGCTTATTTAACTAGCCTTCATTGTAAAACTAGCATAATAAGAAGATAGTGCATGGGATGAACTTTACATAACATGTAATCTTCCATTGATAGTAGATAATGCTCTAATTTCATACATGCATGCCATAATGATAAACAAAGGTTTTGTATAGGAGAATATCTAGTTATCTTGTTTGTAAGGAGTTTGCTAAGATAAAAGATAGGTTGTCGATGCCATCATGAGCATCTTGTGCAAGTAGGGCACCAATTGAATTTTTTGTAGCAGCTACGTACAATTTCAAAGGTCCATCTGACATAGGGAAATAGGGACTCGAGGAGTGGCCAAATACTTTTTGATGTTGTTGAAGGTCAACTGCAACCAGATCCCCATATAAACTTATGGGAATCCTTTTGCCTAAGGATATGAAAAAATGGGGTGAGCTTTGTGGTCACCTTTGCTATGAAATGCCTTGGATAAAGATTCTAAGTTATCTCTTTTTCTTTGGCAATCTTTTTTCCAAAGTGGTCATTTTCTTATTTCTATCAACATCGATCCCCCTCTTGTATGCTAGGAATCCAAGGAAATAACTTGTATCAACATCAAAGGTACATTGTTAGGATTTATTTTTAAATTGTGCAATCTCATTCACTTGAAAGCCTTCTCATTGTCAAACAAACGTTTATAAAAATCGATTGACTTGACCATGACATCATAAATGTATTCTTCCATGGTTTTTCCTATTAGATCATGAAATATACAATTCATTATCCTTTGGTATTTTGCATAAGTATTCTTAAGTTCAAAGAGCATAACCACCCATTCTTATATTTCAAGCATGCATGGGCACTAAAATGTTGTTTTATGGGAGTGTAAGTTTCATTAACTTGAATATAGTTGTAACTGGAAGCACCATTGATAAAAGAAAAAATCCCATGTGAGTCCTTGCATCTATTAGCATGTCAGCCATGGGCATGACATGTTGATCTTTTGGGGTTATCTGGATTGATATTGTGATAGTCGATGTAAATCCTAATCTTCTCATTCTTTTTAATGACCCTGAGAATATTAGACAATCAATTGATATATCAGGTTATCCTAACAAACATTGCATTGAGAAGATGTTGAACTTCCTGCTTAATTATCGTCAAGACGGCTATCTAGTCAATTGTGTGTAGGATTTAGCTCTTGGTTTAAGGGAAATTATAAACTCCAGAAGTTCTTGGGATAGCACAAGCATTTCATAATACTCTCAAGTTACAATCCCTATATTTGTTTAATAGTGAAGCTAACCAAAGACGTCTTTCTTCAGGGAGAGTATCACTGATCTTTGTTGGTCTCAGTTAATCATGAGTTCTCAAATCAATCTCACATAGTAGCTCTAACGAGAAGAAATCAGGTTCATCTCTTTGATTGGGGCAGTTTCTACACCTCCTCCCTCTAGTGGAAGTATAGAGTTTCGATCTAGCTTCTCAAGATGCTTCTCGCATAACAAAGTTAACATTCCTAATTCTTTTCTCAGCCCTAAAAGCTCTAAATAGTTTGAGACAGGAACTGATTAATTGTAAAGTTTTGTCTATAGGTGACTTTTGGGCATAGGCCGCATCTAAACCTTACTAAATGGGAAACCCCTGAGATGTAAGCTGGCATGATCTAATATCCTTCAGCTCAAGTTCTATGGGTAAAATGATCGGCTCACTCATGGTGAATAAAAGACATTTCTGCCACACTCACTTCAGTTGGAAAGCGATCCTCATCAGCTTCTATAACTTCAGCTCCATCTTGATGTTGACTCAAAGGCACACAATAATTAGCATGGATCCAATCTCTTTTAAAAGGTGAATAACTCGACTTTACGTCAACTATAAAAATTGAAATAGTCTTATAACCAACCATTAACTCAATAGACACCACCCCAAGGGTAAGAGGGATCGCCTCAAAAATCTGACATTCGAATATTAATAAGAATCAAGTCAGTCGCCCCTTTGCCTATTCTCTTGAGGGTGGGCTTCACTCCATTCTTCAATCTCATTAGTATCAGCTAACTCTATCATCGTTTTGGTCTTCTGATTCAGGTGGAGCCATTGATCCCGAACTCCCAACAAGAGTTTGTTCATTCTACATATTTGAACCATCGTCTTTTGTCGGAGTAGGGAGTTTGCCGCAATCATGGGCTCCTTGACCTGGTCATGGGAATCTAAGGGAGAACACCTTGTTCTTCAATAGGTGGCACGATGGCCTGGCCACGCTAGAGCTCCCATTTCCACTGGTTCATGCAGGCTTATGTACATTTGTCGGCTTCTTCAAGCAAAAAGTAAGTCAACTTTTAGAGTCAGTCATGTATGTCTTGTTTAGCATGGCTGCTAATTGTAAAGGTTAAGGCGACATCGCAACTTTATAGGTGTGCCTATTCTCTTGAGGGTTATAGAGTAGATGAGTCCTCAATTTATGTTGTTTGATTCGATAGGAAATGATTGGTATCAGTGGCCACTTCTTTATCGGCCAACCTCAATTAACTGTCTTTAGTGGCCTTCCCTATTACCATGTGGAATATGATACATTGGTTAGTGTTATGTGTCTCTATATTGTGCCATTTTCAGTACTAGGATGACTTCTTCAATTCGTCCCAAGAAGGAACTTCAGAAAGTTTTATTTGCCGATCTTTGAGCGGAACATCAAAACTTGGTTTGGCTATTGAAATATCGAAGAGGAAAAGGTCCCCACTGTTGGAGATTTTCTCCTTTTCCTTCGGAGGTCTGAGTGTGACATAAGTCTATGATACCCCATCAAAACTTTGTTCATCATCCATCCTCTGCATTTGATTCCTGCACCTTCTCTTCAACTCATGATATGAGTGATTATCATTGCATTCTCTTTGGAATTCCATCATGCCGGGTACCGTCAACATTCATAGTGCTCAGGATATGCTCCACTTGCTGGTACAGCTTGGCCGCTAAATGAGGTTGGTACAGCCTACAAGGCCCTTCTTGATCTCTAGTTATAAGCAGGTTCTTTGTTAGTGCTATGTACTGTGCATTAGTGAATTGCAAATGATACTTTGTGATCATATGATTGTAACCTTTTAAAGAAGGCTTCAACAATCTCATTAGCCTTATGGTGAATGTTTATCAGGTCATTTTGGGTGGGTTACCAGTCTTATCTATTATAACTTTCAAGGGACTTTTACATCTTCTTGTGTGGATCGGTCCCTGTTTGAGTGAAGTATAAGTGTATGCTTGACCTATTAATAAAGAGATGAAGAGCGTGAGTTTGTGGTACTCTCTCTTCCCGAGCTCTCCACACTCCAAAACAACTGGATGTTTGTTAGGGTATTTACCATCCTATCCCGAGAAAGTCTGAACTTGACTTTAAAGTCCCTCAAAATGGCAGCGACTCTATCAACCCATTTAGGGTAGGGCTTCTCATCTACTTCAGTTAGGAGTCCCAAAGGCTTTGCAAACGAGGTACATGATCCCTTTGTTTTTCAATGTTAACAACCAACTAATTGTGTCAATTGGTTGCTTGGGAATGTACACACTAAGGAGGAGGGATCTGCTGATCATAATCAGCCAATGAAGTGGGCGGATATGGATGGTGCAGGCCAGCCTCAAGATAAGACAACAGTGCTCGAGGTATTGCAGAGTTGGTGAAGCGAGAGGTACTATCTTTGCCGTCAGTGTAAGTAGTACCGACTAAGATGGTCGGGCGTGGTGCATGCCCCCTAATTTTCCAATCGGTATCTGCACTTGACATCTAGGATCAATTTGTGGATGAAACTTTCTCTCCTTAGGGTAGCGATGCCCGTATCATATTGTAATTAGTTAAGCAATAAATGCATTCATGATTGATTTATTTAATTAAAAAATTTAAAAATCTTTAACGAACTCAAATGAAAAAAATGAAATCAATCAACAAAATCTAGCATATTGTCACGAAACACAATGCATCATGCAGTAAAACATTAAAATATAAAATTGAATTAAATTATCAATTAATCAAGATGAATTGATGAGTGAAAACAAGTTAAATAGCTACTAGGTAATAACAATCACTTAATAGTTAATAATAAGTACAAGATTAAGAATAAGAACTTAAAAAGAGCATCAACATATAGTATCAAATAAGTTGATTAATTAAAAACTTAAAGTAAAATGTTCAAGTTTTGAGTAAGTAAAAGATGAAAATATAAATAAAAGCAAATTGATTAATCAAATGTCACAAATGATTCTACAAAATGTGGATTATAATCAACAAAAGCATCACAAGTAGAGTAATTAAGGTTTTGACAACAACATTATCACCATCATCTCCCTCCTCTTCCATAACAAGCTTAACTAATCTAGCACCTTGGACATTATCTTTAGTCTCTACTTGTGTCTCTATTTCTCTTCAATTTTCATCTTCTAGAATGATAGGAGACTCTTCTTCGACTTATTGATTCAGAATATCAATGTTCTCATAACTAATTAATTTATATTGTACATTTCTTGTCCTTGTATTTTTTTGTTTATGAATGAAACTAAAAGAAAAAAATATAAGAAAGTCACATACAAATATGCAATTATACATGCTAATAATTAAGTTTGTAAATATTGATACCCAAAAAATCAAAATTAAAATTGATATGAATGATATGAATAACTAAAAAATTACAATTTGCTTTAGCTTCATGTTACATGTGATAAAAACCAATTCGCATAAGCAAGCATGCTCTAGTATGTTTTCTTAGTGTGAATATGTTCAAGACAGCTCCAACTCCATTCTCATCTACTCGAACTATAGGTTTGGCTCAATGTACCTTAAGCAAACATTGACAAGGTGCGTCTATACTAAAGTGAGCCTACCATTCATTTAAATAAAAAAAATAGTATAAGAAACAACATAGTTGGCAATCAAATCAAAATCAAATAACTTTATATAACAAATTGGTAAACCAAATATCATTGCACACATATTGGAGCATAGTTGAATTGCAATCGGCCTACAAAACTTCCCAACACCATGTATATACTTACTAAGCTTCAAACAAATACTACACCAAGTAGATGAATCTTGTTTAAGTCAGTTACATTCAAAATCTCCTTTTTAGCTTATTCATCTTCTACAGAAGTAGGAGAAAATTTAATGGAGGGATTAAAAAAATATAAAGTAGCAAGTAAATCATAATGCATTTTCCAATGTTACCATGCACCAATTACCTATCAAACCTTTCGAAGAAGTGTTTTTTGCAGTCAAGGATTGTTTATATTTTTAATTTAGCCTATTTCTAATTTGGCCTTATATATCGCATCATGTGTATAACATATAGTAAGTTTATTTTCACTGTCTATCACTCGTATCACCTTGACAAATAGCACAATCATCCTAAAAAATTTATCGTAGTTACCTCAAAAGTTAGCATTAAAATGATATCATCTAAAGCAATCCTCTTTGTCTCAACCAACTTATGAAATCCATGCATCACAAAATATTTTTCTCAATATATTCTTATGTGACATGACTTTAACTTTGAATAGCAATAATATTTGTAGCAAACCTTGTCACTACAAGGCTAATCAATTTCATTTGCAATACAAATAAATGATTATAAATAAACTTTGTGATATTTCTATATACATTAATAATTACCTTAATTTCATTAGAGATTACTATTTGCACACCCTTTTTACCATCCACACACCTACTTTTTTTAAAATAATTAAATTACCCCTCAACACTTTATCTCTCCTCTCCCACCCAATTTCAACAAGGGTCTCTCTCTCTCTCTCTCCGGATCTCTTCACTTTGGCAATTGGCAATTTCATTCAATTTTAGTATTGTTGCCTTTTTGTAGCTGACCAACACATACTCTTATTAATCTCACCAAAAAAATAAAGAAGAATCAAGAACAAGAAAAATGAAATTAGTAACAAGAAAAAGAAGAAGAACAACAACAACAATAAGAATTAAGAACAAAAGAAAAAGAAAAAGATAATAAGAAACATATGAAAAAGAACAAAAAAATCACACGCATGTGTTACATCTTGAGTCAGGAACTTGATGTTTTTTCGTTTTGATTCGGATAAAAAATGAAATCAATACATCAAATCAACAACAAAAAATATATCAAATCAATGAATACCCTACCAAATCATTGAAACCCTCTTTGAATCGGCCTTCTCTATTTTTCTCTTCTTTTTCTTCTTCTTCCTTCTTTTTCTTTTTCTTCCTTTTAGATTCGAGCACTATGAGACAGTGGATAGTTTAGTATAATATAATGAATCGAGATTCAAATCATGAGTCTCCAAAGCAATGGTGTGGAATGGTCGATGGTAAGGGAAGAACCCATAGAGAAAGAGGGAGAGTTTCATATTGTTGGGGGTATCAAGGTAATTTTCAAAGTTTAGCAGAGCAAAATCATAAACATGGCAAAAAGGGTTGTTTGGATAATAAAAAAGGTATGCATGTATCAATTTTGATTTCATTCTTCCTACTCAAATACTCAAACATCAAGTCTATGTAATGTGAACACAAGGGGTCCAACCTAAAAAGAGATGGTGTGATTTGATCAACTTAGATACTCTAAAGAATTGAAGAACACTTTTGATATCTACTTCTTCCACAACTTGTTCAAAAATAAAAGATAGATTTCTACCGTCTTATCAATATGGGATAGGTCATATGACTTTAGCCATATTTTTCCCATCAAATATAATAGAACAACCTATAATATTATAGGCTCCCTAAATTTAGAAGTCCATTAAATGACAATGTTATCCCTTTTTTCTAGCAATCTATCTCCCAAAGTATGAGAGGTGCACACCTTAGAGCCTATATTATACTAACTATGATATTTGTCATGCCTTGAAATAAAAATGAATTTGTGACATTAAAATGCATGAAAACTCGATGCACTTTAGATCAACTTTCTCAATTACCAAAGTAGGAGAGGTACACACCTTATAGCTTGATATTATACTAACTATGATATTTGTCATGCCTTGAAATAAAAATAAATTTATAACATTAAAATTCATGCAAACTCAATGCACTTTAGATCAACTTTCTCAATTGCCTCCTTTATTGTCATAACCAATCTAATGCTTTGTTTAACTCCAAGGGACCTTCATGGTGAAAAGGAGGGATTGATTGTGCACTACTTCTACCCTTATCACCCCTCAATGGAAAAGTAGGAGCTTTTATTATGAAACAAGAACCAACTATTACCACCAAACTTTGCTCTTACCCTTTTCTCACCGTCTGCTTATCCAGTCATCTGTCTCGTCTATCTCCTTGCTCTTAACCATATCGTGCACTTTATCCTAGTATATTCTTGAGAAACACCTTCAAAAGGTTGGAACATACACTTTATCTCTTTACCCCCAACCTCTTATTTATGCTCTATCATAATCTTTTTCTTTCCTTAGTAGTCATTAAAATCGTTGCATTTCATACTATACAACTAAAATACATGTACACTTTTTATTTTCACGTAAACTTTTCCTTTTTTAATTCAAATTTGAACTATCCATTAACAAAGATGAAAGGTTCATATTTGTTTGGTTATGTAATCACCTAAGGGATAGCATAGGTTCTCATATTATATATAAAATAATCCATTAAAAGGTGTTTGGGCAATTTCAGCAATCCCATCCAGTTATTTGTTGCATCAAAAACACCACTACAAAACATGCATGCACATACCCACCCACCCACACGCATATGTACGGATGTGTGTGGAAAACCAACCCAACATCTGGGCTGGTTTTTGAAGTCGGCTGATTGGCCTGGTCAATCTCATGCCAACGGTGGAAGAGACTGACAGGGCATGCTGTACACAGCCTACACAAGATTTATCAAGCTAATTTAGAACTCACATGTGAATTTAAGAAGCCGAAAGATAGAAACCACGGATATAATGAATTGAATTTGCAAAGGAGACTAAAAGCCATTCAACAAGTACCAGTACGTGAAGATGTTTAAGCGACAAAAAGAAAGAAACTATTTACAAAAGCAAAGTGAGAAAATACGAAATCTTTCAAACTTTTATAATAATACACACGTCTGCTAAATTGGTGATAATCATGTTAGCACATTGAATGATTGTGCGCCTCTGGCGACCTTGATGAAAACATCTTCCAAGGTGGTATCTGCTAAGCCCCAGGCCTGAATGCTTAACTTGCTCTTTACATTTTCAACTGCTCGAAATACATCTGAAATGTTGACCTCCTGCTTTGGTAGTTCATATTTCTGAGTACCAGACAGATGGTACACTTTGTTTGCAGTGGGAGAGATTCGACGCACCAAGTTCTCAACCTCATGCTCTTCACTAGCTGCCACTGTTATCGTAAATACATAAGATCCACCATATCTAGCCTTCAGCTGTCATAACAAAATGGGGATAAGTTTTATTAAAAGCAATTTAGGTTGATATGGTCAGTTTTGGTTTACAACTATGAGAAACTGACAATGGGGTGAAATGACTCAAGACAACGCCCAGATGAATCTGCAATCAATTTAGCATGTTTCCTGTTTTGTATTTTCCTGGACATTTTGTGAATCTAGATTCGATCTATAGGCTGTTTGACAGAGATTAGCTTTTGAATTATTAGGATCTAACCTATTTTTGATTTCCCAGCGAATAAAATATCATTGGCAGTAAAACCCTTTGATGCCTTTTTAGTGTAAAAGCTAATTACTTTCACAAAAAAGAGTGACTAGTTTGACAATCGACCATCAAAGGAAGCATTGTGCAGTTCAGTTCAGTGAAATAGAACCTTATAAATGTAAAATGGGCATGAGTTGCAAGTTTGTCGACCATAACCTGCCTTAGCTAGCACGGTCTATGGATGAGGTAATTTTCACAAATATTGTGTGCTGTGTTTGTATATTTTAGTCCTAGTCATAAAACAACCTCTTCCTACAAATTATTTAACTTTTCCTTTTCATCTCTTGAAAATTCTTTTTCTTTCATGAATCAAATAAAGTCCACATCTTTTTAATTATTCTTTCTTTCTATCACCACGAAATACTAGTGCTGAAGAAAGTAAGAAAAACTAAGGAAAAAATAAAGCAATGTAGATTTTGGAGTGGCTCCCAGCCCAGCACAAAATCTAATCAGTACCATACCCTATATGCATACCGTACCCTGGTAGCATATACAATAACCAAAACCTTAGAATAAACGTATCTGTGATTGTCTTCTTAGCAAGAAAATTTACGAGAAAGGGTTCAAAGAGTTCCATCGACGTACTGATTCTAGCCTCATCCTTTATGAAAAGATTAAACAAGCTCACAAAAGATGTACCCTTTCCCCCTCTTCTACAAGGTACCAAATTGTTCTTCTAAGTGATAAGAAACAAGACAACCCACAAGAATGGTGTGGTTCCATGGCTTCAGTCTGCAAACAGTATCTGTTGTTGAAAGCGTATTGAGACACTTTCATCATATTGGTAAGTACATAACACCCGTTAATGCATCAAACCGATTGGGTTATATGTCTCTTTTGCGCCTGTTCGAGATGTAGTGTTGCTTTATACCTATAGTTCATCAAGAGACTACAAGAATATGCATTCTAGTTTGCTTTGTAAATTGTTTACTTGGCATTTACAATTACTTGCTTGGAAGATGCATATTAGAGAAGTTTACCGCTTACATTGCACCTAGAGTCTCTGAAAGGAAGATAATAATATTTTTCTTTAATCAGCAACAGTGCATGATTCAAGTGGCTTGTGCCTATTTGCACTATATTTTCATACGGCCTCTACATTGTGACTACTCATTTAAGACAAGAACATAACTATTGAGAGCTTGGAACACACATAATTGCAGGATTAGGCATGCAGTCCCATGCTTTACAGATTTACCACACATATATTTGCCATCCCACATACATTTCTTTCCCCAATTCATGTAGCAAGTATTTGTTGTTTGACATTTCATGCATCTCACGTCTACTTTAGTATGAATTCCTCTTTATGAATAAAATTAAAAGTTCAAATGAGAAATCTTACCTCTTTTGGATTTCCTATGCACTGCAAAGCCCCATCAACAAAAATTCCAAGACGGTCACAAAGAACTTCTGCTTCTTCCATTGAATGTGCTGAAACAGAAAGCGCATGTCAACCCCTAACATGATCGACAGTAACCAATTTCAAGGATTCTTAGCATCATCTACAGAAATGAAAGCAAAAGCATTAGAGTTTTGACAAGCTGGTCAGTATCCAATATCCCTACATGGCATTTGAGAGTTTGGTGCATGACTTTACTGAAAAATAAACCTTCTCAACTAATTGGCAGTGCCCAAATTGACCTGAACGAATGCAACTTCTAGTTAACAATTATGATTGGATGGCTCGGCTGCAAGTAATCCTGACCGGAATCATGGCCATTGCTCTTCCTTCATTATCTATACGAACCACCTCAGATTTTATGCCCTGGGAAGTTGTTTGATATTTGCAATTTTCTCTTTCAACGTGTGATGCAGAAAGACATTGGCAGGAGTCCAAAAGCCCTGACTGGTTGATTTCACGTTAATAAATTTTGTACTTCTTGAATCTTCTAAGAATAATACCAACTACTTCTCTATGCAGCTTTACTCATCCTACGGTTGTTTAAAGTATCTAAACCCTAACCACCATGTTGTATTAGAGAGGGAAAATTTGTTGCAAAAGTTCTATGGCACTTATGATTTTCAGGAACTTTCTGTGCCAACATCTTGACACTCGACAGTGTTTCAACTTACAAAATAAGTAGTACTCTTATTTGTTATTTAGGTTGAGGCCTACAACACGACTTAAAATCACCCTGCAATTTTAAATTCTGAACTTCACATGTGAATCTCATATCACTGAATTGATTATAAAGGGAGAGAATGAGATAGCTGGAAATTATGCTGATGGAAGGGCTCTACTAGGGTTAAATTCCTTGGGTTATTTCCATCTTGAAATACAATAAAAGAGAGAGAGAGAGAGAGAGAGAGAGAGAGAGAACAAACAAGGAAAAGGATAATATTTACTTGTTAGTATAATAGCTCGATCTTGTTTTGCACGCTTCACAACACTCCACAAATTATTTCTAGAAGCAGGGTCAAGGCCTGTGCTCGGTTCATCCATATAGACAACCTGAAAAGAAACTAACTGCACATAAGAAAATAAAATAGGAGCAAAGTTCAGAAAGAAGGATGAACTTTTGGCATTTCCACACCTGAGGATCTCCGATCAAAGAAATTGCAACACTGAGCCTCCTTTTCATGCCCCCACTGTATTTCCCAGAAAGCTTGTCACCAACCCCTCGATTGAAAAGATTGACACTTTTCAGTGACTCTTCCACGGCCTGTACAGAATCCAAGATACAACTGATCAAAATGGCAACAACAATGATGTGTAGCATAGAGAAAGTGAGACCAGAAAGACCCCATTCGAATGATAAGCAAAAGTTTCTTGGCTTCCAGAAGCCACCTTTCCCATCAATCAATACAGTTTCTTTTCATGGATATTAAGCCATAAGTTAACAACAACAGCAATGAACATGATAATGCAGGAGCTCCAGTAATGATCAAGAAATAAATCGTTAATAGACCCCACTTGGAGAGAAGCAAAATTTCTTGGCTTCAGGATGCCACCCATCCCAACGATCAAATACAGTTTCTTTTCATGAATGTTACAGTTATGAGTTATCAACAACAGCAATCAACATGACAATATGGGAACTCCAGCAATGATCAAGAACCAAATTCTTAATACAACAACTAAGCCTTTTCTCATACTAGATGGGGTTGACTACATGGATTCTTTGTTCATAGAGCTTGACCATGTGACATTGTAACATTTAACTCAACATAAGCTAAGTCATTTTTTATTGTTTTGTTCCAATACTTTTGTTGCCTTTCTCTTCCTCTTTTAACATTTTCACAACCTAGTTTTTCATACCTTCTTCCAGAGCTTCTTTTAATCGTCTTTCTACTGTCCAAACCATCTTAAACGATTTTTCCTCATTTTGTCATCTATTGGTACCACTCCCAATTTGTTTCTAGTAACCTCATTATGTATATAGTCTTTTCTTATGTGACCACTCATCCATCCTAGCATCTTCATTTCTGTCACAAACATCTTTTATACATGTTGATAATTAACTGCCAACACTCAGAACCATAATGCATAATGGGTCAAATTATTGTTCTATAATATTTACCTTTCAACTTTAATGGTATCTTCTTGTCACATAAAATACCTAATGCACCTCTCCACTTTAACCAAACTGCATTAATTTTATGTTCTCCATCAATTTTTTATCACTCTAAAAAACTAACTCTAGGTACTTAAAACTTTCTTTATAAAGGATACAATGTGTGTTAATCTTAATTTCTATGTCACTTGAAGTAACCAAATAACCAAACTTGCATTTCATATATTTTGTCTTTGTTGTACTAAGTTGAAACCCTTTACTTTCTAATGTTAATCTCTATAGTTCCAATTTTCTATTAAATTTTTCTTAGATTCATTTAGTAATACAATATCACCCACGAATAACATATACTAAGGAACTTCATCTTGAATATGTGTTGGTGGATTGTCAATAACCAATACAAATAAATATGGACTTAAAGTTGATCCTCGATATAATCCAATATTAACCTCAAAGAAATCTGTCATTCCTTTACGGGTCCTAACACATTTTTTTGAACTATAATACATGTCTCTTATAAGGTTGATGTATGTCAATAGGGTACCTCTCTTTCAATAAAGAATATCTCTTAGCACCCTATTGTAAGTTTTTTTTTTATCAATAAATTCCTTGTGAAAGTTCTTTTTTACTCTAAAATGTTATAAGATATCTCAATAGATGAATAGCTTCAATAGTAGATATTCCTAGCATTAATCCAAATTGGTTCTCGGTTGTACTCAATATTTGTCTCAACTTATCTTCAATAATTCTTTCTCATATTTCCATAGTATGACTATCAACTTGATACCTCGATAATTTGTATAATTCTCTCTCTTGTTCTTGTATATGGGTATAATTATACTCCTCTGTTCTTCAAGCATCTTTTGATTTTTTTATATTTCATTAAATAATCTTGTAAGCTAAGTAATACCCATCTCTCCTATGATTTTCTATACTTCTATAGGAATATTGTTTGGTACTACAAATTTACTAACTTTCATAAGTTTAAGAGCCTCTTTGACTTCATTCTTTTGAATATGTTAGTAGAAATTACGGTTTATATATTCCTATGATTTGGTTAGCTCTCCAAAGCTAATATTAACATTTATATTTTCGTTAAAAAACATACGAAAATAATTTTTCCATTTACCATAATAGATGAGGTAAAATTATGGACATAACGGCAGGACTTACTTGGGTTAAAACTGCACCTTTGAGATTCTTCAGTCTACCATAAAATAGGAGGTGCTCTCTTCCAGTCAATGTTTCCCACAACAAGCTGAAATGGGACATTAAGCATCAGAACCTCAATACAAGCCATCATATTCTAGCTGGAGCATAGGATATGCATTTTAAGTAAATGGATTTTCAATCTTTTCCAAAAGAAAGACATAACTTACTCATGCTGCGGACAGACACCCATGCTTGTGTATATTTGGTCCATATCTTTCTTTATATCAAGACCCTGAATATATGCAGTGCCTGATGTAGGTGAGATAAGCCCAATCATCTGCAGATAACCACAAAGGTTTCAATTATACTTCACACATTCACAACCAAGAATGGGTTGTCACCAAGTACGGATTATCATGTTTACAGGGTCATGTTATCAGTAAGAACCAGGAGCTTCTTTCTGATAGCGTAAGCTGTCAAAAATTTAAGAACCAAAGAAAAGAAAACCACTCACCATGTTAATAAAAGTTGTTTTGCCAGCACCATTAGGACCAAGCATGCCAAAGCATTCACCACGTGGCAAAGCAAGAGACAAGCCTTGGACAGCATATTTTTCTGGATTTCCATCTTTCCCAGGGTACACCTTCTTCAGGTTATCACATATGATGGAATGGCTTGATATGGATTCAAGCAACAACTGTTCAACCACTTCCCTCTAAAACATAAATTACATACAGCACCATCAGGCCTAACAATTGGTCTGTAAAAGAAAGATTTCCAAAACTTGTAGTAAAAGACGGTGTTTAAAACTGTAATAAAGATGGTTTATTCCTGAAAGCTTTTTAGTTTATCACTATTTATAGATATTTTATCAATACCATCCACTTTCTGGTAAATGAAATATGATGCTCCAACCAAAAACAATGAATTGTAAGCCCAATCTTTCATACCAATCAGAAAGATTCTAAGGCAACTTGAGTGCAAACAGTATCACATAGAAAGGGAAAGAGTCCAAGGGAATGGTACCCCAACCATACCTCTCGGGAAACATCAGGTTTCTCCATATCAACGAAGACTTTGGATCCCTGTTTCTGTAGACTTGGCCTCCTTAAATTTTGTGTATTTTTTTTATAGAAGCACTCTAAGAAAAACAAGGGACTCTTCCTGACACCACTTCCAATTGAGATAACTTGATCCAAGTAATACGCAAGAGGAAGAAAGATGAACCATTCAACAGTCATGATAATTAAAACAGCCTTCATGCCATTCCCACTATCGTTTAAATTTTTCCACTTCATGCCACTAGTTGCCATGTACTGTCCCACAAAAGCATACTGTCCAAACTCATAGAGGCCTCGGAATAAGGAAAAAGCAGGAACAAGTTCCATAACGAGTACCCAGCCTCCTGCAGGAGCAGAACTCAGATTATGCATGTATAGCCAATGGAACAGGTAAACACATCCAGTAACTTGGAGTGCATATCATACACCCAATCATTCGAGTTATTATCAGTGAGATGAACAGCTTACTTGAAAAGGTTGTATCCTCGACAAAGAATTGAAAAAGGAACGACCCTAATAGCCCAGATCCGAACACATATATGTAGCCAACGACTGCAACAGCAGAGTTGATTCCATGGATAGTCAAAGAAAAGATATTATGAGTAGAATTAACTTAAGGAATCGTCCAAGTCAGAACAAACTACATATAATACGGAGGCCTAACCTGTGGCAGTTTTAACTACAGAGAAGACAGGTGATATTAGGAAGGAAAGTGCAATCTGCAAGTTTAGGTAAATGAAGTAGAACACAAACTGTAAGCTGTAATCGTTAAACCTGAA
This sequence comes from Brasenia schreberi, assembly GCA_036023115.1. NCBI lineage: Eukaryota > Viridiplantae > Streptophyta > Magnoliopsida > Nymphaeales > Cabombaceae > Brasenia > Brasenia schreberi. Next base: position 9,425,463 of record JAYKKT010000066.1, read on the forward strand.
GAATTGCAGCCCTGTAGAGAAATTCAACTTATTCAGTAATGCAACCAATTCATAAGAAAAATACTATTGATTTGAAGCTTCCTTACCAACTATGGAGCCAAAGAACACAAAGCAGAGCATGTAGAACAATGAAATGAACAAGAAGTAGAGATAGGTGATAAGCCAGTATGGACCATCTCCAAGCCCATGCATTTTCATCATGATTCGTAATTTCCGCTGCTTCTCGTAAACTAAATAAGTCAGCATTACCTATATCAGAGGAAAAAACTATCAAGTCATCAAATTACATGAATAAAGAGCTTTGCTCAACATGAAATAAGATAACTAAGAATGCACAAGCTGTTGATTTGAGACTTGGATTATTCTCACCCACATGCTTAAAAATGAATGCAATTGCTAACTGAAGATACAGATATTAATTTCAAATAACTAATTTATTTGATTACTTGACATATAAAAGCGGTCAAATGAGAATATATCAAAAGAAAACATTGCCATCAATGATACTTTGACTGCAGTATTGGTAAAATAAGTTATAGTTAAAATTTTGTAATGCATGTAATGAACCTTCAATCCCTTTGTTTATTATTAAAACCACAACTGAAATTGTCTAACCCCAACTTGCAACATATGATGACGTTGACAGATGTGTTGAGAAAGATGAACTTAACAGATTCATAGGCCGCATTGAAGCATGAGAGAGTCAAATGTGACAGATCCATGGCCTCATGGAAGTCTGATGTTCTTGCACGTGCATGTTATCACAATCCTTCAACTATGCGGGAGAAACCATCTTCCTCGATCCATATTGGCATAAACTAACTATCAGTAATAATTTATCCAAGAGCTAAGTCCTTTGGTAGTGTGTAGATCTATTTTAGGCTATACATAAACAGAACTTACTAGAACTCTTCAATTTTACCGGAGAACTTATTTTGACAGTACTGATACTCAACTCCTAAAGAACCACTTTCTTATCATTCATAAAAATCATACAGAACTTCACTCCACCATTGTTGTATTGGTGTTGGAAACTGAACTTTGGTTCAGTTGCAAGTTGAGTCTTATTCTCAAAGTCGTTTGTATTTCAGTTTGTATTTGAGTCTAGTTTATATTTAAAGGTAGATTAACAGTTTGGATCCCAATGGATCAGATTTGATCCATTGGGAATCGGGTCCTTTAAGTAGGGGTAGTTATGTCTTTCAAGTTAGATAAGCTTAAGTATAAAATCGTTAGGTCATTAGGTTTAGGGTTAATGAAGATTAGAGGAGAGGCAGGCAGCAGCAATGAAGCAGCCGACCTGCACTTTTTGTATGTTTTTCCTTCTACTGTGAAATAAAGTCATCATTTTACATATAATCTCTTATTCTCAACATGGTATCAGAGCCTAAATCTGGTATTATTGGAATCGGTGAAGTTACGAAGACCGTATAAATTGATCCCATTAGGTGGCAGCAGAGAAAGAAGCAGTCGTTTGAAAGTTTTTGGAGTTTTCAGGCCCTTATTAGCCCTATCGTGTAGTTTGTATTTTGTGCCACTCTTGCAATCGTTTTTTCCTTGTTTAGTATCTAGTATTGCTTGATCATTTAATGGAACAGTAAGATTGTGAAGAATCAGTCCATCAGTTTAGAGCAGATCGTGCAGTTATAGATAAAAAGATTGTTAAGGAGTAAAACATATTTCATACACCTGTGGTATCTGAATTTTTTTTTTCAATTAACGTAAATGTTCATGTTGGAGTAAAGGAGCTTTTGGCCTCTTTATTACAATTAGGATTCAGTTGTCCACTTATCATGGAAGGATTAAAGTTAGGAGAAGGTAACGAACAACTTTCTTCAGATAAAAGAGAAGGATTTCAGATTATAAACTTAAAATTGGATGGAAAGAATTATCTTCAGTGGGCCCGATCAATAGAATTGGCTATAATAGCAAGGGGGCGCTGGGATTACCTGACAGGAGATATACCCCAACCTCCAGTTAGTGATCCACTCTACTCGCGATGGCGTAAAGAGAATGCACTCGTTAGTGCATAGCTAATTCAATCAATGGCACCATCAATAGGTAGCACATTTATGTTTTTAGAAACAGCTAGGGATATTTGGCTTGCAGTTCAGGATGCCTATGCTCAGCGAAAGAACATCGCCAAAACATATGATCTCATTAAGAAAATCAGGAATTGCAGGCAAGGAGGCAGATCAGTAAGCGAATATTATGCTGAACTCAGAGGTTTATGGGAAGAGTTGCAATTCTATTCGAAGACTAAATGCCAAAGTTGTCTACAGGAACGCAATGAAGAGTTTGAAGAACGAAAAGTCTTTGACATACTATGGGGTATTTCTTCAGAGTATGAGGCCGTAAAGAATAATATTCTTAGCCGAGAAGAACTTCCTTCATTAAGTACAATTTACTCTCTTTTACTTCGTGAAGAAGACAGGAAGCAGTTAGAGAAAGAAACCAAGACCAGTTCAGAGAACACTGCCTTTGTGGGAAGAAATAACTCTATTTCTCAATATTCTCGTGGTAGAGGAGGTTATGGATGCGACAGGGATAGACCCTCACTTACTCCTGAAGAAAAGAATAAGTTAACTTGCTCTCATTGTTGAAAGACTAGACATACTAAAGATCCATGCTGGGAATTAGTGGGTAGACCTATCTATTTTCAGAATAGAACCAATAAGGCCTACTACATTGGTGATCAGGGTGGCGCAACAGAAAAGTGGAAGGCCTAACATGGTGATACTCAACATGATGACAACAGTGCTACAACTTTGGCAGATATGAAAAAGGAAATCGAGTTGCTCAAATCTCGTCTAGTTGATATCCATCTCCCTTCCACATCATCTCATAATGATTCCCAAGCAACGATGGCTTATCCATTCTCCTTTATAGCTAAGGGTAATTGTAGTGTTCCCTATGCTCGAATTTGGGTTATTGATTCTGGTGCAACTGATCACATGGTTAGTAGAAGAGAATACTTTGATAAGTATGAGTTAACTCATGAACAAGTTAATATTAGACTGGCAGATGGCTTGCATACTCTTATAGTAGGAAAAGAAAGTATTATTACTCCATTTGGTGTACTACAAAATGTTCTTCATGTTCCTCATATTTCCGTTAATCTGTTATCAGTCTTTGCCATGACTAAACATCTAAAATATCGTATAATTTTTGAATCTACTGGATGTCTATTTCAGGAACAGAGGACGGATAGGATCTTTGGTCAGGGTAGCGTGCGAAGAAGTCTCTACTTGTGCGAGGAACATAGAGGCATGGCTATGCAATCATCAATCATCACAGAGGACCAGAAAGAAGAAGTATCTCGGTGGCACCAAAGACTAGGGCATTTACTTTTATCCAAGATTAGAATGTTATTACCAAAGTTTAGTCATTGTAATGATTTTAATTTGAATTGTGAAACTTGTAAGAAAGTTAAACATCACCGAGTTTCTTTTCCTTTGAGTGAAGTGAGATCTTCAACTCCTTTTGAGATTATTCGTTCTGACATTTGGGAACCTTGTTCTATAATTTCATTGCATGGGTACAAATATTTTATATCTTTTATTGATGATTGCACCAGATTTACCTTGATATATCTTATGAAGACTAAGGATGAGGTGAAACACATTCTTCCTATATATTGTCAATTTGTGCAAACTCAATTTCAACATAAGATCAAAGTTTTTCACAGTGTTAATGGTGGTGAATTCATGTCTCAAGCACTTAATTCATATTTTCTAGATCATAGAATTGTACATCAGACTTCTTGTGCGTATTTTCCTCAGCAAAACGGGGTTTCTGAAAGGAAGAACCGACACATTCTTGAAGTAGCTCGAACCTTGTTAATTGGATGTAATGTTCCCAAGTATTATTGGGGAGAAGCGGTTCAAATAGCAAGTCTTTTTGATAAACCGAATGCCTAGCAGAGTTGTGAATGGTAATACTCCTTTTTATCTAGTATTTCCTTCCCAGAAGCAATTTCATCTACTTCCCAGTGTATTTGATTGTACTTGCTTTATTCATATTCATCAGGGCTTCAGGGATAAGCTAGATGCAAGATCAATTAAGTGTATTTTCTTAAGATATTTCTTTGGAGAACATTGGAAAAAAGAGGTATCCCATTGACATATATTAACCTTATAAGAGACATGTATGATGGTGCAAAAACATGTGTGAGGATTCATGAAGGAATGACAAACTTCTTTGAAGTTAATATTGGGTTACATAAGGATCAACTTTAAGTCCATACTTATTTATAATGGTGATGGATGAGTTAACGAAACATATTCAAGATGAAGTACCTTGGTGTATGTTATTTGCAGATGACATTGTATTAGTGGAGGAGTCTAAGGAAAAAGTTAATAGAAAATTGGAACTATGGAGAGAAACATTAGAAAGCAAAGGCCTCCGACTTAGTAGAACAAAGACAGAATATATGGAATGTAAGTTTGATCATTTGGCTACTTCAGAGGACATAGAAATTAAAATTGGCACACATTGCATTCCCCAAAAGGAAAGTTTTAAATACCTAGGGTCAATTTTTCAAAGTGATGGAAGAATTGATGGAGATGTTACACATAGAATTAATGCTGGTTGGTTAAAATGGAGAGGAGCATCAGGTATTCTTTGTGATAAGAAGATACCATTAAAATTAAAAGGTAAATATTATAGAGCAGCAATTAGGCCTGCCATGTTTTATGGTTCTGAGTGTTGGGCAGTTAATCATCAACATGTACAAAAGATGTCTGTGATAGAAATGAAGATGTTGAGATGGATGAGTGGTCATACAAGAAAAGACCGTATACATAATGAGGTTATTAGAAACAAATTAGGAGTGACACCAATAGAGGATAAAATGAGAGAACATCGTTTAAGATGGTTTGGACATAAAGAAAGAAGATCAAAAGAAGAACCTGTAAGAATGTTAGAAAAACTAAATTTGGAAAGTATTAAAAGAGGTAGAGGACAACCACAAAAGTGTTGGAAAGAAACAATAAAGAATGATCTAGCTTATTGTGAGTTAACTGCTAACATGGCACACGATAGGGATCTGTGGAAACAAAGAATCCATGTAGCCAACCCCATCTAGTATGGGAAAAGGCTTAGTTGTTGTTGTTGTTGATTCTTCATCTCAGAAGGGTTACAGGTGTTACAATCCTCTAAAAAAAAAGTATATGTTACAATGGATGTCACATTTCATGAAGATTCTCCTTTCTATAATGTGCAGGAAATTCCTTCATCAGATATCCAGTCTCAGAAAGTGATACCACTTCCGCCAGTTAAAATCCAATCAATATATGATTGGGAAGAGGAAGATATAGTACAACTTCCAGAGAAGACATGGCAAGTATATACCAGGGGTGATAGAGGGATTCTTTTTTCACGCCCACCTACTACCTAGAATCCTCTTCTTGAATCAGATTTGCCTCCTTCATAGGTAACATCCTCAAAGTCAGAAGATTTACCCATTGCACTTCAGAAGAGAAAACGACAAGTGGCAAAATATTCAGCAGAAAATATGGTGTCATATACTAATTATCCCAGAGAATACCAAGTGTTTATAACGAATGCAGATAATATCTATATTCCACAAACTTTTGAAGAGGAAGAGCTACACCCAGGGTGGAAGACAGCTATGGAGGAAGAGATTACAGCACTTGAATGAAATCATACATGGGAACTAGTGGATCTACCTTCAGAGAGAAAGACAGTAGGATGTAAATGGGTTTTCTCAGTAAAATATAAAGCTGATGGCACCATAGAGAGATACAAAGCAAGGTTAATAGCAAAAGGTTATAGTCAGTTATATGGTATAGATTATACAGAAACTTTTGCTCTAGTAGCAAAGATGAATACCATCAGAATTATTTTGAGTGTGGCAATTAATAAAAGATGGGAATTATGGCAACTGGATGTAAAGAATGCATTTCTTCAGGGAGATCTTGTAGAAGATATTTATATGGATGTACCACCGGGATACCATCACAACAAAGAGAGAAATAAGGTATGCAAACTGAGAAAATCCATTTATGGCTTAAAACAATCTCCACGAGCTTGGTTTAAAAAATTTAGTGATGGCGTTAAGCATTTGGGTTTCAAGCAGTGTGTCAGTGATCATACATTGTTTATCAAGCAGTGTCAGAAAACTATTATATTGTTAGCTATGTTGATGATATAATCATTATTGGGGATGATAAAGAAGGAATCATTGATCTTAAGAAAAGATTGAGCAACTTATTTGATTTAAGAGATTTGGGAAGGTTACATTATTTTTTGGGCATAGAGGTGATACACAAAAATGATCACCTATTTCTAAGTCAAAGGAAATAGGTCCTGGATCTACTGAAAGAAACCAAAATGGAGAATTGCAGAGTATGCTCTACTCCTATGGAGATTGAGAAAGATATTTCACATGATTTGTCTGAACCTTATGAAGATATTGTAAGATACCAGAAACTAGTTGGAAAATTGATTTATGTCACTATTACGAGGCCTAATATTTGTTTTGCCGTTGGATATGTCAGTAGATGGATGCATGCTCCTTCGAAATATCATATGAGTACAATGTTTCATATTATCAAATACTTGAAGTCAACAAGTGCGTATGGCCTATTATATGCTCCATATAGTGTTGAAGAATATGTTTATCTAGTGTCTTTGTGTTAGTTTTATGTTTCTAGGTATTATTGTACTCGCCGAAACTATAGGGCATTTTGGTAATTTTCTGTACTAGGGGTATTTTGGTCATTTTACATTTTACAACTCCTTATATAAGGGTTGATAAGTTGTATTAGGGTTTAAGAGTCTGTGATTAAGAAAGAGAGAGAAAGAGGGGGCGGCCTCCATTGGAGGTCCGTCCCCTCCTCCGATCACATTTCCTCTTCAATATTTGTTTATATTTATGATTTTAATCTCTGTTGCGCATCCACGTTTTTCCAACATGGTATCAGAGCCTTCAATCGTCGTGAATAGAAAAAAAGGAGCGAGAAAGCTTCGTGAGAGGATGAAGTCGAACCATGTGGAAAGAGATCAACCATTGATGGGAATCTCTGTGTTGATAGGATTGAAGGCGATCATCTGGTTGGTCGCCTTCCTGGCAAGTTCCATTCCATATTGGTTGATTCTGAGGAGAACAGGTTGGCTTCTCTACCAGAAAATCTGGACTTCATGATCTTTAACCATCAGGGCAAAGTGTTCCCTTCGGTGTTTGAAACTCACTTCTCGATTGTAGAAGGAGAAAGAGGAAAGGATGGGTTTTAGTTTCAACAGGAAGAGGGCTCAGAATAAGCGTGTATACATCCATTGCGCATTTGCTCTTTCCATCTAGCATCAGTTATTCGTGGTACCTCAACTACTTTCAAAATGGAGATTGTGATGGTATGACTGAACATGGAGACATGCACAGAATATCAAGTAAAAATATTCTATGTTCTAGCATATGATGATCCTGGCACCCAGAACATCAATAGCCAGCATTTTGGAAGTACCAGCCTAAACATTTATGTGGGTTTTGCAGAACCCTTGTTACAGTAGTGACAATTGAGAATGACTTAGTGGTTCTCACCCAAGAAGTGTTTAATAGTTGGTGTTGTTTCAACTAGTGTATTTTCTATGTGGTTGATAGTGGCGTAGAACCTGATTCAATCACTTTATCTTTTGTCCTAACCTGCTTCGAATATGTGGATAGCAAAGGCCTTAAGATGGTAAAGAGTGCAGCCCCTTAGATGATAATCGTGGTGTCTCTGCTGTACATCAAATGTTTGACGAAATGTCCAAGAAGAGTTGAGTTACCTGCACATCAAGTGTTCGATGAAATGTCAAACAGAAATATTCAACTGCATATCAAGTGTTCGATGAAATGCCTAAGAGAGATGTTTATCTGCATATAAGTGTTCGCTGAAATGCTCAAGGAGATATATTTACCTATGCATCAAGTGTTTGAAGAAATGTGTAAGAGAGAGAAAATTCAGGAAAAGAGTAAAGAAGAGATTAGTACGTAATGATTGTCTCCATTTGAAAAACAACATGAAGAAAGTTTATAGAGAAGAGATATATGCTGAAGATTGCAGTTATGAGGACTTCAAAAATGTTGTTATTCATAGCCAGTGAGGTTGCAGGAATTTGCTGTTATGAAAGCTTCTTGAAAGAAAAGAAAAAAAAAAAAGGTTGATAAAAGTTTGTTGCAGCCATAGATGCTGCTTGAGATGACAGCCAGGATGGCTGCTTTGATGTTGTGACAGCCAGGATGGCTGCTTTATTGTTGTGACAGCCAGGATGGCTGCTTTGATGTTGTGACAGCCAGGATGACTGCTTTGATGTTGTGACAGTCAGGATGACTACTTTATTGATGTGACAATCAGGATGCCTGTCTTGATGTTGTGACAGCCAGGATGACTGCTTTATTGATGTGACAGCCAAGATAGCTGCTTTGATGATTGTGACAGCCAGGGTGACTGCTTTATTGATGTGACAGCCAAGATGGCTGCTTTGATGTTGTGACAGCTAGGATGGCTGCTTTGTTGATGTGACAGTCAGGATGGCTGCTTTGTTATTGTTACAGCCAAAAAGGCTGAGTTGATGTTGTAACCAGAGATGCTGCTTGAGATTATTAACCAGGAAGGCTAAGTTTATATTGCAGCCAGAGATGCTGCTTGAGATGATTAGCTAGGAAAGCTAAGTTTATATTACAGCCAGAGATGCCACTTGATATGATCAGCAAGGAAGGCTGAGTTGAAAATATTGCAGCCAAAGAAGCTGTTGAAGATTAAATCAGTGATGAAGACAGATGAAGAACGTTGCAAGCAGATATGAAGATTTTTTGGCAAGTTTAGAGTTCGAAGTATCTCACTCCTAACTTGAGGGGGGGTGTTGAAGAATATGTTTATCTAGTGTCTTTGTGTTACTTTTATGTTTCTAGGTATTATTGTACTCGCCCGAAACTGTAGGGCCATTTTGGTAATTTTCTATACTAGGGGTATTTTGGTTATTTTACATTTTACAGCTCCTTATATAAGGGCTGATAAGTTGTATTAGGGTTTAAGAGTCTGTGATTAAGAAAGAGAGAGAAAGAGGGGGGCAGCCTCCAATGGAGGTCTGCCCCCTCCTTCGATCTCCACATTTTCTCTTCAATATTTGTTTATATTTATGATTTTAATCTCCGCTGCGCATCCACATTTTTCCAACATATAGTACTCTTGATATAAAGATTTATTCAGATACAGATTGGGTAGGTTCAAAAATAGACAGGAAGTCAACTTCTGGATATGTAGTGTGTCTGGGAGGTAACATTGTATCTTGAAAAAGTAAAAAGCAAACCGTAGTAGCCAGATCAAGTGCTGAAACAGAGTATAGAGCTATTGCATCAGGAATGTGTGAAGGATTATGGATTATTTCACTTCTTACTGAGATCGGGTTGAGGACCAATTGACTTCTTTACTGATAGCAAAGCAGCTCTACAAATTGCAATGAATCCAGTCTTTCATGAAAGGACCAAGCATATTGAAGTAGACTGTCATTTTATCAGAGAAAAAATTTCCCAAGGATTATTCAATCTTACTCATATGACCTTTAAAGATCAATTAGCTGATATTTTTACAAAAGATGTTCCTGGTAATGGATTCAAAAGAGCACTTATCAAGCTAGGCATTTCAAGTCTTCTAGACCCAACTCGAGGGGGCGTGTTGGAAAGTGAACTTTGGTTCAATTGCAAGTTGAGTCTTATTCTTAAAGTTGTTTGTATTTCAGTTTGTATTTGAGTCTAGTTTATATTTAAAGGTAGATTAACAGTTTGGATCCCAATGGATCAGATTTAATCCATTGGGAATCGGGTCCTTTAAGTAGGGGTAGTTATGTCTTTCAAGTTAAATTAGCTTAAGTATAAAATCGTTAGGTCATTAGGTTTAGGGTGAATGAAGATTAGAGAGGAGGCAGGCGGCAGCAATGAAGCAGCCGACCTGCACTTTTTGTATGTTCTTCCTTCTAGTGTGAAATATAAGTCATCATTTTACACATAATCTCTTATTCTCAACAATTGGCAGTATATATTGATGCAATAAAAACCTAATTACTAGGAGTAGAAGTTGAGAGAAAGGGAGGTGAACTCCTCCTTAGAAAAAGGACACAGTTAATCTCTTAATGAAAGAGGAACCTAACATTCAAAGCTGTTACAGACTCGTGGTCCCATCAGATTAAAGATGAGATGGGGCACTGCATAAGAATGAACCAGAATAGTAAAATCTCGTTGGAACGCTCCGATATCTCCCCTTTACAAGATCTTTTATCCAGTCATTTAGGTTTCTAAGTTCAAGGCTTCAAGCATCAGCCATTAACAACTCATAATTGCTGATTAAAAGTTCATCAAGGTACTTGAAGAACAGTAGGTGATGACTGCATTCTCAAGGCAGAAATATGGTACCCCAAAGCATTTTTTGATGCAGATCGCCCCAGAGACTTTGATGATACAGGGTCTTTTACAGGTTATTGCACGTTTGTTGGAAGGAACTTCATGCATTGGAGTAGTATAAGCAAATAGGAGTTGCAGTGAGAAGCAGAACATCATGCTATGACTGTTGCTGCTTCAGAACTGCTTGGGTTAAGCATTTTCTATGTGATTTTAGAAAAAAGTACCTATAGCTATATCTATTCTAGCTTCTGATAACCATAGTGCAATCCAGACTGCGTTCAACACAGTCCATCTGGAATTATGAAGCACCAAAATTGATAAACATAACATAAGACTGAAACTGGGAAGTTGAAAGCCAGACATATAGGCAACACAAATAAGATCATAGTTTTGATGGCAAAGAGGCTGACAGAACATACCTTTCAGTACTAAAAGAATGATGGCTTAATTTTGTACATCATGAGAAGGGCAGATGAAAGGTGATATCTGTTTGGGTGTAGAACATATCTGGTCATATTTGGATGTTTGGGTGCAGAACAGATCTGGTCATATTTGGATATGAGACAGACATACAGCATAAAACTTCGTTAGATTTTTATAGCATGGATTACAAAAATTATGAGCATTGCTTTGGGGCGTGCTCGCCTAGCGACATGCTGCAGAGCCCGAATGCAGTGAAGAGTAAGCAAGGGCCACTACATTTTCGTCCGAATGTAGTGAATCAATTGCAGAGAGGGTTCCCACATCATGGACGGATGTGGGTAAAGAAGTTAGTCCTGCTACATTGCTGCCCGAATGTAGTGAATAATTTTCAAAGAGGGTCTCCGTATTTTGAATATGGACGGATGCGGAGTTAAAGAAGTTAATCCTAGATAATAAGATTCGTATTGGTTCTTGGAATATCGAAACATTATCCGGGAAGCTAATGGAGGTGGAAGATAGTATGATTCGGAGAAAGATTCATATTATATGTTTACAAGAGACAAAATGGGTTGGAGAAAATGCAAAGGAGGAGGATACAGGTTTTAAATTATGGTACTCAGGTAAAGAAAAGGCTCGAAATGGAGTTGGTATTATCATAAATAAAGATTTAAAAGATAGTGTAGTAGACATACAACGATATGGCGACCGAATCATGACGTTGAAATTAGTGTTAGGAGCAGAGGTTTTGAATATAGTTTGTGCTTACACACCCCAAGTAGGACTAGAAGATAGTATAAACACAACTTTTTAGGAAGAGTTAGATAAGGTGATTCAAAAGATTCCACAAAGGGAGATGATTTGTTTAGGAGGAGACTTAAATGGACATGTGGGTAAAGAAGCATTAGGATATCAAGGTATTCATGGAAACTTTGGTTTTGGGGATATAAATGAGGAAGGTAGGGAAATTTTAAATTTTGCTATGGCATTTGATCTCTTTATAGTCAATATAATCTTAAAAAAACTAGATGAACATTTAATTACTTATAAGAGTGGCTTATCACAAACACAAATTGATTACTTTATTTATGAAAAAAAAGATAGAGCATGTTGTAAAGATTGCAAGGTAATTCCACGAGAAAGCTTAAACACCCAACATCGACTTTAATTATGGATTTACAAATAAAAAAATGAACAAAGAAGAAAAGAGTGCATCGAGCTATTCAGACTAAATGGTGGAATCTCAAAAGCGAGAAAAAAGATATATTTAACCAGAAAATCCTTAAGGAGATGTTTGGAATTATGTTGGTACATCCTGTGATATGTGAAACAATATAGCTATACATATTAGGAAAGTGACGAAAGATGTGTTAGGTGTATCTAAGAAAGGTGTACCAGCACAAAAAGAAGCTTGGTGGTGGAGTGAAGTAGTGCAAAATAAAATCAAGGCAAAAAGGACATGTTACAAATTACATTATGCTAAGAAAACTAGTGAAACTTTAGAGGCTTATAAGAAAGCAAAGAAGGAAGTGAAAAATGCCGTGAGTGAAGAAAAAGCTAAAATTTGAGAGGATTTATATAAAAAACTCAACACAAAAGAGGGTGAATGAGATATTTTTAGGATAGCTAGGGTTAGAGATAAGAAAACTAAATATCTTAATTATGTTAGATGCATCAAGGACGAGGATGAAAAAAATTTAGTGGCAAATGATGATATAAAAAATAGATGAAAAAACTATTTTTATAAGCTTTTTAATGAAAATAATAATGTTAGTATTAGCTTAGGAGAGTTAGCCAAATCAAAAAAGTATATAAACCACAATTTCTACCGACATATTCAAAAGAATGAAGTCAAAGTGGCACTTAAACATATGAAGGGTGGTAAATCGGTAGGATCATACAATATTCCTATAAAAGTTTGGAAAATACTAGAAAAAATAGGAATCATTTTGCTCACAAGATTATTTAATAAAATATGGAGAGACCAAAAGATGCCCGAGGAATGGAGAGCGAGTACACTTATACTCATATATAAGAACAAGGGAGACATTGAGAATTATGCGAATTATCAAGGTATCAAGTTAATGAGCCATACTATGAAATTGTGGGAAAGAATTATCGAACATAGGTTAAGACAAGTATCAAGTACAACACAGAACCAATTTGGATTCATGTCAGGCAGATCTACTGTTGAAGCGATTCACCTTTTGAGACGTCTTATGGAACATTTTAGAGCAAAAAAGAAAGACCTTCACATGATATTTATTGATCTAGAAAAATCTTATGATTGGAGAACTTTTAGAAAAAAGAGGTATCCCATTGACATACATGAACCTTATAAGAGACATGTACAATGGTGCAAAAGCATGTGTGAGGACTCATGAAGGAATGGCAGACTTCCTTGAAGTTAATATTGGGTTACATCAAGGATCAACTTTAAGTCCATACTTATTTATAATGGTGATTAATGAGTTAACAAAACATATTTAAGATAAAGTACCTTGGTATATGTTATTTGCAGATGACATTGTGTTAGTGGAGGAGTCTAAGGAAAAAGTTAATAGAAAATTGGAACTAAAGGCCTCCAACTTAGTAGAACAAAGATAGAATATATGGAATGTAAGTTTGATCATTTGGTTACTTCAGAGGAAATAGAAATTAAAATCGGCACACATTGCATCCCCCCAAAAGGAAAGTTTTAAATACCTAGGGTTAATTTTTTAGAGTGATGGAAGAATTGATGGAGATGTTACACAGAATTAATATTGGTTGGTTAAAATGAAGAGGAGCATAAGTATTCTTTGTGATAAGAAGATACCATTAAAGTTAAAAGGTAAATATTATAGAACAACAATTAGGTCTGCCATGTTTTATGGTTCTGAGTGTTGGGCAGTTAATCATCAACATGTACAAAAGATGTCTGTGACATAAATGAAGATGTTGAGATGGATGAGTGGTCATACAAGAAAAGACTGTATGCATAATGAGATTATTAGAAACAAATTAGGAGTGACACCAATAGAGGATAAAATGAGAGAATATCGTTTAAGATGGTTTGGACATATAGAAAGAAGATCAAAAGAAGAACCTATAAGAAGGTATGAAAAACTAAATTTAGAAAGTATTAAAAGAGGTAGAGGACAACCACAAAAGTATTGGAAAGAAACAATAATGAATGATCTAGTTGTTAATGTAATAGGGGCACGGGCCATTAGGGCCCGATGGCCCGTGCACACTTCAGTATGGCAGTAGGGCCAGGGCCATACTGGCCCTCGCCACAACTGTTGGAAGCTCCAACGGCTAGTAGCCGTTGGAGCACCAAGGGCTAGTGTTGGCCCCTTTGTTTTGATGCCTTCTTCTCGTTCTTTTTACCTTCTAATGTATGTGTAATGTCAATAAATACTTCACTAATCCATGAATAAAGTATGTTGTCATCGTACAGCTTTTGCTTAGCGTTTGGCTTGCTTCCGCTCTCTTGATCACTATATTTGATTTTGACATCCATACTCGGGTGACTTGAAATCTTGGCAATTTGTCAAAGTTGCATCGTGAGCACCAATCTTCGATAATCAACACCAATTTACATGATATTAGAGCCTTGGATTGAAGAAATTGAGTGCATTGAGAAGCGTGTTACGGGTGTAAATTTCGAAAAAACATATCAAACTTGAGGTTAGTCTAAATATTTTGATTTTGCATGAAATGGAGAGCAAAAATGAGATGTTTAGATGTATCATTGACCCAAAATGCTATCAAAGTTGAACAAGGATCATGAAAAAATATTTTTTGTCAAAAGATTTTTAGGATTACATTGATGGAACCATAAAAGAACCGATTTTGGATATTGATGGTTTAAATGATGATGAGATTGTTAAAGCTCGTGAAAAATATAAGCAAGATTTAAAAGTATGAAAAAAAATGAATACAAAAATTACTTGGATTATTTGTCAAAACGTAGATGACAAACTTAGAAATAGAATTAGTGCTTTCGAAAATGCATTTGAAACTTGGGAATATTTAAAAAAACTTCATTCTCAAGATGATTTTTTTTTTCAAATTGATTTGATAGAAAGAATGGTAATGCTCAAACAAGGAAATTTAAGTATTAGAGAATATCACAATGAGTTTTCGGAATTATGGACCCAACTTAGGAGTTTTGATAAATTTGGAAAACTTCATAAATTAGATGAATTTGTAGAGTTTTTGGATAATTAATATTTCTTTTTATTTATGCGTGGGTATGAATTTGAAAATATTATATCAAATTTAATACATAAAAAACCTATACCTAGAGGAGACTCGTTTTTGGCCGACCGAGGAAACAAGGTTAAAAAATATTAATGTTGCCAAAAAAGTTGTTCTTGCCACATCCAAACCGGGAGCTAACTTGAAGACATACAATGCCGAAGGAACATCAAAGAAGCCATGGGTTTGTGGCCAAACAAGGATATTATTTGTCACTATTGCAAGGAAAGTGGGCATATCAAAACCACTTGTCCTCTTCTTCAAAAAAATTTAGAAATGTGGGAGTTGTGGAAGAAAAAGGAGTCTTGCCCAACAACATTAAAGCTTACATTGAAGAAATATTCAAGGAAAAAGTAAGCATCTCCGGAAACTCTCTCTCCACTTTTCAGGTATGTCTTGGGTTTTAAATTCGAGTGCATCTTTTCATATGACTCATTGTGAAAATTTCTTAAATGAATCTCTTGATATCATTGGAAAACATGTTTTTACGGCCGATGGTACGAAACTTCAAATTAAGAAAATAGAAAATTTTGAAAAAGAAAATTTTAAAATTAGAGATATAAGCTTCGTACCTAAACTAAATTTAAACTTGCTTTTCGTTGACCAAATTTGTGATAATGATTGTATAGTCACTTTCTCATCCAAGCATTGTGTGGTGCAGGATCACCTATCGAAGAAGGTGATTGGTCAAGGCCATAGAGAAAGTGGACTATACAAAATGGATTATTTAGTTATGCTAAATTTTGAGTCTTATAATGTAATCTTAGATGCTACTTTTTGGCATAAAAGACTTTGACATTTAGACTTACAAAAACTTTGTAACATTCTTTTGATGAAAAAGATTAAAGATCAAAAGTTTAATGTAAAGATTGTGTTCTTGAGAAAATGCATCATCTCCCGTTTGGTGAAATGAACTATGTACCCAACAAAGCTTTTGATTTAATACATTCTGACGTTTGGGGTCCTGGTCTGGTTGTTTCTAAAGGAGGAGTTCAATATTATGTGATATTTGTGGATAAATTTACTCGTTTTACCTGGATATATCTTTTAAAACATAAATATGAAGTATTTAAAAAATTTGTAATCTTTTATAACATGATCAAAAATCAATTTGGAGCCACTATTAAGATTTTTAGATCAGACTCTAGAGGAGAATACTTGTCAAATGAATTTCAAAAATATATTAAAACTAATGGAATCCTTCATCAAAAGTCTCTCCTCAACAAAATGGTTTGACCGAGAGGAAACATAGACATATTATAGAAACATGCCGAACCATGTTAATTACCAGTAATGTTCCTAAATTTTTATGGGTTGAAGCTACTCTTCCTGCGGTATATCTTATAAACAGAATGCCTTCATCTCAACTTGAGAACACTTTTTCGTTTGAAAAATTATATAATATTTCTCTTTATTGTGAAAGGCTTAGAGTTTTTAGATGTAGATGCTTTGTTTATACAGATAAAAATGATAAATTATCTCCTACGGCTATTGAATGTGTATTTCTTGGTTATGGCATAGACAAAAAGGGGTATAGATGTTTTGATCCTATGAATGACAAATTATATGTTTCTAAAGATGTAAAAAATTTTGAGAACGATGTCTACTATAAGTCTAAACCACTAAGAAATTCCGAATCCATAACTCAAGATTTTTGTTTTGATCCTATGAATGACAAATTATATGTTTCTAAAGATGTAAATTTTTTTGAGAATGATGTCTACTATAAGTCTAAACCACTAAGAAATCCGAATCATCCATAACTCAAGATTTTTTTGATCTAGAAGAAGATGATGACTGCGACTCTGTAGATCATCATAATATTTCTCTTGAGAATAATGATGTCTCAAATACAATTGTTGATCCCCAATCGGGTGTTGAACCATTTCCTTTACATTATTCTAGACATCATAGAGAAACTAATGACACATATTTAGAACCTAGGGTCTCAAAACTGCCCCAACGATTTGTTTTATATGAATCTTTTGAACCTCAACGCAAAAACTTGATTGCAACTCTTTATCAAGTGAAAGAACCCAAGTTTTATCATCAAACTAAAGGTATTCTAGAATGGGAAGACGCTATGAGGGATGAACTTAAAGCCTTAGATAAAGCTCAGACATGAACTATTGTACTCATACCAAAAGATAAGAAGGTTATTTTTTAATCTATTACAGTCTCTTCAATAATGTACATATCAAAGAATCAAGATCATGAACTCTGGACGTTTACTACAGGAGACATGAAAAGGAGGTTCATTTACGTAACATGAAGTTACTTGAGAACCATTACGCAATGCATATCTCACAATGAAATGCTTTGATTTATTGTTTCTATTATCCTGAGTGTTTTATTATGCTGATAAATCTGAATTTGCTTCTGAAACAAACAAATAATTCTCAAACAACATGCATAACCTAGGAACCCACTTAGAGTGAGAAAAAAGGTTTTCTTTTGGTTTGACGTGTAAACCTAGTACTAATGTTTAAACATCTTATTTACCATATGCCTTGGTCTTGAGATTATACATACAAAAGCAACAGTGTACCATTAGGCTCTGATAATGACAGCATATGAACAAAAATTATGCACAGTAAGTTGAAGATTGATAACTAGGAATACAGAATAGAAAAATCGAACTTTTCTTATTGCTCACCGGGAATAGTAATTCAATAACCCATGTAAAGAAAAGTGGACCAATAAGAGACGAAAAATCCAGCCTAAGTTGTGTTGCTGGTTTAGGCATTTCTTTCACAAATTCTAAGGGAATCTTCACATTGGCACCTTTAAGAAGCTCAAGGTAAGCGTTTGATACCTGCATAGGAGAGGCGACCAGTAACCTTTACTAAAGCTAACCTTTCCATAAATGAAGCATAATAAAACACAAACGATGAACAAGGTAACAGAAGTCACCATGGGCACATGAAAATACAAATTTTGACAGAGTGCAAATATACTCGATGAAGTGAAGACCTTTTCTTTTAGAGGAACTTATAACTTCATGGCATCTTTATCAAAAATCAGAATAGTAGTTAAAAATTTAAGAAAGCAACAATCAAAAAAAATGCAAAAGAAATAACAATGAAGATCTCGGAATAATAATCTTTCTTGGAGTTAAAATGGGTAGAATTCTGTAAACTTGACAAAGAGCTGTGCAAGCAATAATCTAAAGGAACATTGCAAGTGTTCCAAACTATTTTATTTCTACAGGAAATACCGCTTAGTTTGGAAGAAGCTGTAGCGGTTTTGGTATGCACAGGAAAATATACAAACTGGGTATTAGTGCTGCTTTCACGACAATTCTGTATCAAATTTCAGCAGTTTGTAGTTAAATACAGCTAAAATTGATTTTTACTCTTGACATGATCTTTCCAGTGAATTGATAAGCCTACGAGAGCAAAATACACCTTTCTTCTCTAACTAGATTTGAAAAATCGGCATTTATTTTCTAATAGTTGGTTCCTCATCAACTTCATAAACCATGAAATTTCCATTTATAAATTAGGATTCACAGTTAGACCAGAGACAGGAATATACCCTTACTAAGATGAGATCTCTACCGAATTACAATTTGGAAGTAGCTTCCATCATATAGGAGAAACATGAATTCAATTATCAAGTGGGCCACTCGGTCAATCGGCTAGCAACTTGTGAGATGCTTCCCTATGATTGACTCAAAACAGTAAAATACAATTCGGAAGTGCAAGCCATCATTTATGAAAAAGTCAACTCAAGTACCACGTAGACCACTCAGTCAATCAGCTAGCAACTTGTGAGATGTTTGCTTAATAATTGTTGCTCAACACCAATTTCCTTATAACACCAAATGTGCAGGAAGCAAAAGGATAGAACTGAAGCTCATTATAAGATAATAACAAATCCAAACTCAGTGCTTCACCACCAATCAAGTTCAACCTTGGGCAGTGTAAGGGGTCATAGAATCTGTAAGGTCGAACTATTTCAACACCATCGTGATTGAAACAATGATGTCTAAACTGACAGTGTGAAAAGGTAAATGGGGTAAAAAGAGAAAGTGCTGAGTTGTGTGAAGGAACAAAAAACTAGGCAAGAAGATTCATCATACGCACCAGATTTACAGATCGTGCTACACGCAAAGAACTAGAAGGACCATTTCCTGTGTCATTCTTATATGTTGAATTGTACCAAATGCTCACATTGAAACTCTTGTCGTTTGAGTTTAAGAAATCATATGCTGCACGAAAAATATAATAGACTGCGTCAGTTCAAGCAACCTAAACCATAATTCACATGATTGTGTAATTAAACAATGAGAACAAATGGCAAACCTGCAACGAATTCATTAGTCTCTCTTACAGGATTCCCTTTCCTGTAACCTTTGAACAATTCATTGTTAATATCTGATGACCCAGTCAGCCACAATTGTAGACCTTGCACACATCTTACTTCTGTGTACATGTACATTAACAAAAAAAATATTTGAAACTTTAGATACAACCTCTGTTGTTGGTTTTGAAGAATCCAGATGTCACACACCTTGCTCCAATTGTACTGTTGTTAGGTTGTATGGAACTTTGAAATTATCCCATAGACATTGACGTTGGATGATAAATAAGGGGCGATTGGAGAAAAAAGCCGGTTCGATAAGTTGCATAGTTCGAGGATATGTGTCTGTTCCCTGGAAACAGCATCCAAGAAACAAAACCATAAACTTAATTTAATACATATTTTTAAAAGTACCAACAACAACTAAGCCTTTTCCCATACTAGACGGGGTCGGCTACATGGATTCTTTGTTTCCACGGAGCCCTATCATGTGCCATGTTAGCATTTAACTCACAATAAGCTAGATCATTCTTTATTGTTTCTTTCCAGGTATGGATGATGTATAGCATTCTATGTTACATGGATACGGGGTACATATTTTTTTTAAAATTAAGGTACGGGTACACCATTATTAAAAAACATAATATAAATAAATATAAATAAATAAATATAAATACAATTTTAAAGTGTTGGTGCTTGACAGATAAATATAAAATTCAATCATCAATTTATGCCTAAAAATTATAGATGGTACTCCACATTACAAAAAAGGGGTTGAAGAAGCTCCATATGAGATGTACACCCTCCGTATGGGAGTCTTGACCGTTGTTCAGTTGAGTGATAATAGAAGTTTGCAGAAATTATGTAGGCTTGCTTCGCAAGAGGCTTTAGATGATCAAGGAAGAAGTTTTCCCTTCCAATAGTTGTCTGCCCCACTCAATGATTCAAACAAAGATTTTTGAGTCTTTTGCATCCAACCATTGACAAAAGTGTTTATATTGGTCTGCAATGGCAACTTCAATGAGTTTGGGGTCACCAATCGACAAGAAAAGCAAATTTTCTACCATTCGGTCTCATATGGGCATATAACAGAATGGTGGATTTACTGTAGAAGGTGAGACAAATGCATCAAAATTTCAGATATTTACTATTACCAATTACGAAAGTGTTTTTTGCAATTTTAATAACACCAAGTTTTTGTTGCTTCTTTAAAGGTACTACTTGTATGTAGGTTGATTTTCCCATACGTCCAAGACAATGGGCATCTCTCTCTCTCTCATTCATCTAGTTTCCCCATCAAGGGTACGTCTGG
The DNA here is from genome assembly GCA_036023115.1 of Brasenia schreberi. Lineage (NCBI taxonomy): Eukaryota > Viridiplantae > Streptophyta > Magnoliopsida > Nymphaeales > Cabombaceae > Brasenia > Brasenia schreberi. The sequence continues at coordinate 9,446,144 of JAYKKT010000066.1, forward strand.
TTCTCTAATTCATACCATTGACGCATCATCATGAGTCGAGAAGGTGGGAGCTTCACGCATCATCATCTATGTCATTCAAAAAGGTGAGGGCTTTAAAGAATCGAAATCGTTCTGGTGTCCTCTCTCTTTCTCTTTGGTTCTCATCTTCTTTCCATATGCAGATATGAACATAGGTATTAATTTCTTCTTCTTCTTATTTCTTCTCCTCTTCTTCTTCTCTTATTGTGTTTTCTGCATTTTTGTGTTTGCAAGAGGTTCCATGTGAGATGTTCGTCTGCGATACCTATTTTAGAGGTGTTGTGTATTGGATACGCATATCGGTATGCCATTTCTGGTATCGATACATACCAGACATACCGATACGAGTACCCGTACCTAGTACATACCAGATACGAGCAGTGTTGTCTAATGCGTATCGTATCGCATATTGCTGGGCTCCACGATACGGGCATATCGTATCATATCGTACTTTAATATTAAAATAATACAAAATTTATTTTAAAAAATCAAGAAAATTAGTAAAAATTCAAAAAAAAACTGGAAAAATCTGATAATTGCTTTAAATTCATATAATGCAAAGTTTAGCACAGATTGAACATTCAACATTGAACAATTGCATCCAAAATTACATATTTTGAAGCAAAAAAATGGAATACATTTACATTTTACATATTGTAAATTTGTATCTGGATCATTAACTAAATAATCTTCATCTTCTACTTGATAAAGATTCAAAGTTTCTCATCACCTTCTGCCTTAAAATGAAAATCTTCATCTACTTCGTGATGTTGTTGCACTTCAAATTAATTCATGCAATGTCTTCTTCTGTTAGGAGTGCATTTTCTTCGTTATCTTCCATAATCCACTCATCTAATATATCAAAATTAACAAACTGCTATCTTTGTACATGTAGTTGTCATATTTGCTAATTTTCATATGTGAAAAAAACAATTGCTAATTTTCATATGTGAAAAAAACAATGAGCTCAATTTTTTTGATTATTGACTCTATGACACCTCAGTGATGTGATATTATTACTTGATGATATCCCTTTTTCTCTTACTAGAGACTAGCTTTTTAACTAATGCTGAGCTTTATTTCTCACTTCAGAGACTGAGTTAAGCCTCACACACGTTGATCATGTTCAACTCAATGGAAGTCATGTAAGGTGAACCCTAAAATAGTGAAGTTGTGAAATGCCCACTCAATGAACCGAGACAACCAAATGTTTTTAATTGTTTGCGATCTCATGAAATTAGAAACTGCTAGCATAAATATACCTAAAAGTTGGCAATATAAAGGAAAATGATTTTGTTACAATTTTTATTTGTTCATAAATTATTCTTATTCAATAAATAAAATTATAAACCCAAATTACAAGCATAGGGAAGTGAAGAGAGGCGAAGAGAGACCAGAAACCTGCAAAAAAAAATTAAAAAAAAATTGAATTTTGTTTTTGGGAGTACGATACGGCACGATAACCTGTATCTTACGATACGGATAACACTGGATACGAGTATGTTCCCATAACGGCATACCCGTGTAACATAGATAGCATGCATATATGTATACATATGCATATATATAACTAATTATTTATGAAATTCAAAATTAAAGAATAAAACTTCACTTTTTAAACTATAGCACTATAAATCTACACTAAATTAATACTAGTTTAGTAAATTAGCATTGTTCTTTAAATAACAACAATTTTCCCATACTAGATGCGGTCTGCTACATAGATTATGTGTTTCGATAGTGCTTGATCATATACTATGCTAACATATAACTCCACAAAAGCTAGATCATTCTTTATTATTTCCTTCCAACACTTTTGTGGTCTCTCTCTTCATCTTTTAGCATTATTCTTTAATAAAAGTTTAAAATATTTAATGCTGAGCATAAGTACCATTGTGGTACTCCCAAGTATCCTCACTGAAGGAGGAAAAGAAAAGATAAGAAAAGTGTACTCTTATGAGAACAAAAAGAACATTTCGATGAAGAAGCCATGAAAAACTTACTGGCAGGATATCAGAGAATATAGACAAAAAATCTGATGTGTTGTTGAGAAGATTGTTTATTTTAAATAAGTTCCCAGCTATCCCTGCAAAAGTTAGATGTCAAAAGTGATTACAACAATCAAGGAGGATTAAGTCTTCAAGACAAACAGCACTGAAGCAAATTCACATATCTCTTAAAACAATGACAACGAAAATCATTGATGAACCAATTGCACATGATTCTCCCAAAAACAATGTGTACAGATTTTCATACCTTCCGCAAAGGATTTGTTTGCCCCAGTAAATAGTATGGTCACTGGACATGATTGATTATCCCTACATGAGTCATTTGGCAAGTCCACCAAGTTATTGATATTGGTGCGGACAGCACGTCGCTCAGGCAGTGGTATCTGCAAGAAAGCTGGCCATTCTGGTGGGCTAGGGATTGGACATGACCAAACTTGATCCAACGTTGAGTATTGGATTCCACAGGCTCTTTTATGGCATACACCATCCGCAGTTGTCTCGACACATGTGCAACCACATTTGTACTTAGGCTTGTCTAGTTCATGGTTAATCACCTTTTGAAGGATTAAGAGCAACAAGCACAACACAACTGGGAATGCAATGAGCCCAATGTTTGTTTTGTAATTTCGCTTCTGCAAATTTGATACAAGGGAAGATCATCACATGTCCGGAGATTTTACACACTCAATTTAGCAAGAAAAAGGAAAACCATTAACTAGAAGAGATAGTTCCATAAGCACTAAATCAAAAGAGAGAATAAGGAAATGATGAAAAGGAATATTAATAAACTACAATATCCTTAGCCTTGAACATGGATTACGACAATATTTACCATTCCCATTAATTGATGTCTAAAACCCAAAGTTCTGGTTAAGTATATAACTGCAACAACTAGTTCAAGAAGAAAACATTCCAAATGATATATCCAGTCCATTGACCTTTTTGCAGTTTGATAAGCCACTATGAAATGAAAACATTCTTAACATTTGATGTCGAGATTCTCAGTATACTATGTAGCATACACAGAATCTGCAGGTATGCCCACATGTCTGTGTATGTGATGTCATACGCAATTTGTGGTTGAGCTCCCACAGCTGTGTCTAACAAAGTTTTTTATGGTACAAATTATGTTTGTATCAAAGTGACAAACTTCTACAGTATCATGATGAACCAAAATTTGTTTGCCCATCGAACCATTCACTATAGTTGTAACCTGGAGCATGCAGACCACAATGGGCACACTATATATGGTGTATGACTGGATTGAGATGCAGAACTTTGGCCCTTATTGATAATTTAATAGCACTAGGTGAAACATGAGAGATTAACTTTTTTTATTAATCAACGATCTCATTAGAACTTGTTGAGCACTTGGTGAAATATGAGTGATCAACTTCTGATCAGTATGGCATATCATTAAGACATGTTTAACAGAATTGATTCTTTCAACTAACCAATCATGGATACATCTGTAAGTTGGATTAAGAAACAGAGGCAACATTATCCATTTAAGTTGTTTAGGTTGCTTAGAAGGTCAAGCTGTTTAGACCCGCATGGCTGGTAGGTAGAAGCAAGTTATTTACGAAATTGACATTGTGGGTGACTTTTCACATCGTTTTGAAATAAATTGATCTTATGGATGCAACCAATATCTTCTATTCTTCACAACTGGCTATTGGATTATCTGACATGTAAACAGTAGTTTGTAGAGATTCAGCCTCAAAAAGAAATCTTTTTTCGTAAGTATGATATTGTCCAAGTATCAAAGCCTACCATCTGCACCCGCACCCGCACATACATACAAAAATAATAAATAAATAAATGTATATATATATATATATATATATATATATATATATATATATATATATATATATATATATATATATATATTACACACACGCTCTCAATGAGTAAGAGGAAATTTAGCGTTTAACAGTAATAAAGCATTAGCAGGGATTTTAAGAACCGTAAGAAATGTACCAGCATTAAGATATTGAACGGATTTAAATAGTTTGAATTGTTTCATACAGGTGTGACTGCATCTAATTCTTGAAGTGATCTATAGATCTAATACATCTCATGAATGTAAAGTCTACAGTAAGCAAATCCGATCAAACTAGAGACCCCAATATGACCCGATGATAAAAAATGTACATTGCCATTTCCGTGGTTTTTAGTATTCCAAAAAAAATGTGGACAGTTTTCCAAAAAGATATATACGGAATCAAAGTTACAGAATGCAAGTGTATAATACTCGACACAAAGAGAGAGTGTGTATGTGTGTACGTATCTATGAAACTATGTACGTATATATGCATGTATGCATGTGTGTGTATATTCTCTCTCTTGCATCTGGTCTCCGTATATGCAGTAGAAAAATGGTACTTATACATAGTTTGGTCTAAATCTCCAATATCAAGCAGGCCACACTCCTATGATCACCAGCTGAAGCCTCTAAACGTTCATGCCTATGCTATATCTGTCACAACTATGAAATTCCTCATGCATTGCAGGGTGGAGAATAGCTTTAGGGTCGAGATCTACCAACGAGTTGCTAGATATGATTTTCAAAAATCTGCTTAAGTTAAGACCCATAAGTCTCCAAAAGCAGTCGGAAATCAGTGCAACTCCAATTCTTAAAAGAGCATCCAATGCTAAGCAGGCTAAAAATGGGAAGTTTAGACAGCCTATTCCTGCATATCAATAGAACGAGCTACATGTGCAGTCAGTTGCACAAATGATCAGAGTAAGAAGAGAAAAGAGGCCCCTATCAAGAAACAACAGAAAGATAACCAGATTCTTCTTCACGCGATTTTATCACTTATTGCGTTTCAAATTTTTGAGACAACAATGAAAATCTCGTATATCAAGAAGCCAAGCCATGTATTATCACCGTAAAATGAACGTAGACGTGATAAATATGGAAATGAAGAACACGAGACTTAATCTGGTTGAAAAAGGTAAGGGACGACGATATATCCATCAGAAGTCATCGAAAAATTTTGCGAACTGATAGCAAATCAAGCGCAATTTGTGAAGTGCACCATCAAGGTCAAAAGGCAACGGATCAGACTGGGAAAAGAGAGAGAGTACTTGGAAGGTGATGTTCTTCCTGAGGAGAGCGTTGGCTTGAGTTAAGAAGGTCGGAGGGCCGAGAGAATTCCGCCTCTGGCCGCCGGAATCCCCCATCAATGATCCTTCACTTCCTTGGCGCTGACCGCGATTCCTTCAAATTTTGAGTCCCAAAGGAAACGAACTCTCTCCTTCGCCCTGAACCAGCAGGACTCTCCTGCCACCCCGCTCGCCCGGGGACACTTATAAGGGTCAGCGGGCGTGCCTGGATTAGCTAAAATGCCCTAAACTTTCGTATGACGGAAATACCCGTCCTCCTGACCGAGTAAAGTTGAAGCGGCAGTCACGCTTCTCAATTTTTTCGTTGACAAGAATACCCTCAATCGGATTGCTGAAATACCCATGGTTCTCCGGCGACTTGAGTTTCCTGGTTTTCTGTCATCCGGATGAAAAATCTGAGAGGATTTGGAAGTTGACGGGTTTACCCCGACGTCTTTCGCACGATGATGTACGTGAAACGGCAGCTTCATCCTGGTTTCGTGTTCTTGCCGTATCATCATATCCATTGAACAGAACAACTCTATCCATTGAACAGAACAACTCAACTCGTTCTCAAATTTGTTCTTGTTACCAACTCACATTGGATGGATGATACACGAAGCTTCATACTTCTAACACAAAAATCATACTATCAGTGTCGTGTTCATGTTGGGTTTATGTCATTTGGGTTCAATTTCTCAAATTCACTCCAAACCAAACATACCCCAAGTCTCCAACGTAACCAGTGCTACGGTAAAAGTAGTCATTTCCTCGTAAAAGCAACACATACGCAAGCAAGCGCACATAAATGACCTCTCTCAAGAGAGTGCATTAATAATGACATCTTGTCATGTATTTTTGCTTAAAACCTGGAGTTGATCCAATTGACCTTAATGTATGGTAACTTCTCTTGAAAGAAAGAAATAAATAAAGATATTGAAGCTTAAGTCAAGCCCCAGTCTACCTTTCCCTCTTTTTCTTGGAACTCGGTGAGAAGCTTGAGTGATAAACAGGTTACGGACCATGAACTTGTGCATCATGATCTAATGTATCGAAATGAAGACCAAGAGCAAGACGCTGTGCTGATTTTCTACAACTCCAAGACGTTTAGCATTTCGAACCTACTACTATCTCCACTTGGATCCAGTTGAGTTTTATTTATCATCCTCACTTTCTTTGTAACAATTCTACAAAGTTTACGTGTCACACAGACAATATATATATATATATATCAGTAGGAAGTGTATCTAATGCACTTGCAAAATATATCTTCTTAAAAGTGAAACACAACAATTATTTCCAAATTTGAAAGTGTTACAAACATACAAACGAATATTGTGCTCTCATTTTTTAAAAGGATGTACATGACTACATGCATGTCAAACTACAAATCTCTCTCTCTCTCTCTCTCTCTCTCTCTCTCTCTCTCTCTCTCTCTCTCTCTCTCTCTCTCTCTCTCTCTCTCTCTCTATCTATCTATCTATATATATGTGATGGTTTTCTATAGACATGACTGGTCAAAGTATATCCTAAAAGAGTATATATCCTAAAAGAGTATGTGCGAAAACAACATAAAATGCATCACGTTTTCAGTGATATTTTTATAACATTTGTACTCTATGCCATTTATTTGAAGGGAAGTTAATTTTTTTATTGTGGTCTTCACTCGAAAATAAACATCCACGAGCTTCTTGAGAGAACTGGTTAACTTTTTTTTCTATTATTATCACCTGATTGGTGAAAGTTTCTTTTTTGTTCTATAATAGGAGGCTGAAGCTGGGTATGGAGGTCCCAACATGGTCTGCCTCAACATGAGTGTCAAGAGCCTTGTAAGGTGAGCTATCGCCTTGAGTGTTATATAACTTCTTCTGGTTGGTTAAAGTTAAGCACATTTTTCCAAAAGGAAATCAAGTGTCTAATTGCGCACAGTGTTAAGGTATTATAGCTTCCATAAACGTGGCATCTGCATCCTTACGACTTTTACTTTGCTCCCCATATTTGCAGATCCAAAAACCCTTTTGGGGGTGAGGCGATCAATTCCTTGAACGGTTTTGATTCAGGTGAATTATATATATTATATCCATAAATTCCACCATATTCTATAGACTTTTAAGTTGCTTTTTTAAATTTGAAATGAGAGCAAGCGTCCCACCTCAATGGTTTCAATTCAGGCGAACTATGTATTATACCCCATGAATCCCACCATAAATTATATAGATGTTAAGTTCATTTTTCAAATTTGAAATGGGAGCGAATGCTCCACCTCGACTCGATGTAAACTCATCACTGGCTCCACTCAATCAGAATATATTTTATTTGTGATGAATATTTGGCAAAACTTTGCTTTAGCATCTTGGTTTTTGAAATTGTTATTTTAGTTTTATATAGTTATTTTGATATTTTAATAACCTGTAGTGCATATCATTGAACATTTAGACGCTAACAGCTAACACTGTTCGGTTTTGCATATTTGCGTCAATATTATTGAACACTTTATTGCCACATCCGTTTAAAACAACTAAAAATGCTGAGTTGGTGTCGATATATTGCCATGTGAACTTGTGATATTAGAAAAATCAAACAATGTTAGCCATCGGCCTGTAAGTTTTATAAATACGCAAGCTATAAGTCACACTAGAAAAACAAGATACTGAAGTCTTAAAATTGCAAACCATATCATATAACATTTTATGTTTAACGAGCTCAGTTGTGGCTCTCTTTTTGTCTCTCCCAGAAGAGACAGATGATGAGTTCGATTCCAAAAGCCTTATGAACCTCCTCCATAAATAAACCATTGGGTTTCCGCTCCCACCCCTTTTTCTTTGAATAAACCATCCGGACAATATCGTCCTTTCACCGATCCCTGGTTTCCGTGTCTTTAAATGTCCATAATAACTGTTCTGACGAAATACGTTGACTTTAATGATACAGAGACACTGTGACACTAACAGCACGCTCATTAACAGAGAGACGATACGGGTTTTATTTCTTATTTTCTTTGCCCTAGGATCAATCCGGTCATATTTAAAGGTTGAGTAAGGAATACATGTGATTGTTTAAGTGAGTTGTTTGGTGTCTTCGTTTCGGCCGCAAGTCACAAAATGGCAGTTTCGCCATAATTTATTATGATGAGTCGTAGCCTCTGACCGAGACGCAGGAGTCCCAAGGGGCTCTGGTCAAAGATTTCCGTAGCCAACAGGACCACGGGACAATGGATAGCCGTAAAGCAGGTCGGTAATGATTCGGTGGCCACCACCAAGAATAGGAACCTTCGTATGTTAGTTAATCAATCAAAACCGATACCAAAAAATGCAGAGAACGTAAAATACAGTCAGCGTAAGTAGGGATAAAAAGTTCAAAGGCAAGCAATTAGACGCGGTTGTGCATATCAAAGAACACAACAACAACAACAATCTCCAAACTAGATGGGACTCATTAGATGGATTTTTTTATTTTCGTAGAGCTTGTGTTATGTTAATAATTAACTTAATGTAAGTTAGATCATTCTTTATTGTTTTCTTTCAATACTTTTATAGCCTTCTTCTTCTTCTTTTTAACATTTTCAACATTTAGTTTCTCACACCTTTTTACCAAACTTCTTTCTACATATCCAAAATGATTTTCTCTCCTTTTATCACTTATTGGTACCACTTTTATTTTATTTGTGATTCCTTATATGATCATATGTTCATCTCAACATCTTCATTTCTATCACAAACATCTTTTGTATATGTTGATGGTTAACTAACTATACTCAGAAGTATATAACATAATAAGTGTAATTGCTAGTTTATAATATTTATCTTTTAATTTTAATGGTATCTTCTTGTCACATAAACATTTGATATACCCTTCTATTTTAATAAAACTACATTAATTGCATGGTAACATCTCCTTCAAATTTTCTCTCTCTCTAAAAGTACTAAAAACTTTCATTACAAGGAATGAAATATATGCTAATTTTAATTTTTATATCATTTAAAGTAACCAAATGATCATATATTCCATATATATTGTATTTATCCTACTCAGTTGAAAGTCTTTATGCATATGAAAGAATAATAAAATAAAATCCACACGAAAAAATAAAATTGGATACGGGTTAAATAGTTTTAGGCCTCAAAAATTTTGGCCATACTATCTAACCTATGTTATAAAGGAAAGCTGAAGCCTAATACACAGATGCACCACCCTAGGAGTCGAACTCCCCCACCTACACTCCTAACGCCCATTATTAGCTCTCATTATAGGATGTCACTTTAGGCCTCAACCTTTGTGGAGCCAATCGTACTGGAGCTGATTATTCACTGATTAGCACAAAAGCCGGATATAGGTTTTGATTGTGCCGGGCATGAGAGGAAACCTAGTCTATTTGGAATCATTACGTGAGCCAGCTCGATTACCTGGTTAATTTAACCCTTTGATTTCCGACATTGCTCATAGTTAACAAATGGATTGGACTGGTTTATGGCATATCTGGATCCAAACACAATTTTCGGTTGTTTAGCCTGATCCAAGACCCAGTCAAACTGGATCCAAACATGATTGCTGATCAGTTTTTTTTTGTGGCATCTTATTAAGCAAAGTCGAATATGCTTTAATAGCTGACCGGAATCTCAACCCTGCTCGCTCCCTTAATTAAGGTGGAGCTACCAAGCCTTGAATATGTGTTGGTAACATTGTATTTTCTTCGAATCTTCTTCTGGTCAACCACAAACTAAAGCGAGAAGATTAAAGGCTAGCGTTATTAATTTTTCACTTAATCGTCCATATGTTGATCTTGTGTCCTTTGGAGTTTAATACTGATCCGAAATGATACTGGTTGGATCGATCATTTCCGATTGTTTTCAGCAAACCATGTCCAAAGGTTCTGAGCAGTTTTCCGACAGCCCGAGTTTTGGAAAACTAGCTAAAGAACAGCCGTCGGGCTGATCCATTAGAAACATTTTCTTCGGAATAGGAGTTCTTCGACTGTTGACCATACTCGAAATGAGCAGATCAAACCATCGGAGCTTCTCTACCAAAGGATGACAGTGTTTCCTACCGTTTGTCAATGTACTTACTCATAGTGTTTCAATGGTCTGAAACAATTACTACATCCCCAAACTTAGTATGAGATAAGCCTTCCTTTTGGTTTTGCTTTAGGTAGCTTAATGCTCATTATAGAAGATTATATATAATATATTATATTAATTCTGCTACTTATGAATACAAGAAGCCCTATGTATTACTATGTCCTTCTTCGAGGTTTCTTCAGTATACTCCAGAAGAAAAATAGAATAAAAAAAATTAAATGTGAAAGTCATTACTTCGCCTCTAAGGCATACCAGCATTCACAGGACCTTTCTTTACGTAGCTGCAGCTCTGTCGTTAATTATGCCCATGGTTAGCTGGATACCTGGTAAAGTCACACAGACGTCGCTCTTATAATAACGATATCTAAACAAAACTACGGTTCTTCTCGTACATCCTTCTAGTCTGTCCCCCTTCCCACTGTATTTCGAGAGCTCGATGTTTCTGAACGTTTGTTTAGATCTTTTAGGTTCTTTTCGGATTTCAGGTGAGGAACAGGTTCGCCCATGAATGTGTGTATTCAGCTGAAAGGTTTAAGCAGTTACGTGAAGGCCACATATGTGGTGCACTCTACTACTGTATGAGGTTTCACGTATAAGTAGAACGCGTTCTAACATTAAAAAAAGAAGAAAAATTCGAACAAGAAAGTTAGATGTAAGAGTTTACTTGGCCATAAAGCGTCTAAATCACTAAGTTGGACCTTAGAAGTCAATAGAATATTGTGTGCTTCATTGCATCTACTTGTCAATCTTCCTTCGTATCGCTTTCGAGTGCTTGCCAAGTTTTGACACTTCTATTTGTTTATAATCTATCGTGATGAAACTCGGAGCCTATCTCCATCGGAAGACTCTGTTTCGGTGTTGACGATGAACCGGATGATCGTCTCTCGGTCGCAGCAACGGATGCGTGGATTGATGTTGGAGCTGTACAAGGTTTCCTCACAGTGGCTTCTCCTAGGAGATCTGTAATTTCTCACTGTATTTTTTATATATATTTTGTATCATTCCTTTGTTCTATTTATAGAGTAGAGGCTGCTCCTGATCTCCTGGCTCGCTTGGTGGGTTTCCTTTTTTTTAGCAGTCCATATCCGGACGGTTACCGTGAAATCCGGTAACTATCTGGCGGTTACCGATGGCCCTTATCCAGTACCTCCTCTGGTAACGGACTGAATGGTCAGTCCAGCCGTTACCAGATAAGGTTGCCGAGAATGGTCACCCTATCTGTAACATCTTCCACTTGGCCATTCGAGATAAGTATATCGACATACTGGTTTTCCTCCCACTTTACAGGGTTTTCCCTAGTTATGTCGTTTCCTGATTGCTATTGCAATCAGAACCTGTTGTGTGGTTATTTTCCTCCACAACATTTTATCTGTTGTATGGTTATTTACCTATATAACACCAGTCATCCGTTGTGTGGTTATTACCATACACAACAATCAAACATATCTCAAACTCATGTTAGTAACATGTTTTGAGAAAAGTTCCTCTATTATGCCTTTTGTTAAGGGGTCTGCTAACATATCTTCTGTTGGCATGTATGAGATGGATATTTTCTTTCTCATAACTATATCATAAATATAGTGGTATTTTACCATTATATACTTGCTTTTGGAGCAATCAGCTCCACTCTTGATAAGAGTAATTGCAACATTGTTATCACAATAGATAACTATTTGCTCGTCTGTTATTTTCAACTTCAATTCTCATATGAAGCGGCTTATCTAGACAGTACTTGTTACAACCATACAACAAGCTACATACTCAGCTTCTTGTGTATACAATGCTACACAACCCTATTTTTTACATGCCCAAGAAACAATACCACATCCAAATAAAAATATTTGTCCTAAGATTGATTTGTTGTCATCTTTGCTCTCAGCAAAGTCAGCGTCTGAGTATCCTACCACTTTTAGTTCTTTTGCTTGAAAACATAGTTTTAAGTTCTTTGTTCCTTTTAGATATCTTAAAATCCTTTTCACAGCTACCCAGTATTGCCAATCAGGATTACTTTGATATCTACTTACAAGACCAACAGCAAAGCTGATATCCGGTCTTGTACACAACATAACATACATCAAGCTACCAACAACTTGCATAAGGAACATTAGGCTTATCGTCTCCTTCACTAGGACAATCCGCCTTACTCAATTTAACCCCTTTTGCAACAGATGTATCTGCATACTTACATTCACACATTTTAAACTTCTTGAGGATATAATCAATATATCTCTCCTGACTCAAGCATAAGAGTCTAGATTCTCTATCTCGATAGATCTTTATTCCTAGGATATGGGATGCTTCTCCCATATCCTTCATTTCGAACTTAGAATTCAACCATGACTTAGTTTTGACAATCATTTTGTTATCGTTTCCAGTCAACAATATGTCATCTACATATAATGACAAGATGACAAAGTGGCTCCCACTGTTCCAAACATATACACAGTGATAAAGTTTGTTAGCTACAAACCCAAGTTCTACAATGACATTTTGAAAAGTTAAATACCATTGGCGAGGTGACTGTTTCGGGCTATATAGGAATTTTTTCAACCTATATACTTTATCTTCTTGGCCTTCAACCACAAATCCTTCGGGTTGCTACATGTATATGATTTCTTCTAAATCTCTGTTTAGAAAAGTTGTCTTTACATCTAACTGATGTAAATCCAAATCATAATATGCAGATATTACAAGGATTATATGTATGGATGCAAATTTCGCAACTAGGAAATATGTCTCAACATAATCTATCCATTCCTTTTGCGAAAAACTATTTGCAACCAACTTCACTTTAAACTTGTCGATTGTACCATCGACCTTGTATTTCTTTTTCAGAACCCATTTACAGCTTATAACTTTCCTTCCTTTTGGTAAATCAATCAATTCCCAGACTTGGTTTTCTCAATGGATTCAATTTTCTCATCCATTGCTTTCTCCCAGTCTGTCACTTCTGATAAGTTAATTGCTTGTTGATAAATCAAGTTATCAGTCAACTCATCCAAATCCACCGAATTACACACTTCTTCTGCAAGATAAGTGTGATAATCCTTTAAGTAGGACGGAATGACTCTTGGCCTCTTATGTCCACTTAAGGTATCGGTAATTTCAGGAAGATCTTCAATGGGCTCAAAAGATGATTGGTCTAAGTCTACCAGATCATCAACACATTCCTCATTATTTTCCAAGATGTCATTCTTAGTATCTTCTAAGAATTCAACATCTCTGCTTTCAATGAGTCCATGGTCCTTATGATAAAACCGATATCCTTTTGAACCTTTCGGATATCCAATGAATATACATCTCAAGGACCTACTATTTAGCTTATCTCTATATTGATCAAGGATCTTTACATGTGCAACAGATCCCCACCTCCTTAGATGACCTAGGTTGAGTTTTATTCCAAACTACATCTCATACGGTGTAGTGAATAACCTTATATGGTACTCTATTGAGTATGTAAACCGCTGTACTTACTGCTTCTCCTCAAAATACCCTTAGAAGAGAGGCATCAATCAACATTGACCTTGTCATATTAAGTAGGACAGTAAAGACACTCTCAATATAAGCAGAAGATATACTATTTTCATTGTTACAAAGTTTGAACAGTCCTTGTTCTACATCAAATTCTCCAAAGAAAAAAATTCTCCCATGCTTTCCCATAGTCACCTTGTTAGGAATAAACCTAACCTCAAAACTTTTTTTACTAAGGTAGGGACCGAGACCAGGTTGCGCCTTATAGATGACACAATTAACACATTGGTCAATACAATTGGTTTGCCTTGTACATGTATCCTAAATGACCCAATACCCAGAACATCCTAGAAAGTACTAATTCTCATATAAACTCGATGTTCCCCAGGTTTGTATTCCTTCAGATCCATTGCCTCTTCATTGGTCTTTGATATGTGTCGTGTAGCTACTGAGTCTATCCACCAACCTGTCACTGGGTGGTCCAAATATAAGCATTCTGAAATTATGCAGATTATATCCTGCTTCTCTGACTGTCCGTACTGTGGGTTGTTTCCTTTACCTTTCGTTTCGGTAATCCTTTTTATAGTATCCCATCTTTCTGTAGATATGAAAATTTTTACTTTAAAGTTTATGTAAAAACTTAAAGCGAAACTTTCTAATCTACTTGCTTTGTGCGAGCGTGCCAGCTAGTTTACAAAACTAGCAAAGTTTTTGAAAATATACGACTTCTTAGGCGATTGTGGGTAAGCAAACTCTTTTCGCTTTAGACCTTCTTAAATCGATGCTCAAGGGACGATCTAAGCACTTAGGAACTTCAATTTTGAAACAAATATGAACTCCAATTCACGTGAATAGCTGGTGTTTTTGAAAGAACTATAATGTGTACTTTGATTCAAGAACTTGAAATGAACAAGTTTTGAAAAATAGAATATTCTTTTTTTAGGGCTTGTTTCTCGAATAGATCTGAATACCTTACAAACCTCCAAAAATCACCAAAATTTAATTAGGAATTATGATGTAGAGGATCTGTAACACTTTACAGATCTAAAATCGGAACTGTTTTGAATCAAAATTAAATCGGTGAAGGAGGCTTACTCAAGTGCCCAGAACTGTCCTGTTATAGAAATACAGAGGTGAGCCTGTTTCTTAGTGACATGAGTTTCAAATTTAATTATTTTAATATTGTTGAAAAGCTATGAATATCAGCTTTCCAATGCATAAAAAATCAATCAATTTTTACTCCTGCAGACAGAATTATGGGATAAAAACTCAAGCTCTATTTTAGGGAAAACGACTGTGCAGACAGTGAACATATTTTTGTTCGGTTTTGCCCAATTTTACTTACGTGGTTGGACGACCCTAAAATTCTTAAAAATTTTATTTAAGGTGGGTTAATGTGTGTAGAATAAGTGAGCAAAGTTTCATGCAAAAAGGAGCAAGCATCCAAAAATAAAAATTGCTACAATCATCATATGCAAAGATGTTGGAAATACAAATTTCAGTTTTTAAGAATCTAATTATACAAACTCACCCGAAATTAAAATGCAACAACTCTACATTCCCAAATTAAATTGCTAAATGGAAATAAAGAGAAATTATCTTTATAAGCATAAGCATAGAGGGGGTAGAGAATATAGAGTGATTATAGAATATATTGGGGAAGAAGCGCATAAACAAACATATAGAGTGCGTGTGTGTAATAGTGAGAATTTAGCAAATGAAATGTAAAGACATTGAATCTAAGCATTATTACAACATGGGGGGAGGCTGAGTTCCATTAATACAACCCCAAATTAATTGAATTGGAAGAAGAAAGATATAATTAGAATTGAGTAGAGAATGTACTTACACAATTTTGACAAAATAGGCCGGAGATTCAAGAGTGAATCCGGCCACTTGAACTCCTTCTTCTTCCCCCAAACTTTCTTAGCACTTACCCCAAGATAGAAGTCTTTTCTCTCAAAATGCAAGATCCCAAGATGGCAAGATATGGAACCCGCCCCCCCTTGGCCCCTTTTTTAGGCCAAGGGGCTGGTTTCTAGCCCCTTCCATGGGGCGGGTTGGGCCAGCTCCTTCCTTGATCTTGATCCATTTAAGGTTGTCCCCTTGGTGGTGAGTTCGACCAGGCCCATGTGGGCTGGTTCTACTTGGATCAGCCTTGGTCTTGGTTCCACCAAATGCTTCAATTTGACTTGACCGGCCAATGCTATGCTCTTGGCTTATTTGATGAACTTGCAGCTTGACATTTCATAAGCTTGATTCTCTTCATGATAGTATGGATCAACCCTATATGGGCTAGTCCTTAGATGACTTCAATCAAGCTCAACTGAACGTGCCTCTTGTTTGGTCGGTTGCACCATGTTGGCCGACCCATATCAATTCATTTTGGCTTGACCATATGGCTTGATCATTTGGTGATTCTTACAATTTTTCAATCTTGATAGAATGCATTTCATCTTGGCCGTGTATATACACTTGCAATGCTTCTCCTTGATTTGATAAGCTCGGTTTCATTTGTTCTTTGCATTTGAACTTGCCTCTGATAAGAACTTGCCTTGAAATAAAACTTGATTCAACCCGTGATTCCACCCAAATTTGTTCGTGATCTTCATCGACATTCGGATAGGCTTCAATCTCATTTGCCTTATCTGACTCGATCTTTCTTTTGCTTTTTGGAATTGGTCTCAATCTAGACTTTGATCAGGTCTTACCTGCTTATCTGTTTTATTTCGAGATTTATGGGCTTCCTAACTTGAATTTAAAACCTTTATTTTGAAAGATTTCCACAAAGACTTCAACTTTAAAAATTGGGGTTTTTGAGTTTAAAGGTTCATAAAGGCTTTAAATTGATTTTTGAAATTTAGGAGTTTTTAAACACATTTTAAAATTTTGGGTGTTTACACTTTCCACAGTTGAAACACTTGACTCGAGAAGCGATTTCTTGTGATTTCTTAACATTTTGACCGCCTTTCTTTTTATTCTTGCCAAACTTCTTATTTGATTTTTTCTTGTGGTTAGTTTTGGAGCTAGACGCTATCTCATCCTGTACTACTAACAATTTTCTTTCTTGTTTTTGAGAATGTGTTCTTACTCTATTACTAGTTTTAGGGGTAACTCCGAAAGGTTAATCTCAGGCCCTAATCTTAGGACAGTGGTGATCATGTTCTAAGACGGAAGTAGACTGTTTAGTATTGTTGATATCTGCATCGGTTCAAGGATGACTAGTTTTGTTACGGCTAAGTCTCTAGCCATTACATGCATGTGGTTTACATGCTCAACTACATTATTTCCTTCCTTCATTTTGAAGGAGTTGTACTTTTGTAATAACAACTGCATATGTAATTTTGTAGTTGTATCATACTTAGTTGTTATTGAGTCAAACAACTCTTTAGTGGTCTCGTATTCTTTAAAGACCCTAATCAAGTCATCCTCTATATAAGTCAACATGATTGTCCTTGCTATGGTATCATCTTTTAGAAATGTTTTATATATTTCTAGTTGTTGGTCATTCGCGTTTGGGGGTGGTGGGCGCATAGTTTCCTTTAATACGTACTCAATACCTTCAAGTGTTAGAGCAAGAAGGATTTTTCTCTTCCATGTCTGAAAGTTGAGACCGTTCAACTTTTAAGTTTTTGTCAACTCAAACACACATATCTTAGAACTCATTTTTATGTGTTTGACAAAAGTAATAATTAAGCAGTCTACAAAGCAAACCAACACAAAAACAAGAACATACATAGCAGGAATCATGTTAATATGATGCATAATATCAAACAAGTATATTAATGATAATTTCATAAGCTCTTTGGGACAAATTCAAATTTTTTCCCGAAGAGTTTCTGCATTTGTATCCCTTAAATAATACTAAGAACAAAACTGTAATTTTATCTATTTGTCCCCTTCTTGTAATTTTGTAAAAAGCTTAAGGACAAACTTGTAAAATTACTTTTTAGTATTTTTATAAAATTCACAACTGATTGGGATTAAAATCATAATTTTAACCCTCAGGCCAAATCTATACTTTTTCAAAAGTATAGGGGTAAATTTGTCTTTTAACCAGATGACAGAACTGAAATTATCTAAACCGAGAAGGGTAGAAAGGTAAAGTGACAGCACAGTATTTTGTAATTTTCACAAGTTGCCAGAAGATAAAACAAACCTTTTACTCAGTAAGGGCAAAATTGTCTTTTTACCCAAAAATATCTTGATAGAATAGTAATTTTGCCGAATGGTAAAAGTGTAAATAGCTAAAGGCGGTCGGGCAAAATGGACTTTTTAGTCCATTGCTCGAGGCGGTTTTCGAGAAACCGCTAGTTTTTTTTTATTGAGTACAAAAGGAGGAGAGAGAGTGTACAACGTAAAAAAAAAAAAGAAAGAGAGGGGGAGAGAGAGAGAGAAAGGGAGAACAGAGAGAGGGGGAGGGCTCCGACTGCCTTCTCCGGCCTGTTGGCTGCCTTTTTGGTTCAGTTGGTGTTCTCTGGCTTGTTACGGCCTTTGGGGCTCTGTCGGTCATTGCCTTCGCCTCATACTTGGCCTGTTTCGGCCTTTGGGACTGTCGGTTGTCGTCTTTGCCTCAGACCTCGCCTGTTTCGGCCTTTCTCGGCTCTGTCGGCTGTCGCCTTCGCCTCAGACCTAGCCTGTTTCAGCCTTTCTAGGCTCTATGCTCTGTCAAGCGGTCGTCGATGATCCTAACTTCAGACCTGACATTGTTGCTGGATTTTCTCTCTGTTTTTTTTTGGTTTCCTCTTCCTGTCTCGTTGTCCCCTTCTCCTTTTTCTTTTCTTTTCTTTTTCCTCTTTTTTTTTTGCTATGCTTACCTTCTCTTCCTTCTTTTGCAAGATTTTTTAGGCCCTAATACCAATGATGAAACTCAGAGCCTACCTCTACCGGAAGACTCTGTTTCGGTGTTGACGTTGAACTAGATAATCGTCTCTCGGTCGCAGTAGCGGATGCGTGGATTGATGTTGGAGCTGTACAAGGTTTCCTAACAGAGGCTTCTCTTAGGAGATTTGTAATTTCTCATTGTATTTTTCATATATATTTTATATCATTCCTCTGCTCTAGAGAAGAGGCTGCTCCTGATCTCCTAGCTCGCCTGTTGGGTTTTCTTTTTCTGAGCAGTCCGTATCCGGACGATTACTGTGAAATCTGGTAACCGTCCGATGGTTACGGATGGCCCTTATCCGATACCTCTGTGGTAATGGACTGGATGGCCAATCCAACCATTACCATATAAGGTTGCCGAGAATGGTCACCCTATGTGCAACATGGATGGTGTCATTCATACGTGGGAGTTGCTAAAATATTCAGATGCTTCGTAATTTGGTAGTGTCAATGAGTCATGATGACAGTTGGATGAATCAGGCGATAGCTTTGCCTCACATCAGTGTCCAACAGAGACATTACCGCGTCCAATAGGTAATCTACCGAGGTGGGGTGATTTACGTTGCAAAAGCTACTTCATTCACAATCAGGACCCTGGGGACGCAAGCACTTGTTCCGTTGATCCACAAGTGTTCACCGTGTCAGACGACTGGTTGAATTGGTATGTTCAATCAGGTGAAGGAGATTCATGGTTGTGGGTTGGAGACATGCTAGGGATCGCTCGGAAGGTGAAATAACTGGTGAACATCATCAACAGGCACCACCAGGGTCGACGTTAGTTCGGCAGCAGGTCACAAAATCTAATTACTTGAGGGAGCGTTTGATAGCAGGGCCAGGGCCTGAAATACTGGGATTGCAGTCCGACTACATGCTTTCAGGCATCACTCCCCACTATAAAGACAGGTGCCATGGCCCTACTTTTGTACATAAATGGCGTCCCATCCTTTGAAATGGGCCTCAAGTGGTCCAAGCACTAGTGACACCCATTAAGGCAAAATGAGACAAGAAAATACAGGTACTTTGTGAACGTGAAATGAAAATGAGCCGCACCCCAAGAAAATTCTTGCACACGCTACTGGGGCCTCGGGCATGTTATCAAACACGTCTCAAGGGATACGTCTTTAGTGAAACCACTCTAAAGAAGACCTCTAGGCAATTTAAGTCCAAAGATGCTTGCTCACCAAGCATGTTTTCTTGATCCATAACCACAGGTTCTAAATCAGCTTAAGGCTCTTATGGAGATTAAATAATTAACAACTATAACTGGAAAGTTTATATAAGAGTTTTAATGCATGACGAACATTTGAATACAGTGACATGGTTGTTCTTGAAGATTAATTGCCATGAGAGGCTCCAATATGGTAGTCTGGTCTGGTTTCGTTTGATAGTTCCTCGTTTGGGCCCTCAGTCTTGGAACTCGACATTTGTTAAAGAAGAAAATACAGATACACCTAATTAAGTTGATTAGACAATTCACAATGCGAGAGATGCAGGGCCCCAAGAATTAAGCGACTTCATTTGTAAGACATTCATGGTAAGCCATACTCGCTTAGTGGGAGTTCCCAAATGAAGAATATGACACACACACACACACACACACACACACACACACACACACACACACACACACACACACACACATATATATATATATATATAACTTGAGATTGAAGAATATGACATAATTATTTACATGAAACTGAAACCGCGTTGAAAATTATATAAGTTAAATAGCATCACTTGTTCCTTAAGGTTCAGACATCACGCCTTAGAAAATCCACAAGGAAATATGTACAACAGTACATGAAATTGTACATTGATCAGTTAGGAATTTATTAAATGACATCTCTCTCTCTCTCTATGTGTGTGTGTATGTGTGTGTGTGTATATATATATATATATATATATATATATATATATATATATATATATATATATATATATATATATATATATATATATATGCATGTTTGTATGTATACATGACAGACTTTTGGGATCAACTAGCTGGAAGCCTGATGTACGATATGTATAATACAAAGTGGATTTTACAGGGGAGAGACTTGTACATAAAAAAGAGCAGGAATCAGAAGCTATAAACTGTTCGTTTTGTCAAAATTTGCAAAATACAGCTCCCATTATCAGTATTGGCCAAACACGCCAACAACTCCATCCTTTTGTTTCTTATCCGCAATTAGCAGGTAGATATGTATTACTTAATGTGCAAACAACTCTGTTATAAATAATACATAAACACCATCATATTAGCACCACTGTTCAGTGAAGTCACATATGCTGCTGTTGGAGGCTTTTTCAAGATTGAACTAGAGAGCTCTTTGATTTCAATCTCATTGATGCCGCACTCTTTATGGTGATGTGCAGATGTCTTCAAGGCGTGAGTTTCACTGACCTTTAGACGTATTCTCTACCTCCAATATCAGTATGAAGGGTAGCAACAAATTTGAAGACACTTTGACTCACCTTGTACTGGCACAATCAAGTCCTATAGAAAATACTCTACTAATATGATAAGTTTTTGTAATTCTTACTTACGATGGGTTTTCGATATGGTTCACACATTCAGAGGCTACATCGCTAAACATGGTATGCACATAACCATAGTGATTTGGCCTTTTATTTTGAAAACATCTTAAAATCCTTCATCATTTTCAAAATAAATTTGAAATTATCAGCGTATCATATTTTATATTTTTAATAAAGATATCTCATGATTTGAACCTTTATCTAATGAATAGTGGGTTTTAGTCATCCAAATAGGAATCGTGGACAAACTTTGAATCATCAAATCCATATAAACAAGTAGACAATATCCAGTTCCAGGTAAACTAGAACTGGCAATTCCAACCCACTGATTTTGAGTTACCCGAAACCAAGAACCATCCAACAGACGATTCTGGTTCTGGGTTTGGCGGTTCCAGAGTTGTTCCAAATTCGGATCTGATTTAGTTATATAAGGATTAGTGTATAACTATTAAACTATATAAGACTATAAGTTATACAACTACATTACATAACTTATAAGACTATAAGTTATATAAGTAACTTATATAAGACTATAAATAATTTTTAATATAACTATATGAGTTTATAAACTATAACTATAAATAAAATAGTCATTATACATACAACATATGTTGCGTTAAAAAGGATATAGTTACATTATATAAGTTCTTATAAGTTATAAGTTATAAGTACTACATTCATTAATTAGTTTATTCACACATGATATATTACATTACAAAATTTATTAATATATAAGTATACGTACTAGTAAAGTAAGTTATGTAACTATGAAAGTATATATTAATATATATATACATAATGTAATAGTGTAACTATGTAAGTATATAACATATTTCATATATGATATATATAATGTATTGTAATGTATTATGTAATATACATATTTAAGTATTGTATTATATAATAAAATAATAAGATGTTAAACTTAAGTTATAATATTATAAAATATAATAACATCTATGTATAAAAATTCACACAAGATGAAATATATAATAAAAATGAAAAATAATGGGCTTGATCATAATTTACCTATGACTTACTTATGAATTATGCCTCTTACGTATCCTCTTGGATGGAGTGGAATCAAATCCAATGTAGTTCTCTTACCTTTTGCTAGAAACCCCTTACCTAAAGTGATTGACTCTGAACTTAATCATCATTGTCATTCCACGATTGCGTGGGATCAATGTCAATAGTACTCGTACTAGTTTCTCTACTAGTATAATCTTGGTATATATGTTAACGGGTACTTCTTTTTGCTCTTATACTTGATGCCTTGCTCTTATCCAATCATCTAGGCATGCCTGAGCTTTTAAGGTCTCAAGTTGTAAGTTAGAATGATATTCGTCTAATATATTACCCCTTGCACTAAATACTTTCTCTATAACAACAGTGGAGACTGGAACAATAAAAACATCCTTAGCAATTAAAGATAAAATTGGATAAGTAAGTTTATACTCTTGTCACCATTTTAAAACATCTAATTTCTCTCCACCCTCATCTTTTTCAAATTCATAAAAATCATAATGAGTAGCATATAGACCATAAACTCAATCAAATTTGTAGATTTTGACAGCTTTCTAAGTCTAGATTTCAAAATGTGACTAAAAAACTTACCACTAAGCGAAGAAGAAGCATGACTTCCACTACTTTATTCTTCTACTTGTGGAACAAGATGAGATTGCATAAAACTATAATCAACACATAATTAATTAATGTTTAATCTTAAACCATTGATTATACTATTGATATTTTTAATCTTGTTTAATAAAGATCATTATAATAAGTATTAAAAAATAATTCCAAGCCTTCTAATTTTAATCTAGGATCTAATGCAACAACAACTAAACTAATTATTGGAAGATCTATATAATAATTAAGCTATTTTTTGTCATCTCCTGTACAATGTGAGATAAGTAAGAATTAGTACAAAATTGATATAATGCATAAACTACTTCTGAAACTTGATAAACAAATAAATGATAAGTCAGATAGTAAACACTAAATAATACATTTGTAGCATTATTAAAAATAGGAAGGAGATCTAAAAGACAGGTACAAACATCTCCATTAGATTCAAACAAATTCGATTATAGAAAATGAAGGTGCATAAACTCCATTAATAAGTCTCTATAGGGCATAGTCACGGACAATATTTGATAAGTTGAGTTTGAACAATGTCCAACATCCATTAGAAAATTTTGTGGTGTTCTATATTTTTTTTAACAAAAAGTTAACCATTCATTTCTAACATTAGGATAGCTCCAAAGAAAATTAAGTGCCTTTCTAATAGATTGTATTTCATATAATATAATCTTCAAACCATCTTATACATATAGGTTAAGTATACGACAAGCACATCAAATATGAACAAATTTATCCTCTAAAATAGGCTACTATATTCTTTGTAATTCAGAAATAGTACGTGTATTTGCAGCAATATTATCAAGTGAAATTGAAAACTTTTTACAGGATAATTGATACTCTTCAAAAGCTAATTTTAACATATAACAAATATTTTGTGCAGTGTGTGATTTATCAAAATAATATTTTGTAAAAAGATATTTTTGAATTGGCCAACTCTCATCTATACAATGAATAGTAAC
Source organism: Brasenia schreberi (assembly GCA_036023115.1). Lineage (NCBI taxonomy): Eukaryota > Viridiplantae > Streptophyta > Magnoliopsida > Nymphaeales > Cabombaceae > Brasenia > Brasenia schreberi. The sequence continues at coordinate 9,469,865 of JAYKKT010000066.1, forward strand.
ACCCATATATGCATGCAACTGCCGATTATCAATCCATATATCAGTACACAGTGACACGCTACACTCAAATGAATAAAAAAGTATAACTAAATCTTTCTTTTCCTCTTTAGATAATTTATGAATATGTCTACTAATTGATTGCCTAAAAATAGGTATAGCTAAAGGATCATGAGCAGTTTTATATAATCAACGAATCTAAGTTTTTGACCAAAATTAGAAGGAAGTTGTTCTACTAAAACAAAACGTGTAAACTCCTCCCTATCTCGAGTGGAGTTGTAGTCCTAGCAGAAGAACTTTCCTATATAGAAAATTGAGTTTGATGAATATGTAAACCCATTATTGCTGAATGCTTTTTATAACATGATTTCTTAGTGAACCATAACCATCTCTTGATGTAAAATTGAATATCTTATCACAGTAGTTGCACTTCGCTTGATTCATATTGCCTGTTTCATCATATAATTTTACAAAGTGAACTTTAAATAAATCAGGTCTTTGTGGCTTAGCCTTTGGAGGGGGTCCTCTATGTGTAGGTTGTATTTGTTGAACTTCGAGTACCAAAATGGTTTCTTGCACCAATGATATACTAGTACCTGTAGTGTTGGTGCTACCTATATCTATCATGCTTTCTTGATTAGTGGTATTGACATCATAGGTATTTAAGGAAAATGACAACTCCAACTTATGTTCAAAATGACTTTTCCTTTGTTTTTTAGAAGAACCATCATCACAATAAGCCATTTACTTAATAAAAATAACTAAACAAATTAAAAACACTACTATTTATATAACAAGGTTGCAAGAGCAAGAGCGTATGAGTTTTATGATTTTAGATTTGAAATATGTTATTTATAAAACAAAACACTATTCATGAACAACAAAAGGTCGCTCAAATAGTCAACCTGCTAGTACGAAAATATTTAAATTTAAAAATATTGACCAACTACCCATTACTCAAGCACCACATGGCACCTAAGTAAAAGCATAGGATAATGGGCACCAAGTGGTGTAGGTTGTATTTATTGAACTTCGAGTGTTAAATGGTTTACTGCACAAATGATATACTAGTACCTCTACTGTTAGTGCTACCTATAATTTTACAAGTGAATTTTAAATAAATCATGTCCTTGTGGCTTAGCCTTTGGATAACGTTCTCCTTGTGTAGGTTGTATTTGTTGAACTTCCAATGCCGAAATAGTTTTCTGCACAAATGATATACTAGTACCTCTACTGTTGGTGCTACCTATATCTATCATGCTTTCTTGATTAGTGGTGTTGATATCATAGGTCTTTAAGCAAAATAACAACTATGACTTATGTTCAAAACAAATTTTCCTTTGTTTTTGGAACTATAAGAACCGTCACCATGATAAGCCATTTACTTAATAAAAATAACTAAACAAATTAAAAACACTACAATTTATATAACAAGGTTGCAAGAGCAAGAGATAGAGCATGACTACAAGAACAAGAAGAAGCGCAAGGCTACAAGAGCAAGAGCGTGTGAGTTTTATGATTTCATATTTGAAATATGCTATTTATAAAACAAAAACACTATTCATGAACAACAAACGATCATTAAAATAGTTAGCTTGCTAGTACCAAAAATATTTAAATTTAAAATATTAACCAGTTACCCAATACTCATACGCCACATGGCACGTGAGTAAAAGCATGGGACAATGGGTGCCACACAAAGCCCAAGTATTGCCTAGGATAGTGGGTGCCATGTGGTGCCTACTTTACAGCTAGGCCTAGCGAATAAGTGAGCACCACATGGAGCCCGAGTACAAGTTGATATGATAGTCAATGTCACATCAATTGTCATTCAAATATTATATATATATATATATCTTTTAATCACCAAATTTAGGTCAAAACCAAACTCATAAACAACAAACTTTAGATTACAAGTTCATATATGGAACCTATAGTTCGGATCCAACTGCTCAAATTGAAAACAATACGTTGATTTTCACAACAATTCTGATTATGGTTTAGGAACCGGATTCAGTGGTTCCAGGTCAAACCGTCCGGCCGGGTTCGAACCGTCCATGTCAATGAAAAAGTGTCCACAACTTACCTATAAGATGATGACATCAATCATGTTCATAATTTAGTCAACACATTTTAAGTAGTCTTATATTTTAGTATCCATTTCATTAGTGCTGTAAGAGTCCACAAAACGATCCCATTTCATGCTCATATAGGTAAAATCTATAAGTTCCTCCTACAAGAACACTCCAATAGATATCTATAATATGCCTATTAAGAGCAAAGCTTACCTTAGTTTTATCACTTTTATGGGATCAAGTACCTTTTACCTTAGAATGCTTAAGTAGTTGATACTTGCAATCACACTCACAATGCAATTTGACTCGAGGTACTCAAACTTCAAAGTTATTTAAGCATAAGTTGAGCTTCCGCTATAAGTGATTTCATTCATAGAATTGAGACACATCTCAATTGATGCTTTTATTACCATATCTCTTCTCAAACACTTTACCAAAGGATTTGGAGCATTCAATTTTGATCTTATATAAATAATGAAAATAATTTCTTTCTTGATCAAATTACTCATATAGCTATGAGCCTCTTAGGACCTCTTTAGATCTATGTATAATTACCAATTGTGCTCAGGCATTCATGATGGAACATATTTTCAACAAATAGAAAAGGTGGTCTTATTCTTGAATTTTATCGGGCAAGGAGAGTTACTCACAATTATTCCATCTTGTATTATAGCTTATGCATTTTGTCATATATTAGGTAGGAATTTTTTTTTATTGTAGAAAATAACCCACGGTTACATCTCAATTATGAGCTCTCCATTTCTTCAACTTTTCAAATTTTGGATAGGAAGATGGCTTGCCTCGCCTAATTGTAGACCTTCCATGCCTATTCGCAAAGATAGACCAAAAGGAGTGGCTCAATAAAAGTTGAGGCTAAAGTAAAAATTTGATACTATGTAAGATGTTCTATAAATAAAAGGCCACATCACTGTGATTACGTTTACACTATGTACCTTACTTATATGTAGACCATATTTAGCCATGCACGTATGAACCATATTAAGTTAGGAATTTACATCAAAATATTAGATAATTAAGTATCAAATTTTGTAGAAATTAAATAGGCTCACCTAAATTTTATTAGGTATTAAATAATCTCAAGTTTCCAAAAATTAAATGAAACCTTCACCGTGTTTTGTGTTAGGCCAGAAAGAGATGCTCTCTATTAATAGAGGCGTGGGTTAGTATAAAAGGGGCTTCACCTTCTATCGTCCAATTCTTCACCAACTTATTCTTTTTTTTTTAGAAAATTCTACACAATTCTTAGCTACAAACTAAGAATTGCAAGAACCCATCATACTAGTTTAACATTTTGTCCTAGACTTGATTGTGCTAGTACAATACATGTCAAGGGGCCTTCATCATATCCTACATGAATTCACGAGTTCTCTTTGCAGCAGAAGCAACGAATAAGCCTAAAGGTTAGTGAAACTCATGCCTTGAACACATCTGTGCATCACCGTTTTTCTTGTAAAATCTTGTGTAGAGTGCAACATCAATGAGGTTGAAATTTAGATATCGCAGTTCTAATCTCAAAAAAGTATCTACCACCATGCTTATTTTCACCCTTTTGAAAAATAAAAATATGGCTTCTTTGAAGGAGATGAATTTTGAGTTTATTAAGTTGGAATGGTTCGATGGTTGTGACTTCTTTTCTGACAAAGAAAATGCATTTTCTCCTCATTATTTTAAAGGTTACATATGTCCTTACGAGACTAAGACCAAAGAAGGAGGATGAAATCATCGAGCAAACCTATGAAAGGCAAAGTGGGACAATGATGTCAGAAATTCTATTCAACAATTATCAAACTATAGAAAGTGCAAAGGAACTATGAGACAAGGTAGAAGCAAGGTACATAGTTGAAAACTCAACAAGTAAGAAATTTCTAGTTTATTCTTTATCAAGCAAACCTATGAAAGGCAAAGTGAGACAATGATGTCAGAAATTTTATTCGACAATTATCAAACTATAGAAAGTGCAAAGGAACTATGAGACAAGGTAGAAGCAAGGTACATAGTTGAAAACTCAACAAGTAAGAAATTTTTAGTTTATTTCTTTAATAGTTAGAAGATGGTAAATACTAGATCAGTTATGAAAAAATTTCATAAATTAGAAGTAATCTTAAATTGTTTTAAGCAATATAGCATAAACATGGGTGATACCATTATCATGTCCTCTATTATAAACAAACTTTCTCCTTTTGAAAAGATTTAAAAATTCCTGTCAAACACAAGAGAAGAAGATATCTCTCTTAAGCAATTAAGAAATCATCTTAGGTTTGAGGAAGAATGTCACAAGCAAGATAAAGTCAATGATTTAATTAATCAAGAGAAAGCTCATATTATGGAGGAAGGCATGTCTATAACACCCTCAAATGAAAGAAGCCTAGGTTCTCCTAAATCTCGAAGTCACAATGTTAAGGTCACTAAAAATACAAAAAAGAAAGAAAAATGCTATCTTTGTGAAAAGCACGGGTATTAGAAGAGTGAGGTATGAGCAATGCTTTAATTGTTCAAGTTAAATGCAAGGGATTTGTGGAGCTCAAGTTAACGTCAGACGAAGTTCTTACTCTTATGAATGTTTTATATATACTAGATGTAAGAAATAACTTAATGTCATAATTTAATGTTTATTTGAAGTCATAAGTTTATCTTATCAAAAGAATGTTTGTATATTGAAAATGGTTATCTCTGTAATGACAAGTTCAAGTTGAATGTTGTAATAAATAAGAGTAATGTTTCTACTTATATCATTGATTCTTGTGATATTTGGCATTATCATTTTATCATGTTAATTTTAAGAATTTAAATAGTAAAATTTAATTTGACCTAAAATGAATAAAACTGACCAATCATGTATAACTTAAATGCTTACTAAGATAACTAAAATTTCTTTTCTTAAAGTAGAAAGAAGTTTTAAAGTGTTAAACTTGATACATTCTCAAGAAATATTTTGTTATATCTATAGCTGATTGCACTAGATATTATCTCTTGTACTTGATGCATTCTAAAGATAAGGCTTTAGAAAAATTTAAAATTTGTATATTATAAGCTAAACTATAGTATTAAACTCCATCAAATGCTTAAGATCGAGTAGGTTAGATGAGTACTAAATAATCCAAATGATTATGAGTCCACAAGTATTATAAACCAAATGTTAGCTCCTTATTCACCACAATAAATGGTGTGGGTGAACGAAAGAATAAAGTATTAATAGAAATAGTAAATACAATATTTTATTATTTTGGTCTTTCTAATAGTTATTGTGTGAAGCCTTGCTAATCTTTTGTTATACTTTAAATAGTTCTTAATAAGAGCAATAAGGTAAGCCCTTATGAGCTTTAGATTTAAAGAAAGCATAACCTAAACTACTTAAAGCTTTGTATTGTTAGGCAATAGTAAAAGATTTAGAACCTTTAAGGAAGAAACCAGGAGAAAAAGGAACTTAATGTATCTCCTTGGGTATATTTCAAATAGTGAAACATATAGATTCATAATCATTGAATCAAATGACTCCTATTATGTTAATACAATAATTGATTTTAGAGATGAAATCTTTAAGAAGATAGGTTTACCTCAATTTGTAGACTCAAAAGACATATTTATGAAAATAAATCATAAATATGATTCAATACCTAATGAAACCTAAAGAAAGGACATTTGGATGAGAGTTTACAACATTCCTTGTTGAATATGTGACTCTATAATGAGTCAAATACCATTCTACAATATTGATAGTGACCCTAAAACTTATGACGAAACTATGAAGTCTTTAGATGTAGCTGTTTAAAATTAGTAGACTCTCCCCTCCCCCAATCCAAAGCAATTGGTTGCAAATGAATATTTATAAAAGTTGACAAAACTATTGATAAGTTTAAAGTAAGATTAGTTGTTAAAGGATTTACTTAAAAAGAAAGAATTGATTATTTTGATGCATATACGCCATTAGCTTGCATAACCATAATTACAATGCTATTGATATTGGATTTTATTCATAAGCTTGTCATTCACCAAATGAATGTCAAAACTATATTCTTAAACAGTGATTTAGATGAAAAGGTATATACAAGGCAACCCGAAGGATTTGTTATACTGAAGCAAGAACATAACTTCTGCAAGTTAATCAAATCCCTTTATGGTATGAACTAAAGACTTAAGCAACGGCATCAAAAGTTTGATCAAGTAGTTCTTGCTTTCAAAAGTTTATAGTAAATTTTATAATGGAAAATATATTTTGATATATTTATATGTTGATAATATGTTTATTTTTACATGAAAGATATAGGGATAGCATATGAGATCTAAGGATCAAGATAATTAGAGAGTAGTAGTCTAGGGCGATCTCAATCTCATTACATAGAAGGTATTAAAGAAATTTAATCACTTTGATAGTCATCTGAAACTACACCATTTGACTCAAGCATCAAATTATTACCAAATAGTGGTTGTTCGGTTACACAACATAATTATGTATAGATAATTGGATGCTTGATGTATGCTATAGCGTGTACAAGATAAGATATTACATATGTTATTGGTAGGCGAGAAAGTATACAAGCAATCCAACGATTGATAGGGATGTTGTTTCTTTTGCTTCAAAGAAAAAACATGAATTGTTGACTCTCTGTGGCTGCCGAGTTTATTGTATTAGTTACAACAGGAAAGGAAGCAAAATGACTAAGAAACTTTTTTCATGACATATCATTATGATCAAAGTCTATGACACCGATATCAACAAATTATGACAATCAAAGTACCCCGTAAAGGTGTATTGTCATGTATGTAATAGGAAATCTAGACATTAGTTTGTAGTGGTACTTGCAGTTCCCAATTTTCATCACGCTTAGTGCGGGCACCACTTGTGTCATGGAACGACTAGTTCCTTGTTTGCAACTCACATGGAACTAACATCACAATTTAATTTTACTATTAATATGCTTTCTTGTATTTGTTTGTGAACCACAAATGACTTCATAACTTAACATTCTGAACACATATTGTAATAGGTCTAGACCCAAATCCACACTAGATATCAAAATGTAAAAAAGAAAAAATAAAAAATAAAAAATAAAAAAGTGAAAATGAAGTTCTTTTAGATAAGGAAAGCCTATTAATATTGTAATGAAGTTCTTTTAGACTATTAATATGGACAATCACCCAAATTCACACTAGATTCATCTTTTCAATTATGATGGTATCCACACTATTAATATTGGAAATCCTTCTTTAATTCTATTTGTTTTTCCAATAACTGGGTGATTGTCCCGTAGCATGGAGGATACCATCATAATTGAAAAGATGAATCTATGTACTATCTGTACCCATCATATAGGTATTGAAAAGATGAATCCATGTACTACCTATTCAAGCCTTACCATAGTCAAGATCGGTCATACTTTTATCAAAAGTTGGTTAGGGTTAGGTTTTCTTTTGACCATCACTATTCTCTATGATTTTTCTTGCAACCTAGTAGTTGGCCAATGGTGCTAAGGGTACCAAAGGGTAGGACTTTATGAGATCTTTCTAACAAGTATATATTTTCTTGATTTGGTGGCCAAAATAGGTTGGTAGAGTCAAAATACACAAATGGAAGGAGGACCCCGACTCGGCAATGATGAAATCATTAGGGTCGAGTTGATCCTAACCAGTTCGGTCCTGCTAGGATGGGTCTAGGTCTATTCAGTCCCCTGATCTAGAGTTGGATCTAGTTCCTTTTAAACTAGATGTGTCCAGCCTTATATGTCTGTGCTAGTATGTCAGACTCAATAGAGAATGTGCCATGTCATGTGTCCCTTGTCATATCAAGAGATGAATTACATCAAGATCATATCAGCATCCAGTTCAAATCAATTTCAGTTTGTGTTCGGGTTAGGTTTAAGTCAATTGCTGACAATTAAGTTCTTTGGTTACCGGATACTATTTTGGGGTTTTCTTAGGCCATTCATTGTTTGATTCAAGGTCATTTGAAGCATCAAACTCGTGAAAGAGTGAACTTGAATACTATGAGGATTTTATTTATGCTAGATGATTAGATTAAGGGTTAAAATTGAATATAGGAGCTTTTAGTCGGAGTTGATTAGACTATTTAGGGATTTTGAAGTTGTTCAGGCTTTGATTTGCATGCAGTTTGAATCATTGGTCTTGTTTTTAAATGAGATATATATTGATGTTAATTTTATGCTTAAATAGATATTAAATGAGATGAATTGGTGATATCACATGCAGATCATGGTACCCGATATTTATTTGAATACTAATAAGTGATCGGATTGAGATAGGAGATATGCTTTCTCAATAGGACCATGCTAAGGGTTGTTTTGAGATATTGTTAATAATGTTCATGTTTCATATGGTTTGCTACTGCTTCAAAAGTAATGAGTTGTTTATAATATTTTCAAAATTGTTTATAGATGAACAAGTTTGATAACAATCATGATTATATGTGTTATTGGTTGTGTGAGAGTGATGGTGTATGATGATTAAAATGAATATGCTTTTATTATGAAAGACTTGTGTATATTGTGTTGGAACTTGTGAATGGGTTATATGTTCGGTAAACATGGATAACAAAGAGGATTAAAAACTTAATTGCGTGAAAATACTGTTCACATTGTGTTTGCTTGTTGTGTAGGGTTTGTGGAGATTTGGTTGTATAAGGAGCCCTTGGACGTTTTTCCAAGGGATTGAGTGTGAGTTCTCGGGTACCCTAATCATACATGTGGACAACATAATATACCCAAGGACCGTTGGCAAGATTCGAGCGACTTGTGTAGTCTTGATTTTTGTACTATTTGAGCCATAATCACCAGAATTAATTAAGATATTTGTGCATGAATGTGTGGAGTGAGTACATGTAGACGTGGATGTGTGCGTACTTGTAGATTTTATTTTTGAATGATAAATTGTGGTGGTATTTACTTGTTTTGATAATTGTGAATATTCATTGATGTTTCAAATTTGCATGCTTTTAGTTCGTCTTGATGTGCTCATCTCACGATTTTATTATTTTATAGGTCAATATGCTCGTAGAGACTTTGGTTGAGGTTTTCTAGGTTGATTTGGCAAAATGATCACATATAAGATTGAGCGAGGTGGTTGTAGAAGGGGTTGTTTATAATTAATGTAAATGGTAGACTTAATTTATAATTTTATAATATGTAAATTGACTTTTTAGATATCATAAAATTTCCTGATAATGAAATTTTGGAGGACTTATTGTATATATTTAGATAATTCTATAGCATCTCACACCTCAAGATCGTAGGAAGTTATCTTTCTCCGTGAGGTTTACATAGACAGACGGATCAGGTTGAGGGTTGATCGAGGGATGGCCTGCGAACCCAGGGTGCGACATATATAGACTTTGGTCGTGACTGCAATTTAACATTTCTAACATAGAAAGCCATGTTTGGTTCAGATGATTTTAGAGCATATGGTAGCAAAAACTTTGAGACTATAGTGGCAAGAGCAATGACCTTGTTACGTGAAGTTCCAAATAAAGCACCAACCATGTAGGAGAGAGACGAAGGTGATCCTTTTCCATTATCTTCTGCTCTTAAGAGGAGAGTTTAATACAACTTTGATGCGCTGATCCTTTGCCAACTTAATTTCATTCAACTTTGACTAGTATAAGGTGAGAGATGTTTCAGAATGCTCAATGTAACAGGAAACAAGCTTTGCATCAAGTGGTTCCACACAAAATGATGTTATTTTAAATCATTTTCATGGTTTGTGTGACGTTAGAATCTGCAGCTCTCAGGAAGCTGCAAGCACACGAAGTCAGATGATTTAAATAAGTTTTTTACAGCTATGACGGGTAACATCAGAAACTCTCAACACGTTTAAATAAGTTTTTTACAGCTATGATGGGTCACACGAACTCCCACTAGCTTTGACATGTCAATAGTTAATGTTAAGAAAGCAAGAAGCCCAGAATTTTGAGTGCGTTCAATTACGAGGTTAGTGCCCACCATGATAGCAGATAATGTATAGTTTCCCTCTCTTGTGAGCTCTTGTAACTCGTTAGAAATTTCCTTTAGTCAACTCGTGCTTCATTTCAATCAGCTACCGCACATATCTTCATCACCACCTTCCCAGCAAGAACTTGGAGACATCTCCTAGAGTAAACTAATTATATATATATATATATATATATATATATAGAGAGAGAGAGAGAGAGAGAGAGAAACTTGATATGCTAATATATCCATACAAATCTCCACTACCTTATGAATGGTTGAAGTTGAAGAACAAAAACCAAAAGGTTTTACATGTTTATGTGATTAAAAATAACTTTTTGTTTTTAAATCTTAATCATCCATCTCACTGAGGTTTGTATGGATAAGGTATCGTATCAAGTTTCTAGAGTATACCCTAAAAGAAGATTGGTACATATATACACACATACAAATATATACTGTGTATGAACGCATATATGTGGAGAGAGCGAGAGAGGCGTAGGGGTTTTCTTGTCACCCTTTGTAGTATGTCTGAATTTTTCTTAGTGAGTTTCTGCTTACTGCGGTCAGAATAAATCCATTTGCAGAAGATAAGCAGCACGAGAGAGAGAGAGTATGGAAAGGAAGGTAGAAGGGTTTCCCTTGTTCATGCAGCAGTTTGTAGGCCTCCTGAAGAAGTTTCTGCTGTCATGGAGGCAGAAGAGATCCAGCGGCCTTGTGCTCATGTCATCCTTCATCTTCATCTTCATCATCTTTTGCACGCAGGACGCCTACAAATCAAGAATGCACTCCACTACCTTTTATGACAATGTGCTTGACCCTCTTCCTTTAGTCTCTCCACCCATTCCTCAATGTGAAGACCGCAAATTTCAAAGCAAGCTCTAAACAATGGCCTAGGGCAACAACAGTATCAAGACATAGAAATAAACTCCAACTGACGCATTGATAAAGCAGATAAAGGGATTACATAGTATCATTGAATCAGTGAATAGTTGCATTAGAATAGTCTTCTCTATCATATGGCGTGTAATAAGTTGAATTTTGGGGGCATTTCACGAACTATAGAAAGAGAGAACCTTTATAGAAGAGAAAACTTGGATATATTGTTAAATTTTCAGTTAAAATTGATTGGTGCAGGTGAAATCGTTTAGAACACTAACCGAAGTTGATGAATGTCTGGAGAGCAATCCCATGCATTGCCCTGGGGAGCTACACCTTTTCGAACGGAACTCGACAGTCGTTAGTTATGGAATTCAGACAAACTCGACTATTGTGGCTGATCGATGGAACTGAGGACCCAACGTTCAAGTTCCAAATCCCGCTTCAAATTGCTGCAGAGCGTGAGATAGCCCGGTCACTTATAGGAGGTACATTTGCAGTATCCTTAACCGATATGATTATGTTAATTAACAGTCCGCAGTTAGCTAGTTTAGTACGTTTGAGATATAGAAAATTCAAGGACGTTCCTGATCGTTTAACTCATATATATATAAACGTGTGTGTATGTCTATACATACATATATGTATGTATGTATATGTACGTATTGTGCGCATATATAATATATATGGTAAAGACCTGAACGAGGAACGACGGTTTGTTCCTAATTACTACTTGTTCCTCACAACATGCTTCATTCAATGTCAACATAAACTATGTAAGAGTGTCCTAGTTCTTGCTTGTTCGTTGAAACCTTTAAAATTAACTCTTAGCTAGAGAGATAGTACGGCTTATTTTTATTGAAAAATAAAATATTGACGCCTAGTTAATTTGGCTATGAAGATGAAAGCTTCAGCTGGACTGTTGGGCTGAAAGAATTTGCACACCCAGCATTAGGCATTTTCTCTGCTATTGGGAATTCAGTGGTATTTTTCCTTTCTGCGGCACTCTTCGGCTTTCAGTTTCAGATGAGCAGTTTGATTGCTGAAAAAGATCTCAAACTTCGTCAGGTATGGGCTTACCAAGCTTGCTGTTAGCATGAATTGTTACATATCTCCAACATATTGTTGTTTGATGTAGTGAATGTGCATATCTTTAGTTGAAATATGAGCTACATGCTTCTATATTTTGTGTGTGTGTGTGAGAGAGAGAGAGAGGGAGTATGCCTGCTTGCTAGACCTTGAAATTTTAATTTGTTATCATGAATGCTAACCTTGGCCAGTTTACCACAACGCAGGCACTCACCATCATGGGTCTCTACGATTCTGCCTACTGGGCTTCTTGGCTAGTGTGGGAAATCTGCCTCACACTTTTGTCATCTCTTCTTCTCGTACTTTTCGGCATGATGTTTCAACTGATGTTTTTTCTCAAGAACAGTTTTGGAATTGTATTCCTTCTGTTCTTTTTCCAGCTCAATATGGTAAGCTCGTTCTGATACTCTTTTGGCAGAATCCGATTCTTTGAGCTTTTAACCATCTATGCCTATCACTGGTATGGAAATGAAAACAGTTCATTAGTAGTAGACACTACTTCCACTATCAATTTCACCTGTATGATTTGTTATATGCACACTACTGTTGTTGAATTAATATTAAGACAGATTGCATCGAAAGTTGGCCAACTTTATTCATCCATGACCTAAGGAAAGGAACAACTATGCCATTTTTGTTCAATCAGTACGTACTCAGCTTCTTACATGAGCATACGTTCTCCGCAGATTGGCCTTGCTATGTACAATTATAAACAAGTTATCCTCAGCTAATACCCCAGGTTTATACATCCGTATACTTGGATTTTTGACTCAGTACGCAATAAAAGTTAACATATTTTGAGGTTATAAATAAAACATCCCCCACACTATGTGCATTCTTCTGGACTTAAGTGAGGTGGTCTCAATAGACCTCTTGTGAAGTCAGCAGCAGCATAGCATGTAAGCTGAACATCCTGATCAAGAGCAGGTTTCAGTTCAATAATCTATACATTGTCCATGCATGCTGTAAAGACACTAAAATTGTCCTCTTTAAAGTTGTGCTTCTTCGATTGAATTTGGTTTGAGTGAGGGCATTCTTCACAAAAGAGTTTATGCATGCAGCCTATAAGTTGTCGGTGGCCACTATCGGCCCCAATAACAACAACAAACATGAAATGCGAGAAGAAGGGCCCTCTTTCCAGATTTGATGTGTTACCTTCTTTGAAAAAGTTACAAGCATCTCTCATATCAATATAAAATGGCATTAATTTAGAGAGAAAAACTCGGAACAAGAAAAGAAGTATTTATACAATGAAAAACAAAAAATAGAATACAACTAAAAAAAACAATCTTCTTGAGAAAACCCTGTGCTGGGAACCGAAAACCACTCTTCCCTTTCTGCTTTACGCTCTTCTTCTTCTCCTACTCTCTTGCAGGGACACCACTTATGTATCTTCCAAAATGATGTTGAGGACTGTCAAGCTAGAGGTGGAAGCATCTTGAGTCAATATTGGTATCAGAGTTATTTGTGAGGCCTCTGCAACTCCCTAAGGTATGCAATTATTGTAGTAAAGAAAAGGGAGATGAAAATGATGCCGAAAAGTTTTTTCGGTGTAAGTTTCTATTTATTAAAAATACATAAAGGAGGGTTAGAAGAATTCCCTAAGACATACGATAGTTGGAAGCAGTTTTTTCAGTAATGGCTTGAAGTTAATAACCGAGAGAGACAGTGGTTTATCTCTCTTCTTAACAAAAACAGAGAAGTGGGAGATGAATGAAAGAAATAGGCAATATGAATGATGTTGAGGGAAGAAACAAGCGGCAAGAGTGATGATGAGGAAAGAAACAGGCAGTAGAAGCTGCAAACAGAGGAAGAAGAGACTTCATGAGGCTAGTTGCCCTGCTCTCTCTCCCACTTCTCCTTCTCCGATTCTCCCTCTTCTCCTTATCCGTCCCCTTTGGTTCTCTCTCTAGAAACGTCTCTCTCTATAACAGGATGGCAAACAAAATAAATTCTTTAGGACCTTTTTTATGTAATGAGCTTGAGAAAGAGATAAGTTATCTCCAATTCTAATCACCTTTATCCCTAGAATAATATATGTTACACCTAAATCTTTCATATGAAAGTTACTCGATAAAAATTTCTTAGCATTTTCTGTTTTAAATAAATAGATACAAAAAATAAGCATATCATCCATATATAAACAAATAATAACACATTTTTTATTATGAAATTTGAAATACACACTTATCAGACTCATTTATTTTATATCTAATGGCAAGCACAACTTGATCAAACTTTTTGTGCCATTGCGTAGGGGCATGCTTCAAACCATATAATAATTTAATTAACTTACATACTTTATATTCTTTACTAGAAGTTACAATACCTTAAGGTTATTACATATATACCTCTTAATTCACCAAAAAAATACAAATTTAACATATATTTTGTGAATAACACACTTACTACTCAACCATCCTTTTCTTTTTACTCCTTTCAATGAACTCTATTTATATTACTATTAGTTCCAACTTGACCTTAATCATGTTTATCCTCACTTAGACGGATACATCATTCAAGTCTAAGAGTTGAGTTAAACCAATCTTCTTGAAAAACAACATCACTTGATATAATTATTGTATTAATTTGGTATAAGTCATTCGATTCAATTATCGTAAATCTATATGCCATTCTAATTTTGGCATATCCGAGGAAGATGTGTCTAATTATGTGAAACTGGGTCGGTTGATCTGGAACTAGAAGGTAATCGGTTTGGTCCCCATATTAAATCAGTGAAACAAAAAGTTGGTCGGTTGGACCATGAACCGAGAACCTAAAACTAGCTGGTTCTATAAAGATCATCTTTCACTTTTTTTGAAATTTGGTTATTATCTATTTACTTTTGTTGTCTCTTTTATTTATATCCACTACAATTTTGCAAAATCGCGAGTGGTAAATTACCCAAGATAGTGGTTTCATGGAAACCTCCTCGGACAGCGGATTGAAATGATCGTTTTGCCCATGTACAAAATTAAAAAACATGAAAATACTATGAGAAAATTATGATAATGTCTAGATATTTTCAAATTAAAAGATTTTTTACACCTGTAGTGATAAAATGTCATTTTTGCCCTCTAATAGTTTGTAAAACTATAAAATACAAGGTTATAATTTTATGATTTTGTCCCTGTCAATATGTCGATTTACAGGATCCGGTATTCAGGTGTTTTTATCAAACAATCCATGATTGCTTATCAAATTATCGGGTATACCACCTGAGAAAAATAACTTTTTGCCCATTTACTTTCTGCAAAATACCGTGAGTTAGTTTTACTATTCTATCCCTATTTTTTTGATACTTTCAAAAAGGTATATGTTTATTATATAAACTATTGTTTAGTACCTAGAAATATTTACAGTTCAGTACTTAGATATTGTGGATACTGTATTTATGTGTCTCGCTATTTTTATTGCTAATTCTTCAAGAATTATGTCTATTCATCTTATGCTTGTTTTATATTTTCTATTTAAAATTATACATACCCTCTACTTGTTGTCTGAGCCAAATCATTAAAAATAACTTCCAAAATCTGTGTTTCTGAATTGGGAAAGATAAAAAAATTAAATGGCCTAAATTTTCAAAAATTGAAAGAAAGAATCACATTGGCCCTAACTTTAGAGGGAGTTGATTATCTACTCAAGGAAACAATAATACCCCTTACTCCAGTAAGAAACAGACAAGTATATGATATTTTTAAAGGATATATTATAGCCATGACTATAACGTTAACCTACATGGAAGATGACTTGATTAGGGTCTTTGAAGAGTTTGAGATAACTAAAGAATTATTTCTCTTTGACTACAAAATATGATAATACAACTAAGTTGCATGTTCAACTACTTTTTCAAAAATATAATTCTTATAAAATAAAAGAAGGTGATAATGTAGTTGAACATATTAACCAAATGATGGCAATCATTAGGGACTTAGCTGTATCGAAATCAATCATCCCTAAACCAATGCAAATATCCACAATTCTAAACAATATTTTTCTTTCCTAGAATATGGTAACCAATACTTAGATTTGGACAAGATTTTACCTTTGTTGAACTCTCATTAAAATAGCAATTGAACAAGAATATATAAAAAAAAATAAAAGAGAAAGATTGTTAGTTGCTGAAGATGATTTAGAGTCAAACTCCAAAAATAATCAGAATAAGAAAAATAAATAAGAGATTTAGTAAGAATAATAATAAGAAGGGCGGTTAAATTTCTAAGAAATGATAAGAATTTACTTATCACATAAAGTGTTTCAATTGTTATAAAATGGGACACCATAAATGGGGTTGTCGCAACAAGAAGAACGGTGAGAACAACCAACAATGTAGCCCAATAAGGAACCAACACATAATTGGCATCATTTCTAAGTGCCTCTATATAGATCGCCTCGTAACTGGTTGGTGGATCGACTCTACACCAACCTGACATATCTTAAAGAGCAAAGAAGGAACGATGGATTTGAAGGAATACAAACCTGACAAGCATTGGATTTTATGGGTAATAATACTTTTTTCTAATGTTCTTATGGTTGGGTCCTTTAGAGTCTTTCTACAATGCACACCAATTGTACTTACTCATGTATTAATTGTGCTCACTATCAAGCGTAATCTTATATCGGCTCCTACCTTGGTAAAAAAAGGGTTTGAGATTAGATTTGTCCCTAGCAAAGTTACTATAAGAAAACATGGTAGGATAACTTTTTTTGGTTTATTTGATGCTTGTATGGTTTGTTTAAACTAAATATAAATGAAAATGAAAGTTCTTCTCCTCATATTGATTGTGTCTATGAAATTGATGTGAGTATATAACATAAATGCTTGGGGTATATAAGTTTCAACAAGTTGAGAAAGTTAATCAACTTTAACTTATTATTGCTTAGTTTTCATAAAAACACTTTTAATTGTGAGGCCTATATACAAGAGAAAATGACCAAAAAATTATTTTTTAAAGAAATAATTAGGACAACAACCATATTAGAGATTATTCACACCAATATATGTGGACCTTTCAAGGTAAGTCCTCATCGTGGGATTGTATATTTTATAACCTTTATCAATAATTATTTGAAATATATATGTATCTTGGCACATAAATCTGAGACACTTGAGATATTTAAAGAATATAAGAAAAAAGTTTAGAATCAATTAGTAAAGACAATCAAAGTCTTAAGGTCACCCTGAGGTGACAAATACACCTATACTGAATTCTTGGAATACTATAAAGACTTTGTAATTGCAAAATAAAATATCATGCCTAGAACACCTCAATAAAATAGTATAGTAGAGAGAGATAAACGAACCTTATTGAATATAACTAGGTCCATGTTAATAGATGTTTCTCTACCTAGGATATTTTGGGGAGAAGCGATAAGTACAACAATATATGTACTAAATAGAGTTTTATGTAAGGTTGTATTCTCTACACCATATGATATGTGGTTTGAAAAAAAAACAGATTTGGGTCATCTCAAGAGGTGAGAATCTATCGCGCACGTGATGATCCTTTATCAATTTAGAGATAAACTAGACAACAAGTCCTTAAGATATATATTTATTGGATATCCTAAAGATTCTAAGAGATATCAGTTTCATCACAAGGATCATAGATTAATAGAAAGGAAAGATGTTGAATTCTTAGAGAGGACTAAGAATGACATCCCGAAGAATGACGATGAATGTGTTGATGATCTAATAAATATGAATCCATCATCATTTGAACCCATAAATAATGATGATTCTTCTAAACAAACTGAAATTTTAAGTGGACATAAAAGACTTAGGGTCACTCCATCTTAGTTAAAAGATTATCACACTTATCCTACAGAGGAAGTATGTAATTCAGTAGATTTAGATGAGCTTACTTATAACTTGACTGATCAGTATACTATCAACTCATCTGAATCGTCAGACTAGAAAAAATCATGGATGAGAAAATTGAATCCATTAAGAAAAATCAAGTTTAGGAACTGGTAGATTTTTCAAAAAAAGGAAAGTTATAGGTTGTAAATGGATTCTAAAAAGAAGTACAAAGTCGATGTGACTATCGACAAGTTAAATGCCAGGTTGGTTTTAAAGGGATTCTTGCAAAAAGAGATGATAGATTATGTTGAAACATATTCTTGTATTACGAAATTTGCATCCATTAGAATTATTCTTGCTATTTTGACATATTATGATCTAGACTTAAATTAGTTACATGTAAAGATTGCTTTTTTAAATGGAGATTTAGAGAAAATCATTTATATGCAATAGTCAGAAGGGTATGTTATTAAAAGTAAGGAAGGTAAAGTGTATAGGTTAGGAAAATCCCAATATAGCCTTAAACAGTTACCTCGTGAATGGTATTTGTCCTTTCAAAATACCATTCTAGAACTTGGATTTGTGGTTAATGAACTTGACCACTATGTATATATTTGAAATAGTGTGTATATATTCGAAATAGTGGGAGCCACTTTGTTATTCCATCTTATATGTAGATGACATTGTTGACTGGGAATGATATTGAGATGATTATCAAAACCATGTCATGGTTAAACTCAAGGTTCGAAATGAAGGATATGGGAGAGGCATCCTATGTTCTAGGGATAAAGATTTTTAGTGATAGAGGATCTAGCCTTTTATGCTTGAGTCAAGAGAGATTGATATTGATTATATCCTCAAGAAGTTTAAAATGGGTGAGTGTAAGCCTGCAGTTACACCCATTGCGAAAAGGTTAAGTAAGGTTGATTGCCCCGGTAAGGCAGAGAACAAGCCTAATGTTTTTTATGCATAAGTTGTAAGTAGCTTGATGTATGTGATACTTTATAGAAGAACCAGTTTTATTGTTGATCTTATGAGTAGATATCAAAGTACTCCTGGTTGATAACATTGGATAACTGTGAAAAAAGACTTGAAAATGTGTTTTCAAACAGATAAACTGAAAGTGGTTGGATATTCATATACTGACTTTGCAGGAAGCAAACATTACAACAAGTCAACATCCGATCAAATATTTTTATTTGGAGGTGTGATGTTTCTTGAACGACCACAAAAGTGTTGGAAAGTAACAATAAAGAATGATCTAGCTTATTGTGAGTTAATTGCTAGCATGACACATGATAGAACTATGTGGAAACAAAGAATCCATGTAGCCGACCCCGTCTAGTATGGGAAAAGGCTTAGTTGTTGTTTGTTAGGTGTGATGTTTCTTGAGCTTACAAGAAATAGGGTTGTGTAACATTGCATACACAAGAAGCTGAGTATATTGCTTGTAATATAGTTGCTACGAGTGCCGTTTGGATAAACTGTTTCATATGTGTTCTGAAGTTGGACATAGCCAACGAGCTAGTTGTTATTTATTGTAACAACAATGCACCAATTACTCTTATTAAGAGTGGAGTTGATAGCTCAAGAAGCAAGCATATAATGATTAAATATCACTATATTTATGATATGCTAAAATGAAATGAAATGCCTATTGTTGATATATTAGTTGACCTCTTGACAAAAGGTATCTCAAAAGAACTTTTTACTAAACAGGTGACTCATATTGGTTTGAGATACGTAGTATAAGTGTAGAAATATACTTTGTTGATTGTTATGTAGGTATAACATATTAATTATGAAAAAAGTGTATAACTGGTAAAGTTACAATTTACTTGAAATTAGATAAATGATACAACTTGAGAAAACCTTGATGAATATGAAATCACTCTAACAAAAAGCCCCCAGAGGAAACCTCACAAGAAAAAGCCAAATATTTATAGAATAAAAAATAAAAAATAGAATACACTCAAAACCTTCGTTAAAAAAACCCTCTATCGGTAACCGGAAACCACTCTCCCCTTTGTGTTTTACGCTCTTCTTTTTCTTCTCCTACTCCCTTGATGGATAGTGCTTCCCCATCTTCGAGAGTGCTGCTGAGGACTACCCGTGGTTCAGGTGAAAGCATCTCGGGTCAACACAGCCAACAACAACTGCGGTCGCTAGGGTGGTTATTCTTCCCTCCAAATCTTCTTTCTCAAGCACTTAAATTGCTTGGAGATGCAACAGCCACCTCTCTTGATGAAGGAATGAATGGTCTCAATGTGCAAAATGCCCAGCAGCAGATCCTGACCGTTCATTAATCATAGTAATACATTTTTAAATTTTTATGCTATCTTTTTCATAGTCAATATCTAGTACAAGTATTTTCTTTAAAAGTAAAGATCTATTAAGAACATTAAAAACAATAATGAAATGAGTATAGGAAGGATGGGATTTGTTGGTCTTCCCTCTAAATGAGAATAACTTGAATACGTATCTTACACAAGGGAGTTTCAGATACAGCATCGGATGGGGAGTTTGTAATGTGAGGGAATAGCTGTGAACTTTGTGAGAGTAAACCAGTCATCAAAATACTATATTGTGGTTCTTAATCGTTCTAAGGGTATCACTATATAACACATCTGAGCTAAGGCGTTGCCAAATGTACTCGAGTGTATGCGTTTCCTGCATCGTGTTCACCAGACGCAAGCACTTGTTAACTTTATATCAGTGAGCACTCAGGATGGCATTCTGAAATGGCTTGCATCAACGTTTTTTCTGTGGCTTATTCTTGCCATGTACTTTGAGAATGTCCTTCCAAATTCATATGGTGTGAGAAAGCCTTGCTTTTACTTTCTGAAACCGTCCTACTGGACAGCAAGTGGAAGCAAAACAATAGGTAATTAAGCTTATTCTGTCTTGCTTATTCTTAACTTTGTGATTCATGCTTCAAAAGATATTGCTGTTTTTATGTATTCAATTGGAGCAAAGACCCCAATCTTTAAAAAATCTGAGGGAAGACATGAACCACATGTGACAAGAAAATGTTACCACTATTGTGAAGCTTGATGAATTTGATGTGATCTTATTTAACAACAATAGTTTGATTCACTACAACCTTTCTTGGTGGAGTTTGTTTCGTACGCAATGTATACCATTTTCTTGTTCGTTTCATCTTCTATTTCCAGAGGGTGGTATTTGCAGCTGATGATGAAAATCCAGATGATGAGGATGTTATTGCGGAAGAAGAAGCAGTGAGACAACAAATAAGTGATGCAGTTGATCCAAATTTGGCCGCCCAAGTCCGTGGACTTAGAAAGACTTATCCCGGTAAAAGGGGTGGTTGCTTTGAGTGCAAAAGTTCTCCAGCATACCATGCTCTTAAGGTACACGTTCAACTTGATAATATTATGATTCTCCAGCTAATTCGTAGATATCTGAGTTATCTTTTCCATGCGAGTGTTATTATACACTCAGGTTAGGTTTCATGATCGGTCTATCATGTCGATACTTCATTGCAATTACTTGCTAAATATCAATATACGGTATTTCCGTTTCACTTTGGAGAGGAAATTATTTCCCATGTTAGATGATGCTTCGATCAAGTGTTAAATCAAGTCATTAAGTCTTTTATCTTTAAACCATAAACTAATAAATCCATTTCCTTCAATATTGTGGTTATATCTTGGCCTAGATGTCTGTAATCTAAGGGAATTTCTAACAAAAAGCTTCCATTGCTCTCATACGTTGTTTGAAAGTTCCTTTCAGGATCTGTGGTTGAACATTGCAAAAGATCAACTGTTTTGCCTCCTAGGACCCAATGGAGCAGGCAAAACCACTGTAATTAATTGCTTAACAGGTAATACACCAGTGACTAGTGGCGATGGTAATGTCTAATTTTTGGTTGCTCACAGACTTCTGCTTGATAAATTGATATTCAAAGTTGGCATTAAGAGTGATTCATGAATGCCATTACTTGTATACGGATATTCCATTCTGTACGATAGGTGTTTGTCCTCAGGTTATTCCTCTTCCATTCTGCACGATGTTCAGTGTTGATATTCTATGCTAGAAATACTTCTACCCATGAATGTGCATATGATCTGAAAGACTTTTATCTTCTCCAGTTTGATGTATTATGGGACACCCTATCAGCGCAAGAGCACCTGGAAATCTTTGCTAGAATTAAAGGCCTGCCTCCTGCTGCAGTAAAATCGGTATGAATCAATCCCTTGATGTCTTAGTAAATCTATCATATAACTTTCTGGTGTTTGTTTCTGCAGGCTGTAGAAACTTCACTAACAGAAGTTAAGCTTACTGATTCCCCCAAATTTATAGTTAAGAGGTTTAGTGGTGGGATGAAACGCCAGCTTAGTGTAGCTATAGCACTCATTGGGGACCCCAAGTTGCTTTTTCTTGATGAACCGGTAAAATTATATTTCAGATTCATCATCCATTAGTACAGGAATGTGAATGGGCTCAGTTTTTAATTTACGCCTGCAGTTACATATCTTTATAAATCCCATAGGCATGCATAAAACAAATGCATCTTATTAATATGGAAGTTGAAGAATAGTTGCACTTCAAATATAAATTAGTTGTTTGTGACATATTGCCAAAGTGTAGCACCTCAAAAGCTTAATCAACACAGGACATTTTGAGGGGTTGGTTGACTATTTAAATTATTTTAAAGTAAAATATTTTACCTGGGATGGTCACTCACTGTGCAGCCAAGTCAAACTAAAATTTTTCCATAGTTAAACTGCCCAAGGGTCTTCAAAAAGCTAAATCAGAATGGAACAGCTCTCACATGTCAATAAGGCTTCATTTTAGTTAACATGATAAATCATGCTCTACACATTTTTAATCTGTTGGCATCCATTTTGTAGCTCCTTTTAACTACAATAAGTCATATTTCTAATTCTGCAATCATCCTTTATACGCATACTACTGGAATGGATCCCAATTGTAGGAGACATATATGGGATATCATAGATGAAGCAAAGAAAGGTGCAATCATCTTGACCACACTCAATGGAGGAAGCTGACATATTGGGTGACAGAATAACTATTAAGGCAAGAGGAAAGTTGCGCTGCATAGGAACCTCAATAAGGTTGAAATCGTGCTTCGGTGCAACCTATGTTGTCACAGTAAGTTCATAAGGAGGTGGTCCTCATAACCCACGGAATGATACTGAAGACTCCATTCAGAGTGAGCCACAGCATGATCTTGTCAAGCAATTTTTCAAGGACGTAAGATTGATTTGACACAATTATTCTTTTCCTTGTAGCTTATGTGAAAATTCTATCCACCTCATTAACTGATTTGCAGAGGCTCGATGTAGTGCCACAAGAGGAGAACAAGGCCTTACTGACTTTCATCATCCCTCACGAAAAGGAAGCACTACTACAATTACAACTACAACTAAGCCTTTTCCCATACTAGATGGGGTCAGCTACATTATTCTTTATTTTTTTGTAGAATCCATGTTAAGTTCGACAAAGTTTTACACTGGCTGTCGGAAGCCTAACGCTACCCTCCTCCTTTTTTCGGGCTTGGGACCGACCATACAAGGGTGATCCCTTACATAAGCGGAAGCACTATTGGCGGTAATTATCTATAGATATTACTATCTTGCACTTTAATACGCTCAGTCTTTTAATCTGTCACATGGACATTTCCATTAGGATGTTGCAAAGGTGTCTCAAACACTCAACACCCATACTTCCCCCATTAGTACTTTATTAGTGAATAATATTATAATAGCGTCGGAAAACTGAGTTTTCTTCTAGTTTAATGGTAATATTAACAATTTTACACACACATATGTATATGTATGTATACATGTTGCCGTGTCCCAGCACCCATGATTTTTGAAGTTTGGCATGTCCCTCACCTGCATCTATGTGACGGTTTCTAATTTTTTCTGTTCCTTTTGTACTTTGCAACAAGACTTCTTTGCAGAGATACAAGATAAAGAACAAGAGTTGGAGATCTCGGATATTCAATTTGGTCTTACTACTGTGGAGGAAGTATTCCTAAATATATCAAAAGAAGGCAGAGAAGAAAACTTGGTGACTCTAAACCTATCATCTGGAGATGCAATTGAAGTTTATATTCAGTTACCTTTTCTTCTTTATTTGATTTCAGTGCACAATAAAATGTATTGATGTAATTTCAACTAAAAACAAAACCGACCCTTTTTCCCATACTAGGTATGTATGTAGTGAGTCGGGTGGTCTGGATCCAGACCCGCCTGAAAAAGGGCAAGCTGCACTGCACAACCTTGCTGTGCAAAGACAATAATGGCTATCAATGCACAACCGTTTTGGATCTGAACGGCCTTTAAAAGAGGCCTCCACGGTGGACATCGTCGATAGAGATTGGGCCAGCCTCGGGAGAAGACGATAATGCCAAGCATCGACGAAAAATCGGCTGGAATCCGGTGAGTTTACCCATTTTTTAGATTTTTGTTTTTCTTCGATTCTTCATGAAAAACTTGTTGATAATCATCGTTTTGAGCTTGGGTCAAAGCATTGAGGTAGAATAAAGTGTTTTGGCAGATTTGGGTACGTGGGGGTGTCGATTTGGGCTGGAAACGGTTCTGATTCACCGGATTTTTTATTTTTTGTAACTTTTTCTTTTCATTTCCGTTTTCTGGCGAAACGCCATCGCCGGTGGTTATTCTTAAAGAGGACAGATAGAGAAAGAGTGGGCCACCTGTGGCGGCCTTAATCGTTGCTGGAAACCGACGAAATCGACGCTGGAAAACCATGGGAACGGCCCTTTTGGGCGTGTCCCATTTCCATGACGTGTCCGGAATGCCATGAACCGACACTGATTCATGTCATGTCCTCGTGTCGCATGTTAAGAACCAGTTTTGTGTCAAAACAGGTTCTGTGATGAAAATGGGTTAGGTTTGGGTTATGTCTTGAAATGGGTTTTTGGGTTAGAAACAGGACCCATGTCAGTAGTTACAGGTTCTGTGTTGATACAGTGACATAGGCTACCTTTTGTGTCACTCAATTTTGATCAAATATGGATCTAGGTATCTGTTCGGATCATGGATAGCTTAAACGGATCCAAATTGAATTTTGGATGATTTTAGGGTCTGCATCTATGAGTTTTAGTTAGCAGGCTCCATGCTGTAAAGTGTTGGAAAAAAATTAGATTCAGTATTCATCCTACTTGAAACAAAAAACTCAGTAGGGTCAGTTAAAAGAGTGCAACACGAGGGACTTCCAAAGAGGTTAACCATCACATCACCATTTTCATTCAATTTACACAAGCTTCAAAGTTCTGATGGGGTCCATTGCATTAGTGAGAGGAAGATGAAGCTTAAATGATCTGACAAAGTTTTGCACTGGCCATTGTTTACCTAATACAACCCTCCTTTATGCAGAGTTGAGATTGACTAGCAAAACCTCAGCGTAGGCGAAGTATCCTATTAAAAATGATTATGTTTCCTTATTAGAAAGGACCTTTAACATGGCCGTCTACTTCTATCATATTGCAGATCACAAAAGGAACTAGACTTGTTGCCGGGAACAGAGTCAGAAGAGCACCCTAGCGGGTTCATGGTTGAGATTTATTGGCACCAAGATGATTCTGGTAAGCTATGCATCTCTGAACATTCAGAACAAGCTCCTATCCCACCCCACGCTCAGGCAATTACACCGGCCACAGTGGCTACTTCACGTGGTTTCGCACTCCAGAGACGGAAACAGATTGTGGGTACCATTATTTATCCTGATTTCAAAGTCCTACCACTGATTAATTCATCATATATGCACAGATCTTCATGGCCGTATTTTTGTGGCTCTTTTCGTAAAGTTGCCATGATATGATGAATGTGAGCTTGTGTGATTTGTTTGTTGAAGCATTTCTACTTATACTGGTTGTTTGGTATATAGACAAACTCATCTTTCAATAATGACCTAAATGTGTATATTTCTTGGTACTTTTATATTGTTTATATGTTTATTTATGTTAAGAACAGATTTGGTTGTGTAGTATGAAGAATAACTTTTTCTTTTTGGTGAAGTATACCACCAGTATCCAGAAGCCGAAAGGACACTGACAGATCCAGTTCGAGCTGGGTCGCCATACTATGGTGGCCAAGCTCTCCCAGTGCTGGTTTTCTCCATTCTCAAGGCTCGAATTGGAGACTTTGCTTAAGGGGAGCAAACTCTGAACCACTTGGGTGAACCAAGCGTTGGTAGAATTGGATTATTTATTACTGCAACTTCTCTTGAAAATAGATGTTTATTACCCTAGTCCATATTATACCAAGCTGTTGTGTATGGAGTAGTCAACTCGTGCGGCTAACTGCACACACATATATGGGTGTAGTGAGAGAAAGAGAGATAGTAGACATACTTAATACACTCTTACCTTCTATAATATTCCACTACTCCTTCATTATTGCAAGTCATCCAACCATCAAAACCACTGTGATCATCGCCAAAACCAAAAACCTAAATAAAACCATCTATATAGAGAGAGATGGTTTTGATGGGTGGAAGTCTATTAGAATAGTGAAGAATAATTGAAGGTGATGGCAAATGACGGCCCGTGGTTGAAACAGTTGAACCATGCAAAACAAGTCATTGAGTGTTATGAACTACTTTCTCTCTCTCTCTCTCTCTCTCTCTCTCTCTCTCTCTCTATATATATATATATATATATATATATATATATATATATACATTTGAAGGAGAACCCATCAAACTGAGCTATGTATGAATTTGAGAAATTTCTGGTGGAGCACCCAAGGTAGATTTATGGGAAGACCACTTTGGACAGGGAAACGTTCCATGTATCCGACTACCTTTTCAATATTCTGCACTCTAGTTTCCTGAGCATAGTAAAAGTGACACATTAGACTTTTGCACTTTATTGCAAATAACTGAATGATGTTTTCGGGTTTGTAGGTACGTTTAGGGTAAACTTCTTGTTTTTTATATAAAAGCAACTAAAAAGCAGGAGAGGTGGTTATTTGTGACATACATTGAAGGAAGGCAGCTATACGAAAAAGTTTTAAATTTGAGGTGGGTGCCCGTAGATTTTCTATAAGAAAATATCTTTAATTTTCTTCCAAAGTTTTGAAGATCCAGTGGGATCCGTTATTTAAATATGGATCTGAAATCAATCATGATAACATCCATGATTGAGTTATTCATGGAGAAGTAAACCACTTTTCAATTGGATAATGTGTGCTCGGTAAAATCTGACACGTGATTCAGGGTATGGATCTAACCAAATTGGATTTCAGAATTTGTTGTTCGCCATGCATGAGAAGTTCAGTAGGAAGAAGTCCAGTTTTTTTGTCCTTTTCACGTGCTGCTATTTCGCGTAAGGAGAATAAGTGGATTTTCTAAAAGAACGTTAATGGATGCTGCTGCTAAAAGAGTATTGCAAAAGGCAAAATGTAGTGGAGGGCACGAACGGGACAGTACGCGAAGAATTTTATGATGCATGGGTGGGTACTCCATTTATGGAGTACTCGTTTTTCCTTGGGGATGGGTTTTTGAAAATTTTGTTCCATCAAGTATCGATACTCGTGTGCCGTAAGTTTTACAAATTTTTGTTATAAGTAAAGTGGGTCAAGTTAATTAATGTTCATATGGGACAACTTGATTCCAAAACCTTTTACCCGATTCCAAGAACGAAAAGCATTTTGTTTTGATGTTGAAACTATATGTGGTACGTGATTTTTTTATTTGAGATGTTATGTTTTATGTTTCAATTTAACAACTTTTACAATATGTTGTCATATTCAATTTTGTGCAATTTCAATTTCTTGTATATATATATTATATGTATATGTGTGGATGAATGTGAGAGTTGGGTTATACTATACTCAATAAAAACCCATGGAGTAGAAACCGAGCTCTATTGTAATAAACGTTGTAAAGTGATAAGCCACATTGCATTTATTGCAATGGCACTCATGTTTTTTCAATTATGGATACCAATTAAGTGTCATATAAACCTATCGAGTACTCGTATATTTGCATTTGCATCTATGTAACATAGTTGAAGATAATGTCACCAAAAGTTCTAAAGAAGAGTGTTCTTCTCCATCATGAAGTAGAGATGGCTTGGTTTACACCGCGCCTGGTAGGTCAAACCAAATCTGAACCGCTCTCAAAACCAGGAAACTGGTTTTTGGAGACTCGCACGGTTTGCTTCAAGGAACTGACATCTAGAAGAGGCAGTTTGTAGTCGTATTCTTTCCCATTTTTAAAACATGACCTTTATTTCATCAAACTTTCAAAAGATACCAGAGCCATACCTGAAACGGAGCTTAGGTGTCATACTGCGGTCTTAGTAAATGTGAAGCTTCACATGCATGAACTCTTTCTTATTCACCACCAGCCATCGTCGAACCAAATTTGTCATTTTAAAGTAGCGTACGTACCCATCACACGGCAGCCCTTCCGGTTCGCTCGGCATAGATTGACCGATCGTGCGTCCTTAGGCTTTCCTTCATACAGATAAATAACCTGAATACAAAATTTGATCGTTCTATGGTAGAATAAACCATGATGATTCCGTGACAAGTTTATGTACTCTTCTGATCCCGCTGACCATTTCGAGTTCTTTGGATATCTTTGCAGATTTTTTTTTTATATTTGTAACTTTTATTATGTTTTAGGCAAAACTGGCCCTTATTTTAAACTAGATTCATAGTGACTTGTTATGAGCTCATTCTCTCTTAGAAACCCTCATGGCTAGCATAAGTAGGAGTTATGCACAATCTTGTCTAGTTTCGCGTCTAGCCGTATATCATGGGCCGAGAATTTCTCACTAGAAGCATTTTTATGTTAAAAGTCGTAAATGAGGGAAATGCCGATGAAATGCAAAGAATTTGAACAACGACAATAATGTTATAAAAAAACGTTTCTATGGTAGAATGTGGTTTTGAAGTGTCTTCTCATGGATTGCCAGAAATCCAGTAAAGGAAATTTCATATTGGCATAAGTGCATAAGGAAGGATTGGATTCATAATGAGGCTATTAGATAAACGGCTAGTGTAATAATAATAAAAGATAAATTGAAACAGTCTCTACAATTAGAGATGAGGCAAGATGGAGCTCCACACAAGAAGATATGAGAATCTACTACAACAAAGCCTACAAGAAGATATGAGAATCTACTACAATAAATCCTTTCCCTCACCTAGATAGACTTTTTTATTTCTAGAGCTCAATACAAGAATCTATACACTGAATTTTTTAAAAGTATTGGAAGGCCTTGGAAGTGCTGTAAAGAAATTATAAAAACATGTTTTTAAAATAATTTCACTTTATTTTTGAACAAAAAAGTAATAAACTATGATGTGTTATAGACTTCATACGTTACATACCTTGACTGCACCATATACATATATTGGGTGTGTGCCGGTTATTACCTTTGACTTCTTAAAAATTTTATACCTAGTTACAACCTAAAATATTTTACCTCTATAAGAAATTTAGCTCTTATGATAAAGACATACTTTTTATTTAATTAAATAAAATTTAACAATGTATCACTTCTTTTGATGTCTGGTGTGGTCTTACTCAAAGGTACGGGCGGGCGACGATGCCCATCAGTGCCAAGGCTTCAGAGGAGGTCATCATGGGTGAGTGGGTCTGGGTCTACCATATTGTAGGTCACATTCTTCACGTAACCCACAAGGCCATTTCGACTCCTTCGAGGCAGAGCTCGTCCTCAAGTTGAGATTCACCTGACCCAAACCCAACATATGCCAAGTCATGCAGTGTCTGGATGGCAATGCGACGTCATTGCCAGACCACCGAAAGTGGGTTATGGAGCATGGCCTGATTTGACCGATAATGGCATCCGGTCCAGTTGTGCCCGTAGCCTTTCTCCACCCAGCCCGAGATCAGGTTCACTGGTTGCACTTGTGAATTCACACCTCAACATGTGAGACCTTGGACCTGATGTGATCCGGCCATTCTCGACTCATCCGGCACAAGTAACGGCAGGACTGAACATCTAGACTGTTACATGTATCTTGGATAAGAAAAGATCATAACTAGAGAACGTTACCAAGATTTTCGGTAATGCTCTAGATAACACTCCAGATAAGGAAAGGCATAGGAGGGAAATCTGGGAAGAGGGGGGAGCATGCTGCCTATTTAAATGAAGCAGCTAATACAGAACACATACGGTGAAATAGTCTGAGAAAAGAAAACAAACTGAGTTTCTCTCCCGAGAAACCTCTTTGTGGAAACCTCAAACACAAACAACTTTCGCTGCAAACTTTTCAAGCAAACAGACGCTATAGGACGGAACAACACTAAAGCACGTCGCTAGAAGTAAGGAATCTCCAACATCTGGTATCAGAGCCTCGACATTGACCCTGTAAAAAAAAATCGTCCAAGTAAACAGGAGTTTCACAAAAAAAAAGGAGAGTAGAGGAGAGAAAAGAAAGAGAGTAGAGAAGAAGAAGGAAAGAGGAGGCATCAAACGGCCAGAAGGCAGGAAAGCCGAAAAGGCCAAAGTCGCCCACGGCCAAATGGCAGAAAGCTAGTAACGGCCAAAGCCACCCACGACCAAAAGGCATAAAACCCAGTAACGGCCAAAGCAAAATAGGCCGAAGCCTCCAACGACCTAAAGGCGGGCCACCAAGAACAGGCAAAAAACCACCATCACAAAGCGAAAAACAAAAAAGAAAAAAAATCACGGCAGTCTCTCTCTGTCTCTCTCTCCCCTCCCATTGTAATTTTCCGTTGGAAAAAACAAGGAAACACCGGTGGTCAGTAGGCGATCACCCTCCCCCTCTCGCTCTCTCTCCTCTTGTCTTTTTTGTGTTTTACCTTCTCTCTCCTCCTTAAATACCAGATTAAAAGACCGCTAGGATGTTTCAGAAAACCGCGGGCTGAAACATCAGTTTCTTGGAAACCGCCTCGGGTAGTAGACTAAAAAGTTTGTTCTACCTCGGTCGGTTTTCATTATTTACAGTTTTGCCACTGGGCAAAATTATAGAAGTATTCAGATATTTTTGGGTACAAAGACTATTTTGCCCTTATTGTGCAAAAAGTCAGTTTCTAACGATTTGTGAAAATTACAAAATATTGGGCTCATAAGCGTTAAAATTACAGTTTTAACCCCGATCAATCACGAATTTTACAAAAATACCAAAGAGTAATTTTATGAGTTTGTCCTTAGGCTTTGATAAAAATTTTAAAAGGGGACAAACAAATAAAATTATAGATTTACCCTTGGTATTATTTAAGGGGTATAAAGTCAAAAATTCCTTGGGAAAATTTCAAAATTGTCCCAAGAAACTTATGAAATTATCGTTAGTTTACTTATATGATATTATGCATCGTTCTAACATGATTCCTACTATGTGTACTCTTTGTTTTATATATGTTTCCTTTTTAGACCGTTCAATTGTTATTATTGCCAAACACATAAAAATGAGCTATAGGATATGTGTGACTGAGTTGACCAAAACTGAGAAGTTGAACAGTCTTAACTTCAAAACATAGAAGAGGAGAATCCCACTGGCTCTAACACTTAAAGGTGTTGAGTATATGTTGAAGGAAACTTTGTGTATGTCACCTCGAGACGCAAGTGAGCAACAAGTAGAAATGTATAAAATATTTCTAAATGACGATACTATAGCAAGGGCAATCATGTTGACCTACATGGAGGATGACTTTATTAGGGTCTTCAAAGAATACAAGACCGCTAAAGAGCTGTTTGACTCAAAATGAAAGAAGGAGATAATGTAGTAGAGCATGTAAACCACATGTTGATAATGACTAGGGACTTAGCCGTAGCAAAATCAGTCATCCCGAAATCGATGCAGATATCTACCATACTAAATAGTCTTCTCCCTTCATGGAACATGGTCACCATAGTCCTCAGATTAGGGCCTGAAATTAACCTTTTTGAGTTGCCCTTAAAACTAGCAATAGAGCAAGAACACATAGTCAAAAACAAGAAAGAAAAGTTGCTAGTGGTGAAAGATGAGATAGCGTCTAGCTCCAAAACCAACCAGAAAACAAAACCAAACAAGAAGTTTGATAACCAGAAATAAAAAACCAAACAAGAAGTTTGATAAGAATAAAAAGAAAGGTGATCAAAATTTTAAAAAATCACAGGAAACCGCTTCTCGAGTCAAGTGTTTCAACTGTATAAAGATGGGACACTACAAAAGGGATTGCTGCAACAAGAAAGGTAGAGGAAACGACCCGCAATGAGGACAGTCGGAGAAGCAGGACATAATCTGTGCAATTTCAGAATGCTTGTATATGGACCGCCCAGTGACAGGTTGGTATATAGACTCAGGAGCTACACGGCACATCTCGAAGACCAAAGAAGGGGCAATAGATCTAAAGGAATACAAACTCGGGAAATATCGAGTCTATATGAGAAATAATACTTTCTCGGATGTTTTGGGTATTGGGTCCTTCAGAATATTTGTGTAAGGCAAACCAATTGTATTGACTGATGTGTTAATTATGTCATCTATAAGGCGCAATCTGATCTCGATCCTTGCCTTGGTAAAGAAAGGTTTTGAGGTAACTATGAGAAAGTATGGGAGAATATTATTCTCTATGAAATTCGATGTAGAACATGGATTGTTTAAGCTTTCTGATAATAAAATTGGTACAACTTCTACTTATATTGAGAGTGTCTTTATTGTTGATGTGAATATGTGGCATAAACGCCTAGGGCATATAAGTTTGAAAAGGTTGAGAAAATTATCCAACTTCGACTTATTGCCTAGATTTGAGGAAAATACTTTCAACAAGTGTGAAGCTTGTATACAAGGAAAAATGACAAGAAAAGTTTTTCCTAAGGAATCAACAAGGGCAAAACCCTGTTGGAGGTTATTTACATGGATTTATGTGGGCCCTTTAAAGTAAAGACACATCATGGAAAGGATTATTTTATAACTTTATCGATGATTACTCTAGATATATGTATTTATATCTTTTGGCACATAAATTTGAGGCACTCGATGCTTTTTAAAGAATATAAGCAAGAAGTGGAAAACCAATTAGGGCATTCGATCAAAGTCTTAAGATCATACAGAGGTGGTGAGTATACCTTGGCAGAATTTTTGAAATTCTGCAAAGACTTTGGTATTACAAAGCAAAATATAATGCTCAGGACACCTCAACAAAATGGTGTAGCTGAGAGATACAATAGAACCTTGCTAAATATGACAAGGTCAATGTTGATTGATGTCTCTCTTCCAAGGGTATTTTGGGGAGAAGTAGTAAGTACAACTTACATACTCAATAGAGTACCTTGTAAGGCTGTATTCACTACACCATATGAGATGTAGTTTGGAAGAAAACCCAATCTACGTCATCTCAGGAGGTGGGGATCTGTTGCACATGTAAAGATTATTGATCAATCTAGAGATAAGGTAGGCAGTAGGTCCTTGAGATGTATATTCATTGGATATCCAAAAGGTTCAAAAGGATATCAGTTTTATCATAAGGACCACGGACTCATTGAAAGCAAAGATATTGAATTCTTAGAAGATACTAAGAATGACATCTTGGAAAACAATTATGAATATGTTGATGATCTGGTAGACTTATATCAATCATCTTTTGAGCCCATTGAAGATCTTCTTGAAACCATTGATACCTTAAGTGAACATAAAAGGCCAAGAGTCACTCCATCCTACTTAAAGAATTATCACACTCATCTTGCTGAATAAGTGTGTAATTCAGTGGATTTAGATGAGTTGAGTGATAACTTAACTTATCAGCAAGCAATGAACTCTTCAAAAGCAATAGACTGGGGAAAAGCCATGGATGAGGAAATCGAATCCATTGAGAAAAAACAAGTTTAGGAATTGACTGATTTGCTAAAAGGAAGGAAAGTCATAGGTTGTAAATGGGTTCTAAAAAAGAAATATAAGATTGATGGTACGATTGACAAGTTTAAAGCGAGGTTAGTTGCAAAGGATTTTTCACAAAAAAATGAGAGATTATGTTGAGACATATTACCTAGTTGTGAAATTTGCATCCATACATATAATCTTGACAATATCTACATACTATGATTTGGATTTACATCAGTTAGATGTAAAGACAACTTTTCTAAACGAAGATTTAGAAGAAATCATATACATGCAGCAGCCCGAAGGATTTGTGGTTGAAGGCCAAGAAGATAAAGTATATAGGTTGAAAAAAATCCCTATATGGTCTGAAACAATCACATTGCCAATGGTATTTGACTTTTCAAAATGTCATTATAGAAGTTGGGTTTGTAGCTAATAAACTTGATCACTGTGTATATGTCTAGAATAGTGGGAGTCACTTTGTCATCTTATCATTATATGTAGATGACATATTGTTGACTGGAAATGACAATGAGATGATTGTCAAAACCAAGTCATGGTTGAACTCTAAGTTCGAAATTAAGGATATGGGAGAAGCATCTTATATCCTAGGAATAAAGATCTCTCGAGATAGAGAATCTAAACTCTTATGCCTGAGTCAGGAGAGATATTGACTATATCCTCAAGAAGTTTAAAATGGGTAAATGCAAGTCTGTAGATACACCTGTTGCAAAAGGGGGTCAAATTGAGTAAGGTTGATTGTCCCGATGAAGGAGACGATAAGCATGTTCCTTATGCACAAGCTGTTGGTAGCTTGATGTATGCTATGTTATGTAGAAGACCTTATATCAGCTTTGTTGTTGGTCTTTTAAGTAGATATCAAAGTAATCCTGGTTAGTAGCACTCGGTAGCTGTGAAAAGGGTTTTAAGGTATCTGAAAGGAACAAAAGACTTGAAACTGTGTTTTCAAGCAAATGAACTGAAAGTGGTAGGATACCTAGACGCTTTCTTTGCTAGGAGCAAAAATGACAGCAAATCAACTTTGGGACAAATATTCTTATTTGGAGGTGTTATTGTTTCTTGGTTAGTGTAGAATATAAACAGGAAGCCGAGTATGTAGCTTGTTCTATGGCTGCAATAAGTGTTGTCTGGATAAGTCGCTTAATAAGAGATTTAAAGCTGGAAATAACCGATGAGCTAGTTGTTATTTACTGTGATAATAATGCAGCAATTACTCTTATCAAGAGTGGAGCTAATTGCTAAAAAAGAAAGCATATAATGGTGAAATACCACTATGTTCATGATATGGTTATGAGAAAGGAAATATCAATCTCATATATGCCAACAAATGATATGTTAGCAGACCCCTTGACAAAAGGCATAACTGAGGAACTTTTCTCAAAACATGTTACAAACATGGGTTTGAGGTATGTTTGATTGTTGTGTAGGAAAATAATTACACAACGGATAAAAGTGTTGTATAGGTAAATAACCATACAACGGATAAATTATTGTGTAGGGAAATAACCACACAACGGGCATCGATTACAGTAGCAGTTGTGGAAAGACAGTACTAGGTGAAACCCTGTAAGAGTGGGAGGAAACGAGTACGTCTGTATACTTGGCTCGAATGGCTAAGTGAGAGATGATGTGATCTGGTTATTCTCGGCTCATCCAATAAAGGTAATGGATAGACTGGTCATCCAGACCGTTACCTGTATCTTGGATAAGGAAAGATCATAACCACAGAACGTTACTGAGATTTTCGGTAACGCTCTGGATAATGCTTTAGATGAAGGAAGTCGCAGGAGAAAAATTCGGGAAGAGGGGGGAGCATGGCATATTTAAACGAAGCAGCTGATACAGAACACATACGATGAAATAGTTTGAGAAAAAAAAATAAACCGAGTTCCTATCCCGAGAAACCCCTATGTGGAAACCTCAAACACAAACAACTTCTGTTGCAAACTTTTCAAGCGAACATACGCTACAGGACGGAACAACACTGAAGCACATCGCCGGAAGAAAGGACCGTCTGCTTTTCTTCTGCAATTGATAAAGATGCACTCTTGGCTTCTCATCTTGGTCACTAGGGAAAAAAAGAACCATGAAGTATTTGTAACTCCACAGCGAAGCTATTTCTGCTATATCCTCTTCTTTGATTTTCTAGCTGTACTTGACTCTTTGTTAGGTACTCGTAAGGTTTTCATATTATGCCTTTCAGCACTCTCTCACACATATATTACATACATATGGGTTGCCTCTCAACTTCTTTTTTAGTTTTATACCTACTTAAAAGATAAATTTTTTACCTGTACCAAAGATTCTAATTATAAAACTTGCATTCTATTTAGATAAATTTTGCAAGCACTGAGAAGAGAGGCAACTCACTGGTAGGACACTCTGACACCCACCCGCTGGTGGCAAATTCGACTCCTTGGAGAGGGGGTTGCATGTTTGCTTCGGCCTTAAAAACAAAGTTTAGCAAGAATCACATCATTTTCTTCTATAAGAAAAGTAAAGATAATAGTCAAGCACGTTCCTTAAAAGTAACTTAAATGGCTACACGCACACTTATATATGGGCACACACTTTTTACTATCTACACATTCTTTTTTTACTAATTTGATTTTACTTTGCAGAAATCTGAAAATTATCCCAATGTCTTTTACCTTCTAGAACATTATCCATGGGTTCTCACCTTACTATCGACCATCCCACACTAATTTTCTAGTGACTCTCAATTCGAAGCTCTGTCGAACGTCCCACACTATTTCTCTAGTGACTCGATTTAAAGCTCGTTTCAATGTATAATACCACACCATCTCGCCTCACGGTGCTTCGAATTCATTTGAAAAGAAGTAAAAATGGGAGAAGAAGATAAAAATAGAGAAGAGAGTTGATTGGAAGAGTGTTTTAGTGATTTGGTAAGGTATTTCTTTGATTTAATGGTTTTTTTATTGTTTATTTGATGTATTGATTTTATTTTTAATCGGAATCAAAATGAAAAAACGACATGAAGTTCCCGACAGAAGACCTCTCTATGAGGGGATGCTTGAATCGCATATCTCTCTATATTGGTAGGAAATGCGGTTGAGTCATG
This sequence comes from Brasenia schreberi, assembly GCA_036023115.1. Taxonomy (NCBI): domain Eukaryota; kingdom Viridiplantae; phylum Streptophyta; class Magnoliopsida; order Nymphaeales; family Cabombaceae; genus Brasenia; species Brasenia schreberi. Next base: position 9,506,584 of record JAYKKT010000066.1, read on the forward strand.
TTTCTTTCGTCGGGGAAACACGACGAGCCACATCTCTTCCTGATTTATGTAATATTTATAAAAATATACTCATATATTTCTTGATTTTCTTCTTCTTCCATTCTTAATTCTTATTGTGTTGTTTTTTTTCTTGTTATTGATTTCGTTTTCTCGTCTCGTTTTTTTGTTCCTCATTCTTTTTCCTTTTTGTTCTTCTTTCTTTTTCTTCAACGAGATTCCTAAGAATACACATTGTTCAGTTGGAAAGAAGGCAATAATATTGAAAATGAATGAAATGTCGATCGCCGGAGTAAAGATATCAGGTGAGAGAGAGATCCTTGTTAGAATTGGGTGCAAATGTGTGTTTGTGTGTGTGAATAGTGTGCTTTCTCTAAGCAAGTGAAGTTGGACTCTAGTGCACAAAAATAAAAGCAAGTGATTTTAGGCGCTGTAGAATTAAAGAAAACAGGGGACTTTATGATGTGCAATGGTGGGAAGATAAGATTCTTATTAAGTAATTAATTATTGGTTATGAGATCTTTAGGATCGTTAGATTTTCAGGATAATAAGGCCTAAATCGGGATCGCAGTAGAATCTTACCACATCGGATCTTGCAGCTAGTTACTAGATCGATCATTCAGTCCCTCGAGAATTGTACGATCGTAAGAAGTTATTACTTTATCGAAATCTTAACAATCGTTAATACAAAACGTGTTGCCCAACTTATTACCCATACTAAATACATTCCTTCGTCTTGAAGTCTATGTTCTCCAATAAAATAAAACCAGAAAGCGCAAGCTAAGGGAGCTGTTGACTTCCGAACTTTTATATACAATAAAATAAAACCATAAAGCGCAAACAAAACGTCTTGAAGTCTATGTTCTCCAATAAAATAAAACCAAAATAAAATACTTTTGATGCTGAATTTGCAAGTTTTGACTTCCGAACTTGCTATCATGTTTTTATATATCTATGTGTTTATATACATCTCTCTCTCTCTCTCTCTCTCTCTCTCTCTCTCTCTCTCTCTCTCTCTCTCTCTCTCTCTCTCTATATATATATATATATATATATATATATATATATATATATCTATACATATATATATATATATATATGTATGTATATATATATATATGTATGTATGTATATATATGTATGTATGTATATATATATATATATATATATATATGTATATATATATGTATGTATCTATATATATATATATATATATATACATATATATATATATACATATATATATATATATATATATATGTTTTTATACTTATCTATATACCGAAAATCTTATATAAATATTTACATCATTCAACGGACATGATCATCTCAATATATTGAATAATAAAAATGTTTATATAAACTTATGCACCGAAAGATATTATGTCTTTACCACTACTACTTTCTTTATCTCTCCACACACGCAAAAAAATCCAACTCTTATGCAACATTATAGTGAATACATGGACTTTATTTCGTTTGACCTTGAACTAGATCTAACTGTTTGAATTTTAAAGATCCATCTTTAAATAGCCAAAATCCAGCTCTTGTGGTAGTTCTTTAGAGTAATGTATAAAAAAGTCAATGGTTGAAAATGAATGTACCATTGATATTTTTTCCTAAAAATAATACCGTGGAGTTGTTGACTTCTACCGTTTTCCGTCTGTCGGTCCACCGGAATCGTACACAACAATGATAATCTTCTCAATGATATTTTTTTCCTTAACGTTTTGTTTTGTTCTTTCTTTTAATAGCATGGGGAGGCTAAAGCAAGATGCATGCCTCCGGAATGATTTTTAACTTGTGAGTGGACCCCTAGCCAGGCTACTTCTTGCCATGCATCAAGAATTAGTACTTGGATATCATTGTTTGTCATATTTGGACTCATTAATGGTAGTTACCGAATAATATTATTTATTAGTTAGTAATTGCGAAGTAAAATCTGACCACAAAGACACTTTCCTACTAAGATAATGTCTTAGCCCTTTATAAGATCTGAGAAACAAAATTATCAATTTAATTTGGTTATTATCAAGTACTATCCAAAATCATTTGCCTCATAGTAGACATGACCTGTTTGAAACCTGAACTGAACCCAATTCAAGATATTCAAGAACCGACTTGAAACCGGTATAAAAGCCGTGGTTCAGTTCTGGTTCCCGCCCGCTTCTCCCCCTTTCCCCCTCGGTCGCCTCCCACCCCACCTTACCCTCGAGCCCTTCCCCCCACCCCCATACCTTTCTCTCATGAAGCTATCAAACTGTCACCTTAGGATGTGAGGCCATGTCTCATGATGCCTTTCATCACGAGACTGAATTTTATTTTTTTAATGTAAAATCTATTAAACTTTTTAAGATTTAAAATTAAAATTTAATAAAATTATGTGATTCTAGATTTAAATTGAATCCATCAATTCATCTAAGACTTTATATAAGAATGAAAATGGTATTCATGTATCTCAACTACGTTATTATCGTATTATCACTAGTTTGATGTATTTAACCAATCGTACATGACCAGATATTGCATTTGTTGTGTATAAGTTAAGTAGATACACTAGTTGTCCAAATAGAACCCATTGAGAAGCTCTAAACAGAGTATTTTGCTATGTGAAGGGAATGATTTACCTTCGACCAGATTATGGTAAATATCTTTCAGTTCTTAAAGGATTTAGTGATGTTAGTTAGATAATAAAGAATTTTGGGAGTAATGGGTCATTAGATATGTGCTTCTCGTGGGTGGTGGTGTTGTCACCTGGAAATCAAAGAAACATATTATTTTGGCTCGTTCTACCTTTAAGGTAGAACTATATGCTTTAGATGATACTGAATTAAAAACAGAATTACTTAAGAGACTTATGTCCAATTTACCTATAGTAAAGAAGTAGTTTCCTATAAGTTCAATATATTGTGATAGCATAACTACAATTGCTAAGATCAGTAGTTTCAAGTACAACCAAAAGCAACGGAGACACATCCAAGTCAAATTGAAGTCTGTAAGAAATCTTGTGTCTAATGGGGTCATGGTTGTAGATTATGTCTATCAATAGCCTTAGTTAAGAAATTCGGGTTGCGTATGGGACTAAAACTCACAATTTATTCACAAACAGTGACAACCCAACCTAACTCAATGGAGATCCCATAATGTAGGTTCAATGTGGTAGTAATAAGTTGTTGGGTGAATATGGTGACACTTTGTATTATGTAATACTTTCAGTATCTATGTGTCTGTCCTGTGTAAATCTAAAGTGTCATAACTAGAAGTTTAGCAAGGGATTATTCTCTAAATGAGATCGAGTACTAGGACAGGATGATAGCAGTATATCCTTGGATATGCCTAGCTAAGTGATTGACATTGTGTGGGCACAATATGAGCATTGTGTTATTCCCTGAAGTCAATTATGATACAAGATATGGATGCATGGCCATTAATGCATCATCACTATAGATCACGCCATAGCCTTTTGTTATGTTGTTACCAATAGACACCTTTACACCCAAGGTTCAGGTTCAAGACGTATATTAACCTAGTTCCTGTAAGAGTAATATTAGATAACTTAACTAACGGTTCAAACTAAAAGGTACTATTATGATGTTGGATAGGAGGGGACTTTTACACTTAAAGACTTTATGGGGATTGTTGGATTAATTTTAATTATAGTTGGGTTTGTTAAACTCATGTGCATTAATGACATCTAATTTATGTTGGTATTCTCAAATAAGATACATCATTGATATATATGAAAGTTCTAAAGTGTAAAATGTCACATGTGAGGGACTTGTGAATGTGATGACTAAGACAATACAAAGTTTAGTCCCATATCAAAAAATATGACAAACTCACATATCCTTTTATATATTTGGTAGCTCATTAACCTTAGTTTAAAGAGCTTGGATAGGACATGTTAGACCATACACATGCGTGTCCGACCGAGTAGGGCCTGGGCTTGCGAATTGCGAATTGGGAATTATCTTTGGTCTATCTTTTTCCACGAAATTCTTTTGATCCAACGATCAATTTTGATTTAACAGTCAAGAGTGCATGTGGGAACGGTTACGAACCTTAATAGCCGTGACGATTGGATCAAATCTGGGATCCATGATCCATCATGCACACTGTAAATAAGGGGTTAGGGCTCCTAAACCCAGACACTTTGCTTTTTATACTATCTCTCTCCTCTCTTGGTTCCTTGAGTTCCCTTTACAGAACCCTCTTTCTCTGATCATAGTTGACTGAGGCATTGGTCGAGGTCGACTCAAAATAAGGTACATGTTATTCGAGTGTTTTATCCTAGAAAGAAAGCACATATACTCGAAATAAGGTACATGTTATTCGAGTGTTTTATCTTAGAAAGAAAGCACATATACTTATACGTGCTCATAGCGGGGTGTTGATTTCTCTAAGACAAGTCAAGAGTTGCTCGCACAAATAAGTTTATGATTTTGCTTCTACTTTTGTTTTTCGTACGGCTTGATTATGGTTTATTTTGAAAATACGGTTGTTGATTATGATTGGGGCGTGTTTACATTTGTTGGATGTTGTTTTATTATGCATGTATGTCTATGGTTCTTTTCAACACAGTGATATATGGACCAGCTTATTTCCTAACATAGGGAACTTAGGACCAAGAAGATTATTCCCCAGGTCAAGCACTTGGAGATTAACTAGTCCACTGAGTTCGAGCACAGGTCCCGACAGATGATTGTTTGACAGAACCATCACTCTCAGGCTCTCAGAAGTGCCGAAAGTTGATGGAAATGAGCCATTCAGTGCGTTGTTGCTCAGATCCAAAACAGATAACGCATAAAGAGAAGTAACCCAGCTAGGAACAGACCCGTATAGCAGATTGTTGTCTAAAGCTAGAATATGAAGATCACTCAGTAAAGCAACTCGCCTAGGAATGTACCCATAAATAAAATTTGGGATCACATTCATCACTCGAAGCGTTGACAAAAGATTGATCTTTGTGGGCAAGGTGCCCCATAACCCCAGTGAAACAAGTGTCAGTGCTTTCAAACTTGGAAGCTTAGCAAGGGTCAAGAAACATAATCAATTGAGAACAGAGATGATAACGATTGATTTGTAACGATGAAACTTTGTGGTATTCTCGAACTACGAGAAACTGGTCCCTTGTTGCCGACGATTCTCAATTCAGTCACTGAATCTCCATTGCAGATAACAGCTAAAGATGGAGTTGAAAGAATCGCACAGAAGCTCGTCCAATTGTTCCAACCATTGAACACGGAAGGGAACTCCAGAAGGCTAGGGATGCTTAAGAGGGTTTGAATCTCAGAGAGCTGCAACTGCTGGAAGGAAAGAGACTTAAAGCAAGGAAGGGAAAGATCAAAGACAACTCTAACACTGACAAGCAAAGTCTATTTCTTCCCATTTTCGGACTCCGGAGCCACTGATATCTAACAGACTTCTTTATCTAAACCAAACTAGCTTGATCACCATGAACCAACTTCAACTAGTCTGCTGAATTAGCATTATCTTAGTGAGGTCCATCAGAATTGCCACCTTCTCTAGAACCTCATCCTCATTTCACTCCATGAAACCGTTGGAGATGCTTCTGAAACCCAGACACAGACACACTGTATAATATGATGAAAAGCTTCAACTCAATAACTTAATTCGAAGTATCATCTCATGTTCACAACAGCCAAGCTGGAATTCACTGTCAAATTGAAGGTGGCAGGCAGGTAGGACTCTTGCCTTAAGCGATTAACAATTAAACAGCGCAGAGGGAGCACTTTAGGGTAATTGAAATGGGAAAAAGAACAACAAGCAATAGCTCACATGGCTAGGGGTTCGATTCACAAGTTAAAGGTAACGAGTTCCATCGCTAGGGCGTAGATCTGCCTTCGATGTCCACACCGTACAAAAAAAAACAGTAAAGGCCCAGAGTTCACGATGGAGATTACGAAAAGGCCATGGTTAACAGCAACACGATAGCTCAGAAAGGAATCGGAATTCATCTTATCGTAGTTACAATAGTTGAAGAGAATGCCAAAACTATGGAAATACAGAACCCCAAGTAGGGTAAGGTACCTCATTTCAAGAAGTATTAAAGTCATAATAGTTTAAAATAGAAATAAAAGCTATCGGAAAAGTTGGTAGCATTTATTAGCTCTGTTGGCAAAATGAGATGCGTCGAAAAAGCCCGCATTCAATTATTTCTCAAAAGCAACCGACCAGAGTATGTCCATAAAATAAATGGCTAACGTTTACTCCAAATGTCCTCAAATCTAGAGTTGTACTGCTAGATATCAACACAGAGCCGTAAGTTGGCGAGAAAATCGTTTTTCCCTCATAAGCATATTTTGCTGCGAGTATATAATCAAAAGAGCACCTTAAAAAATTGTAGAAAAGTCTTTTTATAAAATGCAAGGAAGAGATTTTGGAAACCAGAAAATTAATAATCAAAGCTCATGAGCCATAGAACTTCGGTGTCGCAAAAATTCGAAGTTGACATTCCACAAAAGATGCACGTCTTCATTACAATGGTCCGAAAAACGTTAAATTAAACGGTGAAATAAACACGCCGTGAGCTCCAAGATACAGTTCTTAACTCGGGAAACCAATCCAAACAGTATTTGAAGATAAAATCGCACTTCTGAAAAGCGTTTGGCTGAAAGAAAGTGTGTTTTTATCCTTGCGATCACAGAGAAAAGCAGGGAAACGCGAACAAGATTTCATCGTCCCTCACGAGAGAGAGAGAGAGAGAGAGAGACAGAGAGTACCTGAAGAAGAACCCGAGGAGATGAAGCCATCAGTCAGTACACACGGAGAGAGAGACATGCATTGCCATTAAAGCACGAAGCTTCTCTTTTCCGACAACGAAGCGCCTCCTTAAATGCGTCTCTCCCGCACTCTCACGCTGCCCACAGAGAAAGAATTTGTAATTTTCTATACATAAATTTAAAATACACGCTAACAAATTTTCATGCAAAGAAGTGCAGCTTTTTGGGTTGTACATCCAACTTTAGTTCACTTTTTTAAAGAATACAGTGCAGTATTGGATCTGAGTCAGAGCCCGTTGTGTGCCCACAGATATGCTTTTACTTTTCTTAATAAGCACACACTTTTTTTTTTAGTATTCACATACCTCAATTAATTTTCATCCGTTTCCTAAAAATATCCTCATAAATTCTCGTAATTTGAGAATTTTTTTTCATTTGAATCTCTTCTCCCATATGAACCCTTGTCGGTAGCCGAAATCATCTCTCCTTCAGTCACCCATTGATTTATTTATATCGGTTTATAGACAAACAACTTGAGGAACTAACTCGATAAAATCAATTGAAAAGAAAGAAAAAAAGAAGAAAATAAAGAATAAATAAATAAGAGGTTGATTCGAAAGAGATTCAGTGATTTTTTGAGGTATGTCACTGATTTTGTTTAGTTTTTGTCGTTTTTATTATTTTGATTGTTGTTTTCATCGGAATCCCATTGGAGAAACCCATCAGTTTTTTGCTTTGAGACGTGCACCGTGTGCTTGAGTCTCTCTTGATGGGAGATGCATCCCAACCATAGGTCTCTCTTAGTGGGAGGTGTGGTTTAACCGCGTGTCTCACTAGATAGGGTCACATTTTTCTCTCTTTTTTGAATATCTAACTTTTATTTTTTGATACTTAGGTATGGCTTATAGAGTATGAGTAGAAAGGTGTAATGATGTCACTTCATGTAGAAGGCATAGTATTGTATCATATACTAGGACAACATGTAGACGATAATAAAGAAAAGACAATGATATTTTGGTAGATACAAATATTGTTGAAGTCGGGCATTCATGTTATAAGGAAGATATAAATACCTTAAAGGTTGATATTGATATTACAAAGAGTGATGATGAGAGATTTCTTGATATACTTATTACTCTCTAGTTTTGAAGGTTAAGTAATTTCTGACTTTAGTGAAACTTTACATTCAATATCAATACTCACTATTCATAATACTATATGGACGAGTTGTATATGGAGTAGTATATTCTTTTAGTGTATCGGCTTATTTTGAGAGATTCTATCAATAAATTGTGTCTAACTCGTTCTTCTTCAGTTAGGGAATACGATACATCATTCCTCATTCAAGTAAATAAATCATTGTTCATATTAGTGTGGTTTTTAACTTTATTTTGACTTGATTATAATACTGACTTTTTTGTAATTAGTTTCTTATACCAATGTCTTACCGTAGTAAGTGTGTCACACCCGCTCAGGTAGCAACCACGACCTGACCCAAAATCATCACTTAAGTCAAAACTGACAGCCCTGTTTTTATTTTTTTATAACTGTAGCTTGCGGTATCCACTTCGTGTAGATTATAATACGCCAATTATGTGTGTCTGAATACATAAATTCTTCTGATGATATTGATATTTGAATTTTAAAATAAAAAATACATTTGTATTTTTTTAACTATATCTTATTCAAAAATAATTTCTTGATTTTTAATTAAAATATCAACTAACCATCTTCTTTCAAAGATTTGTTAGGATATGTTAGTATGTAATATTGGTAGTATATTTTAGATATATATAAGTTGCTAAATTTGTTGAATCATTTCTTGCCAATCTAAATCGTCCGACTGAAATCATGGGTGATTTGAAAATTCCAAACCAAGAAATACAAAATACAACTTCAAGTGTTTTCACTTTTTTCTTTGTGAATATGATCTATCTCACTCTCTTTCAAATAGCATGGTTTGGATTGGCATAAATGTCTTTAGAGTGTACCAACTCTATCTATCTATTATCTATAGACGGATATATATATATATATATATATATATAGAGAGAGAGAGAGAGAGATCACTCATCAACTTTGTGGTAAACTTGATTGAGGAACAGTTGGTGTCTGCCGAAGCATTCAATAAAATCTTTCCCCTGCTCTCGATAGATCATCTTTTCCTACACAGCTGAACAAATATTTGATCCTTCTAACAAGTAAAACACTTCGTGAGCAGCGCCGACCCAAATAACCAGACCTATTCCCTTAAACAGGACTAACAAAGTGAATATCGTTCGATCTTTCTGTGGAATTACATGTATACGTACGCTTTCCATGTAATCCAGGACTTAAATGCAAGGTTGAGCTATTCCTATTGAAGGGTTTGCCCAAGTGAGGCTTGACTCGCAACATAAGCTATAGTTTAAATGAATGTCTCAGGCTTTCTTTCCTTTTCTTGGTGAAGGCAGGAATGTTTGTTTTGGTCATAATGTTTAGACTTTGTGATTGTTCCGATCACAAGCTTATTAACATGTGAAGTTTAGTCGATTTCATGATTTATGATCACAGCTTGAACTTCATAAATTTACAGTAAATCATAACTCCTGACGGGATAAATTTGATGGTACAAGTTCACTTTCTGAATGCAGTTACCAACGCTACGCTACGCTACGAAATTTGGCCTGAGTCAGGAAATAGCCAGCGATTACGGCAATGTGAATGGGTTTTCCCATGTTTGTTTCAGCTTGTGAGTGTTCTTCTGCGATTCACAGTCGCAAGATATCTGAGAAAGTTTCAAAATCACAAGGAAAACAAAACTGGTTCTCCTCGCGTTCTTCTCATTCTTTTGTTAAAACGTAGTTAGGGAGTTTGTACAGGTAACTGGATGGTAATATATCTGCAAATTTAGTTGGGTTGTTTCTTGCTCAGAGGAAGTTGCAGTCGTGTTTATCAAATATATAGGCGGAGTAGTGTGATGTGATGATGGTCGTCCTGCATCAAGTTATAGCCACTGGTTGAATTCGGATTCGAAGCAATTTCTGTGAATACATGTGATTTGATGCGTGCTATTTTTTATCGAATGTCGGAGAGCTAAATTCTTTTCAAGCTTCATTGCAGCTTCAGATAGAAACAAGCAACTGATTTCCCCTCTCAAAACCTTGTTTTCACATCTTCACGTACCATTTCTTTCTTCCATTGTTATCTTATCTCTAAGCCTTTTTCACATACTAAGTAGGGTCGGTTAGAGGGTAAAACACGAGGACTTCCTAAGAGATCATGCATCCGAATACTATTCTCGCCCAAGCATGTATGTTGGTTGTCAGCAACCAAATGAAACCCTCCTTTATCTAAGCTTGGGACTGGCCACACAAGCTACTCAACACCTGTTTTATAAAGGATTATTCCAGATCTAGACCGACCTATTTACATGCAGATGTCGTTGGGGCAAATTTTTACAAAGGATTCTGCTAATTTTAGAAGACAAAGCGAATTCAGATGTCTGATACTAAATGTAACGACCAACCAACCATGGATTAGATTATCCAACCGATCAATTTTGTTTTACAAGACAAATAAATGTTGGGACATGCTTATTTCTTTCAATAATATGGATTAGAGATTATTCAACCGTTCAATTTGGTTCAGACTCAACTTCATAACCAATTAGAAGTCTGAGAAAGTAGACAGACATCTATTAACTTGCCGAGCCACGACAAACATATACTTAATTAAGAACTTAAGAATGTCGTAGATAAACCATTAAACCAAACCAATGCATTCTACTTGCTGGCCAGCCAATATAGGTTTCATCATCCTAATCAGCAAGTTGCATTCAAGTAATCACTCAAATCAAATTCCGTTGGCCTTGCACTTCAATACTTACATGTTCTGTTTCAAGGAATTACACAATATTTTTCATCACACAAGCAAAAACAAATGTCCAGCTATAAAACCAACTTTCACACACTTGCACCCAACAATCCACGTACATGGAAATTTTTACACAAGGACTCTACATAAAAACCCAAGAGAAACCTTTAAGGCAAAGGGAGAGCTGGTATATGAAACCAAGGAGAAACACCTGGTCTAAAACACCTACATTTATTTATGAAATATGAAATCTATTCAACATTTTAATGCAAGTCAAGCAACTGATTGTGCTTCCAAACCATGATTCTCCATTGCCTGGAATAAAAAACAACAGAAAAGCATGATTTCTTTATTACAACGAATATGTCACATTAATCATATCACCAAAATGACATGTAAGTTAATTATAGAGGCCAAAGCCTTACCACATTTTCCTTATTCGCATGCTCCTCTGGGCTCCCCGAAATGTCACCAGAATCTGCAAAAGAGTTAGACGCATGAAATCCAATAGAAATACAGTCCGAACTTAAACATATTACCTAAATAGCAATTTAATGAAATCACTTAGTTGATCTTTGCTGTTTACCCTTCTCACTCTCCTTTTTCAAGGAGATCTTAATATTCCCTTTCTCTTTTGGTGGATCTCCTTTTCCCGTACTCTTTGCGTTTATGGAATTGTTCAAAGAAATCAAGCCCAAATTTACTGAACTTCTATTCATAGATGTGCGCACAGATGAAGTATTATTTCTTCTGTGACCTCCATTCTTCTTTGCTTCAGTTCCATGTGTGAATGAAGATGAGGACTTCTCAGAAGTAACTGAGACAGATTTCACATTCCCATGTATTCCAACTGTAACTTCAGATGCACTATCTTCATCTTCCTGAACTAGACAAGAATCTTCTGACATCTGTGATTGTTCGACTTCCTCTAGAATAGTATAGCTCCTCAGAACTTCTTTCGCACATCCACCGAGTTCAAGAATGCGGTGTCGGTGCGCATATGCTTTCAACTCATCCCTCAATTTTTGAAAAGGCTATTTAAAATGAAAACATGCAAGAGATTATTAGATGGTGGCAAAATGACCCTAATTCGCTTAACAAAGTTTCCCTTCAATGATCAATAAAATTCGTACAGTACAAAAGCAAAAAATTCTCAAAGTTACCAAAGGACCTAGCTTGTAAGTTTGCAGAGATTTCAATTGACATGCATTCCAGCTTAGACACATTAATGGCATTAAGCAAATAAAGAAGTTTCATAAAGAGAATCCACACCAGCCAGCTACCGTTAAGTTTCAGGGAAATGTACCTTCGTTGCAAACAACTTTCAAAAGACCTGTACTAATTCATCGTTTCAGGATTATGGATGAGCAACAAAAACGGAATTTCCATCCTCTTGTTCGTGCAATTGTAAATTTTCAGATATCCATGTCACTGTTTAGAACGTGTACAGGTTGCGTGTACATTATGAACGAATGATGAATAAAATGCCAGGTTTCACGAATTCAGATCAATCAAAAGAGAGAAATTCTTTATTACGAAGCAGAATTGCAAGGCCATAAGCAGCGTAAAATTGCACGTGATGTAGTACAAATTATATTTGAAGGAAAAGACTAAAAAGAGTACGTGGCAGTTAAGAACCAATATATTAAAATTTTGTGCAATATCATACCTCGCATTCAGATTCCTGGGCAAGTTTGAAGAACCCCAAAGAAATCAAGTGCTTTGAAGCTGATTCAGAGAGCTTGATCTGTGACAACCAGTATGAAGCAGATGATAGAACACTGAATTTCCGCCTGTTGATTGACCTCGAGGCATCAGAAGCCGGTGTGTCACCCTTATCCGTAGCATTTGCCATTCTTCTTCCCCTTCTTTCAGGTATTGGTGTAATGCTGCCGGCTGCAGATCGAATGACTGGACTCGCAGGAGACTTTGAGAGGATCGATAGCCTTCTTGGAGGCTTCGGAGCCCTCTCTTTTCCTGAAAGATCCAGAAGGTTGACACTCTTGCTTACACTAGAGACATGCTTCTCTCTGTAACATAGTAGCCATGCTTTAGAGCTTGAGATGGCATCATTCATCTACGGCCAAAATGGCATTAAATTATCCAAAAGACAAAAAGGGTAAAGTTGGTGGTCAACTAAAAGTTAGGATGGTAAAGCCTCAACAGGGTACTTAACAATTAAACCGAGTTCACCATCAAAAGCGCAACCTGTTTGAGGCGATTAATTGTGGAATTTAACACTGCACACGGTAAATTTTTAGTGTAGAATGGACTGCGCAAGGATTGATCCAATGACAACGGTACCGTTTGAGGCCAAAGTTCACAATAGAGTTTGGCTTTTCTCAGCACGGACTTGAAGAAATTGATTGCAGATCCAATAAACTTAGATAAACAAGAACAACCCCTTAGCAACAAGAGAATCAGTGTTTTTCAGAACTAGTCATGTGAAATCCTTAGTTTTCACAAGAGAAACTTCTAACAATCAACAAGAAACACCGTTTACTTCTATCAGTTATGATAAAAATTAATCATCAACTATTACAGACTTCGAAAAGGAAAATTTGAGCTTGAGTGAGCAGAAAACATCATGCAAAGAATCTTGAATTATGAACAAAAGAAACACGCATTTCGTCGCAAGAAATGTGTGAAACAAATACTACAAGAATCAGAACTAAAAACAAAGGAGTCGATTGAAAAAAACACCTCTTCGAGACAGGAGGAATCCGTGAATCCGTTGCCAACTCAACCGACTTTTCATTCTTGGTCTTACTTGCAGATCGCAAGGGGTATCGTAGCAGCTTTGATCCAGAAGAAACGACTGAAATGCAAACCCAGCAATTTAAAAACCAAAAACAACATTAGGAAATAAATCAAACATCCAAATAAGTAACCAAATTAATCAGCGTTTTCGGCTAGATGAGAATACGCAAAAAATATTTACCTGACTGGGGAGATTTGACCTTTGGTGGTTCCATCTTCTTGTATGTGTGCGTGGGTGTGCGTGCGTGATAGAGACAGAGAGAGAGAGAGACGCAGGATGGATCAAAGATGTATGGGTTATAAAACAGGACAAGGGGAGCGAGAGAGTTTTCTTCTTTTCGGTCCCCACCCCCAATGCTTTGTTTGGGAAAGACGTTCACTTGGAGTAATTCAAAATGAAGAGAGACACTTTGAAAACGTATCGTTTTAAAAACAAGCCTCACTCGTTGAGATGCCACAAAGTCATTGTTTGAGCACTTCCACCCCTGAATCCTCTCAACCTCTTTAGAAATTCCAAGCGTATCCCTTGATTCTGCCAAATACTAGATAGCCTTGACGTCTGGGTTTTCTCCACTTTAAATTAGGATTGATGCTGAATGGGTTAATGTCGTTTGTACTTTTGCCGTTTTTAATAACGGTCAATTAGCGGTGGCTCCTCCGCTCTCTTTGGGTCCCCCAATTTGTGCTGTTTCAAAATTCAAATAAGGGCTTCTTCGCTTCCTGTGAGTCAGTCATGAGACTCGGTGTTGATCGACCCGGTCCTTTTTGCTTGATGGAATCAGCTCTCAGATGCACACGTCCGGTTTCAGGTCGTAATTCACATGCACCACTCAGGCATTCTTAGTTCGTAATTCACAATTATAAGTCGATTTAAACCAAAATAAGCTAGTATTGAAACAAACACATGGGCTGGGATTTTTTATTGACCAAAGTAATCAGATTTATGTCATATTGGTCCGCCTATAATCTTTGCCGTCTCCCTTCTTCGCAACTTCCATAAGAGTTTAAAATTCAAACTGAAACCTACCGCTTACCAAATGAAATGCTTAACAGAACCCGTCCGACGTTGACATATAGCTCTCCATGCTAAGTAGCTAAAATCTATGGACCGCTTGACAACTCAATGGCAGCATAATCCAATAAAGTCAAAAGTTGCCCAACATTTATTTATTTATATATAGGAGTATATATAATATCTAATAGATATACATACATATCCACATCATATATATATATATATATGCAAACATACACACAAATGTATGTATACATCTATGTATTTATATATGTATATAAATATAAATATTCACACACACATATATATATACAAACATATATGTGCAAGCATACATGCATGTGCTCAAAAGTTGCTCAACATTTATTTATTTATATGTAGGTGTATATATAATATCTAATAGATATACATATATATCCACATCATATATATATATATATGCAAACATACACACAAATGTATGTATACATCTATGTATTTATATATGTATATAAATATAAATATGCACACACACACACACACATATATATATATATACAAACATATATGTGCAAGCATACCTGCATGTGCACACACACACACACACACACACACACACACACACACACACATATATATATATATATATATATATATATATATATATATATATATATATATATATATATATTTATATTGTAACACATATATGACCCTTACTTGCCTTGTACTCATTGGACAAAAGAGAATCCGAACTCATACCCAGCCCTTTAAGCTTTATGTATAGGTATACCATCCCTATGCCTTATCTTGCAACCTCCAAAATCTCCTCAATATCTCTATTAGTTGGATATTCTAATATTATAAAGTATAGCACTAATAACCGTACCCGTAGGTGGATTTCATCTCTCCACAACCACTGACACACTAAAAGACATGCATATTTATCATACATAATATAATATAAAAATCAATATCACAATTCAAATCAGTATCATTAACATAAGCATACATGCATAATAAAGCGCACACTAATAATAAAAGTTTAATTTCAATATCAAGACCACTATTGTGTTTAACTACAACCATGTCATTGGAGATACATGATTGCTTCTCATGTGTTGACACATGACCTCCAATAGCTATCGCATAGGCTTGTCGCATTCTCAAACTTGAATGACTATTAAACGGTGCATTAAGTCCATCTCCTTAATCATACACAATATGGTTTTTGAAAACCATACAAGTAGGGTTATGTTTTCACCCACAGTTATATTTCTGATCCAAACTCTCATAATCATCCACTTAGACAATCTTGTAGAATTAATCGATCCATAATGATCTATATCACATTTTCATTTTATAAAAAATTCTTTCCTTTTTGTTTTTGTAATTGGACATGACTAAATGACAAGAAAAGGTTAAAGGGATTTGACAGTAAAATAAAGGTAGGAAGAATTTATAGAACACATACAAAAGAAAAGTCCTTAAAATATACATTATATATATATATATATATATATGTGTGTGTGTGTGTGAGAGAGAGAGAGAGAGAATGAGAGTTGTTAGACTCTCTTTCGTGTAAGACTCTACTAGATGATTATAACAATCCAATCGAGATGTAAGTTGTCTAAGCATCCTCCTAATCTCTCTCTCTTTACCATCGACCACCACTTCTTTAGTAAAAATGCATTTTGTCACGGAAATTTTCCAGAGCTGTAGCACCGCGAGAGCACCTGTGTATGAATGGCATCCGCACGCGAGTTTCACGTCCACTTGATGGTGGAGCACACACATACGCTTCGTGAGAGCGCGCACGGAAGGCAACATGGAGCAATGGCTGCGAGGCATAGCATGAGACGAGTGTCACTTGGTAATACAACATGGAGTCGATGTTGTCCCATGTTGGGACTTGAGTACGTTTGTACAACTTGTAGTTAGGTTGAGCCTACCACTACATGTAAATATGGGGACCGAACAAGAGTGGAACCGGGTATCCCACATGGGATTTGTTGGCACTAAGTCTAGCTTGGTATGAGTTGTAACGGGGGCTTTTAGAGTTGTGTAGTAACCAGTTGAGTGAGTGACTCATAACAAGCCTGGAATAATCCCTTTGGACATTCCGTGGAAGGCTCTAGAGGAACCAGTCCCATGGGACTATAAATAGACGAAGGGGTGAGTTAGAGGGTCATTCTCACTTGGTTAGAGAGTTCAACGGATAGAAGAGTTGCAGTAGGAAGGGCGGATGAGAGTGTGCTCAGTCGGGCCTTGAGTGAGTCTCCTTCAGTCCTTTGTAAAACCCCTTAAATGAAAATGAAAATGAAAATATATAGTTATATTCTAACTGTTCCGTCAGCCAGCCATCGTGTGTGTGTTAGTCCACCCTAGGTCTAGATAACCCTGGTGTGTGTGGGAGAGAGAGATCGAGTGAACGCGCAGCAGCTGCCGACACGTGAAGGAGTGTCTCGCGCACTTGCGAACTGCCGCACCGAAGGAGCTGAAAGTAGTGTGTTTGCTTGCTATCACCGATGCGGAAACCTCCTTTCTGTCGGAGCGTGGAATCGGCGTGGTGACAAAGTGGTATTAGAGCCTAATTAGGCAGATTTTCACGTTTAAGCATCGAAGCATTGAAGTTAATCGCAGATCGGAAGGTCCTGTAGAAATTCCAACAGTCGGTGGAAAAACTGCAGACGATCGACCAGGTCTGGAGTGATCTCAGCACGATATGAGAGATGTAAGTCTTGATTTGAGTTTCATATGTTAGATCTATTGAAGAGGAGTAAATCTATACTCAGTTCGGAACAAAATCACTTGATCTAGAGTGATCAAGGTGATTCCGACAAGAAGAGCGTTAGACATACAAAAATTCAGGCGGTATTTTTGTTTGCCTGAAATTCACAAGAATTGCACCAGAATTTTGCAATTTCTCAATGTGAATTTGTAGATCAGATCTTTATCTAAGTGTGACAAAGCAAGATCTGCTTTCGAAGTGATCGAATCTTATCAGATCTGATCGGAAACCCGTGTGATTATTTGGTGAGTTTTAGAAATTCAGCAGATCTGAATTGCGATCTGTTTGAGTAAATTTTCGGGACAGATCTGACTTTGATCTTATTAGAAAAAGGACTTACTAATGTCTAGGTGTGGGTTAAGTGACTGAACAAAGCAAGAACCACCAAAATGGAGCAAGATTCGGCGGCACAATTGCGATTTGAACAGAAGAGGTCAATCTGACCGAAACAAGGAAACATGCATAGTTACTTTTTGCACGTAAACAGAGTCGGATTCTGTGAAATTTGGTGTGTGAGTCCATGAGAGTCTTATTGGATCATCAAAGTCGCAGTTTGGGTAAATTCGTTAGGTGTGGATGGAATTTCTGCCAGAACAGTAGCAGTTGTTTCTACAAAAATTACTACAATAGTAGAAGAGTAGAGAGTTGAATTTTGAGTTTGAGCATTGTATAACTTTGTGTTTGATTGTATTTATGTGTAAGTTGAGGTTTTAAGGGTGGTGTAGGTGGCAGAATTGAGCTGAAACTAGGTGGTTTGATTTGCTAAAGTAACTAGCAAACAATAGTGTGTATTTTCAGTTCTGTAGGTTCTGTTTCGGTCAGGTGTACTGTAATTGTTTGTATTAAGTCCTAAGCTACAACAACATGGGTAAGAGTCATCGGGAAACCTGTGAGGATGAATGCACGTCTGAACAGAACACTATGGAGGTGTTGTTGCAGCAGATTGCACAACAATTGGCATCATTACAGGTCGGGCATGATGATCTTACACAGTAGATGCAACACGTTCAACTTGGACAGCTTCAGTTGGAGGTAGAGTTGCGGACTGTTGTGAGGGCAGACCACCGGCCATCCCAGTCCAGCAAAAAGCCTCACGGGTTCTCTCCACTACAATTAAGGTAAAAATCCCAGAACCTAAACCCTTTGAAAGTGGGAGAGACCGAAAACTGGTCAATAATTTCATTTGGAACTTCTAACAATATCTAAGTGTGTCCCAAGTACCAAGTGTAGACTGTGTGCATCTAGCTGCACTTTTCCTCACCGGAGACGTCAAATTGTGGTGCGTACTCGCGTGATGGTTGCTACGGAAGGAGGGCGAATGTTGCCTTCGAATTGGGATGAGTTTACACACGAACTACACACAATTTTCACCTATGAACAACATTAGGCGAACACTAAATATGCTCAAACAACTCAAACAAATTGGTACTCTTCACAAATATGTTATGAAATCAGCTCCATACTCCTCGAAGTTCACATGAGCAAGGAGTATAACTCATCCATTTTGAGGATGGATTGCAATCATGGGCTCAGGTGGAGTTACGGTGAAGAAACCTGGGAGATGTCATGGTGGCTATCTCCATGGTTGAGACATTCATAGATCTTCGGGCTTCCAAGGGAGGCAAGGAAGACTCCAATGGGAAGAAGAGTTGATCGAATAAACGGGGTGGTGGAGACCATGGAAAAAAAGTAAGGGATTGGGTGACCCAAACTCTTCCATGGGTCACAACACATCGAGTAGGCATAATCCTAAGTGATTGGGGCCATGTTATGCATGTAATGGACCGCATCTCCTGAGGAATTTCCCAAACAAGTCGAGACAGCACTTGAGTTACAAAAACCGGTAAGGGTAGAGGAGATTACCGAAACAATGGGTGATGAGCTAGTTCAGGTGGCCCAATTCCAAGTGTTGAACATGGTGCGGCTAGACGACCCACACCGTGCGCTGAATTTTGTTGAGATAGAAATCAACAAACATAAGTTTTGAGTGTTGATAGATTCGAGAGCTAGGCACTCCTTAGTCTCATCTTCGGTTGTGAAGGTGAGATTGAGAGTGACTCCAACCATGCAAAAATTGAAGGTAGTGAATGTGGCACTAGTCACCATTGAGGGAGTTGTGAGGGGCTGCAAGGTGAGAATTGGACCATGGGTAGGGTTGATGGACCTAGCCATGACATCTATAGTTGAGTATCCGATAATACTCGATTGTGATTTCATGCGAACAGCGAAGGCTATGCCGGCACCACATCTTAAGGGACTTGTGATCATGAGCGATATACGAGCGATATACAATTCGGGTTTGTGTCATGTGTCGATCTGAGTAAGGCACCAACCATCGTGAGGTGTGCAACCCATTATCTCACATCGGAATGGTCAGTGATAGGGTCAAGGGATAGGAACCGTGTACCCCAACATAGTGAGGTCAGGGACTGGGGCAATAGGCGTTCCAGGAGGGAACGGGCAGAGGCCAATGTGCCATTGGAAAACCTCTCCAAGTGTAAAGATGTGGCAGCTACCACAGCTAGGGGGGGACTGTAGTTAGGTGCCCGCGCTAGGGGACATGCACGGGAGCAACCGTTGGGGGGTAGGCAAGGTGTAAACCACCCTTGACAAGGAGGTCAATGTCAGTCCAACAGTGCCAGGCGCAGGGCGACAGGGGCAGCACTAGGACAGGATCGTAAGGTGCAATTAGTCGACGCCACTGGAGGGTTGATGGTGAGGAAAACGGTACAGGAACTACACGTGACAACATACACGCAGCGTAAGCCAGTCAAAGGAGACATCGTGGCAGGTGATGAGCACCATGAGCTTCACTCAACTGGGGGAGGACTTCAAGGGAGTCATGCGACCTCAAGGGCAAGGTCCGGTTTGGGGAGAGTTGTCACAGATATTTTTCTAGAGCACTAGCATCACAAGAGCGTCTATATATGAACGGCATCCGCACGAGAGTTTCATGTCCACTTGATGGTGGAGCACGCATGTACACTTCGGAAGAGTGCACATGAAAGGCAACATTGAGCAACGGTAGGGAGGCATAGCATGAGGCAAGTGTCACTTGGTCACACAATATGGAGTCGATGTTGTCCCGTGTTGGGACTTGAGTATGTTTGTACAACTTATAGTTAGGTTGAGCCTAGACTACATGTAAATAGGGGGACCGAATAAGAGTGGAACCGGGTATTCCACATAGATTGGTTGGCACTAAATCTAGCTTGGTATGAATTGTAACCGGGGGCTTCTAGAGTTGTGTAGTAACCAGTTGAGTGAGTAACTCAGCTAGTCCAGAATATTCCCTTTGGATAGGCTCTAGAGGAATCAGTCTCATGGGCCTATAAATAGAACAAGGGGCGAGTTAGAGGGTCATTCTCACTTTGTTAGAGTCCAAAAGATGGGAGAGATGCAGTAGGAAGGGCGGGTGAGAGTGTGCTCAGTCTGACTTAGAGTGAGTCTCCTTGAGTCCTTTGTAAAACCCCTTTGATGTAATGGAAATCCATAGTTATGTTGTAGATTGTTCCGTCGGCCCGCTAGCATGTGTTAGGCAAACGTAGGTCTAAATAATCCGGGTGTGTGCAGGAGAGAGAGATCGAGTGAAGGAGCAGAAGGTGCTGACGCGCGAAGGAGTGTCTCGCGCGCACTTGCAATCTACCGCACCAAAGTGTCATGGGAAAACCATCACCAGGCGCGTTGACAAGCTCTTCCGGGATCGACGCTTGGCCTCGAGGCCAAGCAAGCCTTAGCGGATTTCACTTAAGTGTTGGAGTTTGGCCACCAGCTCCCAAAACGGCGTGTGAGAGTCCCTCCCCCGAGTGTCAAGTGTGATGACGTCTTGGCACTCAGAGACTCACTCACCCAAACGGTAAAGGCAAAGAGGCAAAGTATTTGTAAATTCATGGAAACGTTGAAGGCAATGCATGTAAATGCACCCGTTCGACTCACCTAACTTAGCTTGAAAATCACTTAAGAGAAAGGCACTTAACGCACAAAAACCATCTAAAAAGGTAACGTCTTTATTAATAGCAGAAAAAGAGTGCACGGCCCCAACGTGCTTACATGGATGTTTGGGGCTCTTCCCTCATAGAGGGTTTTTAACTTAAAAGCAAAAATGCCAGCAAACAATTCATCATTACATTCTCCCCCACCCAAATCCGTTGCCGTCCTCGACAACATCTTGACTTCACCCCCTTGTTTGGAGTTTATGGTACAACCCTTTTGATTTCCTTCAACTCATCGAGGCATCCTACATCCCCTTGTCGGCACTCCATCTGTTTGGGCCCGCGGATGGTCCTTCCAACCCGTGGGACACTACTTTCACACTTACGTGCAAACGCCTTACGTGCAACCGCCGTGTTTTCCTTCCTGCGCTGCTAAATCATATCTGACACGTTTAGAATCTGCATGACGACTCCCCGTCTGTTTGAGGCAACCGAGACACTAACGGCGGCTTCAGTACTCCTCGCTTGTCATGAGGAAGCTTGGTTTAGTACTGCCCATCAAAGTCTTTGGGTCGAGAGCATCTTTGATTGCTTGTTTGGCACAAAAGTGCACGGTCTTTATGGCAACCGACAAACCTTGACTTGGTGTGCCGCATGAGTCCTGCCTCACCGGCCACCTTCGGTACTTAGAAACTGGACGTGACGTATGACACCGGTATGAAATGGATCCTAGCGACGTAGGAGCCCTGTCTCAACTGTACGCCGTGGGCATTGGAAACCAGGCGCGACATATGGCGCCGATATGAAAGGGACTTGGTGCTGCATGGGGGTCTCCACCTATCTTGGAGATCACTCTCTACGTGCTTGGCGCTGCAAAGCACATTCCTTGTGGCGACTGGCGAACCTTCTTCACTTCTGACCGGGCGCGATGTATGGCGTCAGTAGGTACTTGAACTTGGCGCCGCATGAGGGGTCTCCACCTGTCTTGGAGATCGCTGCCTTCATGTTGGGTGCTTGATGGTGGCACTCCGCAACCACTAACTTGGAACCAAAACAAGTCGTTCAGCTTGGTGCATGCTCCCTTCGCACAAATTGAACCACTTGGGTGCACCGTATTGCCTCAGCAAGGAACGGTCAAAAAATGGGGTTACTCGGAAGAACGACATTACTCAACTGATCCTCCAATCCTCCTTTTCAATCTCCTTCGTCATAGTGCACCCGCCAAGGAGTGACACTAGACATCCGAATACTATCCACTCAGTAGGGTGATGCGGCTCATACCGATAGCCCATCAAGAGAGTCGTTTCATGTGCCTCGAGGCTTCCAACCTCTCTCTGATCGTAGTGTTCCCTCTAGCTTATAGGAAAATGGTAGTACCCTTGATTTCTCTAAGTGATAAAAACATTGGCCATGAGCAACGGTTCGACAACATTCTCATCCATTCCTCTTCACCCGATTTTCCTTTAGCATTTGTTCTAAGTGAGCAATGTTTCAGAGATGGTGTGGGGCACTTAGCACACTTAAGATCCATCGCAGCTAAGCTTGAATGACATTGAGGCAACATGATCGTAATGGCTCTAATACCACTTTTGTCACGGGGAAACTGTCGCTAGGCACGCTGATAAGCTCTCCTTGGACTGACGCTTGGCCTCCGAGCCAAGCAAGCCTTAGCGGATTTCACTTAAGTGTTGAAGTTTCACCACTGACTCCCAAGACGGCACGTGAGAGTCCCTCCCCCGAGTGTCAAGTGTGACGACGCATTGGCACTCAGAGACTCACTCACCCAAACGGCAAAGGCAAAGAGGCGAAGTATTTGTAAATCCATAGAAACATTGAAGGCAATGCATGCAAAGGCACCCGTTCGACTCACCCCACTTAGCTTGAAAATCACTTAAGAGAAAGACACTTCACGCACAAAAACCGTCTTAAAACGTAAGGTCTTTATTGATAGCGGAAAAGGAGTGCATGGTCCCAGCGTGCTTACATGAGTGTTCGGGGCTCTTTCCTCATAGAAGGTTTTTAACTTAGAAGCAAAAATGCCAACAAACAATTCACCGTTACATAAGGAGCTAAAAGCAACTCGTATGCTTGCATCCACCTACGTCGAAACCTCCTTTCTATCGAATCGTGGAATCGGCATTATGACACATTCTTATAGATACGGAAAACGAGACTATTTCATCAAAAGTTCAGTCTAGGTCTCATGAGTACTGAAAAGAAATTAAAGAGAGTTAAATAACTCTAATAATTGTTTCTAGTGAGATCGATTGGATGACATATTTCAACCATTCTTGAGCTGGATTGGACCATTACGATTCCCTAGGAGAGCCTGTCATTAAAAAGAGTACTAGCTCGTTCTCTCTCTATATATATAAATATATGAGGCATTTAAAATGATCAACTTCCAAAAAGTACCATATTTTTTCACGTATGGCTCAGAATTCAGATCGGGCGTACAACCTTATTTTATCGTTCCGTCGACTGACGTTATAGAGTTTGTAGGAAGACAAGATCTGAACTCTTTAATTAACCAGTTGAAACGATATGATGTTGCCGACACGCCCACTGGTTTTCCCACACCCAATCTTCGACTTAGTGTACTTTTATTGTGGTGGAAGGAAATATCACCTGTGGACAATCTTCTAGTTTAATTTCTTAATTGAGTTCTAGTTTCCTGAAATTCTTGGTATGGGCCATATCACTAAAGTTATTCTGCAGAGATTGCTGAGAAAATAAACCCAGATGATTCTCATCTAAAACGCGAAGCTGTTAATGAATGGGAAATGTTTTCGTTTTCCAAAATTTTCTTCACTGCTCTTTGCTTGTAGAACGATCATGTGAAGTCTTCCACACGAGCTCCATCAAAGGAGAAGAGTTATGTTAGGTACCCTTTCATTTCACCATACTACTAGGATGGTTGATCTCACAAGCACGTCACATATAACTCGCTCAAGGTGGTGCATCTTCACTAGATAGGCTAGGTAACTTGAAGTCATGAGTTATACTCGTTCTGGTTTAAAGCCCTCCAAAGTTTGCTCTAATATGCTTAACATAATTAAGACATATTAATGGGAAAACTTTACTTTGTGGTTTATAGAACGGTTGCTTTATGAATTTTTACCATGTAGTTTGTGAAATTGTCACTTCAATATGCTATGCTACATTTTTTTTATACTTTAGTAGCTTATGAACTGCACCATTACGTCACTTTGAGGCAAATAGGTTATGCTGTATGATTTTTTTAAAGTGGCACACTTATGTAGTGCCATGCCGCACCACATCGATGCAAAATAACAATAAATGAGTGCCACATAAGTGTGCAACATCGCAGAAGTCAAATGGTGTTACTTGTTTGCCTTGAATAACAAAACAGTGCAAACCATAAGTAATTAAAGTGTAAAAAAAAAAAGAACCACCTGATACTGAAGTAACAATTTTATAAACTATAGTGTTAAAACAAAGTTTTTCGTTGAAACATCAGTGCTAAAATGAGTGTTAAGTGTAACTATTTCGGACATGTAGATTCCCATTTGCATTCAACTGCAGAAAATCCAAAGACTCATGACCTTCAATTTGTGAGGTGACCCCCCCAGCCAGGTGAGTTGTTGCTCGTTCTGCATTCAAATGAAAAACTTGATACCCAAAGTCAGTTCATCAAAGTTAAACGGATACAATTGGCAGGGGTCTCTGACTCCCATGTTACAGGTAGTAAGTTCGATTCCCAGGCATGCATGTATGGGTTGTGTGCTTGGCTTCGCGCTCCCGCTGTAACAAAAAATTAAAATCCAACCCATTAAAATCCAACCCATTGATATGTGAAAAGCAAGCAAGAAGGAAAATTACAACTTCAGGAAAATGTAGATTTTACTTTTAATATTTCTTTTACTGACACCAATCAGTGAATTCGCCTCCAATCAACACCTAATGATACTTATTTCTCTAAGGAGCAACAATTATCTTGGGTTAAGTTCTTCACAACCCACACCATATTAAAAGATTAACAACACACAAACAAGGAATTAACCTAAATAAAATTATTTAGAAGATTAATAACACATAAAAACTAGAAATCAGAGATGGCATCAACGGTATGATTGATAGATAAAGAGAGAGAGTCGCCAACTATCTGATGCCTGATGGAGAGGAGGAGGAGAGTGGTTATTGTCGGCAATTTGATGGGGAGGAGAAGGGGAAAGTCGGAAGGAAGAGATCCTTCATAACTTTGTGGACCTATTCCATAGGCGGTTGGCCCTTAGGTTGTCATCGATCTAAAGGAGAAGGGGAGGGAGTGCCAGAGTGAGTTATTCATCATCAACTTGATGGAGAAGGGGAGAAGGAGGGGGGCGTTTGTCTAGGTTTTTTTTATTGTATCTTGTATGTAAATATAATGGGTATATAAATGGTTTGGTTTGGTTCTCATGTTTCAATTCCAATACTAAAACCGAGAATCGAACCACTTGACATTTAGAACCGAACCAAACCACCGGTTTGGTTCAGTTTTGGAGGTTCAATGAACATCCCTATTCATGCGGGAATGGTTGCGAGTGAAGAGATGTGTCTTTTGGATTGAATCCCACTGTTTTATTTATAAAATAAGATTAGGGTTTCCTAATCAATGGTGACTATTCTCGCACTCTCTCTCCTCTTGCTTCTCTACCCTTTATGTTTTCCCTGTTGTGATTGCTTCTCCTTCCATTCTCTGGCTTAAGCGACTGAGGCGTGGTTGAAGGTAGCTTGAGTCAAGTATGTGCTCCTATCCACGTGTTCGATTGATCTTGGGAGAAAGGCGTCGACGCCCCTGCATACCCAATAGCAGGATGCTAATTTCTCTAAGGTAAGTTCGTAAGGGCAACTAGAACAAATAAGTTTTTCATTGATTTTTGTTTTGCTTTGCTTGTTCCCTTGATGATTTGTGTATAAATTTCCTTAGATATGCAGCTATTATTGCTATGAGTATGTTTATGATTATTGCATACTAACATGTTTATGAATGTAGTCCTATAGTTATACCCAATAGTATCAGAGAAATCATTATTCATAGTAAATATATCTTCATTGTTTTCTCTCTGACTTAAAGTCAACATGACCTTGGTGCTAGAAAAGTTAATAGGTTCTAACTTTAAGCATTAGCAACAAAGAATGAAAATTTGGTTTGCTATGTTAGGGATACATTTATTTATTAAGTTGGATTGACCCCAACCTCATGCTTTTGGTACTAACAACTCTGATAAAATTTTTTAGTGCATGAGGACACCTTCCGATGTTGTATATTATTGGTACTATCAAATATTTTATTCGACATATTTAGTTCTTTTCTTTCTATGATAGTGAAATATTTGTGGATGGTCTTGGTTTAAAAATACAATACTGAAGATATCGGTCTTGAAAAGTATTCTATGATAAAGCTTCTGAAATATCAAATGGTAGAGAGAAAATTTGTAATTGAATAGACACATGAGTTTTAATTTTTGTATCATTGCCTTAATGAAGCATATATAATGGCTTCCTAATAAGTTTATTGTTGTATTTATTATTGAGAAATTCTCTAAGTCTTGAGAGTGTTTGTGCCCATATATCAAGCATAAAAGGGTAATATGACCTTAGATTATCTCATGATAGACATAATAATAAAGAAATAGTAGAAAAGCCAAAAACCCATTATGCATGTTGACCCTAAAGTCAACTTAGCGGTCAGAAAGAAATAGCCTAGTAATCAAAGTATAAACAAAAAATAAAGATCCAAAAGAAACCTAAAAGCAAATCATTTTGGATTTTTATTCAAGTTGAACATTGGGGTAGGGAGTACCCCATGAAGAAAGCCAAGAAACATACAATTGTTGAAGGAACTATGGTCAATATGGTAACCATAGTCTATGACTAGTGATGAGTATCGTTCTCCTAAGCTCAAAATCCTTTCTATTTATGAGCCACATTACTCGATTGTACACATTGGGGCAAATGTTTGTATTAATCGGTCTTTATTTGTCTTACTAGGCTATCGGTCGCAGAATCATGACTTTAAAGGATCATTCAATTGCTAAAGTTAAGGGGGAAATGAATGTACATTTAAATATTCCTTCAGAAAATGTCATATCTCTTCAAGGAGCAAGGCATATTCCTTCGACTTGCCGGAATATCCTCATTTCGTTTTAGTTAAAGAGGGTTTAAGGTTAAACTTCAAATGTAATAAAGTCATTACTACATGACTTAGTGCTAAGTGTTTCTTTGAGAAGAACTATTTGTTTGATGCAAAGGATTTGTTTAAAGAACTTGTTATTGATTCTTCTATGAATTTTAATGTTAACAAAACCTCTACTTCTTATTCTTCTATTTCTTATAATATTTAATCATTTGATTTATGACATACTAGGTTGAGTCATGTTAATTTTGGTTTAATGAAATGAATGATGAATTTGAATCTTATCCTTAAGATTGTTATAGATATAACAACAACAACAACTAAGCCTTTTCCCATACTAGATGGGGTCGGCTACATGGATTCCTTATTTCCACAGATCCCTATCGTTTGCCATGTTAGCAGTTAACTCACAATAAGCTAGATCATTCTTTATTGTTTCTTTTCAATACTTTTGTGGTCGTTCTCTACCTCTTTTAATACTTTCCAAATTTAGTTTTTCATACATTTTTATAGGTTCTTCTTTTGATCTTCTTTCTATATGTCCAAACCATCTTAAACGATATTCTCTCATTTTATCCTCTATTGGTGTCACTCCTAATTTGTTTCTAATAACTTCATTATGTATATGGTCTTTTCTTATATGACTACTCATCCATCTCAACATCTTCATTTGTGTCACAGACATCTTTTGTACATGTTGATGATTAACTGCACAACACTCAGAACCATAAAACATGGCAGACCTAATTGACGGTCTATAATATTTACCTTTTAACTTTAATGGGATCTTCTTATCACAAAGAATACCTGATGCTCCTCTCCATTTTAACCAACCAACATTAATTTTATGCGTAATATCTCCATCAATTCTTCCATCACTATGAAAAATTGACCATAGTTATTTAAACTTTCCTTTTGGGGGATGCAATGTGTGCCAATTTTAATTTCTATATCCTCTAAAGTAACCAAATGATCAAATTTACATTCCATATATTCTATCTTTATTCTACTAAGTCGGGGGCCTTTGCTTTCTAATGTTTCTCTACATAGCTCTAATTTTCTATTAACTTTTTCCTTAGACTCCTCAACTAACACAATGTCATCTGCAAATAACATACTTAAATATGTTTTGTTAACTCATCAATCACCATTATAAATAAGTATGGACTTAAAGTTGATCCTTGATGTAACCCAATATTAATTTCAAAGAAATATGTCATTCCTTCACGAGTTCTCACACATGTTTTTGCACCATCGTACATGTCTCTTATAAGGTTTATGTATTTCAATGAGATACCTCTTTTTTCCAAAGTTCTCTAAAGAACCTCCCTCGGTACCCTATCATAAGTTTTTTCTATATCAATAAATATCATGTGAAGGTCTTTCTTTTTTGCTTTAAAATGTTCAATAAGACGTCTCAAAAGGTGAATCGCTTCAAGAGTAGATCTTCCTGCCTTGAATCCAAATTGGTTCTCTGTTGTACTTGATACTTGTATTAACCTACGTTCGATAATTTTTTCCCATAATTTTATAGTATGGCTCATTAACTTGATACCTTGATAATTCACACAATTTTGAATGTCTCTCTTCTTCTTATATATAGGTATAAGTGTACTTGCTCTCCATTCCTCGGACATCTTTTGGTTTTTCCATATTTCATTAAATAGTCTTTTGAGCCAAGTGATTCCTATTTCTCGTAGTATTTTCCAAACTTCTATAGGAATATTATTTGATCCTACCGATTTACAACCCTTCATATGTTTAAGAGCATCTTTGACTTCATTCTTTTGAATACGTTGGTAGAAATTTTGGTTTATATACTTTTCTGATTTGGCTAACTCTCCTAAGCTAATACTAACATCTTTATTTTCATTAAAAAACTTATGAAAATAGTTTTTTCATCTATTTCTTATATCATCATTTGCCACTATAATTTTTTCATCCTCGTCCTTGATGCATCTAACAAAATTAAGATCTTTAGTTTTCTTATCTCTAGCCCTAGCTATCCTAAAAATATCTCTTTCACTCTCTTTTGAGTTGAGCTTTTATATAAATTCTCTCAAATTTTAGCTTTTGCTACACTCACGGCCTTTTTTGCTTTCTTATAAGCCTCTAAAGTTTCACTAGTTTTCTTAGCATAATGTAATTTATAACATGTCCTCTTTGCCTTGATTTTATTTTGCGCTACTTCACTCCACCACCAAGCTTCTTTTTGTGCAGGTACACCTCCCTTAGATACACCTAATACATCTTTTGCCACTTTCCTAATATGTATAGTCATATTGTTTCACATATCATAGGGTGTACCAATATAATTCCAAACATCTCCTTGAAGGATTTTCTGTTTAAATATATCTTCTTTCTCGCTTTTGAGGTTCCACCATTTAGTTCGAATAGCTCGATGCACTCTTTTCTTCTTTATCCATTTTCTTATTTGTAAATCCATAACTAAAAGTCGATGTTGGATGATTAAGCTTTCTCCTGAATTACCTTATAATCTTTACAACACACTCTATCTTTTTTTCTACAAATACAGTAGTCAATTTGTGTTTGTGATAAGCCACTCTTATAAGTAATTAAATGTTCATCTCATTTTTTGAAGATTGTATTGACTATAAAGAGATCAAATGCCATAGCAAAATTTAAAATCTCCCTACCTTCCTCATTTATATCCCCAAAACTAAAGTTTCTATGAATACCTTGATATCCTAATGCCTCTTTATCGACATGTCCATTTAAGTCTCCTCCTAAACAAATCATCTCCCTTTGTGGAATCTTTTGAATCACCTTATCTAACTCTTCCTAAAAAGTTATCTTTATACTATCTTCTAGTCCTACTTGGGGTGCGTAAGCACAAACTATATTCAAAACCTCTGCTCCCAACACTATTTTCAACGTCATGATTCGGTCACCATATCGTTGTATGTCTACTACACTATCCTTTAAATCTTTATTTATGATAATACCAACTCCGTTTCGAGCCTTTTCTTTACCTAAGCACCATAATTTAAAACTTGTATCCTCTATCTCCTTTGCTTTTTCTCCAACCCATTTTATCTCTTAGAAACATAGAATATGAATCTTTCTTCGAATCATAATATCTACCACCTCCATTAGCTTACGGATAATGTTTCGATATTCCAAGAACCAATATGAATCTTATTATCTAGGATTAACTTCTTTATCCCCCGCATCCGTCCATATTCAAAATGTGAAGACCCTCTCTGAAAATTATTCACTAAATTCGAGGGGTAATGTAGCGAGACTAACTTCTTTACTCACACTCGTCTATGATATGGGAACCCTCTATGCAATTGATTCACTACATTGAGACAAAAATGTAGTGGCCCTTGCTTACTTATCACTTCATTTGGGCTCTTTAGCGTGTCGCTAGGCGGGGACACCCAAAACAATGCTCATAATTTTTGTAATTCATGTTATAAAAATTCGACGAAGTTTTACGTTGACTGTCGGAAGCCTAACACAACCCTCCTCCTTTATCCGGGCTTGGGATTGGTAATGCGAGGGTGACCCCTTACTTGGGCGGAGTTTTAAGATTGTTATAGATAAAAAAATATAAATATGGTATTTGTGTGCAATCAAAGTAATCTAGGAATTCATCCCATACGATTGATCGAAAATATGAAATTTTATATTTGATGCACATTGATATTTGTGAATTCAATAAAATGACAACTAGGGATCACAAAAGATATTTTATTAAGTTTATTGATAATTATAGTAGATATTGTTATATTTACTTGCTTAAAAGTAAAGATAAATCTTTAGAAAAGCTTTAAACTTTTAGAAATGAGGCATAAACCTAAATTGGTAGGGCATTAAATGATTAAAGTCTGATAGGGGAGGAGAGTATTCCTCAAACTTATTTCAAGAATATTATCAATACAACAGTATTGTAAATAAGGTTTTTCTCCTTATTTACCTCAGTTTAATAGGATAGTTGAATGAAAACATAAAACTATGTGTGATATGGTTAATGTTTTACTCCAAAATTTTGGGTTAGTTACATGTGGGAGGAAGTTTTGAATACGACTTGTCATATTATAAATAGAGTTACTATATGCATTAGGAAAGTAGTCTCTTTAAACTTTAAAAGGGTCGAAAGACAGTTTGTAAGGAGCTTAACATAGAACATAGAATACCAAAAAGTATGAGAGTGTCTTATAAAAGTATGTATCTCTAAATAGAAGAAAAAGAAATTGTGACCTAAAACTATGGATGCCATATTTTTGGGTTGTATGAAGAATATCTGTGTATAAATTCTTGGTTATACAATCTGATGTATCTGGCATAACATGATTATTGAACTCCATGATGCTATATTTTTTGAGAATATGTTTTTTATGAAGACTGGTGTGCTTCAACATGTATCTTTTGTAAATTCTAACCCTACTACTGGTTCTATTTCCAATTATTTAGAAAGGGTGACAAATAGGGGGTGACCCTGTTATATTATTTTCATATGAGAGAACTCTAAGGAATAACTGAACAAAAGAGAAGTAAATGACCCAAGATATTAAAATACTTTAGAAGTAACTTTGTCACTTTCAATGTTGAGGATGATCCTATCACAGCATGCTATGATATTGCTTGAGGTTTTGTTTTGTAAGAAAGATATTAATGATAAAATCCAATCAATTCTTTTAAATAGAATTGAAGAATTTGTTAATTTGCCTGCTTATTGTGCTATTATGAGGTATAATTAGTTCAATCAAAAGAAAAAGTAAGGTTAGCTACCAAAAGATATATACAAAAAGAAGAAATAGATCATTTTGATACATATTCTCTTGTTTCTTGCATGACCACAATTTGAGTGCTTATACCATTAGCTTTCGTATATGATCTCATAATCAATCTTGTAGATGTGAAGACTACTTCCATATATAGTGACCTCTATAAGAAAATGTATACGAATCAACCAGAGGGTTTTGCGACTCATAGGAATGAGTCTAAGGTATGTAAACTTGTAAAATCTTTGTATGAATTGAAATAAGCTCCTAAA
This sequence comes from Brasenia schreberi, assembly GCA_036023115.1. Classification (NCBI taxonomy): domain Eukaryota; kingdom Viridiplantae; phylum Streptophyta; class Magnoliopsida; order Nymphaeales; family Cabombaceae; genus Brasenia; species Brasenia schreberi. The sequence goes on from JAYKKT010000066.1 coordinate 9,538,818, forward strand.
CAATGACATGAAAGTTTGATTGTATCATATCATCCTTTTGCTTTATTTTTGATGTAAGTTTGTCAATGATGTATTCATCATTCTATGTTTACATATAGATATATATTTTTGTTTGGTTTCGATATGAGAATCATAAACGATTGTCCTAATAGAACTCATTGAAAAACTCTACATAGAGTACTTTACTATTTTAAGAAAACCATTTTCTTTGAGTTGTATTATGGTAAACATCCTTCTATTCTTGAAGGATGTAGTGATGTTAACAATATTACAAAGTACTCTAGGGGTAATAAGGTTGTTGGATATTTGTTTTTTTATAGATGATGATGCTATCACTTGAAAATCTAAGAAACAAACCATATTAACTCATTCTACCTTTAAAGCAGAACTCTGTGCCTTGGTTGAGACTGAAATGAAACCATAATGACTTAAAGAACTTATATCCAACTTATCTATAGTATAGAAGTTGCTTTTTGTAATTTTAGTTTATTGTACCATGATTACCATTACTAAAATCAGTAGTTCGATGTATAATCAAAAACATCGAAGACACATCTAAGTCAATCTTAAGTTTATAAGAGTACTTATGTCTGAAGGGGTTATGGTTGTTGATTTTGTTAGATTTAAAAATAATACAACTCATCCTTTGACTAAGGGTCTAGTAGTAACCTTAGTTGAAAAATCTAGGTTGGAGATGATATTAAAACTTATGAGTTATTCACAAGCAATGACAACCCAACCTATTTGAGTGGAGATCCCACTAAGTATGTTCAATGTGGTAATAACAAGTTGTTGAGTGAATAAGATGATACTTAATAATATATGATACTTTTAGTACATGTGTATCTATTTCCTATAAACATAAAATGTTATGATTAGATGATAGTAAGAAATTATTATTTAAATGAGATCAACTCTTGTGATAGGATTCTAGCACTATATCCTTTGAGATGCCCAGCTAAGTGATTGATATTGTGAGACTACAATAAGAGAATTCTAGAATTAATCATGATATAGGATATAAATACATGATCATTAATGCATCAATCCTAAAGATCACGTAATAGCTTTTATTATGTTGTTACACCTTTACACCAAGGTTCAGGTTAAAGACGTATGTTTACCTAGTTCTTATAGGTAATATTAGATAACTTATATAACAGTTCAAACCATAAGGTGCCATTATTGGAAGCATAATATGATGGTTGATATGATAGGGCACTTTACACTTGAGGACTTTGTGGGGATTGTTAAAATTAATGTTAATTAATAGTGATTAGGTTAATTAAACTCATGTGTATTAATTATATTTAGTTTATGTTAAATATCCCTAAGTATTTATTTGATATATCTTTGCTAAATGTGAAAGTCCTAAAGTGTAAAAGTCATATGTAAATGAGAGACTTTTGCATGAGAAGACCAAAAGACAAAGTTTAGTCACATATTAATGGGTGGAAGAATCTCATATGTTCTTTTATGTCGTTGGTATCTCATGAACCTTAGTTCAAAGAGCTTGAGGAAGACATGGATAATACATGTATTGAGTCGGGTCGGTATATCTTTTGCACGAAAAAGTTTTGACCTAACGCTCAAATGGATCCTTCATGAGACAATGGTTGTGGGCAAAGAGGTGTGTCGTTTGGATTAGATCTGAGGTCCAATCCATCATTTTACTTATAAAATGGGATTAGGGCTTTCCTAATCCATATTGGCTATTCTCACACTCTCTCCTCTTGCTTCTCTGCCCTTTGAGTTTTCTCGATTGTGACTACTTTTTCTTCTGTTTTCTTGCTTAGGTGATTGAGGTGTGGTTGAAGGCATCTTGAGTGAGGTACATGTTTTTGTATGCGTATTCATTTTATCCTAGGAGAAAGGCATTGACACTCGTGTCTACCCATCAATAGGGCGTTGATTTTTCTAAGGTAAGTATGCAAGGGTAACTCAAAGAGATAAGTTTTTTGTTGATTTTCTTTTTACTTTGCTTGTTCCTTGTACATTTTGTTTATGAATTTCTTTAGATCTATGAACATTATTAAAATCGACATGTTTATAATTGTTACATATTACTTGTTTATGCATGTATTATAGTGATTTGTCTCGTTATACGTTAGTAAGCTGAAGAACTCATGGAGAAACGTAGTATTGCTCACGAACCTACATGGTGGAATAATGAGAGAGTCAAGATTGTTATTACTTGCATGTCAGTCGGAGGAAACACTACAGTATCTAAAGGCAGAAAGTCCCGAGGCACGCATAATGACTCTTGATCAGGCTATCTATAGCGAGGTTGTATCACCCCTATCAAGATGATAATATCCGAAAGTCTTTTGCTACTCCAAAGATGATACTCGAAGATCGTCAGCTTAGTGTTGTTCATCAAGGGGTGTATCACGATTATGGGGATTAGAAATGAGGATTGAAGGATCGACGCACGAGGTGTTGTTCCTTAAGGTACCCTTAGGATCATGGCCGAACCTAGGTAGGCAAGACGATCATTTAGGTGGATACGTTCATGCGAAGGGGGCACAATGAACCCCATCACACCATATGCATTTTCACTAAGTATAAGTCATGATGAGTAGCGCATATATGAGGATGTGCAGTTGCACCACAATTGTCAAGGTTGGCCTAGTGGCCCATATTACTCGCGTAAACTATGGCGTAGAATAGTGAGATGTTGTCAGAACCCTTGTGTTAGTTGGAGACTATGCACGTAGGCCTTTTCCAAGGGATACATGCGCCATCACATTAAAGCAACAATTGTAGAGACAATCAATGTGGGCATTGGTGTTGGCTTCCTCAAAGATAGGTGAGGAGCTTTCGGGTCATCGTCGAGTCCCCATACCTTCGGTGAGGCGAGGTGCTGTTAGGCTGATTCTAATCGTGATCCAAGGCATGATTTAATAGTGTGATCATGGAAGTGTCTAGTTGCACATAAGCAGCAATTAGTTGCAGTGTCCAACATTGTCTCAACGTAAAAGGTAGTGTTTAATGAATTAGAAGGACCATCAGTATATCCATGGGAGATGGGGTGCCGACAATGTAGATGGAGGCTGCCTTCGATGATGCGAAGTAATGTCTCACATGCAGTGTCAAGTTCTTCAATGATGCAACATGATGGAGGTTTTGTGCGGATTATCGATCCCAATAGTAGCTTTTGGTGATATGGAGTGTCACACTTTGAAGCAAAACGTAAGCACCAGATAGATAGATGCATCTCCTTGATCACATTGGACCTCAACTGTGTCATTCAACCTTCTAGCCAACTTACATGTTTCGGGATGCCGAGTGAACGGTAGTAACTCTTGAGTTCATACCCTGAACCCTTCAACCTTCTAGAGGACCACATCTATGCTGAAAATGACAAAAGAAGCTGTTTTGGATTGCAGAACAAGTGAAGACGGGGATGTCAAGCAAGAAAATCCATGGCACTCGTTGATGCCTTGTATGAGCGGCTTCATGCATAATGCAAAAACATAAGGGGAGAAGCCTTGCGAGATCTTGAGGTTGTTGTCTGGTAGGAAAGTATCAATCTACTAATCGTTTAATTTGTTTGCTATTTATAGTTAAATTTTCTTTTCTTTTTTTCTCTATAAGAATTTTTTTGAAAGGATTTTTTTTCTTTCTTTATCTATTTTATAAATCTTTTTGTTTACTTTCTCGTTCGACTTTGAGTATCTACTGCTGGGCTCTACATTCTACAAACCTCAAACATTTTATACGGCTCTCCTTAGGATCCCGAGGTATTTATTAGCTAGCCGACGGCCTCACAAATCACAGGATGCAGGTCTAAGTCACATCCTACATCTCAATTCCATACTACTCGAGCGGGTGTTGCTTTCCAAACACGAACAATTCCTTGTGTTTCACAGATCTAGAGTGAGAAAACATTTTTTTATTGAGAGTTGGTTGAGTTTAACATGACATATCAAAAGTAAAGTTAAATGTTAGACCATTTTTGTTTCGTTCCCATGATAGGAAACTATTTTCATGAGAAAGTTGTGTGCTTTCTCAAGGGATACCATTCTTGTTTCCCTCCTTTCATGCTTAGTTATTTAACTCTAATAGTGGGAAACACAGTGCAATGCTTGAGGACATTTCTTAGGGAAAGAGGTTGTATATCCTTCCAACAACAAGTAGGCCTCAGTGCTAAATAGCCCATGGTTTTACCGTGGGCTCCCGATCATGGACCCAGCCGGCAAGACAAAAAAACTCGGTGTTTATTTTTTGTTGAGGTGAATGTCTGATTGTAAGATGTGGATGACCGTAGGCTATTGTCATTAACCATGGGCAAGGGATAGCAGATTATGTGTAGTGATGAGTTCGGGCCATGTCGAAAAAAGCCTACCAAATCATGACCCGTTTGTGTCGTATCAGGGACTTTACACTTGTGGACTTGACGTTGTCCAGTTCATGTCAACCTGGGTAGGACCCAATAATTTTCTGTTTGTTCATATGGAACTCTGGCTTTGTTTTAACTGTCGATCTACTGTCCGGCCATTCAAACACAGGCACAAAATGCTCCTTGCCAAATATTCCCATGAATATGCTGCCTATTTGGTGATGAGTTTAACTTTTTAATGAACCAGTACTCTCTTGATCAAATTTCTAGTTGAATAGAATTAATTAAACTTCAAGTAGCTGTAAGACCCTAAGCGGGCTACACCTTACTCAACTTAAATGGGTTAGGGAGTGGGACTTCGAGCTGTGTCGGCATGGTTGGGACTATGCTCGAGTCTTGAACATTGTCGTGGGCAAGTGAAATAGACTTAGTTGCATCCATATTTTGCCAAAGAGCTGGGCTCAATCCCACAACAACCGGGTAGTAGTCGCATGGTTCGGTCTGTGCTAGGTGTGTTTGACGCATCGAGAACCCACTTTTGGTTTAGCTATCTCTACGTATGATACCTGGTCAGTCTGTGTGAGCCAAATCACAATCTTGACCTAAAGAGTCGGCTAAGGAGATCCTCATGGTCTGTGTCGAGTATGTTTAGACAGAGTGAGTCCACTTCTTCTAAGAATCATAATTCTTGATCCAATGCAGAGGCCCAAGCCAGATACACGACCTAGGTATCGAACTCGTCACCTTCGGCTTGTGAGTCTATACCCCAGCCAGGTAAGCTGCTTGTGCGAGGATTCGTTCTCTCAACAACAAAAATCTGCCAACCAACCATCCTCCCTTTACGTCAATGGGCAGACGAGGGCAGTTTTGTAATTGTAAAAGTCGTAAAGCCGTTCACCTTACCCTGGGGACCACCGTTCCTTCAACTTCAAGACCAAAATTTAATGAAAATGCTTTGCCAATTATAAAGTTACCCTTAACGACTTTCTTCGATCGTAGAAAGAAGCAGGTTTGGGGAGAAGAGCGAGTGATCCATGGGGATGTAAATGGATCGGATTCAGATTTTATCAAAACTGGTGGATATAATCTAATTAAGTCATGCAATTATAAATTTGATTAGAAAATTTCATAAAAAGTAGAAGTTCTTTTGAGAATTTCTAAAGAAATTTAAAATTGCCCCTCAAATTATGTATGAAAATCACAATATTAACTTTAATGAGAAACTCATGTTTAGCTTGAATTCAGCTTCGGTTAAACAAGCTAACAAGTAGTATAAGGACCGTATCTTAAGAACACAAACCAGCCTCTGTTTGCTTTGTTTGGTTCATTTACCAGCTTGAAACCAAAATTACTGCAAGAAAATATACTATATTTGGATTTAGATATCATCATTAGATACATAAAAAGAAATGGAATTCAAAGTTCAAGCACCAATCCCATTCAGACCCCAAAATCAACAAATTGGGTTCCGAATACATCCACGTCTTTCAAACAACAGAAACGAACTATATTAAGAAGAAAAAGGAACGCAATATATAATGGATCGGATTCGCTACAAGCAGGATCCACAAAGGCCCATTGGGTATTGACAAAGAAGAGCGTGCACCTTATGGTAATTTCCGCCTAGCTAGAGTAAAAAAGAGAAATTGTTCCGTTTGAGAGGAAAAGGAAGAAGCGCATTAAAAAGTAGTCAGTGCCAGTCGTTACTCTGTGTGTGTGCGCGTCCGCGTCCTCTTTCTCCTTCGGTTTTTCTTTAAAATATTTTTTTGAATATAAAAATATTTGACACCAACGTGAACGAAAATTTACTTAGCGTTTCCGCTGCTCTCGAAAATCAATTTTAAAGAATAACGAGGGAGAGAAAAGCGGAGCGCTAAAAAAAGAGTAGTGAGAGATAAAAAAGAAAGGGATGGAGTGGCGTGGTGTGAGGCAGTGAAATACCATCTCTCTCTGTCTCTCCTCTGTGCGTCCGAGAAAATCCTTTCTCTTCTCCTCTCTCTCTCCCACTGTGCTTTTCCTTCTCGCCTCTCCTTTATATATTTCCCCCTTCTTTTTCTGCTTCTGCATTGTTGTTGGATCTCTCTCTCTCTCTGCGTGTCGATGGAAGAGTTCGGTGAATGGGAGATTAGCGATTAGGGTTTGTGGGGATTGCTCAACTCTTCACGGGTGTGGTGGGGATGGTGACCTCTCTTTTAACATCTTCCCCACCGATCCATTCATTGCTCTCTGTCTCTCTCTAACTTTTTGTGCTCCTTAATGTTCTCTCTCTTTATGCTTATATGCTTTTTCTTTTGAAGTAAGGTGAGTGGGTGTTTCATTCGACACTTTTGAAGTGCTAGATAGATCTCGTTTTGCTACTTTGGTTCCTTCTGCGTAATGGTTTCGGTCTATATGATCTTTTCTTCGTATGGGGGCATAACGTGGGTATGCATTTCGTTGTGTATGCTGCTGGTACTTTCCTTCTAAGGAGTTTACGTGTTGGCATTTTGTTGAGTTCAGTTATTCTGGGTTCTGCATTGGTATGGGCAGATCCGAGCTAGTCTTGTTTCTAATGATGGTTTAGCAACTTGCCTATCTTTTATAAACATTTCTTGCAATTTGCAATTTCTACTTTTTCCATTTTCTCGTAGTTGGTTTATTGAATTGAGTCTGCTGTTTGTTTTAGTGTTCTACTCTATGGTACATTTTATCTGGGCGTTCCTATGAAATTTCTCTGGATGCTTATTTTTATTCTCATTTTGTTTTTCGATATTCTTGCTGATTCGTTTTTGTATAGCTAGTGAGTGTGAAATAAGATATAGGAACTTTTCTTTTCGTCACGGTGGTTCTTGTTTGCTTGAAGGAGCTGTTCTCTTTCATAGTGTGCGATTCGTGTGGAAAGTTGATGGTTTTGTTAATTAAACGATTCAGTGGTCTTAGTGAACACGCTTTCGTTTATGTAGGAATTGTAGAGGACTTTTTGATTGGGACCTTCTTGCGGGACAATGGGCAAATCTCCTGGCAAATGGCTCAAGACACTACTTTTTAGAAAGAAAAGTAGCAGATCTAATTCTAGGAAGGCAGGGGGGGATCTGGTAAGGGAATTATTTGTTGCAGCTGCAAAGATGATAAACATATTTTGGTTGTCTTGTCTAGTTGCTTAATGGAACTTTTCCATTTGTCATAGACCTTTTGGTGCTCTTTACACTTGTTAGATCTTGTCTATGATAGATTGATTGATTATATGGTTGACTTTTGAAACATAAAAATCGATAAAATATGTTTCTTATCGGTTTAAAGTGCGTTTTCCACTGAATGGAAATTATTCTTGTGTGAATTTGTTTGTGTTGGTACTGCTGGTTACGGATATCACATTGTCATTTCCAGAAGGGTTTATCCTCAAGGTGCCCTTTTCCAGAGAAAAACATTTAACTTCTTGCATTTGGTGATCTTAAGTTCATTCTTAAGAGGTCTTGCTGAATTTTGATGCTTATTTTTGGTATATATGCCAACCACAATCATATTCTATTTATAGCAAGAGAGGGTTTTCTTCATTGTTGTTTAATTACATCTTTACTAAAATCTGGCTTCTTTTTGCTGCTTAGTGATTGGTTGATGTGAAGGTTTATGGTAACCAAGAAGTGGATACAAAGTCGGTTTATATGACGATTTTCCCTTGTCCTTCTATTAGTACTCAATACGTGTTCTTTTTATTTTTATGTATGAAATCCATGTTTTGATTGATTGATTTATTTTTTCCCTTGTGTTGTTTTTCCTTGTCCCATCATATGCTGGACAGATTATCTTTATCGCAAAGAAAAATGTTGGATAGATGATCTAGATTATATGGCAACTTAGTCTCATCCATTGGCTATGTGCGTCCACCAAACGGGCCAATTCCTTTTATTAAGAAATAAGAACATGGTTGTCAATAATGAAAACTTACTCGGTAGTTAAACTAGTGTTGTTCGTATCGCACCGTCACCACGATACGATACGGGGGCCTGTATCACAGGTGCGAGCGTATCGCACCGTATCATGCGATACGGACGCGTATCGTATGATAAGGAGCGTATCGCTCGTATCGTACGATACGGGCGATACGCCCCAAAACAAAATTAAAAAAAAAAAAATTTCAAAAACATTTTTAAAAACATTTTTTTTGGTTAATCAGGAAGCGACAAAAGAGGAGAACTCCGACACCTTGGTTGTTTACTAAAGATATAAAAAATGTTATGTTTTTTATTAGGTTTTTTACCTACACAACAATTATCTTTTAAATATATTTTAAATCCATATTTGTGTCTACCAATATATCATGAGTTAACATATATGAGATGATATTTTCTTTCTCATAACTATATAATGAACATAGTGATATTTAACAAGATTGTTTTTTTTAATTATCAGTCCTACTCCAAAGCTTGATTTCTCATTGAAGAAACCAAAGTTGGTCAACGCGACACCTTATGGGCATTCCGCGACCCGAATCCGTGAATCTGCTCGAGTCACTTCCCGTGCTCAGATTGGTGCAACCCTACTTAGTAAATACTCAACAAGGTTTGCCACGAACCAGGTTCAAGATGTTGGATTCCAAATCAGAACCAATATCGAGCATATAGGATAGTGCTCCATAGTCAAAGTTAATAGACTCAATACCATAGAAAGCAAGATCATGTTATTCGAGCAGATTCACACATTCGATGTTTGTGAAGAGGGGAGAAGAGAGAAGTGAAGAGTGGCCAAAAAGTAGAAACTTAAAAAAAAAAATTGAATTCTTTTTTTGATTTTTTTTTTCAAAAAAAAAAAAATGGGCGTATCGCCCGTATCGTGGAGCCCAGCGATACCCGATATGATACGCGTCAGACAACACTGAGTTAAACTATTGGAAATATGTCGTTTAAGTGCACTGTCCTCTTGCTTTTTTTTCTCAATTCAACTGCTTATTTTGTGGACATCTTGGGTTTGTTGATTTGAGTTTGCCATGTTATCCAATGAAAAGGCCAATAAGAAGGACAATAGGTTTATGACACAATAAGTTGGTGAAGTATAGTCTAAATATCATTAGAAATGTTCTATTGAGTGCATTTAAATTTTAAATATATTATCAAAAAATGCTTCAGATTTTGCTCAATGTTGCAAACTTGATATAGTAGCTAATTGCCAAGTGTAGGCAATTTGTTGACCCAACAAAGAAGAATTTTGTTACTTAAGAAAACAAAACTTTCCTTGACGGCTGGTAACAATTTGCATACATGTCTCTTGAGAAAGCAAGAGGTTTAAGATTCCAATAGACTTTTGTGTAGTTAAGCTTCTGAGGGAACTCCTTAATTTAGGAGTTTTAGTTAGTTTATGAGAGAACCTTAATTTAGGAGTTTTAGTTAGTTTATGAGAGAATTGCTTGCTTGCTTGCTTTGTTTTAGTTAGCCTGAAATAATTCAAAGGGATTATGAATCAACCAGGGCATCAAAGGATTCAATGGACAAAAACACGACCAGCATTCTTTTCTGGAATGGAAGTGCACAAACATGATATCCCTATAATATTCGTCCGTAACACCCATAAGATATTCTAGAAATTTCCTCATTTAGATATCTGTAAGGTGGATGATGCTGGTGGCTAACGCTTGTTGACCAATGTTCTAAAAAGCGTATCGGAGCCCGTATCGCACTAGGCTATGATACGCCATGATTTATGGAAAAATTAATTATATGATTTAATTTGTTTTAAAAAATTAATAAATCTAGATTCTAGTTTATGGAAAAATTGAAATTATCGAATATAAGATCTAATTCTAACACAATCAACATTAAACAAAATTGAATCCAAAAGCTTCACTAAAATCAACAATCTTAAGAAAATTAGAAATGATCGGTAAGAGAGATTAGATAATGAATTTGTAAGCAACTTTCATTATCATTAATTAGATACAAAGTAAAAAGTTACGAAGTACGAACTACATGAAATTAAACTACTGGATGAAAGTCTATAACTAACACTACTAAGCCTTTTCCCTTACTAGATGGGGTTGTCTACATGGATTCTTTGTTTCCACATAGCCCTATCATAATTTGTAGAATCCAAGATGAATAAGTTTGACAAAGTTTTACGCTGGCTATTGAATGAAAGTCTAATAAAATTAAATTACAATAATCAATCATTGATTTGTTACACAAAACGTGGATCATAATCAACAAAAGCATTATAATCATTATAGTCATGCCATCAACATCATCATCGTTGTCACCATTATTTCCCTCTTCCTCCTTTGCAATTGGATCATCTAATCCAACAACTTCCACATCATCATCTCAAATTTCTGCTTTTGCTTTCATGACCTTCCTGTTTTCACCCTGTAAAATAATAGGAGATTCCTCCTCTTCGACCCAATCATCAAGAATATTAATATTTTCATAACTCAATGGGTTATATGATACCTTCCTTGCGATTCTTGCATCTCTTTGCATTTGTCTAAAAGGAAAACAAAAGAAACGATACAAAGGTAAGATGACATTGCATTTTCTTATTAATCATTATCAATAAGAACTTAAGAAGAAGAATTAAGGAGCAATAGACATATTTTCAAATAATTAAATGAAGTTACCTTTGTCTTAACTTCATATTGTATGCTATATAGACCAAATCACAAAGACGGGCATGCACCAGTATGTTTCTCTTTGTGTGAATGCGTTTAAAAAAACTCTAATTTCTTTCGCATCCACTAGAACTAAATATTTGACTTAATATATGTTGAGCAAACCTCGAACAACTTTGGTGCATCTATACCAAAGCGAGTCCACCATTGACCTTATTTAGGAGCGAAGTTGTATTGCAATTGGCCTTCCAAAGTCTTCAACACTATGTATTACTTGCTAACTCTTAACGGATATTGCACCAAACAAATGAATCTTGCATAAGATCAATTGCATTTAATATCTCCTTTTTAACTTCTTCGTCTTCTATAAAGTTAGGAGAAAATCTAATAGAGGGGTTAAAAAAATAATCGATTCCACTGTACATCAATACACTTTTAAACCTTCTTCAATAATGACTGTTTGCGGTCAAGGTTCGCTTGTATTTTCAATTTGACCTTATCCATTGTATCATATATTTAAGGCATAACAGGTTTATCTTCACTATCTGTCATTCTCGTTACCTTAACCATAGGTACCATCATCCTTAAAAAGTTATTGCAATTTTGTCAAAAGTTAGCATTGAAAACATCTACTATAATAATTCCCTCCCTTTTTCTCGACCAACTAATAGAGCCCCATTATCATATTCAAACATCTTTTTTAATGTATTTTTATGTAGGACAAGACTTTAAATAATAATAACATAGTAACAAATCTTATCAATTAAGGCCTAATTAACTCCCTTTAAGTAGTGTGAATTCTCATCAAATACAATATAGAAGAGTGATTATAAAAAAGCTTTGTAACATTTTTGCATGTATCTATAATCTCATTTATTTTATCCAAAGAATTTAGATCGAGTGTTCGATGGGTATCGTATCATGTATCATTTTGGTCCATAGGAAAAAATATGATAATTGCAAAAATTTAGTACATATTCATCATTCACCATTCAATAATTGAAAAATGATTTACATATTTTGAAGGAGGACATTACATCCTTAGAAAAAAACATAACTTTCATAATTGAAAAAATACATTTATACATTGTAATCAGGATTATCAAGTAAATAATCTTCATCTTCTCGCTGAAGATTCTCACAAACTTCTGCTTCAAAATCAAAATCATCATCCCCTTAATAATATTATTGGTGCATTCCTTCCAAATTAATCTATGGAATGCTTTCGTCGGTTAGGAGCATATTTGTTTCATTATCTTTCATAATCCACTCTTCTAATATATCAAAATTATCCAAACTTATTGGATCACATTGGTTTTCTTCTCTATTTAGTTTTTTTAATTGCTTTTAAGAAATAAATATAAGTAATTAATAGATAATATTACCAATTTAAGTAAAATAAAATATTGAATTGAGAGTGACTCTTAGTTTAGGAATATAACAATAACAATTATAAGCTTTTTAATAAAAATAAATATGTTAGTATTAGCTTAGGAGAGTTAGGCAAATTAGAAAAGAATGTAAACCACAATTTCTATCAACGTATCCAAAAGAATAAAGTCAAAGAGGCTCTTAAACATATAAAGGGTGGTAAATCGGTAGGACCAGACACTATTCCTATAGAAGTTTGGACAATCCTATGAGAAATAGAAATTACTTGACTCACAAGACTATTTAATGAAGTATGGAGAAACCAAAAGATGCCCGAGGCATGGAGGGTGAGTACACTTATACCCATATATAAGAACAAGAGAGACATTCATAATTATGCGAATTATCGGGGTATCAAGTTAATGAGCCATACTATAAAATTATGAGAAAGAATTATCGAACGTAGGTTAAGACAAGTATCGAGTACAATAGAGAACCAATTTGGATTCATGCCAAGCAGATCTACTATTGAAAAGATTCACCTTTTGAGACGTCTTATGGAACAATTTAGAGCAAAAAAGAAAGATCTTCACATGATATTTATTGTTCTAGAAAAAGCTTACGATAGGGCACCGATGCAGGTTCTTTGGAGAACTTTGGAAAAAAGAGGTATCCCATTGACATACATAAACCTTATAAGAGACATGTACGATGGTGCAAAAACATGTGTGAGGACTCATGAAGGAATGATAAATTTCTTTGAAGTTAATATTGGGTTATATCAATGATCATCTTTAAGTCCATATTTATATATAATGGAGATTGATGAGTTAACGAAACATATTCAAGATGAAGTACCTTGGTGTATGTTATTTGTAAATGACACTGTGTTAATGGATGATAAGGAAAAAGTTAATAGAAAATTGGACTATGGAGAGAAACATTAGAAAGTAAAGGCTTCCTACTTAGTAGAACAAAAATAGAATATATGGAATGTAAGTTTGATCATTTGGTTACTTCGGAGGACATAAAAATTAAAATTGGCAAACATTACATCCCAAAAAAGAAAGTTTTAAATACCTAGAGTCAATTTTTCAAAGTGATAGAAGAATTGATTGAGATGTTACACATAAAATTAATGTTGGTTGGTTAAAATAGAGAGGAGCATCAAGTATTCTTTGTGACAAGAAGATACCATTAAAGTTAAAAGGTAAATATTATAGACTTGTCATGAGTGGTCATACAAGAAAAGACCATATAGGCATATACATGTACAAAAGATATTCGTGATCCGTGACAGAAATGAAGATGTTGATATGGATGAGTGGTCATACAAGAAAAGACCATATACATAATGAGGTTATTAGAAACAAATTGGAGTAGCACCAATAGATCATAAAATGAGGCAATATCGTTTAAGATGGTTTGGACATATAAAAAGAAGATGAAAACTGGAAGAAGGTATGAAAAACTAGATTTTGAAAGTATTAAAAGAGGTAGAAAATGACCACAAAAGTGTTGGAAAGAAACAGTAAAAAATGATCCTGCTTTTTGTGAGTTAACTGCTAACATGGCACGTGATAAGGCTATGTAGAAACAAAGAATCCATGTAGCCGACCTCGTCTAGAATGGGAAAAGGCTTAGTTGTTGTTGTTGAAAATATTATTGAATTGAATATTTAAGTAGTAACTAATATAAGATTACCTCTCTCAAGCTGTATGTTATAATGGATGAAAACAAGTCATTTACCTGCTTATATTCTAACTACCATACTTTTTTATGTGGATGTGTTCAAAGACACTCTAATTTTTTTTACAACTCGTTGCACTACAGGTTTGACTCAAAACTCCTACCAGGAACCTTTTATAAAGGTCCCTAGCCGTATCGTTTGTATCGTACGATACGTGCGATAGAGTTGTATCGTGCGATACAGGTTATATGTATCACATAATACAACCCGATAAGTTTATCACCTATATCACACGATTCAACGCGATAAGTTTATCATTACGATATACTATGGTGTATCTAGTGTATCGTATTGTGGCCTATGTTATCAGCAACGGTTAGCAGGTTGTTAGTAGTCGACCAAGGGTTGAAAGCCTTACATAATGCCGTAGAGCACTTTGGGTGCTACCAAAGAGCATCTTGGGAGCTTTCAACAACCGTAAAAAACTTGTAAGAACGTGGGTTTCTTTTCGGCTAGGGACTAAAGGTCCCTAACCATATTCGCTCATATCGTACGATACGTGCGATAGAGTTGTATCGTGCGATACAGGTTATATGTATCACACGATACAACCCAATAAGTTTATCATTACGATATACTATGGTGTATCTAGTGTATCATATCATGGCCTATGTTATCACCAGCGGTTAGCAGGTTGTTAGTAGTCGACCCTGATATAGTGGTAGCAGAGATATAACGGATTTAACGTTATACTTTTATTTATGATTAAAAAATTATATATATATATATATATATAATGGGTTCTTTAGTTTCTAAGAAATATTAAGAAACACAACTTCTTTCATAAATATGAATCAAACTAAATAAACAAATTCTACTTTTAACTTCTAAAGAAGCCTATTCTGCTTTCATGTGTCAAAAATCTCTACATTTCATCATGTATTGGAATAACAAGAAATAAAATCTTCGAGGAACAGTTTGGAAGCATAAAGCTACTCAAAGAATGAATCAGAAGCCAAGCATGTTGTGAGTACGTGTGCATGTACACACATAAGCATGCATTGGTTAGACTATAGATGATGATGTGATCAAAGTGAAAAGAAACGGTGAGAAGTGCTTACATCCACAGTTGGTGTAACA
Source organism: Brasenia schreberi (assembly GCA_036023115.1). Classification (NCBI taxonomy): domain Eukaryota; kingdom Viridiplantae; phylum Streptophyta; class Magnoliopsida; order Nymphaeales; family Cabombaceae; genus Brasenia; species Brasenia schreberi. The sequence continues at coordinate 9,553,935 of JAYKKT010000066.1, forward strand.
CTATTCTTTAATTCTTTAAAACAGCAAGCTTCCTCTGGAAAGAATTGCCATGCATGTGTAATAGGCAAAATTCAGCACCCAACAACAAATGCTCTCGAATATACCACTTGTGAAGAAAGCCCAATGAGCAAGATAAAAGAAGAGCTTGAAAAACATTACACATGAGAGAGAACAAGAAACAAAACTAATGAAAGTGAGTCCATGTACCTACCACTGATTTTGCAGAGTCCCATGTGAAGAAACGTGTGAAAAAGGGTGGCTCACTGCCTTCTAGAAGAATATATATTGGTGTATCATGGGATAATTTTTCGAGCAGAAAATCTTGTTCCACAAATCTCTGTTGAATATTTTAGGAGCTTGAATAAGTACTGCAGCAGAAAATCTCGTGCCAGAAATTACTGTTTGGACAGATTGAAGAAGCCGTAAAAAGCAAATTGGGATAAAAGGAGAAGCCATCAACATGAAGGAAGTGGCAGGTAGGCAATCATGATCGGGGAAATATCATAAATTGCACCAACATCATTACTGTGACGTAGAAGAAAATGACCTCTTGCTTATATGCACAACCCCAGTGAAGATTTTTCAGCAAAGATTTTATAGCATAAGGAGATTGCGAGCTGTTCATCTCTTTTTTCGTTTGTTTTCCCAAGAAAGAGGTGAATCCAAATCCAGAACCAAGCCTTTTTCGATGTTAAATGGAGTCAGCTATATGCATTGTTAATCACCACACAGCGTGAACTTCTACCCTTTCTTCTTCGGTTTTAAGTACTTGATATAAAAAAATTTCACCTTGTAATTGGGGCTTGATTTGATCCATGTTTTTAATGTCTAAATCACTTTAAGACAAACCCTGTTCAACGTCTTTCTATGGTGGCATTTCTTTCACGCCTAATAGGAAATGAACCATGTTCTAGACCTCATTGTGGTGACCTGCACACACACAGCAATTAGTTGTGATGAAATCATTAAACTAATAGCAAAATGTAGAAAGAGATGTCAAAAGCCAAAGGTTGTGAATCCTTCCGAAGATAAAAGGAAGAGCGGAACGTGAGAGAGAGAGATGAAGGGAGAGTATAGAAACACTCAAGTCGTCAGCGTTGTGAAGAGCAAGTTGACATAAGAGTGTTTAAAGTCTACGCTATGTCGTGTAAAGTCATTATATTCAGCCCGATGTAATTAGTTTGAGTTACGTATGGTTTGGATCCCAATGGATCATATTCTGATCCATTGAGGCTCAAATTCTATTAGTTACTAATTAGGGGTATTTTAGTCTTTCAAGTTAGATTAATAGTATTTAAGGTGTTGTAATAGAATTATAAGTGAAATCGTGGGCAGCAGGTGGCAGCAGCAAAGGGGTGCCGACCTGCACCCTATCTTACTCTCTCCTGTGTTCAACTATTTTGATGAATAAAATACTATATTTTGGAGCGTAAAATCATCAATGGTATTAGAGCCTAATCTCGGAGTTTCAGCCATCATGAAGTGTTCTCGTGCAGATTAAGTGGATTCAGTCAAAATCGTAAGCCTATTTGATTGTTTAGTTCAATGTTTTTCTTCTATTTTTGATGACCACAAAAAGAATACATAAAAGGAGGGGATTCTGTGCATTGGATTTTATTCCCAGCAAAGGTTGTGGAAGATATCGTCATTCACATTATTTTTCACATTGAGATTAGTGAGTTTATGAAGTGCAGATTATCATCCAAGGTTCAGTTGAGATTCACGATTTTGTGGATTATATCGTCATCCTCGTTTTTTCCTTCATATCGAGGTTCACTATTTTATGAGGTGCATAACAGATTGTTATGCACAATTTACCTAAGGTTCACGAGTTTATGAAGTGAGAATCAAATTGAAATTCTTGGTTCATCTCAGTTCCATGGTGTGGTTCATACACACACAGTTTCCGATTTGATAGTGGTTCGAGTGTAGCTGATTCAAAATTGTAGTTGATTGCAAACAATTACTTTGGTGATATTCATGGAAAGAATCAAGATGGGTGATACAAATGAACAAGGTTCTACAGATAAAAATGAAGGGTTTCAAATAACCAATATGAAATTAGAAGAAAAAAATTATCTCCAGTGGGCTCGTTCAATTGAATTGACAATTATGGCAAGGGGGCGTTGGGATTATATAACTGGTGAAGTAACTCAACCCTAAGTACTGATCCTCTTTATCCTCGATGGAGGAAAGAAAATGCACTAGTGAGCTTTTGGTTGATTGAGTCTATGACACCTTCCATTGACAGTACCTTCATGTTCTTGGAAACACCTAGAGATATATGGTTGGCAGTATAGGAGGCCTATGCCCAAAGAAAAAATATTGTTAAGAAATATGATCTTATAGAAAAGATTAGTTAGTGTAGACAAGGAGGAAGATCCATCAGTGAATACTATGCAGAACTTAGAGGTTTGTGGGAGGAATTACAATTCTACACGAAAACCAAATGGGAGAACTGCACACTTGAGCGCAATGAAGAATTTGTCTATGGGGAATTTCTTGTGAATATGAGGCAATTAAGAACAATATTCTCAGTAGAGAAGAACTCCCACCATGGAGTACAGTATATTCTCTCCTACTTCGTGAAGAGTATAGGAAGCGGCTAGAAAAGGAAACCAAAATGAATATATCAGAAACTTCTGCTTTTGTAGGAAGAGGTACATATACTCCTACCTTTTCTAGGGGGAGAGGAGGTTATGGACGTGGCAGAGGCAAATTTGGGCTTACATCTGAAGATAAGGATAAGTTAATCTGTTCATATTGTGGAAAATCACGCCATACGAGGGAAACATGTTGGAAATTAGTTGGAGTACCTACTCATTTTCAGAATTAGAATCAGAATCGATCCAACATGGCTTATTTCAGCAATGATCATACAGAAAAACCTAGGAATGATGATAGTACGTCCTCATTAGCAGATATGAAAAAAGAAATTGAAGACTTGAACAACACTCTTGCGAAATTCACTTTTGGAAGAGACAACTTGAATGTGTTGTTGAGAGACAAAATGTGTTTTCCAAAAAGTTTCGGTTTGGGATTTAAATGTAGAACCTTTAACTCTAATCACCTGAGTCTTATAAGACGACCTTTGTTTCCATAAACTTCAAGTAGCCCCTTTGTTAAAATGTTTTCATTGTGGTAGGAAAGTAGCGTAGTGCATCCTTTGCGATGTTAGACCAAGAACATAAACACGAGGTTAGAATTGAAAAAGGTTGCTCGAGGTCACTTCAGCCAGGTGAAGAGCTGCAAGTTCTCAATTCCTTATACACAAGAAACATGGTCATTAACACGATATGGTGATAACAACGAAAGGAAGAAATCTTGGATTGGCAAAGTTGGTAAGGATGTGCTTGAAGATCATCAAGAGCTGACAGTTGGTATACTTGATAGTGGTTGACTCCGACAGCACTTGCTTAGTATTAGTCAATTATGTGCTCCAGTTCTCTCCGCACATAGAGAAACATTTGATTCCTCTGCGTTCGTATATTGAGTGACAACAACGATAAGGAAGATTCTTGGAATTGGCAAAGTTGGTAAGAATCCCTGATCATCATCTATATGATAATAGTCTAGACTTGTTGAAGGACTTAACATAATGCTAAGTGCCGTATTAGTCAATAAAGTGATAGAAATAGAGTTACATGTGGTTCCTGGCTTGTTTTAGAAGAATTGAGGAAAGGCTCGCATAACAAGTTACATTTGTTGATCATAGGGTCAATACAAATTAGTATACGATTAGAACTTGATGATAATTGGTCCTCCAATGCTCGCTAAATGCTTTTATGAGTAGAGACAATGATTCATGGTTATGGCATAGAAGAATTTGCATCCAAAAGGATCACTTAAACAAGTAAAGGTCTCTTTTAAAGACTAGTAATTGAACATAGTGGCTGTCAACTTCTAGACCTTTAAAAATTTTTGTACGTGGATCTTTGTGATGCATGTCCCTCTAGAACTATGAGCTTTAAAGGTCCTTTACTAAAAGCATTAATGACATAGTGGATGATTTTTTCTAGGTTTACATGGACATTACTTCTTGGCCCACAAAAATGGATGCTTTTTTGGACCAATCATTTAGAAAACTTGCCAAAGTTATCCAAAATGAATTAAAATGCATTTTGTGATTGCATGGATGATTTTCTAGTGACCATGGACATGGTGAATTCTTGGCTAAAATCCTTGATTTTGAAACTTTTTTGTGATGAACATGGCATTAAGCATAATTTATCTGCCCACACAGTAGAAAAAAAGGTTTTATGCGCATCCATAAGTGGTGATCATGGTGGTGAATTTGAAAATCATGGTGGCTTTTGTGATGAACATGGCGTGAGCATAATTTTTTCTGCTTACTAGGAACTTGTAAAATGGTGCAGTAAGAAAAAATCAGTGCTGAAGAAAATGGCAAAATAACAATGAGACCAACCTTCCTAAGTACTTTTGGGTAGGATCGCAGTTAACTGCGCTTATTATCATTATAAATAGAGCCACTAATAAGGCCAATTTTAAAAAACCCCATATGATTGTACAAAAGGAAAGAACCTATCAAATGTGTCACATTTTCATGTCTTTGGATGTAAATGCTTTGTTTGAATGAATAATAATAGAAAAGATAACTTGGGGATAAGTTTGATGCAAGAATCTGATGAGGGAATATTCATTGAATTAATTATTCATAGTAAGGCCTTTAGAGTCTATAACAAACGAACTATAACCATAGAAGAAGTCCATACATGTTGCATTTGATGAAACTAACCCAAATGAGTCGAGAGAAGGGCTTTGACTGATGATGTTGCAGAAATCTTATGAAAAAACTCACTTGGAAAATCAAGAGAAAGAGCCCGAGAAGGAAGAAGAGAGACTCCTTGATCAGGATGGCAAGAAGATTCGAGGAGAATCCTTGGATCCTTTGCCATGAAAGATTGAGAAATCTTAGATCTACTGAATGGAGGACTTCCAAGATATCATCATCTCGACGGGGTGATATGGTGATGTATGTCAAAGGGAGGTAATCACTCGAAACTCACTTAGAAATGCATGCGATCATCACAGCTTTTGTCTCTGCCATTGCAGTTGAATCTAAAGACATAAATGGGGCTATTAATGATGAACATTGGATCTTGGCCATGCAAGAATAAACTAAACCCGATTTGAGAGGAATCGAGTTTAGGAATTAGGTTTCCGAGGCGGTAATGAGTCATCCTATAGTGTATCAATGAATGGGTCTTTAGGAACAAACTTGAGTGGGAAGCGAGAACTTAATAATAAGAGAAATAAAAGCTGGGCTTGTAGCTAAGGGGGTTATAATCAAGAAGAAGGCATAGATTATGAAGAAACTTACGCTCGAAGTAGCTAGATTAGAGCCGTTAGAATGTTACTTGCATATGCTTGCATCATGGATTTCAAACTACATCAAATGGATGTCAAAAATTACCTTGTGGATGACATTATATTTGGAGCTACTAACAACTCTCTTTGTAAAGAATTTTCAAATATTATGCAAAGTGAGTTTGAGATGTCCATGATGGGTGAGCTCAACTTCTTCCTTGGTCTACAAATCAAGCAAACAAGAGAAGGAACATTTATAAGCCAATCCAAGTATTGCAAGGAGCTGCTCAAAAAGTTTGGAATGGACAATGCCAAGCATATGGCTACTCCTATGGGCACCTCTTGCTATTGGACAAGGATGAAGAAGGACAAATAAATCGGTAGAAATTACAAAATATAGAGGTATGATTGGCTCACTCCTTTATCTCCCTTTGCAAGTAGGCACGATATAATGTTTAGTGTATGCATGTGTGCTAGATATCAAGCTAATCCTAAGGAATCACACCTAAGTCTTTGTTAAGAGAATAATGAAATATCTAATAGGCACATCACAAATGGGTTTATGGTACCCTAAGGGTGCCTCATGTAGTCTTATTGGGTACTCCGATTTTGATTTTCTTTGGATGCAAAATGGATCGAAAAAAGCACTAGTGGGACATGTGCCACTTGCTTGGAAGCTCACTAGTTTCTTGTACTGACGAGAAACAAAATAGTGTGGCATTGTCCACAGTAGAAAAGTGAATATGTTGCTGCATTTGGGAGTTCTTTGTGCTCAAGTCCTTTGGATGAAACGACAACTCTTGGACTATGGTCTTGAGCTTGATCACATTCCCATAAAATGTGATAATACTAGTGCAATTAACTTGTCAAAAAATCCCATTTTGCATTCTAGAACTAAGCATATTGAAATAAGACATCATTTCATTAGAGATCATGTTCAAAGGGGTGATTGCATACTTGAATTTGTTGAAACAACTAAGCAATTAGTGATATTTTCACCAAACCCCTAGCAAAGAAAGCATTTTCTACATTAGAAATGAGCTGGGTATATTGGACCATTCATGCATAAATTAGATATTTCTTTGCATAATCCTAAAACAAATGCCTAAGCTTGCGTTTTTGCATAATTATGCCACATTCTTTGCCAATCTCTGAATTTTCATTATATATTTGAATCCCATTACTAACTTGAGCGTCGGAGGTTTCCCCTAAATTATTTTGCGGGTGCTCCCTCATGTCCAACTTTGACAAGAAATTCAACAACCTCAAATTTCACCAAAAAGGGTGAAATTCTTGGTAAAAATGATAATTTTGATCAATTATATGAGTTGAATCATAATATGATTAGTCATATGCTTGCATGATGATTTGAATTGATTTAAGTTGCTTTAAGCTTTAAAACTGATTTGGATGGATTAAAATTGATTATATGCTTGTTTGGAGCATAAAATTTTACCTTACACCTCAACAACAACAACTAAGCCTTTTCCCATTCTAGATGGGGTCGACTACATGGATTCTTTGTTTCCACAGATCCCTATCGTGTGCCATGTTAGCAGTTAACTCACAATAAGCTACATCATTCTTTATTGTTTCTTTCCAACACTTTTGTGGTCGTCCTCTAGCTCTTTTAATACTTTCCAAATTTAGTTTTTCATACCTTCTTATAGGTTCTTCTTTTGATCTTCTTTCTGTATGTCCAAACCATCTTAAACGATATTCTATTGGTGCCACTCCTAATTTATTTCTAATAACCTTATTATGTATACGGTCTTTTCTTGTATGACCACTCATCCATCTCAACATCTTCATTTCTGTCATAGACATCTTTTGTACATGTTAACTGCCCAACACTCAAAACCATAAAACATGGCAGGCCTAATTGCTGCTCTATAATATTTACCTTTTAACTTTAATGGTATCTTTTTATCACAAAGAATACCTGATGCTCCTCTCCATTTTAACCAACCAGCATTAATTCTATGTGTAACATCTCCATAAATTCTTCCATCACTCTGAAAAATTGACCCTAGGTATTTAAAACTTTCCTCTTGGGGGATGCAATGTGTGCCAATTTGAATTTATATGTCCTCTTAAGTAACCAAATGATCAAACTTACATTCCATATATTTTGTTTTTATTCTACTAAGTCGGAAGCCTTTACGTTCTAATGTTTCTCTCCATGGTTCTAATTTTCTATTAACTTTTTCCTTAGACTTCTCAACTAACACAATGTCATATGCAAATAACATACACCAAGGTACTTCATCTTAGAATATATTTTGTTAACTCATCAATCACCGTTATAAATAAGTATGGATTTAAAGTTGATCCTTGATGTAACCCAATATTAACTTCAAAGAAGTTGTCATTCCTTCATGAGTCCTCACACATGTTTTTGCACCATAGTACATGTCTCTTATAAGGTTTATGTATGTCAATGTGATACATATTTTTTCTAAAGTTTTCTAAAGAACCTCTCTTTGTACTCTATTGTAAGCTTTTTCTAGATCAATAAATATCATGTGAAGTCTTTCTTTTTTAATCTAAAACGTTCCATAAGATGTCTCAAAAGGTGAATCGTTTCAATAGTAGATTTGCCTGGCATGAATCCAAATTGGTTCTCTGTTTTACTTTATACTTGTCTTAACCTATGTTCGATAATTCATTCCAATAATTTCATAGTACGACTCATTAACTTGATACTTCGATAATTCGCACAGTTTTGAATGTCTTCCTTGTTCTTATATATGGGTATAAGTGTACTTGTTCTCCATTCTTCGGACATCTTTTGGTTTTTCCATATTTCATTAAATAGTCTTGTGAGCCAAGTGATTCCTATTTCTCCTAGTATTTTCCAAACTTCTATAGGAATATTATCTGGTCCTACCGATTTACCACCCTTCATATGTTTAAGAGCCTCTTTGACTTTATTCTTTTGAATACGTCGGTAGAAATTGTGGTTTATATACTTTTTTGATTTGGCTAACTCTCTTAAGCTAATACTAACATCTTTATTTTTATTAAAAAGCTTATAAAAGTAGTTTTTCTATCTATTTCTTATATCATCATTTGCTACTAGAATATTTTCATCCTCGTTTTTGATGCATCTAACATAATTAAGATCTTTAGTTTTCTTATCTCTAGCCCTAGCTATCCTAAAAATATCTCTTTCACCCTCTTTTGAGTTGAGTTTTTTATATAAATCCTCTTAAATTTTAGCTTTTGCTTCACTCACGGCCTTTTTTGCTTCCTTATAAGCTTCTAAAGTTTCAATAGTTTTCTTAGCATAATGTAATTCATAACATGTTCCCTTTGCCTTGATTTTATTTTGCACTACTTCACTCCACTACCAAGCTTCTTTTTGTGCCGTTACACCTCCCTTAGATACACCTAACACATCTTTCGCCACTTTCCTAATATGTATAGTCATATTGTTTCACATATCATAGGGTGTACCAATATAATTCCAAACATCTCATTGAAGGATTTTCTGTTTAAATATATCTTCTTTCTCGCTTTTGAGGTTCTACCATTTAGTCCAAATAGCTCGATGCACTCTTTTCTTCTTTGTCCATTTTTTTTATTTGTAAATCCATAACTAGAAGTCGATGTTGGGTGGTTAAGGTTTCTCTTGGAATTACCTTACAATCTTTACAACACGCTCTATCTTTTTTTCTACAAATAAAGTAATCAATTTGTGTTTGTGATAAGCCACTCTTATAAGTAATTAAATGTTCATCTCGTTTTTTGAAGATTGTATTGACTATAAAGAGATCAAATGCCATAGCAAAATTTAAAATCTCCCTACCTTCCTCGTTTATATCCCCAAAACCAAAGTTTCCATGAATCCCTTGATATCCTAATGCCTCTTTATCGACATGTCCATTTAAATCTCCTCCTAAACAAATCATCTCCCTTTGTGGAATCTTTTGAAACACCTTATCTAACTCTTCCCAAAAAATTGTCTTTATACTATCTTCTAGTCCTATTTGGGGTGCGTAAGCATAAACTATATTCAAAACCTCTGCTCCTAACACTAATTTCAACGTCATAATTCGGTCACCATATCGTTGTATGTTTACTACACTCTTCTTTAAATCTTTATTTATGATAATACCAACTCCGTTTTGAGCCTTTTCTTTATGTGAGTACCATAATTTAAAACTGTATCCTCTATCTCCTGTGCTTTTTCTCCAACCTATATTGTCTCTTTGAAACATAGAATATGAATCTTTCTCCGAATCATAATATCTACCACTTCCATTAGCTTACCGAATAATGTTCCGATATTCCAAGAACCAATACGAATCTTATTATCTAGGATTAACTTCCTTACCCCCGCATCCGTCCATAATCAAAATACGGAGACCCCCTCTGCAAATTACTCCTCAACAACTTCTTCAAAAATAGGGAATAAATTATCATTAGAAAATTAGACTAAAAAGTTTACTAATAATCCTCACTGATCGTCTGTCCAACCATTAGCCATAATGGAACAACCCGTGCAACTATTTACCCCACTCTAGGAATAGTATCTGTGATACTTTGAAAGAAAAATGAATTTGCAACATTAAAAGGAAATCAATTTTCGTAAAAATATTCAGCACACTTCATATCTACTTTGTGAATTACCTCCTTCGAAGCTACAATTGATCTTATGCCTTATTGAGTTTCAGGAGTCTTACGTAGGAAAAAAATGAATCCATCCCACTACTTTTACCTCCTTTACTATCCCTCAGTCATTAGACAAGTAAGAACTCTTGCAGTAAAATAAGAACCAACTCCACTGTTACTATCTCTAAAACCTACCCTCTTTTCCTTAACTTGCCTTCTTACCTCTTGAACCAACTCTTCTTCCTCTCTAACTACACCATGAAATTTTATACCATACATCTCCCTACCAACTTCTTCAAATTGTTCAGAGTCTTATGACATATATCAACCATCTATTTCTGCCCTTTTTTGCAAGTGTAAATTTTCTCTCCTTGCTAACCATCAAAGACAAGCACTAACATCCTTCTTGGTTCCTGGAAGATGGTACTTCATACGAAAAATACCTTCATACTTAACTTCATTGCAAAAAATACACTTATTCACTATTACATTCGTACATTGGAGTATAATACTTCCATGCCAGATTTACTTGATCGGAAGCTATTAAGCTGAGAGGAAATAAACAATTGGCTAGAATAAAAAAATCGATAAAACTCCAAAATTTTTAAGTGAAAAATCGAGTGGAATGACAAGAAAGAGATTATGTTACTAATTTGACAAAAACCCTAGAAATGAGGAAAGGGATTGAGTAAAAAAACTCGATAATCTTGAGATTTCTCCACAAAATCAACAAAAGCAAGAATGGGAAAAGGGTTTGAGAATAAAAGATTGGAGTGAAATAGGGTTTGGGATGAAAAAATGAATTTTAGAAACTTGATCTCGGGTTTTATACCCAAAAATCGTCGTTGATTCATATAATATAGGCTACAACACAATAAATCGCACAATGTGGTACGCGTGCCTGTATCGTGTTGTATTCTCATACGATACACAATAAAATCCTATTGTATCATATGATACAATTTTAATAACATTGCTGCTGACAGTTTTTTAGAGGAATATTTGGAACAGAAGAAAAGCTCTATGTCAGTGAATTTAAATGACACCATCTTGGTAGGTGTGTGCCACTTGGCTGTTGTAGCATGGATGCTGAAACTCTTTATATTCTAAGATTGTGTTTTAATTATTTTGAAAATTGTGCTTCATGGTAATCTCTGTGTATGTGTGTGTTTCTTGCACACACACAGATTAGGTTGGTGTGGAGATGCTGCAGCATAGCTGATGTGTAACTTGGCATAGTTTCTTTTCCACATGAAGTAAAAGCTAATAACTACAGAAACTGTGGGCTTAATCCAGTGATTGGTGATATATGGCTGTCATGTACCCAGCAAGTTCTCATGCCTGGAAATGTTCATCTATAGATTTGCTTGTCTTGATGGATTTGTATAGTATCTCTCCTAGCATATGTTATGAGAACAACTCTCCTAACATGTCCCCAAAACTGTGAAGGTGCATTCATAGTTTCCCTCAGGTTACTATTTCTGTTCTCACAAAGTCTCCTATTTGTTTCTCATTCTCTTTGAAGCCTTACCTGAAAACATTGTGTTAGAATAATGGTTATTTCATTTGCATGTGAAGGTCACTAATGAAAAGGACAAACTCAGCTCGGGGAAGGCACCTCTTTCTGAGTTGGGTGTGAACTCAACTTTGATTGCACAGACAATTCCGGTGAAAAATGATGCAAAGGGCTCCAACATTGAATCTGAAAATAGGACTGCTGCTGAAGCATCACTTGAAGTTGGTTCATGGGTATCTGTAAATCAAGAACTAGAGAAACCTGGAACAGCCGCTGGAGTTGGAGTAGGAAACTCAAGAGAAGAACATGCTGCAATGAAGGTGCAGGCAGCCTTCCGTGGTTGCTTGGTATGTTCCTCTGCTTGAAATCGTCATTTGAACTGTATAAATTAATTGATCTTGCATAAATTTGTCTTTATGTAATTGCCGTGTTTGAATATGTGTTTTCGTGGTTACTCTTAAGTCCTTGAAATATATGTTTCTTCAATTATTTCAACCTGCTACGTTTTACGTCCCTTCGTTCCATGGTTGTTGTGATTGGACTAATCCAGAGAAACCATGTCTTTGTTGCTTTTATGAGATTGTCTGCCAAGTCTCTGGATTTGGAACAGTAGAATGGCTGTTGCAAATTGCAACTTCTAATATGAGCCACTCAGCTGGTAGGAACCAGCCTATGGGTGGTCATGAAGGGAATTAATTATTCAGTCAGAGCTGATTATTGGGAAGCATGCTCCTCTTTAATCATGATTCGATTCTTGTTGTATCCATTTTTGGGTTGGTAACTATGATTTAGATACTAGTCACTTACATTCATGTTCATTTGCATTAGCATTATAAGAGAATTCAAAGTATCTGGCTACATTGGACATTTTTAAATCTTATAATTTTAATACAACTGAACACTCAGGCACGTCGGGCATTTCAAGCCCTCAAGGGCATCATCAGGTTGCAGGCGCTCGTACGTGGACATTTAGTCCGGAGACAGGCTGTGGCAACTTTGTTTTGTTTGCAATCCATAATCAAGTTGCAAGCAGCTTTCCGTGGCCAAAGGGTCAGACACTCTGATCTTGGAGCGACTTGGCATCAGAAATTGGGTGGAGGAAAGACCAAGGTAGCATTTACTGGTCCATCTGTTTCATGTTCGTCTTATATCTATATGTAACTACATAAACACAACCAATACATCAATGTGGTTAACATTTTCTCACCAGTTAGATCCAAATAAAAACGTTTACCGGTTCTTAAAACTTTGGCATATTTTGGTCTGATCAATATTCTAGTCCTTGAATCATGCTTTGGGCTGCTTTTCAAACAAATAATTTTGTTGCATTATTTTCATCATTTGCTGTATCATTGGATAAACCTGTTCATACTTGGAATCAGATGATCCCAATGAGATAGATGCTTACTAGATAAATCACGAAGATCGCATATATTGGTTACCCTAGAAAGGACCTGGTCGTTTGCTCATACAGTTGAACACAATGGATTCAACTGTATGACAGATGCTTACTAGATAAATCATGAAGATCACATCTATTAGTTATCCCAAAAAGGATCTGGTTAGTTGCTCGTACAGTTGAACACAATGGATATGTCATTCTATACCTCTCCTTGTCCCATCAACACATTTTTTAGCAATTCTTAGATCAGTTACATCACTGACTTTGATAATATTTGGTTTCTTTTCTTCTTTTTCTTCATTTGCTGCCAGGGCACTAAGTCTTTCGATGCTGTGGTTGGAACACCGTCAGCCCGAATGGAGAAGCTGTTGTCCAATGCTTTTGTTAAGAAAGTATATGTTCTTATCGCTTTCATAGCCTTTCTAGTAGATCTGTGAAGAAATCTGGCTTCTTTTTGAGAATTTAAAGCTTTAATTGTTTTGAGGGGCCATTCAACTTTGTACCTTTAAGATAATGGTGACTCTGGCACGGGACTTACTGAATTCAACAGATCCAATTACCTGATCACATTCTTAATTCTGCATACTCAAGTTCCATGCTGTGCGTGGCTTAATTTTCTATTGTTTTTATTGCTAGGTTCTAACTTCATCTTCCATGGTAAAGCCATTAAAAATGTACAGCGGTCAAACTGAACCAAATTCATCTTGGTGCTGGCTAGAACGCTGGACGGCTGTCTATTTGATTGTGCCATCTGTTCAACCAAAGAATGCACTTAATTCCCAGGTTCAGAGGCACAGTGTTGCACATGCCACAGAAAATGACGCAAGTAGGATGAAGCGCAGTGTCAGGACACGTCCAACTGCACAAAATGGCACACCCACTAATGCCAACAACAATGAATCTGAAAGAATGAAGAAGAATACAAAGAAAGTTCCTGTACAGCCTGCTGATTTAGGTCAGGAACCACAGAGTGAGCTTGAAAAAGTCAAGCGTAACTTGAGGAAGGTGACCGCAAATACCATGATAGATACTGCTCCGGATCGTCAGGAGATGGAACCTGAGAAACTAGAGCGCAATATCAGAAAGCCTCCAAGTTCGCCACATGAGCTCCAAGATAATAGTGAAGCAGATTCTGATAAGAATAATAAGGCAACACCGGTAGCTCCTGATGAGCTGTCTCAGCCAAAAACAGACTTTCTACCAGTATCAGCAGATGCGGTAGGAGATTGCTCTCAAGATGAAAACCCAATTGTTGAGTTAAATCCAATCGAGGTGCCAGTAGAGGTGACTCCTATAGAAAATGATGTTAAAGATGGAAACCTATCTGCAGTAAATGGAGACCTAAGCTCCGATTCTAAGGATGATCAAGTATGCCAACCTGCTCAGAAAACCAGTAAGAGGCGGTCTTCTTTTCCAGAAAATGGGTTGAATAGCAGCCCAACTCTACCTAGTTATATGGCAACAACTGAATCTGCAAAAGCTAAGCTACGGTGTCAAGATTCTCCTAGGTTTGGTTCTGAAGTAGTGGAAGGAAATCCTATGACCAGGCGTCATTCACTGCCTTCAGTTTCCAACGGAAAAGTAAGCTCTCTGTCCCCAAGGACACAGAGACTTGTTCAATCTAATGGGAAGGGCGGCATTAGAGATAGATCACTATCGTCTTCCCGGGATGGAACTGGTAAGATATATCAATCACTTATTTTATACTCTGGAATTTCTTTTATTTCAATGCAATTCTGTGAGATCAAAATGGCAACGTATAGTTAAATTGATTTTATTTTTCTGAAGTTGCTGTTCTTTTACATGTCTATTCAAAGTGAATACAAAAAGTAAGGATTCCTCCAAGATTTTCCTATGCCTTTTGAACTCTGGCTTGTTCATAATGCAACGCATGCTCAAGATGTCATGCGAGAAACTATAGAACTGATGTTTATTCATCTGTCCAGAGTTCACTTTTTAAGTCTTGACTTTTTCAACCGAATTTTCAAATTTGAAGGCTCAGTTGGGCACGAGTCTGTATTTCTGAGGTTGAGTTCAACATCATATATTCTTCATGATTTTCTTTAAAGATTTTATGGGAATCTACAAAATGCCACCTAACTGATCTGCTGAAAATGAATAGCCACCTATTTTTACTCATCATTCATTAAGTTTACTCACATTCGGTGTAGAAAGCACACACTAGTCCTATAATGAGACAGTTGACCTTTGTCTTTATCCCCAAAAATGTGACTGAAACTCTCTTTTGGTTAGATGCAGGATCACCATAATCTTTTATTGTTAGGTACTAATAATTTCTGTGTTGACCGATGGCATATTTCTTGGTGTTATTCTTGTTTCATATTGCTGATTTGCAGAGAAGGCTGAATGGAGGAGGTGAACAGGAGAATGAATGCTTGATGTGTTCAGTGAAGAAGGTTGAGTTGCTCGGTTGTGTAAATTGTTTCAAGTTTGCTAGTACTGAGGGAGGGTTTTTGGTACTTTCAGTGACGGGTTTGTGCTTTTGGTTTGTTTGGTTATGTAAAATTCCAAGATTTTAGGGTTCTGTTTTGCTGTTGATTATCCACATTTGGTTCGTTCTGTTTCCTATTTATTTAATCTTTGAAGACGTAGACTCGGACAACTTGTGGTTGTGCTACTGAAGATTTAGCTTTTTATACATGTTAATTTCTTGCCTAATGCTTGCTATTTATCTATTCAGAAATCATTTGGGATGGCGTCTGATCATCCCCTGAAAATATACGTTGCTATCTGGTTTTGCTCGGAAGGAAATTTTTGGTTTTAACACTATCGCCAAAATATCCTTTGTGCTTACCACCGATCCGCCATCTTCCTTCCTCAGCATTGGGATATATATTATCGCGCCTAACATTTGTGGAACCATGATGACTACTTTTTATTCTGAGTGCTGCCATAGTATTTGACAGATTCTGTATTTCGCAACAACCCATGAGGTCTTCATATTGAGGCTTCACTGGATCTCGGCTTAAGTGGTCCCAACTTAATCTGCTTTTCTCCACATCCTTGAGTTGCTCTGTTCTCCATGTGATTCGTGTGAATTTATTAGAGGTAAGATGGCAGAAAATCTGGATTTCCATTTTGATCGATAAATATTAGATGTAGAACATCGTTGCTGTGCGAGATGTATGTGACATTGTTACTCTGTAAATATTGCTAATCCGATATTGATAAGCTTCTAAATCTTGTAGCAAAATTTCGAACATGATGACTACCTGTTGTATTTGCTTCTGATTTTGGTTTGATCTGTGGTAGAACAAATAAAGATTCAAAACTTTCTCCCGGAAACCTTGTTAATGTCATATTATGTACGCCGAAAGAACAATATAGGTTCGCTACTCTAATCGTCACTCGGTGACATTGATTCAACTGAGTTGGGCAGTTCATCAGCAAGCCATGACTGTTTGCAGCTTTAACAGGACTAGGATGAAAAATCAATGACCAATCATGATTGAGCAATTCCGAATATTGTCAACTAACAAAGTTAAGAAAAATCAAACTCATGTGACATAAGTCAACGTATTACTTATATAGTAATAACAAAAATGAAGACGTTGAAGTGGATGTTTGTTGATAGAAGAGAAGATTTTTTTTAAGGGAGAAATGGCTTCTGAAAAGGTAGTCGAATAGTTCCAGGAAATTATAAGTCTTATGCAACCCTGACCCTGCTTGTTGTCTATTTGTTAGCCGATGCCTTGGTTTGATTCGATGTATCACGTATTTTGTTAGACAATTTCTAAAAGTCAGCAATTTAGTTCTGTATAGGCATCTCACGCTATCACCATCCGGTGTACTTTTCTACCTTCACTCCTGCACAGGGTATGATAGGTATAAGCATGTTAGATTTGGGGTTTGAGACCACTGACCCAAATTTGGAATCCATACCACAGTGTCCTTTTCATTTATTCAGAGAGAGAGAGAGAGAGAGAGAGAGAGAGAGAGAGAGAGCATGCACCACTTGTTAACAGAGGAACCATGCAGGCATGACAAGGATCTAATGCCCACAAAAAGTTGGAATCCAACGTCTCCTATTATGAGCTTGGACGAACAACAACAAACAACAACAATTAAGTTTTTTCCCATATTAGACGGAGTTGGCTAGATGGATTCTTTGTTTTCACATAGCCCTATCATGTGTCATGTTAGCATTTAACTCACAATAAGCTAGATCATTCTTTATTGTTTCTTTCCAACACTTTTGTAGTCGTCTTCTACCTCTTTTAATACTTTCAAAATCTATTTTTTCATACCTTCTTATAGGTTTTTCTTTTGATTTTCTTTCTATATGTCCAAACCATCTTAAACGATATTCTCTCATTTTATCCTCTATTGGTGCCACACATAATTTATTTATAATAATCTCATTATGTATACGGTCTTTTCTTATAAGATCACTCATCCATTTCGACATCTTCATTTTTGTCACATCTTTTGTACATGTTGATATTTTAACTGCTGAACACTCATAACCTTAAAATATGATAGGTCTAATTGCTGCTCTATAATATTTACCTTTTAATTTTAATGGTATCTTCTTATCACAAAGAATACTTGATGCTCCTCTCTATTTTAACTAACCAACATTAACTCTATGTGTAACATCTCCATCAATTTTTCCATCACTCTAAAAAATTGACCTTAGGTATTTAAAACTTTCCTCTTGGGGGATGCAATGTGTGCCAATTTGAATTTATATGTCCTCTTAAGTAACCAAATGATCAAACTTACATTCCATATATTTTGTTTTTATTCTACTAAGTCGGAAGCCTTTACGTTCTAATGTTTATCTCCATGGTTCTAATTTTCTATTAACTTTTTCCTTAGACTTCTCAACTAACACAATGTCATATGCAAATAACATACACCAAGGTACTTCATCTTGAATATATTTTGTTAACTCATCAATCACCGTTATAAATAAGTATGGACTTAAAGTTGATCCTTGATGTAACCCAATATTAACTTCAAAGAAGTCTGTCATTCCTTCATGAGTCCTCACACATGTTTTTGCACCATAGTACATGTCTCTTATAAGGTTTATGTATGTCAATGTGATACATATTTTTTCTAAAGTTTTCTAAAGAACCTCTCTTTGTACTCTATTGTAAGCTTTTTCTAGATCAATAAATATCATGTGAAGTCTTTCTTTTTTAATCTAAAATGTTCCATAAGACGTCTCAAAAGGTGAATCGCTTTAACAGTAGATTTGCTTGGCATGAATCCAAATTGGTTCTATGTTGTACTTGATACTTATCTTAACCTACATTTGATAATTCTTTCCCATAATTTTATAGTATGACTCATTAACTTGATACACCGATAATTCACACAATTCTTAATTTCTCATTTGTTCTTATATATGGGTGTAAGTGTACTCACTCTTCATGCCTCTGGCATCTTTTCGTTTCTCCATATTTCATTTAATAGTCTTGTGAGTCAAGTGATTCTTGTTTCTCTTATGATTTTTCAAACTTCGAATATTGTCTGATCCTACCAATTTACCACCCTTCATATGTTTAAGAGCCTCTTTGACTTCATTGTTTTGAATACGTCGGTAGAAATTATAGTTTATATACTTTTTCGAGATTTGGCTATCTCCTAAGCTAATACTAACATCTTTATTTTCATTAAAAAGCTTATAAAAATAACTTTTCTATCTATTTCCTATATCATCATTTGCCACTAGAATATTTTCATCCTCGTCTTTGATGCATCTAACAGAATTAAGATCTTTAGTTTTCTTATCTCTAGCCCTAGCTATCCTAAAAATATCTCTTTCACCCTTTTTTGAATTGAGTTTTTTTTCTTCTATAAATCCCCCCAAATTTTAGCTTTTGCTTCACTCACGGCCTTTTTTGCTTTCTTATAAGCTTCTAAAGTTTCACTAGTTTTCTTAGCATAATGTAATTTATAACATGTTCCCTTTGCCTTGATTTTATTTTGCACTACTTCACTCCACCACCAAGCTTCTTTTTGTCCTGGTACACCTCTCTTAGATTCACCTAACACATCTTTCTCCACTTTCCTAATATGTATAACCATATTGTTCCACATATCACAAGGTGTACCAATATAATTCTAAGCATCTCCTTGATGGACTTTTTGTTTAAATATATCTTCCTTCTTGCTTTTGAGGTTCTACCATTTAGTTTGAATAAATCGATGCACTATTTTCTTCTTTGTCCAGTTTTTTATTTGTAAATCTAAAATTAAAAGTCGATGTTGAGTGGTTAAGCTTTCTTCTTGGATTACCTTGCAATCTTTATAACATGCTCTATCTTTTTTTCTACAAATAAAGTAATCAATTTGTGTTTTTGATAAGCCACTTTGATAAGTAATTAAATGTTCATCTCATTTTTTGAAGATTGTATTGACTATAAAGAGATCAAATGCCATAGCAAAATTTAAGATCTCCCTATCTTTCTCATTTATATCCCCAAAACCAAAGTTTTCAGGAAGACGTTGATATCGTAATGCCTCTTTACCAACATGTCCATTTAAGTCTCCTCCTAAATAAATCATCTCTCTTTGTAGAATTCTTTGAATCACCTTATCTAACTCTTCTCAAAAAGCCGTCTTTATACTATCTTCTAGTCCTACTTGGGGTGCATAAGCATAAACTATATTAAAAACCTCTGCTCCCAACACTAATTTCAATGTCATGATTCGGTCACCATATCGCTGTATATCTACTACACTCTCCTTTAAATCTTTATTTATGATAATACCAACTTTGTTTCGAGTCTTTTTCTTAGCTAAGTACCATAATTTAAAACCTGTATCCTCAATCTCCTATGCTTTTTCTCCAACCTATTTTGTCTCTTGTAAACATAGAATATGAATCTTTCTCCGAATCATAGTATCTACCACCTCCATTAGCTTACCGGACAATGTTCCGATATTTCAAGAACCAATACGAATCTTATTTTATTGGATTAACTTACTTACCCCCGTATCCGTCTATATTGAAAATACAGAGACCCTCTCTGTAATTTATTCACTACATTCGAGCGGCAATGTAACAGGACTAACTTCTTTACCCACACTTATCCATCATGTGGGAACCTTGTCTGTAATTAATTCACTATATCTGTGCGAAAATGTAATGGCCCTTGCTTTCTTTTCACTTCATTTGGGCTCTGCAGCACGTCACTAGGCAGGGACCCCCCAAAGTAATGCTCATAATTTGTGTAATCCATGGTATAAAAATTCGATAAAGTTTTATGTTGGTTGTCGGAAAACACAACCCTCCAACTTTATCCAGGCTTGGGACCGGCCATACAAGGTTGATCCCTTACATGGGCAGAGTTGTGCTTGGACGAACCATTCCTAAAATCATACACACACGCCATTGTTTTAAAATTTCTTAAGAAAGTTGGAGGGATTAATATTTTATATAACAATCCATCAAATGAGATTATTTCTGAAACATAATTCGCATGAAGCAAATTCGTCTGTCTTCTCTCTCCCCTTCTACTAACTGAATATGAAAGTCCTTCAATAGTGAAAAATTCATTGATTTGGAAGTGTTGTTACCAACTCCACCCATGTAAGGATCACCCTTGCATTGCCAGTCCCAAACCCGGATAAAGGAGAAGGGTTGTGTTAGGCTTCCGATAGCCAGCATAAAACTTCGTCGGATTTTTATAACATGGATTACAAAAATTATGAGCATTGCTTTGGGGCGTCCCCTCCTAGCGACGTGCTGCAGAGCCCGAATACAATAAGAAGTAAGCAAGGGCCACTACATTTTCGCCCGAATGTAGTGAATCAATTACAGAAAGGGTTCCTACATCATGGACGGGTGTGGGTAAAGAAGTTAGTCCCGTTACATTGCCTCCCGAATGTAGTGAAAAATTTTCAGGAAAGGTCTCCGCATTTTGATTATGGACGGATACGGGGGATAAGGAAGCTAGTCGTAGATAATAAGATTCGTATTGGTTCTTGGAATATCGGAGCATTATCGAGTAAGCTAATGAAGGTGGTAGATACTATGATTCGGAGAAAGATTCATATTCTATGTTTCAAAGAGACAATATAGGTTGGAGAAAAAGCACAGGAGATAGAGGATACAGTTTTAAATTATGGTACTCACATAAAGAAAAGGCTCAAAACGGAGTTGGTATTATCATAAATAAAGATTTAAAGAAGAGTGTAGTAGACATACAACGATATGGTGACCGAATTATGACGTTGAAATTAGTGTTATGAGCAGAGGTTTTGAATATAGTTTATGCTTACGCACCCCAAGTAGGACTAGAAGATAGTATAAAGACAATTTTTTGGGAAGAGTTAGATAAGGTGTTTCAAAAGATTCCACAAAGGGAGATGATTTGTTTAGGAGGAGATTTAAATGGACATGTCGGTAAAGAGGCATTAGGATATCAAGGGATTCATGAAAACTTTGGTTTTGGGGATATAAACGAGGAAGGTAGGGAGATTTTAAATTTTGCTATGGCATTTGATCTCTTTATAGTCAATACAATCTTCAAAAAACGAGATGAACATTTAATTACTTATAAGAGTGGCTTATCACAAACACAAATTGATTACTTTATTTGTAGAAAAAAAGATAGAGTGTGTTGTAAAGATTGTAAGGTAATTCCAAGAGAAACCTTAACCACCCAACATCGACTTCTAGTTATGGATTTACAAATAAAAAAAATAGACAAAGAAGAAAAGAGTGCATCGAGCTATTTGGACTAAATGGTGGAACCTCAAAAGTGAGAAAGAAGATATATTTAAACAGAAAGTCCTTCAAGGAGATGTTTGGAATTATGTTGGCACACCCTATGATATATGGAACAATATGGCTATACATATTAGGAAAGTGGCGAAAGATGTGTTAGGGGTATCTAAGGGAGGTGTACCGGTACAAAAAGAAGCTTGGTGGTGGAGTGAAGTAGTACAAAATAAAATCAAGGCAAAGAGGGCATGTTACAAATTACATTATGCTAAGAAAACTAGTGAAACTTTAGAAGCTTATAAAAAAGCAAAGAAGGAAGCGAAAAAGGCCGTTAGTGAAGCAAAAGCTAAGATTTGGGAGGACTTATATAAAAAACTCAACTCAAAAGAGGGTGAAAGAGATATTTTTAGGATAGCTAGGGCTAGAGATAAGAAAACTAAAGATCTTAATTATGTTAGATGCATAAAAGACGAGGATGGAAAAATTCTATTGGCAAATAATGATATAAGAAATAGATGGAAAAACTATTTTTATAATCTTTTTAATGAAAATAAAGATGTTAGTATTAGTTTAGGAGATTTAGCCCAGTCAGAAAAGTATATAAACCACAATTTCTACCGACGTATTCAAAAGAATGAAGTCAAAGAGGTTCTTAAACATACGAAGGGTGGTAAATTTGTAGGACCAGATAATATTCCTATAGAAGTTTGGAAAATACTAGGAGAAATAGGAATCACTTGGCTCACAAGACTATTTAATGAAATATGGAAAAACCAAAAGATGCCCAAAGAATGGAGAACAAGTACACTTATACCCATATATAAGAACAAGGAAGACATTCAAAATTGTGCGAATTATCGAGGTATCAAGTTAATGAGTCGTACTATGAAATTATGGGAAAGAATTATCGAACATAGGTTAAGACAAGTATAAAGTAAAACAGAGAACCAATTTGGATTCATGCCAGGCAAATCTACTATTGAAACGATTCATCTTTTGAGACATCTTATGGAACGTTTTAGAGCAAAAAAGAAAGACCTTCACATGATATTTATTGATCTAGAAAAAGCTTATGATAGGGTACCAAGGGAGGTTCTTTGGAGAACTTTAAAAAAAAAAGGTATCCCATTGACATATATTAACCTTATAAGAGACATGTATGATGGTGCAAAAACATGTGTGAGAACTCATGAAGGAACGATAGACTTCTTTGAAGTTAATATTGGGTTAAATCAAGGATCAACTTTAAGTCCATACTTATTTATAATGGTGATGGATGAGTTAACAAAACATATTCAAGATGAAGTACCTTGGTGTATGCTATTTGCAAATGACATTGTATTAGTGGAGGAGTCTAAGGAAAAAGTTCATAGAAAATTGGAACTATGGAGAGAAACATTAGAAAGCAAAGGCCTCCGACTTAGTTGAACAAAGACGGAATATATGGAATGTAAGTTTGATCATTTAGTTATTTCAGAGGATATAGAAATTAAAATTGGCACATATTGCATTCTCCAAAAGAAAAGTTTTAAATACCTAGGGTCAATTTTTCAGAGTGATGGAAGAATTGATGGAGATGTTACACATAGAATTAATGCTCGTTGGTTAAAATGGAGAGGAGCATAAGGTATTCTTTGTGATAAGAAGATACCATTAAAATTAAAAGGTAAATATTATAGAGCAGTAATTAGGCATGTCATGTTTTATGCTTCTGAGTGTTGGGCAGTTAATCATCAACATGTACAAAAGATGTCTATGACAGAAATGAAGATGTTGAGATGGATGAGTGGTCATACAAGAGAAGACCGTATACATAATGAGGTTATTAGAAATAATTTAGGAGTGGCACCAATAGAGGATAAAATGAGAGAACATCGTTTAAGATGGTTTGGACATATAGAAAGAAGATCAAAAGAAGAACCTGGAAGAAGGTTAGAAAAACTAAATTTGGAAAGTATTAAAAGAGGTAGAGGACAACCACAAAAGTGTTGGAAAGAAACAATAAAGAATGATCTAGCTTATTGCGAGTTAACTGCTAACATGGCACACGATAGGGATATGTGAAAACAAATAATCCTTGTAGCTGACCCTCTCTAGTATGGGAAAAGGCATAGTTGTTGTAGTTGTTGTTTGGAAGTGCTGTTACCAACAAGGGCACAGATGATATAAATTTCTAAGAACATCTGCAGACCACTTTGAGAGAGATGTTTCGTTGTAACCAGCTTGCTGGTTCTTGAAAAACATAGAACAACGAAGTTCTTCTTTTTCAGAGTTAGGGCATTCTGGCCCTTCACTGTCATGCCAATCATCTTCATGATTCAGCAGAAACTAATTAGCCAGCCACCGGTAAACATACTGCCCTTGCCCACAAGCTCTAGCCATCCTTCGGAAAGAATTCCATCACATGGCTCCCCCGTGTTTGTCATCTGCACTGATACCAAGACATGAGTGGTGCTCAAATGACGAACCTAATGTATTAAAGGACTGTTAATATAGAAAGCTCAGTGAAACTGTAAAATACAATTACTTGATCAAAAGGAAACAAAGACATGCAAATGCTTTACTTGATCAAAAAAGCTTAAGCCATCTGCTCTAACAGTATGAAAGACGCGGCCAGAGACCTTTTTGCACTCATTCTCAAAGATAAACAAGACAAGTGATTCATTTTCGGAGGATCTACCACCTCCTATTGTGAGGAGGGTGAAATTGAAGGCTGCAAGTTTCTCACTGTTGCTTGGAAGGTTCTCAATTTATGTTGCATTACAAAATTTTCGTGCCTTCTGCCAAGCTGACGTTGAATGCCTTCGACCGATTCTGTCCAGGGAACCTACCAAAGTGATGGCGGTTAGCTACTGACTGTTCAAAGCAAACCGGGCGACCGCCTTAGTCCACGATATCCATGGGCACTAGCTCAAAAGCCTTCAAAGTGTGATATCGGTTCCATCAGATGTATCTCTTCCCTTAACACAGAATTCTTTGCTTGGAGGAATTCAAAGGGAAATAGAGGAAACCGTTCTCTTCAAAATACTTTCTGAAGCTGCTCATAAACCATGTTTCGTCTTCATCCTTATTCCTGTGGTTTCCGGAAAGCAAGATCTTTCAAAGGCAACAATTTCACCGGATCTTTTATTTTCTCGCCAAGTTCTTCAATCATTTGACGCTTTAGGTTGCTCATGTCTACCACCTCGCTTTCTGGTAACAATCAACTGCTTGTGGGCGTTAAGATTTCCTGCTTTGGCGAGCCTATGAAATAAAGGTTCGAGCAATTAACTAGCAGCTGCTCTTTTAAGCAAAATGCTTCTATTCTCACCGAATCCAGCTCACTATTTTTGAGATCCGTATCATTCAAACAACAGAGTTCCTCAATCTACCTATCAAGTCTAGAGAATGTGTCCTTACGCGAGAAAAAGCACCACTCAATTGCAGTAAAAACATTCGTTTCAAAAATCAAATCAGTAGCCAAAGTAATGCAAGCACGAGGCGCATGAGATTGACAACCATCTCTCACAGTGATGTGGGTGGCCGGAATACTAATGTTGAGCTTTCAGAGAGACCATTATTCTTAATGGTCAAGTATCATGCACCAAATAGGATCTTTAGCCAACACAACCAAGAAATCAGTGCTAGGCAGGAAGTTTTGGGGACTAAGGGATCTCAAATGACAACCAAGAAGTTGTTGGAAAGAAGCGTAGACATACATGCATAATGAATCGATATGCAACAAATGTAAACATGTCCTAATCATAAACAATAGCTACAAATCCAAAATATGCAATAATCAAGCCATACGAAAAACAAAGGCTGAGCAAAGTCAGAAACTTATATGTACAAGTCTCTCTTGCAGACTTGCCTTAAAAAAATCAGCACCCCACTATGAGTACATATGATCACATGCACCTTCCTCATATGATCAAATGCACACACAACTCAAATAGTACGTACCTAGCTTCGAATCGACCTCAAACACGCCTTAGTTACCTATGGTTGAGGTAGAGAGAGACTAACCACGACACAAGGGATTGAAACAACACCATGGAGGCCCCATATCTGTCTAAACTTCATCATTAATTTGATTATAGGTTTATTCAGATTTTATTTCCTGTTGGAAAGGTTAACTACTATGGCTTTAAAATCTCAAATCCGTTTGAACCTCATCATTAATATGATTATAGGTCCATTCAGATTTTGCTTCATGTGGGAAGGGTTAACTACCATGGTTTTAAAAGCCCTAGATCCGTTTGAGCCTTATGATGAATATGATTATAGGTTTATTCAGATTTTGCTTCGTGGTTTAAAGGTTAGCTAGCATGGTTTTAAAGGCCCTAGATCCATTTGAAACTCATCATTAATTTGATTATAAGTCAATTCAGATTTTATTACGTGGTTAAAAGGTTAGCTACAATGGTTTGAAAGGCACATATTCGTCTGAACCTCATCATTAATTTAATTATAGTTTCATTCAGATTTCATTTCATGTTAGAAAGGTTAGCTACCATGATTTTAAAAGCCCAATATATGTTTGAAAATCATTATAAATTTGATTATAAGTTCATTCAAATTTTATTTCCTATTGTAAAGGTTAGCTATCATTGTTTTAAAGGACAAAATCCGTTTCAACCTCACAATGAATATGATTATAGGTCCATCAGATTTTGCTTTATGTTGGAAAAATTAGGTACCATGGCTTTAAAGGTTGTAGATCCATCTGAACCTCATCATTTATTTGATTATATGTTTATTCAAATTTTATTTCCTATTGAAAAGGTTAGCTACCATGGTTTTAAAGGCCCCATATATGTCTGAACCTCATCATTAATATGATTATAGGTTCATTCAAATTTCATTTCATGTTAAAAAGTTAGCTACCATGGTTTTAAATGCACCATATCCATTTGAACATCATCATGAATTTGATTATAAGTTCATTTAGATTTTATTTTCTGTTGCAAAGGTTACCTATCATTGTTTTAAGGGCCAAAATTCATTTCAACCTCATCATGCATATGATTATAGGTCCATTCAGATTTTGCTTATTGTTGGAAAAATTGGCTACCATGGCTTTAAAGGCCTAGATTCATCTGAACCTCATCAGTAATTGATTATTTGTTCACTCGGATTTTATTTCCTTTTGGAAAGGTCATCTACCACGGTTTTAAAGGCCCTACATCTATTTGAACAAAATCATAAAGTGGATTATAGGGCCATTCGGATTTTGCTTCGTGTTGGAAAAATTAGCTATCATGGTTTGAAATGCTTAGATCCGCCTAAACCTCATTATTAATTTGGCTATAGGTTCATTCAGATTTTATTTCCTATTGAAAAGGTTAGTTGCCATGGTTTTAAAATTCCTAAATCCATTTAAATCTCATAATGAATATGATTGTAGGTCTATTCGGATTTTGCTTTGTGTTAAAAAGGTTAGCTACAATGGTTTTAAAGGCCCCATATCTATTTCAATCTCATCATTAATATGATTATAGGTAAATTCACATTTTTCTTCATTTTAGAAAGGTTAGATAGCATTGTTTTAAAGCTGCAGATCTGTCTGAAACCCATCATTAATTTGATTATATGTCCATTCGGATTTTTTTACGTGTTGAAAAGGTTAACTACACTGGTTTTAATGACCCTGATTTTTTTATGTGTTGAAAAGGTTAACTACACTGGTTTTAAAGACCCTAAATCCGTTTGAAGCTCATCATGAATTTGATTATATGTTCATTCAAATTTTATTTCCTATCGTAAAGGTTAGCTACCATGGTTTTAAAGGCTCCAAATCCGTTTCAACCTCATGATGAATATGATTATAGCTCCATTCAGATTTTTCTTCGTATTGGAAATGATAGATACCATGATTTTAAAGGCCCATATCCATTTGTACCTCAAAATGAATTTTAATATATTTTCATTCAGATTTTATTTCATGTTGAAAAGGTTAGCTAACATGGTTTTAAAGGCATGACATCCGTTTGATCTTTATAGTGAAGTTGATTATAGGTCAATTCAGATTTTGCTTTGTGTTAGAGAGGTTATCTACAATGGTTTTAAAGTCCCCACATCTGTCTAAATCTGATTATTAATATGATTATAGGTTCATTCAAATTTTGTTTCATGTTAAAAAGGTTAGCTACCATGGTTTTAAAGGTCCTAGATCCATTTAAACCTCATCATTAATAAGATTATAGGTCCATTCGGATTTTACTTTGTGTAAAGGTTAGCTAGCATTGTTTTAAAGGCCCCAAATCCATGTGAACCTTATCATTAATTTTATTATAAGTTAATTCGGATTAAATTTCATGTTGAAAAGGTTAGCTACCATGGTTTTAATGGCCCAATATCCATTTAAACCTCATCATGAATTTATTATAGGTTCATTCATATTTTATTTTCTTTCAAAAACGTTAGCTATGATGGTTTTAAAGGCCCTAAATCCGTTTGAACCTCATGATAAATATTAATATAATTCTATTCTAATTTTATTTCCTCTTGAAGAGATTAGATACCATGGTTTCAAAGGCCCTAAATCCATTTGAAGCTATCATTAATTTGATTATATGTTAATTCAGATTTTATTATGCGTTGAAAAGGTTAGCTATAATGGTTTTAAAGGCCCAATATCCATTTGAACCTATCATTAATTTAATTATAAGTCAATTCAGATTTTATTTCCTTCCGGAAAGGTTAGGTACCATAGTTTTAAAGGCCACAAATTTATTTGAACCTCATCATGAATATGATTATAGGTCCATTCGGATCTTGCTTCATATTGGAAAAATTAGCTAACATGGTTTTAAAGTCCTCGGATCCGTCTAAAATTCATCATTAATATGATTATAGGTTAATGTGATTTTATTTCATATTCAAAATGCTAACTACCAAGTTTTTAAAGGCCCTAGATTTGTATGAACCTCATCAATAATTTGATTATAAGTCCATTCAAATTTTATTTCCTGTTTGGAAGGTTAGCTGCTATGGTTTTAAAGGCCCCAAATCTATTTGAACCTCATCATGAATATGATTGCAGGTCAATTCAGATTTTGCTTCGTGGTTGAAAGGTTAGCTAGCATGGTTTTAAAGGCCCCAAATCCATTTGAAACTCATCATTAATTTGATTATAGGTTAATTCAAATTTTATTATGTGTTGAAAAGGTTAGTTACAATGTTTTAATGGCCAACATCCATCTAAACTGCATCATTAATTTGTTTATATGTTTATTTAGATTTCATTTATATTGAAAAGGCTAGCTACCATGGTTTTAAAGGCCCCATATTCATTTGAACATCATCATGAATTTGATTATAAGTTCATTCAGATTTTATTTCTTATTGGAAAGGTTAGCTATTATGGTTTTAAAGGACCCAAATCCATTTCAACATCATTATGAATATGATTATAGGTCCATTCGGATTTTGCTTCATGTTGGAAAAATTAGCTACCGTGGCTTTAAAGACCCTAGATCTGTCTAAACCTCATTATTAATATGATTATATATTCATTTGGATTTTGCTTTATGTAAGGTTGCTGGTTGTTCACTCTTACTTTCACCTCTCCACTCACCTGTTGTTCTTGTTTCATCTTTCCCTTATTTTTCGGCAACAAACACACCACTTGGTGCTTTCATTGAGATAAACAACCACCCCTATAAGTGTTATTGTTTCAATCCTACCAATTTAAAATGAGTGTATGGTTGCATGGAGTTCCAAAGACCATTGTGTTGGATAGAGAAACCAAATTTCTTACTTTCTTTTGGAAGACTCTTTGGAAAAAGCTGCGTAGACGCCTTTTTATTTAACACCACATGCCATGCCCAAACCGATGGTCAAATTGAAGTTGTAAACTGAACACTAGGTGGAGTGTTGCGGGCCATTATCTAGAAGAACCAAAAAGAATGACACCTATACTTAGCCCAAGCTGGTTTTACATACAATCGAAGTGTGCATAGTACTACCCACTGCTCTCCTTTTGAAGATACATATGGGTTAAATCCGGTCACACTACTTGATCTTACACGAGAGAAACATAGAAGGCCTACACAAAGCTAAGTTCATCCAAAAATTCCACACTAAAATAATCACCAAATTGAGGAAAAGAGTATAAAGCTTGGAAACACTATCAATCGTGCAAGGAAGCATATTCAATTCAATCCTGAAGACCTCGTGTGGCTACATCTCAACAAGGACATGTTCTCAAAGAAAAGGCAAAATAAACTTTTACCTCGAGGTGATGGTCCATTTAAAATTCTAGCAAAAATCAATGACAATGCTTATCATGTTGAGTTACCAAGTGAATATGGAGGATCAAATACCTTTAATGTACGGGACTTAATGCCATTTGTGAGAGATCTTCTTGTGGATTTGAGGTCAAATCCTTCCTCACCCGGCATGGATCTTGAGCCACATGATGTTGATTCACGTGATAGTGAGACATGCAAAGATGCAAGGTCAGACCAAAGCCTCATTGGTCCTATGACTAGATACAAGTCACAAAGATTCGTGGACCCAACCCAAGATCGAAGAGGAGGCCGCACCATGGATCATGGGGCCTAGGAAAGTTAATCTCATGACAACTGCAAACGAAAGGGAATTAGCAGTAACCCAGTCAGCTAACTCTATTTTGCATTAAAGAATTAGCTGGAATTAACTCTACAACTATTTGTTGGTTGAACTGTTTTGATTTTAACTAGGCTTAGAAAATTTTAGTAGAATTAAATGTTAGTTAGCTGTAGCTTCTCATCAGAAGATTCTCCATAATATTAGTTCTCTAATCATGTGCCTTGAGAATCTGAAAGAGTTACTTGATATGTTGTTATTTGTGCCAGCTTAGAGGCATGTTATAAGCCTACTTATAATGAAGAGAAATGAACAAGAGGCACTAGTTTTGGCTATTTTCTTTGTAATTCTCATCATGAATGTGATTATAAGTTTATTTAGATTTCATTTTGCATTAAAAAGGATAGCTACCATGGTTTTAAAGACTATATTCATTTGAACCTCATCGTGAACTTGATTATAGGTCCATTCAAATTTTGCTTTGTGATGGAAAGGTTAGCTATCATGATTTTAAAGGCCCCAAATCCACTTAAACCTCAGCACGAATTTGATTTGATTGTAGGTTATTTCAAATTTTATTTACTATTAGAAAGGTTAGCTACCATGGTTTTAAAGTCCCCAGATCCATTTTAACCTCATGATAAATATGATTATAGCTTTATTCAAATTTGATTTCATGCTAGAAAGGTTAGCCATAATGGTTTTAAATGCCCCATATCTGTTTGAACCTTATCATTGAATATGAATATAGCTACATTTGGATTTTGCTTTGTGTTGTAAAGGTTAGCTAGCATGGTTTTAAAGTCCCCAGATCCGTTTGAAACTCATCATTAATTTGATCATATGTCCATTCAGATTTTATTAAGTGTTGGAAATGTTAGCTACAATGGTTTTAAAGGTCCCCGGTCAATCTAAACCTCATCTTTAATTTGATTATAGGTTCATTCAGATTTAATTTCATGTTGAAAAGGCCCCACATCCATTTGAACCTCATCATGAAGTTGATTATAGGCCTATTAAGATTTTATTTCATATTAGAGAGGTTATCTACCATGGTTTTAAAGGCCCCACATCTGTTTAAACCTCATGGTGTGGACATCAATGAGGATAAAGAAGGCAACAACTTGAAACTGAATACAAGCAAGTCTAACTCCGGTCATGAACAAAAGCCACACCGAATATTTGACTTGTTGCTCATTCTTGGACCTGATGCCAAGAGAAAGCACACATCTTAACCATCGCTCACACCACCTAGTACTCAGATGGAGATCACGAAAAAGTGGTGTCTCATTCCAATAGTTGCCAAATGGCTCGTTTTTGTCTATTGGCTAATTGGGTGGCAGCTTAACTGCTAGTATAGGCAATTAATACAATATTTTCTTTATGGGTTGATTGGGCAACAAAATTAACTCTTGCCTTCTCTTTCATTGGCCAACTGAGGAGGCATGTTCCTAGCTCTAAAATCACCATCACAAAAACTGTAAGGTACCTTTGGTTGCTCTATCAAGTGAAATATGAGTATTCTTTTGCTTATCAATTCCTAGAACAAGGCTTGTGGTGTGTTTCCTTCTCTCTCAACTTATCAGTTAGGATATGGCATTAGAGTGTAAGGTTGTTGATTGTTCACTCTTACTTTCACCTCTCTACTCACCTACTGTTCTTGTTTCATCTTTTTCTGGTTTTTCGGCAATGAGCACATCATTTGATGCTTTCATTGAGATAAACAACCAACCCTGTAAGTGTGTTTCTTCAATCCTATCAATTTAAAATGAGTTTACAGCTGCATTGAATTCCAAAGAGCATTGTGTCAGATAGAGACACCAAATTTCTTAGTTTCTTTTGGAACTCTTTGAAAGAAGTTGGGTGCACACCTTCTATTTAGCACCACATGCCACACCCAAATGGATTGTCAAACTAAAGTAGTAAACCAAACATTAGGTGGAGTGTTGCATACTTTTATCTAGAAGAACCAAAAAGAGTGGGACATAGACTTAGCCCAAGTTGAGTTTGCATATAATAGAAGTATGCATAGTACTACCACCACTCTCTTTTTAAAGCTGCATATGGGTTCAATCCAAACATACTACTGGATCTTACACCACAACCGTTTTCATACCACAATAATAAAGAAGGCTTGCACAAAGCTATGTTCGTCCAGAAATTCCACAGTAAAATATACCAGTAGATTGAGGAAAAGAATGCAAAGTTTGAAAATATCATCACTCATGCAAGGAAGTAGATTCAATTCAATCCTGGTGATCTTGTATGACTATATCTCAACAAGGACATGTTCCCTAAGAAAAGACAAAATAAACTATCACCTCGAGGTGATGGCCCATTCAAAATTCTGGTAAAAATCAATGACAATGCCAATCATGTTGAGTTACCAAGTGAATATGGAGGATCAAACACCTTCAATATACGGGACTTAAAGCCATTTGTGAGAGATTTTCTTGTGGATTTGAGGTCAAATCCTTCTTCACCCGGCATGGATGTTGAGCCACATGATAGTGAGTCATGCAAGGAAGCGAGGTCAGACCAAACTTGATTGGTCCTATGACTAGATTTAGGTCATGAAGATTCATGGACCCAACCCAAGATCTAAGAGGAGGCCTCATCATGGATCATGGGCCTTAGGAAAGCTAATCTCATGAAAGTTGTAAACCAAAGGGAATTTGTAGTAACCGAGCTAGCTAGCTCTATTTTACATTAAAGAGTTAGTTGCATTGAACAAGGCATCTGATATTTCATTGATTTTGTCTTATGACGTAATTGTTGCAACTTAAGTGATTTCCAGTTAGGTCTTTATCTTCTACAATTCCACGTAGAAACTTAAGAGTTTGTAATTCTCTATTGGTAGTCGCGAAAATGTAATACAACAACAACAACAACAACTAAGCCTTTTCCCATACTAGACGGGGTCGGCTACATGGATTCTTTGTTTCCATAGATCCCTATCGTGTGCCATGTTAGCAGTTAACTCCCAATAAGCTAGATCATTCTTTATTGTTTCTTTCCAACACTTTTGTGGTCATCCTCTACCTCTTTTAATACTTTCCAAATTTAGTTTTTCTAACCTTCTTACAGGTTCTTCTTTTGATCTTCTTTCTATATGTCCAAACCATCTTAAACGATGTTCTATCATTTTATCCTCTATTGGTGCCACTCCTAATTTGTTTCTAATAACCTCATTATGTATACGATCTTTTCTTGTATGACCACTCATCCATCTCAACATCTTCATTTCTGTCACAGACATCTTTTGTACATGTTGATGATTAACTGCCCAACACTCAGAAGCATAAAACATAGCAGGCCTAATTGCTGCTCTATAATATTTACCTTTTAACTTTAATGATATCTTCTTATCACAAAGAATACCTGATGCTCCTCTCCATTTTAACCAACCAGCATTAATTCTATGTGTAATATCTCCATCAATTCTTCCATCACTCTGAAAAATTGACCCTAGGTATTTAAAACTTTCCTTTTGGGGAATGCAATGTGTGCCAATTTTAGTTTCCATGTCCTCTGAAGTAACCAAATGATCAAACTTACATTCCATATATTCTGTCTTTGTTCTACTAAGTTAGAGGCCTTTGCTTTCTAATGTTTCTCTCCATAGTTCCAATTTTCTATTAACTTTTTCCTTAGACTCCTCCACTAATACAATGTCATCTGCAAATAACATACACCAAGGTACTTCATCTTGAATATGTTTTGTTAACTCATCCATCACCATTATAAATAAGTATGGACTTAAAGTTGATCCTTGATGTAACCCAATATTAACTTCAAAGAAGTCTGTCGTTCCTTCATGAGTCCTCACACATGTTTTTGCACCATCATACATGTCTCTTATAAGGTTAATATATGTCAATGGGATACATCTTTTTTCCAAAGTTCTCCAAAGAACCTCCCTCGGTACCCTATCATAAGTTTTTTCTAGATCAATAAATATCATGCGAAGGTCTTTCTTTTTTGCTCTAAAATGTTCTATAAGACGTCTCAAAAGGTGAATCGCTTCAATAGTAGATATGCCTAGCATGAATCCAAATTGGTTCTCTGTTGTACTTGATACTTGTCTTAACCTACGTTCGATAATTCTTTTCCATAATTTCATAGTATGACTCATTAACTTGATACCTCGATAATTCGCACAATTTTGAATGTCTCCCTTGTTCTTATATATGGGTATAAGTGTACTTGCTCTCCATTCCTCGGGCATCTTTTGGTTTTTCCATATTTCATTAAATAGTCTTGTGAGCCAAGTGATTCCTATTTCTCCTAGTATTTTCCAAACTTCTATAGGAATATTATCTGGTCCTACTGATTTACCACCCTTCATATGTTTAAGAGCCTCTTTGACTTTATTCTTTTGAATACGTCGGTAGAAATTATAGTTTATATACTTTTTTGACTTGGCTAAATCTCCTAAACTAATACTAACATCTTTATTTTCATTAAAAAGATTATAAAAATAGTTTTTCCATCTATTTCTTATATCATCATTTGCCACTAGAATTTTTTTATCCTCGTCTTTTATGCATCTAACATAATTAAGATCTTTAGTTTTCTTAACTCTAGTCTTAGCTATCCTAAAAATATCTCTTTCACCCTCTTTTGAGTTGAGTTTTTTATATAAGTCCTCCCAAATCTTAGCTTTTGCTTCACTAACGGCCTTTTTCGCTTCCTTCTTTGCTTTCTTATAAGCTTCTAAAGTTTCACTAGTTTTCTTGGCATAATGTAATTTGTAACATGCCCTCTTTGCCTTGATTTTATTTTGCACTACTTCACTCCACCACCAAGCTTCTTTTTGTGTCGGTACACCCCCCTTAGATACCCCTGACACATCTTTCACCACTATCCTAATATGTATAGTCATATTGTTTCACATATCATAGGGTGTACCAATATAATTCCAAACATCTCCTTGAAGGATTTTCTGTTTAAATATATATTCTTTCTCGCTTTTGAGGTTCCACCATTTAGTCCAAATAGCTCGATGCACTCTTTTCTTCTTTGTCCATTTTTTTATTTGTAAATCCATAACTAGAAGTCGATGTTGGGTGGTTAAGCTTTCTCCTGGAATTACTTTACAATCTTTACAACACGCTCTATCTTTTTTTCTACAAATAAAGTAATCAATTTGTGTTTGTGATAAGCCACTCTTATAAGTAATTAAATGTTCATCTCATTTTTTGAAGATTGTATTGACTATAAAGAGATCAAATGCCATAGCAAAATTTAAAATCTCCCTATCTTCCTCGTTTATATCCCCAAAACCAAAGTTTCCATGAATCCCTTGATATCCTAATACCTCTTTACTGACATGTCCATTTAAATCTCCTCCTAAACAAATCATCTTCCTTTGTGGAATCTTTTGAAATACCTTATCTAACTCTTCCCAAAAGACTGTCTTTATACTATCTTCTAGTCCTACTTGGGGTGCGTAAGCACAAACTATATTCAAAACCTCTGCTTTTAACACTAATTTCAACGTCATAATTCGGTCACCATATCGTTGTATGTCTACTACACTCTCCTTTAAATATTTATTTATGATAATACTAACTCCGTTTCGAGCCTTTTCTTTACCTGAGTACCATAATTTAAAACCTGTATCCTCTATCTCCTTTGCTTTTTCTCCAACCCATTTTGTCTCTTGTAAACATAGAATATGAATATTTCTCCGAATCATAGTATCTACCACCTCTATTAGCTTACCGGATAATGTTCCGATATTCCAAGAACCAATACGAATCTTATTATCTAGGACTAGCTTCCTTACCCCCCGCATCCGTCCATAATCAAAATGCGGAGACCCTCTCTGAAAATTTTTCACTACATTCGGGCGGCAATGTAGAGGGACTAACTTCTTTAGCCACACCCGTCAATGATGTGGGAACCCTCTCTGCAATTGATTCACTATATTCGGGCGAAAAATGTAGTGGACCTTGATTACTTCTTACTGCATTCGGGCTCTGCAGCACGTCGTTAGGTGGGGACGCCCCAAAGCAATGCTCATAATTTTTGTAATCCATGTTATAAAAATTCGACGAAGTTTTACGCTGGCTGTCGGAAGCCTAACACAACCCTCCTCCTTTATCTGGGCTTGGGACCGGAGTTAGTCGCGAAAATGTAATACCGATGGGAAATTATTATATTAGTCTTGTGATAAAGACTCACCTATAGATGATTGTACAGTGTTATTTGGGTCTAATTTGACGGGAAATCAACGAATGGCCAGGTAGCGCAAACATACGCTTGAACCATGGGTTCACGTAGGTTAAAGAATTCGGTTCTTTCACAACGGCTGGAACTAGCTAGCTTGAAAGAACGATTGAAACTAGCTAGGACAAAAAACTAATAAAAAGCTCACATGATCCTTTTTGCAGGTCCTTGCCTATTTTATTACGACAAGCATGCTTCAGATACTGATACCAAAAATTGAACTTGGTCAGTCATTGGAAAATGAAGTTAATCCTTCTTCATAAGTTAGACCATCGTTTTCATGTCATTGAACCATAGGCCTAATTTAGTGTGCTACACATTGCGTTTAGGACTGCAAGTTGCAAACGTCAATATAAACTTGATAATTATTTCGTCTGTGGTGCTGGCCTGCATATATATATATACTTGATTTGCTCCATAATTGTGTTCAATTTTATTCGACTTCATTTGAATTTCTACATATACTTTTTCGTATTCTCTATGCTTCACCAATTGTGTTCGGGACGTCTTCACGCTATTTTTCAATCAAGAGATTTCTGCTTCCACTTACTCTAATTTCTACTTTCAATTTCTCTTTATTGCAATTATCTGATGTACCCCCTTGTGTGTTCCCTTAAAGACTTGAAATTTGCTATTCTTTGGTCATTTTGCTTATGAAGGTTTTGCGTGGTCACAAGTTAGTGTTTGAGGGCGCCAAGCAACTGTAATTGAGAGGTACAGAAGAATATGCAAGGGGCAACAAATATGGGGTTGATCCTTTTTAAAGAGAACTAGCTAGACAAGGCAACGGATTCAATGGTTTCACATAATTTAGTTACTGATGCTGGAAAATATACAAACACTATTAATGTGAAATTAGTTGACCAATCCTCTGGTAACTCGAAATAATCTGCATACAAATGAGACACTACTTTCAATGGTTGAGACCACTTCTAGGGCATCTCAAGAAATAATACTCCTATCTATTTGTTGGAAGTTGAAGAATGACAGTGGCGGTTGAGCGATCTGATATAAACTTGACCTGATGCTGAATCACTCCAGTTCCCTTTGTTTGGAACAGTTGATTAGTGGTGATTAATTGACGATGAACATAATGAGCTAATTTGTGTGGGTTAGACTTCTTGGTGATGGCTTGGTTTATTGAGAGTTTGGCTCCGGAGAGATTGAATTTAGTACTTAAAAAAAAGGAATACAAGGACTATTCTTTGAGGGCGACAAATGCCAACCAATGGATTTATTTGTCACTACCTACATCAAACTATTGAATGTAATGG
Source organism: Brasenia schreberi (assembly GCA_036023115.1). Taxonomy (NCBI): domain Eukaryota; kingdom Viridiplantae; phylum Streptophyta; class Magnoliopsida; order Nymphaeales; family Cabombaceae; genus Brasenia; species Brasenia schreberi. The sequence goes on from JAYKKT010000066.1 coordinate 9,591,560, forward strand.
ATCCAGCAAACAATTTTATGATACAACGAAGACTTTTCATTCGTCTTACACAAACGTGACTGAATCATAAACAATCAACAAACTCAGAAAAAAAGGTCACAAGTTTAATTAGATCTAAAATAGGGCTTGTAGAGAGTATTCAAAGACAAGAAGCAAAAGCTATAACCAAAAGATTGGTGCTCAACCCATGCTACCGCAAAGCCTTATATAAACTTAGACGTCGATTTCAACTCATGGTTCATCCCTATTAAGCCACTTAGTGGCATGTAACCCCATGAAAGTGGTGGTCATAGAGAACCATCTTACACCATGCGACCATATAAATAAAAGCCATTATCTATGACAGTAGTGGGCACTCGATATCCTGAGCATACATGTTCAAGTAACTTGTCAAAACCGTGATTGTAAGTGGACATAAAGGCCATGTAACATGGCAATTAAGGCCAATTGTTTTGAAAAATCATCTAGTTTCTGAACCGAAAGAAGTTGAGGCCAGAACGCCAGATCACGGGAAGGAAAAGAAAAGCTCCTTGTAGAGGAGGCTTCACACGTTTGAGCTTCATACACTAAAGAAATAGATTGCATATTATGATATTTTCATAGACTGAGAGTCCGGTGTGAGATTTAGATGTAAACATGTTGGCTAATCATTGCAGTGTCTTAATATGGTAAGCATTATATACTTTGCTAATTGTAGCAGTTCATCAGAATACGACCCCAACCATCAGAAGCACCTTACGTGGTCACAAGGTTTCGCTTTGGCAGTTGTAATGCCGTCATTTCATTGTCGAAGATGAAGTCTTCATTGTCTTGTGTTGCCTTGACATATGAAGTATAAATTGCATTCGGGGACAGCTATTTATTGTGACCTCTTCTTCAGAATGCAAGCCATAGAAATTTCATCTCATTTTTCTCCTTTCTAGTCCATGTGATCAATGGTTATTTTAGCAGTACAAGATTCATGTAACCAATAGTAACCTGAACAACCATTGATTAGCCAAACTTGTAAGTAATTGGCCCAGCTCTACAAGCAACGTGACACGAATATTGAGCTGATAGCTCAAGACAGACATATGCAATATATGTAGGCTTTGTGAGCTAGCTTCCTCTATCTCACGCAAAGACACACATTTGTGGTCTTCATTCTTTTGAGAGAAATCTTTAAGATTCTTGAGTTGAGCGCAATATTGAATCTGGACACTCCAGTGAGTGTTGAAATGGACGGAATAACATTGTGTTGCACCCAAACCATTTGTCAAATTCTACTATAGATATCACTTCTCAATTTCCACGCATCAGGCGCTTTCTATCCGATAGTGCTCACTATACGGCATGCTTTCCTTTTCTTGGTTGGTCTTACACATCTTCGACCATGAAAGGAAAGAAACTAAGCAGAAGACAGCGCAGGAAAGTTTAAACCGAATATTTGTGCTTCTACTAGGTACGTAAACAGGTGAAATTGCTGGTAAATCAGCTCAGTTCAGCTTGTTGGCACTTGCTTCGTGATGTACAGCTTGCATAACCCAGCTTACAAAACCCAAAATAAACACTCAAGACATGAAGGATTTTTCTCAAAAGAGAGTTCTTAACCATAAAAAGAGGTCAAAGGATAATCATCTTTGAAGCATCGCAACATAACAGTTCTAAGGCATGAAGTAAAATAGACGAGCCTTGATCAACCCTAGGAGTGTGGGTGGCACCCAGAGTTCCCCCAAACACTTCAGCCGCCTTAACGCAATCATTTAGGCTCTGAAGTGGCTGGAGGAACTCAAGGAGACAACCAACACATTCATGCTTTCTTCTCTTTTCCCATTCCTGGCTTCTTGATTCTCAACTCTATCCATATATATACCTAGTCATCCACCAAAAGCTTCTCCTCTCTCCCTCTCTCTATGTGTGCGAGTGTGTGGTCGCTGAGACTCAGTAATTTCGAGAAAAACCTTCACTGTTCTTGAGCTACTTGTGTACATTGAACCTAGACGTTTCTGTAGTTGTTAGGAGGGAGGAATCCCGTAAGACTTTTTCTCTTTATTTAGGTTTTCTTTTATGTTTTCTAAAACATTTAACCATTAGGACCTCCGCATATTCTGGAAAAGGATGAAGATCAGGAAGAGGTGAAAAGAATGTGTCGACCTAATATTTGATGTCGCCACCACCATTGTGGTTGGCTTTGTGGTAGTCGTCGAAAGCACCCTCCTGAGGTGGTCGACCCGTTGGCGCATGGTTGTGCTAAACAACCATTTGAGTTGGGGAATATCGTGTTTTCAATTGTGTGAGTGTCCATGTAAAACTAGGTCAACTTAAACGTTTCCCGACTTTTTCTTGTCTTTTTGTGTCGTTCTGGGGTGACGTGTAAAATTGCTAGCAAATTTGTATTTCATGCCAGATTTGTATCAATGTCATGTCTTGTTTATAGGAAAAAGAAAAAAGTCAATTGGAAGATGACACAGATCTGGTCGTATCATTTTGAATGGGCACGGACACAAACTTTCTCGGGGTCGTGCTTGAGGTGGGTTTTTGAATCGTATATGAAAGGTTGGACATATAGGGCACTGATGCTTTTCCTCTCAGAATTTCTCTTGGTGAGGGCTGTCTTGAACCGCTCGTATAATCAGGAAGCAAACCAACTAGTGAGCTTGACCAGAAGGTCAGAGATGCTTGCCCAGAGGGGGTTTTAAACTCACCCCAAGCCTTGTAAAGAAAACACGGTTTCCGAAAACTTGCACCTTGACACACGATAGACTGCTCATATTGGATCTGATATTCATATATAAGATAAGTATAACATTAGTTCAATAACTTTTACTTGGTATGTCTTTATGTATTGTTAATTAAGAGTCTCCACATAGTGAGGGTCCAGGAGACAAACAATAGAGTTAGTATAGAAAAACTAAATATAAAAGCTTATAGGTCCTTTTCTGGGCAATCATGTAGATATCTTTCTTGCCTAGAAGTGAATGGCAAGCATGCTGCATGCTTCAAATGCTGATCTTTAATGAACTTCTACCTTTTGAAAATTACGTCATGTATACAACTTTTCATTACACTAAAAAATTTGGCTGTTGCAAGCCCATAAAGGACTCGAAATTAATGCAGTGAAATATGGTCATAAGGTCGAGGTTCACGATAAGGTTATGCCATGGATAACTCAATATTCTGTAGAGATCAATTGTAAGGTTTGTAGATGTAAAGGAGGTCTTAATATTGGAAAAAGATGCCAAGCCCTCTAGCTGATACTTTATATATTCTTCACGGTATCAATAATCCATTGATCATATAACAATTCTTCCTTTCTTCAAGTATAGAAGAAATTTAGCACAACATCGGTCAGCCCAAGCCTTCATCAAGAGGAGGAAACAAGGAGTCCAAATGACAATAGGTTGGATTTTTCCTCATATGCAAATGTATGATTTGCATGTCATTATTACATAAGACTAGATTAACTAAACTGCATTGCATTCAACGACTACAACTCAACAACGACCATAGTTGTGCAAACAAACTATAGTTGGACATTGCTTGAGGACAATTCTTAGCCATCTGAAGAAATAATTCTATTCTATGTTATTGAAATTTTAAGAATTAAATACCCGGTGATTGAGTGATGTGAAACAACCTTAATTAGATGTTGAAATTCTCTGGTTCCCTTAACATCAGTGCACGGAGAAATTCTGTTTGATTATGAAGGTTAAGAGCTGATGATTAAGGAATTCGTGAAAGGGAAAGAGATCAAATGGATGTGAAATTGTGGGAAAGAAAATGAAAGCTCTTCACAGAGGAAAGAGATGCCTCAAAGTTGAATTCATTCTCCAAAGAGATAAAGTTACATGGTATTTTTATGAATTGAAAGTCTGCAGGGTTAGGTCCGGACGAAAACATCCTATCTGATCATTCATGTATCTTAACACGCCACTTCTTTATATATTTGCTTCTGTAGCATCAAATTTCAAAACATCATGCTTTATAAGAACCGGGTAGAGGGGGAGTGAGTGTGACGGGTGGGGCACCTCGGGTAATAGCTGTGACCTTTCTCTTCTTTAGAATGCTAATAGCATTTTCATATTCATCCCTACAATGAGTGGTTATCTAAGCGGTACTAAGTTCCTTTCTTAGCTCAAGTTATGAGAAATGGAAAACATGCACTATAGGATTGGGTTTTAAACTTGTAAGGAGTGTTATCTGTATCGCACCGTATCGTACAATACAGTGCGATACGTATCATCATGGTACGCCATGATACAATACAGGCATAGTATCGTGCTGTATCATGCGATACGGCACTGCATCACACGATACGACCAGGAACCCAACTGAATAGAAACCTCCATTTTTGCGGGTTTCTAACATTTGTTCACGACACCCCAACGCTGCTCAAGCCTTCCTCCAGTTGCTCTCCTTCTCCTTGGTGTTCAAGGCTCCCAAAAAAGTGTTCTACAATGTTTATACAAGCCTCCTAACTCAGATTGTGGTATATTTTTTATGTTTTTTGAAATTTTTTTCTTTGTATTTATTATTTTTTGGTATTATTTGTGTTTCTTTTTTTGAATGAAAAAATATGAAGTTATGAAGTGCATGGATATGATTTTTATTGCATTTGTGAAGTGGGAGACACTCTATTTGAGTGTTATGAAGATTGAGGATTTATGAAGTGCTTTTATTTTTAGGTTTTCAATTGAATTGAAGTGTGCAATTGATATGGCTAGAAGGAGTGTTAGGGACTTCCAATCTCGATCTGATGATCTGACATGGCAATGGAGTATAATAGTTGAGGAAAACACATTAAAGATCAAAGGTTTGTTTTGTGAAAAGGTGGCTAGTAATAGAATTTCACGATTGAAACATCACCTAATAGGGATTAAAAAAGAAGTTGCTCCTTGTAAAGGTAGAGTTAGAAAATTGCCAGAAGCCATTAAATGACAATATCTACAGATGATTGATAACATATATGATAGGAGATAACATAAGGATGATTTAGAGATGTTTGATGAAAATGATGATGATACTATTAGATTGGGTGATAGTATTCTTTATGATGGTAGATAAGAGATTGGTAGTAGTGGTTCTCGATCATCAATTAAAGAAAAGAGGGTTGTTGAAGATTTTGCAAGTAAAAGTGGTAGAAGAGGAAGGAGTAGGCGAAGAGCTTCTTCTGACATACAATTATTTTTCCTCCTATCACTATACATTGTGCTCAACCTGGAATTCGTATTACTATGACTTCAAAAAAACTACATGAGCATGCAAACGTTGTAGTGGTAGATGATTTTATATTCATGCATTCTATTTAATGCAACAAATAGTTTTCATTTTCAAGAAATGACAGATGCGATTGCTCATATTTATCAAAGATATAAGATGCCTTCTTATTAGAAGTTGAGAGGAAAGCTGTTAGATAAAACTGTCCTTGAAGTGTAAGAATATTGTTAAACTTTAAGAGAGTCATGAAAGAAGACATGATATACTATCAAGGCAGACAAATGGACAGATTGGTGAGTTAGGATTTTGTTAAACTTTCTTATCTACTATCCTAAAGGACTAATGTTTTTGAGATCTCTAGACATATAAGAGGAGATATATACTCCAGAGATCCTAAGGCTAGAGTTTGATAAGGTGATATGTGAGATTGGGCTAGAGAATGTAGTTCAATTCATTAAAATAATATAGCTAACTATAAAGCAACTGGGAAGGAATTACCATATACTTATGACACTTTCTATTGGACACCATGTGCAACCCATTGTTTAGATCTCATCCTTAAAGATATTGGTGAGATGAATGAGATAAAGGTAACAACTGAGTGTTGCCAAAATATCACCAAATTGATCTACAACCATACCTTTATATTGTCTATACAATTCTCAAGCAACTTGAAATTGTGTTTTGAAAAAAACAAAAAAATCGGAAAATTTCAAAAACTCCGAAAACAATGGCCATATACAAAACCAATTTCAAAATCCTTTCGAGGAAGGGATATAATCCCAAGTCAAAATCGTCCAAGCGGGTCATAGCTCTCTCTTACCTAGCACTTCCCTAGAGTTTAATGCTTGAGAATCATCAAAGCAAGGAGGAAAGACCATGGCTCCAAGTTTCCCTAAATTCGTAGAATCCTTGACTTGGAAATTTCATAGAAGGGGATTTTAGAGTGAGTCTAACCCATAGTGTGTGCATGTTTACATGAGCATCACGCATTGCATTTTGAAGTCATATATTTGCATGAACAATATCGGGTGTAGACATCATCTTAGAACTCAAGTTTAAGGTTTATGTTAAGCCAAAGGGGCATGAGAGTTGACCCCTAAGTATCGAGCCATCATAAGCATGTCTCCATATGAATCAAATCTGAAACCTCAAGGTTAATTCCAGGCCAACAAGATGCTACTCTCTCAAATAGGCTTTTGAAAACGGGTTAAAAAATTTGCACGATAATTTCCAAAAGGCTTTCGAAAAGTTTATGGTAAATCCTCAAATTTTCAAAACCTCCAAAGTAAAGCTTTACATTCCAATTCATGCGAATGCATTGGGTGTTTTACTTGATAAATGTGAAGATGATATCCATAGGAAGTATGCCATTTCGAAAACTCTATTGGCATGTGAAAGAAATCACCAAGCCATAGAGAAAATCGTGCTTGGTATAGGCTTCCAAAATTGAGACATTATTCCCCATGTCATGAAAGAGGAATAATGTCGATTGAATCAAGCACTTGTTTGAAAATCCTATCCTAACGGGTAGGCTATATAAATGGCAGCTCCATTAAAGGGACAAGCCCCTAGATCATATGGTTGAATTGCCTCTTGAGATACACATTCCATACTTGATTAAATGCCCAATATTTTGCAAATGAATTTCAAAACCATACTTTAACAAATTGTTTTAAACAAACTCAAGTATGGAAAATGTATTTTGATGGGACAAAGAATAAAGGGGCAGGTATAAGAATCATCTTCATATCTCTCGAGAAATACCAAGTGCCATTCAACTAGATTTTACATGTTCAAATGATGTTGCCAAGTATGAAACACTCATACCAGGCCTAAAAAATTCGAAAATCTAGGGTCTCATGCATTAAAATCTTTGGAGATTTTATGCCTTTATAAACCAAGTTTTAAAAATTTGGCAAGACGAAAACTCATCAAGAATTGGCCATTGGAGTGATCGGCTTTTTAAAAAAAATGCACCATTGGCACTAACGATTTGGAATGCTTGCCAAAATGACCAAAATTGTATTAAAAAGCCTTGGTTTCAAGACATTGAAATTTTTTTAGAAAGGGAGGATTTCCCAAATTTACTTCTTCGAAAGATCAAAGTTTTGATTGAAAAAATTTTAACCCTACATATGACTTTGAAAAGAAAAATTTTCAGCATCTTGTTGATATAAAAACCTTGGTAAGGTTAGAATCAGTACATAAATTCCATGATGGAAAACGTTGAGTTCATGTCAATACTATATGATGGCCATGAAATACTTAGGGTTGGTTATTGTTAGTCCACCCTTAAGCAAAAATTCGTTATGATCATGTTAGAAATGTCGTAAATGTCAAATGCATGAGCCATCCATATCCCATCGTCCATCTTACATGCCATAAAGAAATTCCATAGCCCATTCACTTTGAGGCCGTGTGATATCGCTCATCTCCACCAAACTAGGGGCATTGAAAATGCATCCCCTAGACACTTTCATGGAGATTCAAGTTCATAAAAACGTGTATCTCCATCATATCATGTAGAATACATTTCATATTGTCATCATTTCATAAAGCATGTATTTCCATTGTATATGTCATGCATCACACACCCAAAGAGGCCCGAAAAGGTGGCAGCCCAAGTAGGAATGTCCCCAAAAATCAATGATACATGTTGATTGATTGATATTGTGGGTAGAAATTTAGTAGACCCCGAAAATGCCCAATAATTGAAAGGGTCTATGATAAATTCTTTTGGAAAAGATTTTTAAAATTGAGCTCCTTCGAAACTTCTTGAAAGAAAGATCAAGATTGATTGTATGACCCCGAATGAGGGAATTGATGCTTTATGAAAAGTAGAGTTTTCAAAATCAAATTGGTGATATTTCAAAAATCCTTGGCTCACAAAATGAAGCCTTGTTCAAAATAGCAAAATATTTTCAAATGGTAGATGCTATTAGGAAATGGGATGATCTTGGTTGAATCGAGTAACCAAAGGGATAAGTTTTCCCCCCATTTTACTTCTCTCTCCAAAAAGGAAAATTGGCAATGTTCAAAAGAAAAAGAAAAGACATAGAGAATACAAAAACTCCTCGGAAAAGAAGTCTTTCCCAAAAAGAAAAGGGAATACAAAAACTTCTTCAAAAGGAGTCTTCTCTTTGAAAGGAAAAAGAAAAGAGAATGCAAAAACTCCTCCGAGAAGAAGTCTTCCCCGAATAGACAGAGGGAATACAAAAACTTCTTCAAAAGAGGTCTTCTCTCGAAAAATGAGGAAAAGAAAAAAAAAGAAAGAAAAAGGAAAAAGCCAAAGTTCAAAAAGAGCAATTTTCCGTCTATTTGCCTTAAACCACGGGACGCTTCAGAAGGGACCATGGTAACTCTTTTCCATGTCCCCATAGCTTATCCCAATGGAAAAAGGTTCAACCATGAAAATCTTAGAGTAGGAATAGAGTCTACTCATTTAGATTTCATTTTGTTTGAGAATTAGACTTTGTTCGGTGGGAAATGGAACTTTGAAATGTTTTCCAAAATTTCCTAGCAAAAACCTCTACCAAGTAGTAGGTGTCGAAACCCAAATGAAGGGAAGTATGAAAAATTAGAAGTTCTTTTGATGAAAGATAAAAGGAGTTTCTTTTGAAAAGTTTTTGAAAACCCAAAATGTCAAGAGACATGGGAAAATTCTGCTTGGGGCAGCCAACCTTCAAAGGCTCTCTCCAAGCTCAAAAACCCCAAAAATTGACTCTCCCAAAAAGCTCACCTCACTCATACCATGCATGCATTCAGAAGTTATTCATGCATGATCGTGTCCCATATAGGAAAAAAGTCCCTTTTGGCTGAAAATCCCTCTTCTGAGATCCAAGAAAAGGAGTTGTATGAAATGAAGGATTGATTTATATTCTCAAGAAAATTTGGAAAGTAAATCCATAAAAGGGTGTTTCTTCTTTGCCATTATCCAAATCAATTTAGATTAATGCCAAAGAGGGGCATCTGTAAACACCCAAAATTTTTCAAATATTTTCAAAAACTCCTAAATTTTGAAAGCCAATTTAAAGCCTTTATGAACCTTTAAATTCAAAATCCCAAATTTTAAAGTTTAAGCCTTTTGGGGAATATTTCAAAATAAAGATTTTAAATTCAAACAACTCATGAGTTTTTGAAGCAGATAAACAGGTGAGACCCAATCTTGGATCCACATCGATTCCCAAAAAGCAAAGAAGATAAAGTTGGTGCATATCAGAATCAAGATCAAATTCTAAAGCTTATCCGAAACCAGGAGAAGATCGAGCTTATCTAGGACCCAGTTCAAGCTCATCCAATTCAAGAACATTTCAAGTTGAACTCGAGACCATGGTGAAGCCGTATGGAATCAAAATCAAAGTGGAGCCATTCAAAGAATCAAATACCAAATGAGGCATTGAATTGGAAGAGCCTAATTAGGCATACCCGGCCACTACTTGGTATCAAGTTCAATACATGCTAGGACAAAACATTAGACAAGCTTGAATCGGCTACACCCAAAGACTAAGTCGGCTGCAACTAGGCCCAGTCCACATGGGCTGGTTCAAGTCAACAAGAGGGACCACATATAGCTCGGCCAAATTGGATCAAGAACCAACAAGGAGCTGGTCCAATCCGCCCCATGGAAGGGGCTAGAAACCAGCCCCCTTGAACTATAAAAGGGGCCAAGGGGGAGCAAGTTGAAGGAGGCTTGGGTTATCTTCATCTCTCATCAAAATTTTGGGAATTGGGGTTGGAAAAGAGGGCCTGCACAAGGGAAAATCGTGGGCTGCAAGTGAAGGGAAAGAGAGGGGAAAAGAGGGTAGACACAGGAGGGAGAGTGCGGAAGATAGAAGGAAGAAGAAGAAGGGCTGGCCGGATTCCACTCTTGGAATTCCGGCCGATCGGAGACAAAAGTTGTAAGTACTTCTTCCTTTGTTTTTAAAACCTTCTTTCATATTAATTCAATTAAATTGGGGTTGTATTAATGGAGCAAAGTCTCCCCCCACGTTGTAATAGTGAGTAGATTTGATGCCCTCATTTACATTTGCAGAATTTTCACTGTTGCACATACGCACGCCAAGTGTTTGCTTTAATGCTTCTCCCTTCCTATATGCTATATACCCTCTATACTTCTAACCCTCTCTATGTCTAAGCTATAAAGTACTTCCCATTCATTTATATTCCAGCAAATTTGCTTTAAGGGTTGTTGCATTTTAATTTCGTGTGGGTTATGCATCATTACATTTATAAAACAGAAAACCGGATTTCAGCATCTCTGTATATGTCTATTTCCGCAATTTTAATTTTGTGATGCTTACTCCGATTGTCTTGAAATTTGGCACACTAATTCCACACACATTGGGACACTCTGTCTAAAATTGGCAAGATTTTAGGGCCGCTCAGCCACGTAATAAAAGCATATTAAGAACGACCAGATTTCTGCACCACTGTCTGCCCAGTCGGATTTCCTAAAACAGAGGTTGGGTAAAAGTCCCATATCTCTGTGCACAAGAGTCCAAATTGGTTGATTTTTGATGCATTGGAAAGCTAACATCCATAGCTTTCCAGCAACATCAAAATCATCAAAATTGGAGTTCTGAGCAGAGAGATACAGACTTATCTTTGAGTTTCTATATTTCTAAAACAGAGCTGTTCTGAGTCAGTGAGGTGGTCTGAGTAGATTATTTGTTTCTGATTCAATACTGCTCCAAATGCAGATTTGAAAAACAGTCTCTCACACTACCAGCTTTGTCTGATAAAATTTTGATAATTTTTGGAAGTCTGTAACACCTTGAAAACTCTCCTAGAAAACAGCTCTGAAAACAGAATTCTCTGTTTTCAGCAACTTGTGTTTTTCCAAGTATTGAATCCGAGTGCACAAGTTCAACAAATTTTTCAAAGACACTTGTTTATGTAAAAGGAAATCATGTTTGCTGTAAAATGAAATTCCTAAGCGCTCAACACTGACCCTTGAGCATCGGCTCAAGAAGGTGTGAGTGAAAAGATCCCGCTTACACACAATCGCCTAGAAGTCTTACAAACATTTGCTAGTTTTGAACTAGCTGGCATGCTCGCGCAAGCGTAGGTGTAGAAAGTTTCATTTCAAGTTTGTCTCATAAACTTTGAAATGAGAATTTTCATGTCTACAGTTTCGAAAAGGGATGCTTTTTTAATCAACTTATGGAAAGTTGAGATTTCGTGAAGAGAGAGAAGGGTTTTTAACTCATTTTTAAAATTATCCAAGATGAGCATGACTGCGCATCCTTCGGATATTGGCTCTCGCACTTGCCCTAAAATGGACCTCCATCGAATAATGAAGGCATGCACGTCTTCGTTCATGCCTTGCTTTGTATCCCTTAAAGTGTTTAAAGTCGGCGTGACTTCTACGTTATGTGCAAATCTTTGCATAAAGCAGTTCGCTAACTCTTCAAAAGTAGCGAACTGGCTTAGATCGTAGGAAGCCAGCCATTTTGCAGCTGTGCCTTTAAGGGATAGAGAGAACCAATACACCCATTTCATCGAGTCCTTTTTCTTCTTATGGGCTCGACGTGAGAAAAGTTGCAGGTGAGACCTAGGGTCTCCCATGCCATTATACCGATAGAAGTTTGGTATTTCATCATCACTGTCTATTTCATAATCCATAGGTAGGAAATCAGACAGGGCGTAACTCCTTTTATCTTTACTTTGCCCTTTTAGCAGCTGCTGTAGGGCTTTACGGTCCTTTTGTGTGAAGGACTCGTGGTATTGGTTGCCTTCCATTATGGAGGCCTCTTTATATTTGCGAGGTTTTTCAGGTCTTTTCTTGGCCTTTTGTTCACCATTCGATGAACATGAATCGCTTGCTTCAGCCTCTTGGCTAAGAGCATCGATTTTAGCCTCGAATTCCCTTCTCAAATCTTCTATCTCTTCTAGTTTGTTTTTATTTTTCAAAAACCTCCTAGAGTGAGAACTTGATGCGCATGAGCCATGGCTCGACACTTCACTTGGATTTGATTTCGACATGCTTTCAAGCTTTCAAAATCCTACGTATGAAGTACAACAAGTAAAAGAGTTAAAAAAATGACACCTTCGGAAAATTTTTCGCAAGGTTTCTAATATGACTCGATTTTTCAAAAGACTCACATCCCACCGGGCTTGCCAAATCCTGTATACACTAAAAAATCCCCGCCTCTAGTTCTTAGGCCTGAAGCGAATCTTTTCATGTGTCTAAGTCGTATTTTTAGCAAAAGGGCGTGCTAGCTAGCTTGCTCAAGCTAGCGAAGAAACATTTTGAAATCTAACTTCTATCGGGGCGACTGTGAGCAAGCAAGCTCTTTTCGTAGCAGACCTTCTTGCACCGATGCGCAAGGGTCAGTCTGTATGCTTAGAAAATCAGGTTTTAAACATGATAACCTAGGGAAAATGTTTGAGGTGTTCGATTGGGCTGATTTGTATGGTTTCAAGTTTTATTTTCACGTGGATTTGCACGTGCTTATATCTTTCTTTTTATCTCTTTTCGGGCCAACTAGGTGTGTGTGTGCACGAGTGACCTAAGTTGGGCGATTTTGAGTGGGAGTGTGGGGTTCGCTTTGATGCAATATGCATCTTAACTCGTGGTATGGCGTATATGCAATGCAAACTCATGCAACTCCAAAGGGAAAATCCAAATTGAAAGACAATAAGGAAGGGAAATGACTTAATGTAAATTTGCAAAAGGGAAATTGCAAAAGGAAAATATGGCTATATCTTAAGAGCGGAAAGGCTCAATTGTGCAAGTGTGTGTCGTGTATATATGTAAAGACTATGCACACTGCTGAACCTTAAAACCCAAATCTTAAAGACATAGCCGAAGGGAAATACTTATAATATATATGGGCCCGAAGGTCGCCAACGTGTGCGTGGGTGTTGTGTGTATATTGAAAGACAACTCACACGACTTGTAAATGAAACCCAAATATAATTGCAATATGGCCTTGACTAAGGTCTTGGGAGTAAGACCGAAAGCTCAATGTGTGTGAGTGTAGAATTGAAATACTACGCACACGACATGTAATGGAAACATCCCAAAACGAAATTGCAATAGGCCCTTACTAGGGTCTTGGAAATAAGAGCGAAAGCTCAATGTGTGTGAGTGTGGAAATTGAAACACAACACACACAACTTAAATAAAACCCATGCAGCTTAAATCATATAAGTATAGCTATATCTTAAGGGCTGATTAGGCCCATGTGTGTGTCAAAATTGTGTGCCGCTAAGAGCGGAATAGGCTCAAGTGCACGTGTGTGTGGGTGTGCCAAACCACATTATTACAAGCGGGGAAAGACAATGCTCCATTATTACAACCCCGTATCAAATTTAATTAAGCATAAGCAAGTCTATAACAAGGACTGAGTTAGGCACTTACGTATAGCTGGTCCGGGTGTGACTTGCTTGCACTTGGGCTTAGTGAGTTGCCTTGGGCTGCAAGAGGGAGCTCCTTGGATGGGTGCGGCAAGGGAAGGTGCTGGCCGAATGGCACCTTGGTGCTGGCCGAGGGAAAGTGCTGGTGGATGGCTCCTTGGCGCTGGTCGAGGGGCAGGCGCGACAGGTAGGTAGGGGGGATAAGGTTAGGGGGTTAACTAGGGGGCTGCCACTAAGGCTTGGGGTAGGTCTTAGGGAGAGGTAAGGTGTTTAGGCTAGGCTGGTTGAGAGAGGAGAGGTAGGTGGTGTGAGTGATGGAAGGTGGCAGGTGGTGCAGCCGGGTAGATGGAGTGGCAGGTTTTGTGGGGTGGCGAGAGAAGGTGGAGGTGCTGGTGGAGTCAACCTAGGGGGTGAGATGGAGGAGGAGGGGAGAGTGAGAGGTGAGGCTTACCTAAGGGAAAGCGTGGAAGAAGGTTGGCCGAATGGTTGAGGAAGAGGTAGCAGGTGAGGTCTTGGCCGGGTGCAGCAGGTGGCGTGGAGTGGTGCTGGCCGAAGGGTGGAGGTGGCGGGTTCCAAGAGGGGGAGTGAAGTGGGTAAGAGAGAGAGGGAAGGTGAGAGAGGAGAGAAAGGGCTGTGTTGCCCAAAATTCCATCCAAAACCCGCCCTAAAAGGGGGGTTTTTATAGGCTTAGTGGGGTCGGTTGGGCTGGTATTGGGGGTGGTGGTTTAAGGGTATGGTGGCGGTGGTTTGGGGGGGGTATGGTGTGCTAGATATTTAGGGGGACAGATATTTGTTTTGGGTGGTTTGGGGATATGGTGTGCTAGGTGTTTAGGTGGGCTGGTTTAGTGGTTTAGGGCTTTGCTAGGTGGGTTGGGCTTAGGGTGAGGTTTAGTGGAGTGGGTTAGGTGTTTAGGCTATGATTAGGGTGAGGTTAGGGGATTAGGCTAGGTTTAGGGAAGGATTAGAGAAGTGGGTTAGGTGATTAGGCTAGGATTAGGTCGGGTTTAGGGGGAAATGGCTAGGTAAGGTGGGTTAGCTTAGGGTTGGGTGTAGGAGCATCCCTTTGCCTTCAACCCATGGACCTAGTTGCAGCAAATTGGTGCAGCCCTAGGTTAGGTGTAGGTGCATACAAGCTTAAACCCACACTCAGTAGGCTAACCCACATGATTAACCCAAAACTTTACACAAAAGTCAAGCCTAACATATTTTCACTCATATTTTATCCCTCCATTCTCTCTCATGCCCAAGCTTTCCACGTGAATTTCTTGTGGGCCCCACCTCCATTTATGAGAAGGTGATGTGGGCCATGGATGTGGATATTGGATTGGATCTTTGGATCCACATCCAAATCCCAATCCACATACATGTTTGGATTTGGATATGGATATATATGGTCAAGATCCGATCCAAATATGAATTTTTGACTCCTTTACGGTATGTTAGAAACGGACGGTTTGTGCAGGGCCTGACAGCATCAGTACTCCGTCTTGCGTTGGGTCTTCGCCAACATTGTCGTCCGCTCCTCTTTTCACCTTCCGGAGATCATTTCGATGGATTTGTTGATAACAGGGGCTCGGATGTCCGAGATTCTGGGGATGAATCTGATACGAGAGTTGATGTGCCGGGCTCGACATGTGCTCCAGTTTTGGGCTCTCTTTCGCTCCTCTGGTCCTGCTTTCATCAGGCCAAGTTGCTTTTCGGGGTTTCAAAACACCTTTTTAAAGGTTTTAAAACTATATAATACATATTTTAAAACATATATAATTTAAAACATATGTACAGGGCTGTCTGGAAGGCTCCTGGGTTTCTAGACTCAAAATAGCCCTTTAGGGTTGCTTTTGTAAAACCAGGTGTTTTGGGAAAATCATGGGATTTTGGGGTGTTTACACCTTGGAACAAGGTGTCGTCCATGGTGGAGTGATGCACCTTGGGCTTCTTTGGTTTGCCTAGAATATGAATGATTTGGCTTGAGGGTGGCTTAGGTAGACTTGGTTCTTCAAGGGTTTCTCCTACACCACACAATGAATCACTTGACAAGCAAGGGAATGTTTGTATTCCCTTAAGGTTTGGGTTGTCTTCTCCCACCACAACAATGATTTAGTTTCCTCAAGGGATTTTTAGGTACCTTTGGAAGGTTGAAGGGACATCTTGAAGAGAGTGTATCAAAGGCCTCCCTAGCAACAAATTATAGTGAGGGTTGGTATCTAAGACATGAAACAACCCTATGTGAGAGATAAGTCCAATTTCTATAGGAAGTTCTATGGAGCTTAGTGGGTGGGATGAATTGCCATCGTATCCAATGATAACAATAGCACTTGGTTCGAGCTTTGACATTAATACTCCAATTTGAAAAGCTATATGAAGAGGAAGGATGTTTAGACCTTCTCCCCATCAACCAAGCATTTTCCAAAAGTGTGGTGAATCAATACCACATCTATATGTAAAACTTGATTGTGGGTTGTGATGGGTCTATCCAACTCATCATTGGAGAAGGTTATTGGATTTTTTGTGAGAATGAGAGAGACCAAGAAGGACCGGGACTTGAGAGTTATGGAAGTGATAACTTTGGCTTTTTCTAGAATTCTCTCTAAGACTTGTCTATGTTTAGGTGATGTTTGTATCAACTATGAGATAGACATGTTTATGGAAAATTTTAACAAATGTCTTTCTAGATCATAGGTAGTTAACGCAATATTTTTACCTTTGTCCATGCCATGAAAGGAGTTGGGAATGCATGCCTTTTGGGGGTCGGCAAAACAACCACCTCCTTGTTAGCTAGTTTTATTAAATATGGGGTTGATAGATCTTTCTAGACCTAGTTACCTCCTCTACACTTTCCCTATGACTCAGTCCTATCTTGGCTCTATTTTGATGCTTTGGAGCATCGTGAATTTCTAAGAAGGCGCTAGCCAAGGGCGGGACTCTAAGGGCTCCCCGAATCACTACTTGCTTGGCTTTTTTTATTATATGAGGAAGTGGTGTGTGACAAGTAGTGTGAACTATATGCATTGCATGATTGATGTCATTCCCATGAGACTGTATTGGAGAGAGGCATACCTCTTTATCCTTCTCACTCGTACTTGCATGGTTTAGGAATGACTCTTTGAAGATCATTTGAGATGGCTCCAGTTCCTCCGAGACATGGAGCCTCCCCTACTCTATTAAGTCCTCTATTTTATTTTTGAGTGAAAAACAATTATTTGTATCATGGCCTTTGAGCCTATGATACTTACAAAAATTCTCGAGAAATCTTCTCTTAAGGGGTGACCTTCAGGAATCGCGAGAAGGCTTACCAAGTCTTGTGCCAATAAGATGTCTAGGACTTCCGTGAGTAGTCATCCTAGATTCATGTATTCCCTTTTTTGATTTTCAAACTTCTTTTCATCTTTTTGGGTTTTCGGAAAAGAAGGCTTTTGTTTTTGTCCGGAAGTCTTCGAGGGACCGGACGAGCTCAATTTTACACGTACACTGACCACTTTTTGAGATTTTACTCCCCCTTCCAGTGCATGTGGCCCGTATGCCTCGAGTTTTTCAAACATTTTCTTTAGAAAATTCTTTCCTTTCTACAGATCTTCATGAACTCTCTTTTTCAAGTTAGATTCGAAAAGAGAGACTTTTTTAGTCAGCTTTTACAATGTGCATCTCATGGAGGGAGAGGAGGGATTTCAAATCAGTTTTAAAATTTTCAAGGATAAACATCACTTTGCATCCCTAAAAATTGGGGTCCTTTTGTAGATGTGAAAATTTTACTCCAAAGTCTATGTAGAGACTTGAAATAAATTTTCAAGTGCTTCAACTAGCAAAGATTGATTTTCTAACTTCATGTAGCGATTGTGGGAAAGTGAGATCTTTTTGTCTTAAGCTTCCTTGAGCAAGTGCTCAAGGGTCAGCCTAGACACTTTGAGGATTGATTTGAATGATGTGTGTTTTCAAAATTCACTTTCGAATTAACTTGAATCAATGAAAAACATGTACTTGGCCTATGCAAGGAATTTTTTCAAAGTTTTGAAAAACAAAAACTGGTTTTGTTTTCAGAACTTGTTTTCAGATTTTTCTCAATAGTTTTAGAATCTCCAAAATTCACGAAAATTTTATAGTGAGTAAACACAAATATGTAGATTTTGGAACTATTTTTATCCTATTTTTTTGTTTGTGATTGTGCAGAATTAAATCAAGAATGTGACTCTGCTCAAGCATTCAGAACTGATCTGTTATATAAATACAATGGTTTAAAGAAATATTTGTATCTCGGTGCATAAAACTCTCATCTTTATGAACTAAATCTTGTTGAAAAGCTATGGATGTCATCTTTCCAATGAGACAAGTTTCACTAAAATTGGTTCACTAAAAATAGAGTTATGGGATGATAACCCAAGCTCTATTGTAGGAAACATAGCTATGGATGTCATCTTCTCCAGTTTTAATTATGTAGCTGCACGACTCTAAAGTTTTTGAATATTTTATCATATGTGGGCTTCTGTGTGAGAATTCGGTGTACCATATTTTAGATCATTTGGAGCAGAGACATGAAAATGAAAAATAAATTATCAAACGAATGCAGGATGCTCAAAACAGATTTTCGTGTTTAAAACGTACATGAATGCATTTTGTCCAAAATTCAAAGACTAATCACAATAATTTTAAAATAAATGACTGAGAGAAATGAATTGAAATATATTTATAGCTTAAGCATAGAGCGGATTAGAAGATATCAGAGAATATATTATATAGAGAGGTAGGAGAAACTTCGTAGACACGCGAAAATTTCTGACCCCAGGCTTCTTAGGGCCTAGAGCGAATCTTTCTGCATCTACGTTCGTTTTTATGAAAAAAGGGTGTGCCAGCTAGCTTACTCAAACTAGCGAAGTAAGTTTTCGCAATATCTGACTTGTTTGGGGCGACTGTGGACAAGTGGGTTCTTTTTGTCACAGACCTTCTTGCACCGATGCACAAGGGTCAGTCTGTACGCTTAAAAAGTCGATTTTGAGCAAACATAACCTTTTTGAGAAGTATGCAAAGTGTTTGATCGGTTTTACTTGTTTTGTTGCAGATTTTATCAATGTGGGATTTGCACGTTTACTATGTCTTAGGTTTTAGCAAATTTAGGAGTGAGATGTGTGCATCAAGTGCCTAAGTATGGGCGATTTTTGCACGGGTGTATGGGGTTTGCTTTGATGCAAGTATGCGCCCTAGCTCGTGGTATGGCGAATATGCAATGCAAACTCACACAACTGAATGGGAAAACCCAAAATTGAAAGACATAGCCGAAGGGAAATTGCAAAAGGAAAATATAGCTATATCTTAAGAGCGGAAAGGCTCAATTGTGTAAGTGTATGCCGTGTATAAATGGAAATGCAACTCACACAACTGAACCTTAAAACCCAAAATTTAAAGACATAGCGGAAGGGAAATACAACTATATATATATGGGCCCGAAGGTCGCCAACGTGTGCGTTGGTGTTGTGTATATATGTAAAGATAACTCACATGACTTGGAATGTAAAAACCCAAATTGAATTGCAATATGGCTCTTATTAGAATCTTGGGAGTAAGAGCGAAAGCTCATTGTGTGTGAATGTGGAATTGAAAGACAACACACACAACTTGAAAACAAAACCCCAAAGTAAATTGCAATACGGCTCTCATTAGAGTCTTGGGAGTAAGAGCGAAAGCTCAATGTGTGCGTGTAGAATGGAAGGACAATGCACACAACTTAAATGTAAACCCACGCCACTGAATTTATATAAATAGAGCTATATCTTAGGTGCTGCCAAGGCCCATTTGTGTGCAAAAGTGTGCAACTAAGAGCGGAAAGGCTCAAGTGCACGTGGGTGCTTGATGTATAATTAAGAGCTAAAGCTCAAGTGCACGTATGTGCTTGTGTGTCATTCATCAATATTACATCTTGGGGGGAGACTACGCTCCATTATTACAACCCCATATCAAAATTTAATTGAATATAAAGCAAGTTAATGTAATAGACCAAGTTTAGACACTTACAAATAGCTGGTCCGTCTTCAACTTGCTCGGATTTTGGGCTTGTGATTCGCTTTGGGCAGCCAAGAGGGGTTCCTTTTAGGTAGTTTTGAGAGAGGTTGGGGCTTGGGTGTGTTTAGGGACAGGTAGGGGTGCTGGCCGGTTGTACAAAGGTGCTAGGTTAGGGGTTAAGGCAAGAAATAGCTAAGGTATGGCTGAGGGAGTTGGGTGTTAGGGGCTGGTCGGCTGGGAGTTAAGGGAGTTAGGGGCTGGTCAGCTGGTAAGGGAGGTAAGGTAAGGGATGAAAGGGGAAAGAAGGCAGGTGCTGGTCGGCTGGGAAGGTGTTGTTGGAGCTGGACGACTAGGGAAGCCGAGTGGAAGGGAGGTGGCAGCTGTTGCAGGTGCTGGTTGGGAAGGAGGCGGCAGGTGCTGCTGTCCTAGGGGAGCTGGGTGGAAGGAAGGATGGCAGGTGATGGTCGGCTGGGCAGGTGCTAATGGGAAGGAGTGTAGACACGGAAAATTTTCACTTCTAGTTCTTAGGCCTGAAGTGAACCTTTTTGTGTGTTTAAGTCGATTTTCACAAAAGGGCGTGCCAGCTAGCTTGCTCAAGCTAGCGAAGAAAGTTTTTGAAATCTGACTCTATCGGGGTGACTATGAGCAAGTGAGCTCTTTTCGTCGCAGACCTTCTTACACCAATGCGCAAGGGTCAGTCTGTATGCTTGGCAAAGTCTTTAAAACCTCTTTAAAAATACCCAAAGTGTTTGGGCTTTGTTTATATGATTGCAAATTTTATTACACGTGGGATTTGCACGTGCCTATGTCTTTCTTTTTAAGCTTTTTAGGGCCAACTAGGTGTGTGCACAAGTGACCTAAGTTGGGTGATTTTTTGAATGGGAGTGTGGGGTTTGCTTTGATGCAATATGCATCCTAACTCGTGGCATGGTGAATATGCAATGCAAACTCACACAACTCCAAAGGAAAAACCCAAATTGAAAGACAATGCGGAAGGGAAATGACTTAATGTAAATTGCAAAAGGGAAATTGCAAAACCAGGCAAAGACGAAACACCCCTTTCGATGTCTCCCTAGATTTATCCACGAAAATATGGGATCGTCCCAATTTTTAACAAAATCTCTCTTTTAAACCTGATAGGAGGAGATATCACGCCAAAGGGATATTCTATGGAATCTGGTCCTGAACGGGATCATGTTATGCTAGTGTTCATGCGTGAATATGCACATGCATGTCATGGATGAGACGCCAAGAATAGCAACCTCCCAGAGACTAGATAGCATGGTCGAACTCTTGAGACTTACGAAGGCCTGCTGCTCCAAGTGAGCAGACCCTATGTTGCTCGATGTTCGATTTTTCAAAATCTATTTACAAAAGGGAAAACTGCTTTAAGCCTCGATCCTAAGGATCTCAAGCTCTTCGTGTTTGCCTTTTCTTGAGTCTTGACACTCGCTAATCTAATGGAGGTTTTATAAGAAAACAAGCCATATTTTAAAATTCCTACGTCTTACTTGAAACGTCGAATTCTCAAACAAAACAAAATTCAAGCAAGTAAATCCTATTTTTATTTTAGGCTTCCTCGAAATGAACCATGTTTTACTTGGGATAAGCCAGGGATGGGAAAGAGATACCACGGTCCCTTCTGAAGTGTCCCGTGGTTTGAGGCATAGAAGGCGAAAAACTGCTCTTTTTGAGCTTTTTGGCCTTTTTTCCTTTTTTTCATAGAGGGTCTCCCTTTGGGAGTTTTTTTTCTTTAATCCCTCTTTTTCATAAGAGAATCTAATTTTTCTTTTTGATTCTAGTTTCTTTCTTTGGGGAAAGAGACTTTTGGCGGGGATTTCCCTTTGTTTTCGCCATATTTTCCTTTTGGAAGGAGAAGAGAAGAGGGGAGGACTTATCCCAAGGTCATGCTCGATCCATTCCAGATCAGCCTATTTAGAAATAGCACATACTACTTGCAAGTATCTTGCTATATTGAACTAGGCCTTTCTTTGTAAGAAGAAGGATTTTGAAATGTAACCACGTATTTGGAAAACTCCACTCTTTCACAAGTGCGAATTCTCTCACTCAGGGTCACACAATTCACCTTTGAACCTTACTTTCGAAGTTTCAAAGCCGCTATCCCTAAGGATTTTCGAAAATGAGAATTTAACCCAAATCCTACACATAATACTTCTTTAAGTATTGATTATTGATAGGATCTGCTAAATTCCTACCTTCTACATCGATCAACCAATATGAGTTGTTCGTGGTGGTTGCACGTACAACATAGGGTCCATCCCATTTGGGGCGCCACTTTCCAAGTGGATGTAAGCCACGATAGTGGATGATTTTCAAAACCAGATATCCCATTTCAAAGTGGCGAGGTCTCATGTGTTTGTCATAATGTCGGGCTATCCTTTGCCGGTATGCATGAGCATGATCCATAGCAAGGAGTCGCCTCTCATCTAATAAATCTAGTTCGGCCATCCTAGCATGCTGAAGCGTCTCTAGGGGGAGGTTGAGTACAATGGATGTATGGAATGAATGCAATTGTGTATGAATGGGAAGAATGGCATTTGTGCCATAGACCAATTCGAATGGTGTGGCATTCGTGGGAGTCCGGATAGAAGTCCTATAAGCCCATAAGGCTTCATCCAGCTTCTCGTGCCACGTCTTACCCTTCTCTAAAGTCTTCTCAATTATGCTAATGAGAGTCTTATTCGTGGCTTCGGCTTAGCAGTTGCCTTGAGGGTAGTAGGGAGAGGAGAAGTGGTGAGTTATGCCATAAGTGTTGCACAACTTGACCATCCGCTCATTTTTGAATGGGGTGCCATTATCAGACACAAGGTCTCTTGGAACTCCAAATCGAGCCAAGATATTCCTCCTAATGAAAGCCACCACATGTTGCCCCTACACGTTGGTCAGGGAGATGGCTTCAACCCACTTGGAGAAATACTCAGTGGCTGCTAAAATGAACATATGCCCATTCGATGCCTTTGGAAATATCGGGCATACAATATCAAACGCCCACATGGTAAATGGCCAGGGGCTGACCACGGAATGCAATGAAGAGGAAGGGATATGAATGGCGTGCCTATGCACTTGATATGGATGACACTTTCTAACATGATCGTTGTAGACATGAAAAATCTCATTTCAAAGTTTATGAGACAAACTTGAAATGAAACTTTCCACCCCTACGCTTGCGCGAGCGTGCCAGCTAGTTCAAAACTAGCAAATGTTTCTAAGACTTCTAGGCGATTGTATGCAAGCGGGATCTTTTCACTCACACCTTCTTGAGCCGATGCTCAAGGGTCTGTGTTGAGTGCTTAGGAATTTCATTTTACAGCAAAACACGACTCCCTTTTACATAAACAAGTGTCTTTGAAAAATTTGTTGAACTTGTGCACTCGGATTCAATATTTAGAAAAACACAAGCTGCTGGAAACAAAGAATTCTGTTTTCAGAGCTGTTTTCTAGGAGAGTTTTCAAGGCGTCACAGACTTCCAAAAATTATCAAAATTTTACCAGACGAAGCTGGTAGTGTGGAGAAACTGTAGCCTTTTTCAAATCTGCATTTGGAGCTGTATTGAATCAGAAACAAATAATCTACTCAGACCACCTCACTAACTCGGAATAGTTCTGTTTCAGAAATACAGAAACTCAAAGATGAGTCTGTATCTCTCTGCTCAAAACTCCGATTTTGATGATTTTGATGTTTTTGGAAATCTATGGATGTTAGATTTCTAATGCGTCAAAAATCAATTAATTTGGACTTCTGTGGACAGATCAGAACTCTGATTTTAATGATTTTGATGTTTTTGGGAATCTATGGATGTTAGATTTCCAATGCGTCAAAAATCAATTAATTTGGACTTCTATGAACAGATATATGGGACTTTTACCCAACCTCTGTTTGAGGAAATCCGACTATGCAGACAGTGGTGCAGAAATTTGGTCGTTCTTAATATGCTTTTATTACGTGGCTGAGCGGCCATAAAATCTTGCCAATTGTATACAGAGTGTCCAAATGTGTGTGGAATCAGTGTGCCAAATTTCGAGACAATCGAAGCAAGCATCACAAAATTAAAATTGCAGAAACAGACATATGCAGAGATGTTGAAATCTAGTTTTCTGTTTTATAAATGTAATGATGCGTAACCCACACGAAATTAAAATGCAACCCTTAAAGCAAATTTGCTGGAATATAAATGAATGGAAAGTACTTTATAGCTTAGACATAGAGGGGGTTAGAAGTATAGAGGGTATATAGCATATAGTAAGGAAGAAGCATTAAAGCAAACACTTGGCGTGCATGTGGGTGTATAGTGTTTCATCCACGAAATTGAAATTGCAGCAAAGCTAGATTATTACAACTCGGGGGGACATGAAACTCCATTAATACAACCCCATTTAATGAATTGAATGGAAGAGAATGAAACTTAGATTAAGTAAGAAAGGTCTTACATGAGTTTTGGAGGGTGAAGGACCGGGTTTCAATGATGAAGCCGACCTTCCTCTTGATGGCGTTCATTCTCAACTCCCACAAGTTCTCACCTAGCTTCCCCTTCTTCCCACACTAGAGGATGTCCCTCCTTGCTGGAAATTCCTGCACCTAGTCTAGCACACACCACCCAAGGTCTAGAACTTCTCTCTCTTCTCTCTCCAATATCCATGTTATGAAACCCGCCCCCCCCTCTTGGGCCTTTTTATAGGCCAAGGGGGGCTGGTTCTAGTGGTTTCTTGTGGGGTGGGTTGGAGCTTTTGCTTGGTGGATTTGATCCGCTCCAAACTGGCTTCTTGTAGTTCCTCATTGAGTCGATTTGGACTAGCCCATGTGGGCTAGTCTAGGTGCCATGGCTTGGTGTAGCCCTAGAGCATGCGGTTGGTTTTAAACAACCTTACAATGTGTAACATGTTTTGCTTGGACTGATTTCTTTAAACTTTGACCCACTTGAATTCGCTTCTTTTCTTTGATTTGGCTCCCACCTTGATTTGAACTCCACACGGACATGGCTTGATCTTCGGCTTTAGTTCTTTACAGGATCCCACTTGATTTGGGCCCGTCTATTTGGGCTTGAGCTTGATGATCATGCCTTGAACCACATCGAGTTGGTGCTTCGTGTTCTTGGTCGGTCGCATCCTTTAGGCTTGTCTTGATGTGATGAGCTTTCGGTGCCGCTTTACTCAACATATTTCGAACATGATTCACTTGACAAGGTAAGCCTTGACACGACCCATCTGAGAGAGTTGCGTTTGATCCATACTTCTGGGCTTGGATCGGATCTTACCCGCTTCGAACTTCAGAGGCTTTTTAACTTGGATTTAAAACCTTAAAGTATCTCCCTGAATGTTTAAACTTTAAAATCTGGGGTGTTTTTGAATTTAAAGGTTCATAAAGGTTTTAAACTGATTTTTGGAAACTCAGGACTTTGAAAAACTTTGAAAATTTCGGGTGTTTACAATCGTGACAATCCTTTTTTAGGGTGGACCAAAAATAGCCCGCTCTAAGTATTTTCATTGCCATCATGTTGGCATTAACATGACCTCCACATTCTCCATCAAGGAATTCATGCATAACAGTCCGAGCCTCCTCTAGATCGACACATCTTAGTAGGATGCCGGTGAAACTTTTTTTGTATAAAACCCCACCCATAATGGTGTATCGGGTAGAAATTTTTCGGACGAATGCCTTATCTTTGGATGTGGCATCCTCAGCGAATCCCCCATTGTTTAGAAAACATTTGATGTCATAAAACCAAGGTTTTTCAACAGAATCTGGATCATTTTGGCAAATATCCAAATCGTGTGTGGATGGGGTGGGTGCATGCCATATCTCTAAGGATCGAGTTCCCAAAGTGGGATCGACCTTTAGGGTTGAACCCAAGGAGGAAAGGGCGTCGGCAATGCCATTATCCTCTCTTCCTACGTGTGTGAGTCTACACGATTGGAATGACTCAACCAATCGAGTGACCAACTCGTGATATGGAAGAAGTTTTTCATTTTGTACTTGCCAAATTTTCAAAACTTGGTTTGTAACAAGGAGTGAATCTCCAAAGACCTCGATGCATGATGCCCCTAGAGTTTTCGAAATCCTTAAGCCTTGTATGAGTGCTTCATACTCAGCTATGTTGTTGGAACATTCGAAACCTAGGCGAATTGCTATGGGATCTCTCCCTTTTCAGGGGATATGAGGATGACCCCAGCACCAGCCCCTCGTTGGTTTCGTGCCCCATCGAAGTGCATCTTCCACACTTGGTTTTCGAAAGAGTTTGCTAAAAGGTGGTTTTGAAAATGGTTTTGCAATATGCCTTCATCAGGCATTTCACTAAATGTGGGATATGCGTCCTCTAGGGGGAACTCAACCACGTAGTCAGCTAGGGCTTGCCCCTTAATGGAGATCTGATGATGGTATTTCAGGTCATACTCCATTAGAAGGAGTTGCCATTTGCCCAATCTACCAGTGAGAATGGTTTTTTCGAACAAGTGCTTGATTGGATCAAGCTTGGACACTATCCAGATCTCATGATCTAGGAAATAGTGTCTAAATTTCTGGCAGGCCCAAACTAGGGCCAAGCACGTCTTCTTCATGGCTTGATAATTCCTTTCGTAAGAAAAGAGAGTTTTCGAAATATAATAGATGGCATACTCCTTGTGGGTGTCATCCTCGTATTGAGCTAGCAATGCTCCCAAGGCATTCGCATGCATGGAAATGTAAAGCAAAAGAGGTTTTCCTTGCTTTGGAGGATTTAAAATAGGGAGATTAACTAGGTATGCCTTTAGTCATTCAAATGACTTTTGGCAGTCATCATCCCATGAAAATTTCGTGCCCTTCCTCAACAATTTGGTGAAGGGTTCGCATCTAGTTGCCAGGTTTGATATAACCTGCAAATGGATTGTAATCGACCCTGGAGGCTACGAATCAGTGTGAGATTAGAGGGTGGAGCCATGTCTATGATGGCTCGACACTTTGATGGGTCGACTTCTATACCCCTTTGGCTCACCATAAAGCCTAAGAGCTTTTCGGACTCTACTCCGAATACACATTTTTTAGGGTTTAGCTTTACTTTGTAAAGTCTAAGCCTTTCGAAAATCTTTTGTAAGCATTTGATGTGAGTGCATCGAGTTTTGGATTTTGCCAAGAGATCACCCACATATACCTCTACGAGCTCATGAATCTGATCATGGAAGATCGTGGTCATGGCTCTCTGGTATGTTGTGCCGGTATTTTTCAAACCAAAGGGCATGACTGTATAGCAGTACGTGCCCCATGGGGTTGTAAATGCGGTCTTACCTTGATCTCGTGGACTTAATTTGATTTGATTATACCTTGAATAGCCATCCATAAATGAAAACATTTTGTGATTTACAGTACTATCGACTATCAAATCTATGTTTGGTAAAGGATAATTATCCTTTGCAGTTGCTTTATTCAGGTTTCTAAAATCGATGCATATTCGAATCTTCCCATTGGTTTTTCGAACAACAATGATATTGGATAACCAATCAGAATACGCAATGGGTTTTATAAATCCGACTTTTAACAGATCTTCTAAACCCTCTTTGACTTGTGCGTGTACATTCAGAATGTATTTTCCTAAGCTTTATGGGTTTCACATCCGCATCTAAGGGAAGACGATGTTCGACAATACTGGGGTCTATGCCCGGCATGTCTTCATACGTCAATGCAAACACATCTAAGTAGGTTTGAGGAAATGCAATGAATGTTGATCTTTCATGCTCATGCAAACATGTGCCTACCTTAATGAGTTTGGGATTGAAATCACTCCCTAGGTTCACCTCCATGAAATCTCCTCCTACTGAATTGGAAGGTCTTTCAAAATCGAGAATTTTGTGAAATTTAGGGAGCTCAGAAGTGGGATCTTCCTCAAGGGGATCCACTTCTGGGCTTCGATCATTCTCGTGGTTTATAGACCCGAGGGAATTTGATGCATGGATTTTCAAAAGACCTGGTTTTACACTTGGAATTTCTATTGATTTCGAAATTTTTGGTCTGGTTATACAGACGACGTTTCTTTCGAAATCCTTTCCTTTTCCCAAATCCTTACCAGGAGCAGCTATGTACAAAATCTTTTTGGAGTTTTGTAATTTTTCAATTTTTTTGTGCTTTTGCAAAACTAGAACTTTGGGAGCTATACAAACTACTCTTTTTTTGAGTTTTTTATTTTCCAATGTTTTTGGCTTTTGTAAATTTTTCATTTTTTTGATTTTGAGTTTTTCAAATGTTTTTATATTTTTGATAAAGGGATCTTCCATCATACCTCTTTTCCCTTCCTACTGGTACTTGCGTGCTTGGGGAAGGGTTCTTTGAAGATAGCTTGGGCAGGCTCAGGTTCTTCAGCGACCTGGAGTCGGCCTTCTGCTATCAAGTTCTCAATTTTATTAAGGAGGGAGAAACACCGTCTTGTATCATGGCCTTTGAGCCGATGATACTTGCAGAATTTGTTTAAAAACCCTCCCCTCGAAGTAACTCCCTTGAGAATCTCGGGGAGTTCGATCATGCCTTGGGCAAGTAGGAGGTCTAGGACCTCCGACACAGGTTGCCCCAACAGAGTATACTCCCGCCTTTCGAAGGGTTTTTGAAAACTCCTCTCCTTTTTATTTTCTAGCTTTTCAAAGCTTTTTGAAGCACTTGTCGGGCTTGGATCCACCCGGACATTGGCGATTTTGTGGGGTTTTGCCCCTTTGTCCGCGGTGGATGGCCCATAAGTGATGGGCTTCTCCAAGCGAGTTTTTGAAATGGGATTTCCTTTCCATAAGTGGTCATACACCCCCTTTTTCAAATTTGTTTCGAAAAGGGATGCTTTCTTTATTAACTTATGGAAAGTCGAGATTTCATGAAGCGAGAGAAGGGTTTTCAACTCGTTTCTAAAATTATCCAGGATGAGCATTATTGCACATCCTTCGGATATGGGCTCTCGTACTTGACCTAGGAGAGACCTCCAACGAACAATGAACGTATGTACGGGCTCGTTCACACCTTGTTTTGTATCCCTCATGGTGTTAAAAGTCGGCGTGACTTCTACGTTATGCGAGAATCTCTGCATAAAGCAATTCGCTAACTCTTCAAAAGTTGCGAACTGGCTAAGATCGTAGGAAGCCAACCATTTGGCAGCTGTGCCCTTGAGGGACAAAGGGAACCAATACACCCACTTCGTCGAGTCCTTCTTTTTCTTATGGGCTCGACGAGAGAAAAGCTGCAAGTGAGACCTAGGGTCTCCCATGCCATCATACCGATGGAAGTTTGGTATTTCATCGTCACTGTCTATTTCATAGTCTATAGGCAAGAAATTAGACAAGGCGTAACTCCTTTTCTCATTATTTTGCCCTCTCAGCAGCTGCTGTAAGGCTTTACGATCCTTGTGTATGAAGGACTCATGGTATTGGTTACCTTCCATCGCGAAAGTCTCTTTGTGTTTGCGAGGTTTTTCAAATTTCTTTTTGGCTTTTGGTTCGCCATTTGACGAACACGAATTGCCTGCTTCAGCCTCTTGGCTAAGAGCGGCGATTATGGCCTCGAAGTCCCTTCTCAAGTCTTCAATCTCTTGTTTTTTCGAAAACTTTCTAGATTGAGAACTTGATGCGCATGAGCCATGGCTAGATACCTCTTGGGAGCCTGGACTCGACATGCTTCAATATGCTTTTCAAAACAAATCCTAAGTATGGAAATGCAACAAAACAAAGTTAAAACACTTTAGAAATAATTTTTCATGAGGTTTTTCTACATGAGATGACTCTGCACAAGGCCCAGCTCCCACCAGGCGTGCGAAATCCTGTAGACACGGAAAATTTCCACTTCTGGTTCTTAGGCCTGAAGTGAACCTTTTTGTGTGTCTAAGTCGATTTTAACAAAAGGGCATGCCAGCTAGCTTGCTCAAGCTAGCGATGAAAGTTTTTGAAATCTGACTCTATCGGGGCGACTGTGAGCAAGTGAGCTCTTTTCGTCGTAGACCTTCTTGCACTTATGCGCAAGGGTCAGTCTGTACGCTTGGCAAAGTCTTTAAAACCTCTTTAAAAATACCAGAAGTGTTTAGGCTTTGTTTGTATGATTGCAAATTTTATTACACGTGGGATTTGCACGTGCCTATGTCTTTCTTTTTAAGCTTTTTAGGGCCAACTAGGTGTGTACACAAGTGACCTAAGTTGGGCGATTTTTTGAACGGGAGTGTGGGGTTTGCTTTGATACAATATGCGTCCTAACTCGTGGTATGGCGAATATGCAATGCAAACTCACACAACACCAAAGGGAAAACCCGAATTGAAAGACAATGCGGAAGGAAAATGACTTAATGTAAATTGCAAAAGAGAAATATGGCTATATCTTAAGAGCGGAAATGCTCAATTGTGCAAGTGTGTGTATATATAGAAAGACTATGCACACAGCTGAACCTTAAAACCCAAATCTTAAAGACATAGCCGAAGGGAAATACTTATAATATATATGAGCCCGAAGGTCGCCAACATGTGCGTGGGTGTTGTGTGTATATGTAAAAGACAACTCACATGACTTGTAATGTAAACCCAAATATAATTGCAATATGGCCTTGACTAAAGTCTTGGGAGTAAGAGCGAAAGCTCAATGTGTGTGAGTGTAGAATTGAAATGCTACGCACACAACTTGAATTTAAACACCCAAAATGAAATTGCAATATGACCTTTACTAAGGTCTTGGGAGTAAGAGCGAAAGCTCAATGTGTGTGAGTGTGGAAATTGAAAGACCACACACACAACTTGAATTAAAACACCCAAGGGAAATTGCAATACGGCCCTTACTAGGGTCTTGAGAGTAAGAGCAAAAGCTCAATGTGTGTGAGTGTGGAAATTGAAAGACCACGCACACAACTTGAATTTAAAACACCCAAGGGAAATTGCAATACGGCCCTTACTAGGGTCTTGGGAGTAAGAGCGAAAGCTCAATGTGTGTGAGTGGAAATTGAAAGACCACGCACACAACTTAATTTAAACCCCACGCAACTTAATATACATAATTATAACTATATCTTAAGGGCTGATTAGGCCCGTGTGTGTGCCAAAATCGTGTGCAGCTAAGAGCGAAATGGCTCAAGTGCACGTGTGTGTGGGTGTGCCAAACCACGTTATTACAAGCGGGGGGAGACAACACTCCATTATTACAACCCCGTATCAAATTTAATTAAATGTAAGCAAGATCATAATAAGGACCGAGTTAGGCACTTACGTGTAGTTGGTCTGGGGCTTAACCTGCTTGGCTTTGGCCTATGTGAGTCACCTTGGATAGCCGAAGGGGAGCTCCTTGGATGCGTGTGGGCGGCAAGTAGGGTCTTGGCCGAATGGAGACTTGATGAAGGCCGGATGATAGAGGGACTAGGGTGCAGCGGCTTAAGGTTGCTGGTTAAGGTGGGGGCAGGTAAGCTGTGGGCTAGATGGTGGCGGGTTAAGGGTGAAGGCATAGCTAGGGGCTGGGAATTGAATGGCTAAGGGAAGATGGGGAGGTAGGGTGTGAAGTGGCCGGCTGTAAGGGAGAAGGCTGTGGTGGCGGGTGATGGAGTGGGTGGCTGGGTAAGAAGGGGAGAGGAAGATAGGTGAGATGGGGTACTAACCGGAGGTGGTTGCTGAGGTGGTGGCCGGAGGTGGTGGAAGGAAGTGGCAGCCGAACGGAGTTGGAAGAAGTGGCTGCTGAACGGAGTTGGAAGAAGGTGGCAGCCGAGTGAAGTGTGTAGTCGGGTGGAGTGGCGGTGGAGGTGGAAGGTGCAGCCGAGTGGATTGGTGATGGAGGTGGTTCAGTTGGGGGGGTGATGGAGTGAGATGGGTGGAAGAGAGGTCAGGTGAGAGAAGAGAGAGAGGGATCCAAAACCCGCCCAAAATAGGGGGTTTTATAGGCAAGGGGTTGGGGTCGGTTGGGAGTGGTATGGGGTTGATATTTAGGATATGGTGGGCTGGTGGTGGGGTGGTTTGGGTAGGTCAGCTAGGGGGGTGGTATGGTGGTTTAGGGTAGGTCGGTTAGGGTGGCTGAGAATTAAGGGTTAGGGTCTAATTAGGTGGGTTAAGGTGGGATTAGGTTTAGTCTAGCTAGGGTCTAGGTGGTCTAGTTAGGTGGGGTGAGCTAGGTGAGGTCGGCTAGGTATGGTTAGGGTGGTTTTGGATGGGGACGGCTAGGATTAGGTCAGGTTTAGGGGGGAGTGGCTAGGTGAGGTGGGTTAGTTCAGGGCTAGGTTTTAGAGGCATCCCCTTGGCATCAATCCATGGACTTAGTTGCAGCCAGGCTCATGTTGGTGCAGCCCCAGGTTAGGTGTAGGTGCATACAAGCTTAAACCCACACTCTTAGGCTAAACCCACATGATTAACCCATCCTTGACTAAAGTCAAGCCCACCAACTTTCTCACTCATACTTTATCATCCCATTCTCTCTCTACCCAAGCTTTTCACGTGAATTCTCTGTGGGCCCCACCTCCATTTATGAGAAGGTGATGTGGGCCATGGATGTGGATATTGGATTGGATCTTTGGATCCAAATCCAAATGCATGTTTGGGTTTGGATCTGGATATATATGGTCCAGATCCGGCCCAAATATGATATTTTGACTCCTTCATGGTGTTTCGAAATGGACAGTTTGTGCGGGGCCTGACAGCATCAATGCTCCATCTTGCGTTGGGTCTTCGCCAACATTATCGTCCGCTCGTCTTCTCACCTTCCGGAGATCATTTTGAATATTTTTGTTGATATCAGGAGCTTGGATGTTCGAGAATCTGGGGATGATTCTGATACGAGAGTTAATGTGCCGGGCTTGAAATATACTCCAGGTCTGGGCTCTCTTTCGCTTCTTCGGTCCTTCTTTCATCAGGCTAAGTTACCTTTCGGGGTTTCAAAATACCTTTTTAAGGTTTTAAAAGCTGTATGTATATATTTTAAAACATATATAATTTAAACATATATACAGGGTTGCCTAGAATGCTCTTGGGTTTCCAGACTCAAAATAGCCCTTTGGGGCTGCTTTTGTGAAACCAGGTAATTTGAGAAAATCGTGGGATTTTGGGGTGTTTACAAGGAGGCGGCAGGTGCTGCTATCCTAGGGGAGCCGGGTGGAAGGAAGGATGGCAGGTGATGGTGGTCTCGGACAGCCGGGTGAGAGGGAAATGATATGCTGGCCTGCTGGGCAGATTAATGGCTGGGGGGATAAAGGAGCTAGGGACTAAGGTCGGTTGATTAGTGGGTAGTTAGGGTGTGGCTGGGCTTAGTTAGGAACCGAGGTCGGTTAGGTGGGTTGGGGCTAGATATTTATATTAGGTGGGTTGGGATATATTGTGGGCTAGGATTTAATGGTTTAGGATGGGGGTGGCTGCAACTAGTTTAGGTTGGTTTAGGGGATATTGTGGGGTGGGCTAGTAGTTTGGGGTAGGTCGGTTAGGTGGGCTGGGTTCTAGTTGGTTAGGGATTTAGTTAGGGTGAACTATGTTTAGCTTAGGGCGAGTTGGTTAGGGTCTAGGTGGTCCAGCTAGGTGGGGTCGGCTAGGTGAAGTGGGTTAGGTTTAGGAGAGATGGCTAGGTGAGATAGGCTAGCTTGGGGTTTGGTTTAGAAACCTACCTCTTGGAGCCGATCCTTCATGGCTTGAGCCCACTTTGCCACTATTGCAGCCTTCTTTGGTCTAGACTCAGCTAGGATGCAGCCCACTTAGCCCACTTGGCTTGACCCACACTCACCCTTGAGCCAACAAGGCTTGAGCCGCTCACTCACTCTCTCTCCTCCAAGCACAAATCCATGAACCCCTTGTAATGGACCCCTTCACCTCTATTTATAGGCATTTAAGGTGGGTCTTGGATTTGGGTTTGAAATCTGGATCCAAACCCAAATCCAAACTCTATTTGGATTTGTATCTTGGATCTCTGATATTTTGAGATCCGTATCCGATCCAAATCCAACATTTTTATGGATATGGATATGGATATTTTGGTCCATATCTGATCCAATCCAAACACTATTTGGATCCAATCCAAATCCAAACACTATTTGGATCGACCCAAACACTATTTGGATTGGCCCAAATCCAAACACTATTCACTATATGGATTTGGATGTGGATATTTATGGTCCAGATCCAAATCAAAATTTCTCTAGATAGTGCTTCTTGGCTTCTCAAGGCGAACGATCTATGCGGACCCTGGTTTCATCAGTGACCCGTCTGGTGTTGGGATTCCCGAATTAGTGTCGTCTGGACTCCTTTCTGCCTTTTGAACTTCGTTTTTGCTCATTTCTGGTTTTCCTATTTCAGATTCGGGATGCTTGAGTGAGAATGGTTGATCTGGCTTTTTGGTGCTCTAGGGTTGCCATCTGCTTCGTGCCTGGGCCTTCCTTTCGCCTTTTGAACCTGGCTTTTATCAGGCCAAGTTGCTCTTCTAGGCTTCAGAACAGACTTCTGAAGCTGCTTCTGGTATTGGCCTTCGTGACCAGTTTGTTGGGCTGTTTCTGGATCAGGTGTCATCTTCTCATGCTCCACCTGTTTACCTTTAGCTTTTGGGAAAATGGGGCTTAGCCCGAGTTTCAAAAACTCCTATTTGATAAAGGGGCTTCAAAACACTATTCATAGGATTAAAAGCAATATCTACAGAGTTTAAAACAGTATGTACATGTTTTCGAATATGTATAGGGTTTCTGGAAGGCTCCTAGGTTCCAGACTCAAAATGGCCCTTTGGGGCTGCTTTTGTAAACCAGGTATGTTTTTAGAAAGTCGTGGGATTTTGGGGTGTTACAGATGCCCCTCTTTGGCATTATCCAAATTGATTTGGATAATGGCAAAGACGATAACACCCTAGTTCAATGTCTCCCTGGATCTAGACCCAGCTAGGATATGGGACCGTCCCAATTTTTGAGCAAAAACCTTTCTTTAAAACCTGGTAGGAGGAGATATCACACCAAAGGGGACTTTCCTATGGGTTCTAGTCCTAACTGGAATCATGTATGAAGTGTTCATGCGTGAATATGCATAATGCATGACATGGATGAGATGCCAAGAAGGGCGACCTCCTAGAGACAAAAATGGCATGGTCGAACCTTTGACTCTTATGAAGACCTGCTTGCTTTAAGTGAGCAGGCCTTATGTTGCTCAATGTTCGAGTTTTTGAAATCTATTTACAAGAGGAAAGTTGCTTTTAGCCTCGATCCTAAGGACCTTTGGCTCCTTGTGTTTGCCTTTACTTGAGTTTTGACACCTGCTAATCTAGCGGAGGTTTTATAAGAAAACAAGCTAAATTTCAAAATTCCTACGCCTTACTCGAAACATCGAATTCTCAAACAAAATGAAATTCAAGTAAGTAAATCCTATTTTTACTTTAGGACTCCTCGAAATGAACCATGTTTTACTTGGGATAAGTCGTAGGGATGGGAAAGAGATACCACGGTCCTTTCTGAAGCGTCCCGTGGTTTTAGGCATAGAAGACGGAAAACTGCTCTTCTTGAGCTTTTTGGCCTTTTCTTTCTTTTTTCATAGAGGGTCTCCCTTTGGAAGTATTTTTTCTTTATTCCCTCTTTTCCGCAGAAGAGTCGAATTTTTCTTTACAATTCTGCTTTCTTTTTGGGAAAGAGATTTTTTTTTGGTAGGGATTTCCCTTTGGTTTTGGCCAAATTTTCCTTTTGGAAGGAGAAGAGAAGGGGGGAAGACTTATCCCAAGGTCATACTCGATCCATTCCAGATCAGCCTATTTAGAAATAGCACGTACTACTTGCAAGTATCTTGCTATATTGAACTAGGCCTTTCTTTGTAAGAACAAGGATTTTGAAATGTAACCACGTATTTGGAAAGCTCCACTTTTTCACAAGTGTGAATTCTCTCATTCCAGGTCACCCAATTCGCCTTTGATCCTTGCTTTCGAAGTTTTGAACCAAGTTTCCTAAAACATTTTCGAAAATGGGAATTTAACTAGACCCTACACATGATACTTCTTTAAGTATTGAATATTGATAGGATCTGCTAAATTCCTACCTTCTACATCGATCAACCAGTATGAGTTGTTTGTGGTGGTTCCACGCACAACATAAGGGCCATCCCACTTGGGCCGCCACTTTCCAAGTGGATGTGGGCCACGATAGTGGATGATTTTCAAAACGAGATTTCCCACTTCAAAGTGGCGAGGTTTCATATGTTTCTCATAGTGTCGGGCTATACTTTGTCAGTATGCATGAGCATGATCCATAGTAAGGAGTCTTCTCTCATCTAACAAATCTAGTTTGGCCATCCTAGCATGCTGAAGCGTCTCTAGGGGGAGGTCGAGTGCAATGGATGTATGAAATGAATGCAACCATATATGAATGGGGAGAATGGCGTTTGTGCCATAGACCAACTCAAATGGCGTGGCATTAGTGGGAGTTCGGATAGAAGTCCTATAAGCCCATAAGGCTTCATCCAGCTTCTCATGCCACGTCCTACCCTTCTCTAAAGTTTTCTCAATAATGCTAATGAGAGTCTTATTGGTGGCTTCGGCTTGGCCGTTGCCTTGAGGGTAGTAAGGCGATGAAAAGTGGTGAGTTATGCCGTAGGTGTTGCACAACTTGACCATCCGCTCGTTTTTGAATGGGGTGCCATTATCGGACACTAGGTCTCTTGGAACTCCAAATCGAGCCAAGATATTTTTCCTAATGAAAGCCACCACATGCTGCCCCTGGACATTAGTCAGGGAGGTGGCTTCGACCCACTTGGAAAAGTACTCAATGGCTGCCAAAATGAACCTGTGTCCATTCGATGCCTTTGGGAAAATTGGCCCTACTATATCAAACGCCCACATGGTGAATGGCCAGGGGCTGACCATGGAATGCAATGAGGATGAGGGGATATGAATGGCGTGCCCATGCACTTGACATGGATGATACTTCCTAACATGATCATGGCAATCCTTTTTCAAGGTGGACCAAAAATAACCCGCTCTAAGTATTTTCATTGCCATCATATTGGCTGGCATTAACAAGACCTCCACATTCTCCATCATGGAATTCGTGCATTATAATCCTAGCCTCCTCTAGGTCGACACACCTTAGTAAGATGCCGGTAAAACTTTTTTTGTACAAAACCCCACCCAAAATTGCATATCGGGTAGAAATTTTCTGGATGAATGCCTTATCCTTGGATGTGACATTTTCAGCAAATCTCCCATTTTCTAAAAAGCCTTTTATGTCACAAAACCAAGGTTTTTCGTCAGAGTCTGGGTTATTTTGGCAAATTTCCAAATCGTGTGTGGATGGAGTGGGTGCATGCCATATCTCTAAGAATCGGGTTTCCAAAGTGGGATCGACCCTTAGGGCTGAACCCAAGGATGAGAGGGCGTCGGCAATGCCATTATCCTCTCTTTCTACATGGGTGAGTGTACACAATTGGAAGGATTCGACCA
Source organism: Brasenia schreberi (assembly GCA_036023115.1). Classification (NCBI taxonomy): domain Eukaryota; kingdom Viridiplantae; phylum Streptophyta; class Magnoliopsida; order Nymphaeales; family Cabombaceae; genus Brasenia; species Brasenia schreberi. The sequence goes on from JAYKKT010000066.1 coordinate 9,628,464, forward strand.
ATCGAGTGGCCAACTCGTGATATGGAAGAAGCTTTTCATTTCTAACTGCCAAATCTATAAAACTTGGTTTATAACGAGTAATGAATCTCCAAAGACCTCAATGCATGATGCCCCTAGAGTTTTTGAAATTTTTAAGCCTTGTATGAGTGCTTCATACTCTGCTATGTTGTTGGAACACTCAAAATCTAGGCGAATTGCTATGGGTATTTCGCCCTTTTCAGGGGATATGAGGATGACCCCGGCACCAGCCCCTCATTGGTTTCGTGCCCCATCGAAGTGCATTTTCCACACTTGGTTTTCAAAAGAATTTGCCAGAATGTGGTTTTGAATTTGGTTTAGCAATACGCCTTCATCAGGCATTTCATCAAGTGTGGGATATGCATCCTCCAAGGGGAACTCAGCCACGTAGTCTGCTAGGTCTTGCCCCTTAATGGAGATCTGGTGATGGTATTTCAAATCATACTCCATTAGAAGGAGTTGTCATTTGCCCAATCTACCGGTGAGAATGGGCTTTTCGAACAAGTGCTTGATTGGATCAAGCTTGGACACTATCCAGATCTCATGATCTAGGAAATAGTGTCAAAATTTTTGGCAGGCCCATACCAAGGCCAAGCACGTCTTCTCCATGGCTTGGTAATTCCTCTCATAAGCCAGGAGAGTTTTCGAAACATAATATATGGCATACTCCTTGTGGGTATCATCCTGGTATTGTGCTAACAAAGCACCCAAAGCATTCGCATGCAAAGAAATGTAAAGCATAAGAGGTTTTCCTTGCTTTGGAGGGTTTAAAACAAGGGGATTAACTAAGTATGCTTTTAATCTTTCAAAAGACTTTTGGCAGTTGTCATCCCACAAAAATTTTGTCCCTTTTCTCCAGTTTGTTGAAGGGTTCGCATCTAGTCGCCAGGTTTGAGATAAACCTGTGAATGGATTGGAGTCGACCTTGGAGGCTACGAATTTGTGTGAGATTGGAGGGTGGAGCCATGTCTATAATGGCTCGACACTTAGAAGGGTCGACTTTTATGCCCCTTTGGCTCACCATAAATCCTAAAAGCTTTTCAGATTCAACTCCGAATACACACTTCTGAGGGTTTAGCTTTACTTTATAAAGTCTAAGCCTTTCGAAAATCTTTTGTAACCATTCGATATAAGTGCATCAAGTTTTTGACTTAGCCAAGAGATCATCCACATATACCTCTACGAGCTCATGAATCTGATCGTGAAAGATCGTAGTCATAGCTCTTTGGTAGGTGGCACCAGCATTTTTCAAACCAAAGGGCATGACTGCATAGCAGTACGTGCCCCATGGGGCTGTGAAAGCGGTCTTAGCCTGATCTCGTGGTGCTAATTTGATTTGATTATACCCTGATCTCGTGGGGCTAATCGACTATCAAATCAATGTTTGGTAAAGGGAAATTGTCTTTTGGCGTGGCCTTATTCAGGTTTCTGAAATCGATGCATATTCAAATCTTTCCACTAGTTTTTCAAACAACAACTATATTGGATAACCAATCAGAATAAGCAATGGGTTTTATAAATCTAGCTTTTAATAGATCTTCTAAACCCTTTTTGACTTGTGAGTGTACGTTCGTATGTATTTTCCTAAGCTTTTGTTTTATGGGTTTTGCATCTGAATCTAAGGGAAGACGATGCTCTACAACTTGTGGGTCTATACCCGGCATGTCTTCGTACATCCATGCAAAGACATCTAAGTAGGTTTTCAAAAATGCAATGAATGATGATCTTTCATGCTCATGCAAACATGCGCCTACCTTAATGACTTTGGGCTTTGAATCACTCCCTAAGTTTATCTCTATGAAATCTCCTCCTACTGAATTCAAGGGTTTTCCAAAATCGAGAATTTTATGAAATTTTGGGAGCTCAGAAGTGGGATCCTCCTCAAGGGGATCCACCTTTGGGCTTCGATCATTCTCGAGATCTACAGATCTTAGGGAATTTGATGCATGGATTTTGAAAATACTTGGCTTTTGACTTGGGATTTCTATTGATTTTGAAATTTTTGGTCTGGTTATGCAGACAACGTTTCTTTCGAAATCTTTGGCTTTCCCCAAATCTTTACCAGGAGCAGCTATGTACAAAACCTTTTGGTAATTTTATAGATTTTCGATTTTTTTGTGTTTTTGTAAAAAGAGAAATTTGGGAACTATACAAACCACTCCTTTTCGAGTTTTTCATTTTCAAGTATTTTTGGCTTTTGCAATTTTTCGAAATGTTTTTGGATTTCAAGTTTTTCTAATTTTTTTGATTGAAGGATCTTCCATCATACCTACAAAGGAAAACGTAACGAGTTAGACTCTAAATAAGAGGTCTAAATCGTAGGTTTCTACTTGGGTAGGTTCCAGGGCACCCTTGACCTAGGTGGTCACAAGTGGGGGCTCTGGTGGTATGCTAGGAGTATAGCTGATCCCATATCGGCTTGGGTTGGCCTTGAGCAATATGGGCTCTACGAGACCCTGATTTTTTGCCCCTAGACTCTTGTATGGCATATAGCCCATATTCAACAACATGTTACACTACTTTTTGTTTTTAGAAAAATTTTCATATAAGTCGTGGTCTTGAAATTTGTTGTCGTCTATGTTATGCACATAAGGCTTTTTGTTCAGGGGTTTTGGAAATGGGCGACTCTTAGCCTTTCCTGGGATGGACAGGGTTTTGAGGGGGCCAGCCTTGGGTGGCCCTTTGACATACACGACCTTCCTAGGGATTTTAAGGGTGGGCTTTGGTGGCTCGACCAAGGTCTACCCTACATTGGCCTCGTGGTCCTGGAAACTTGACAAGCAGGGGGAATTCATGATTCCCTGAAGTTGTGGGTGACTCTCACCTAGGATCACTATGATTTGGTCCTCGAAAGGGATTTTGACACACCTATGGAAGGTGGATGGCACATCACACAGGCTGTGTATCCAAGGCCTTCCCAACAATAGGTTATAGTAGGGGTGGATGTCCAAGACATGGAACACCCCCATGTGTGCTATCCCTCCTGTTTCCATGGGGAGTTCGATGGATCCTAGAGGTTTTGACGCATTCCCATCGTATCCAGTGATTACGATGGGACTTGGGCTTACGGATGTTAAGGTGACTCCGATTTGGTATGCTACGTGAAGGGGAAGGATGTTAGGTCCTCCTCCCCCATCGACTAGGCACCTATCCAGAGAGTAGTGATTCAAAACCACCTCGATATGTAGGGCCTGGTTATGGGACTCGTAGGGTTTTTCTAGATCCTCTTCCGAGAACACGATAGACGTTTTCGCTCCTATGGACGCCACTTGTTTGGATAAGGATTCAGGGGTTATGTTCGAGCTAACCTTGGCTCTTTCTAGAATTTTCTCTAACACGAGTCTATGCCTAGGTGAAGCTTGTATCAGCTCTAGGATGAACATGTTAATGGGAATCTTTGAAAGATGGTTTTCGAAATCATACAAGTTTAAAATGACTTTTACTGTGTCCGCTTTCGGCGAAACTCTAGGAATACATTCTTTTGAAGGGCCAGGTACACTGACCACTTTTTTAGCATTTTGCAGATGTGGGGGTTGATAGATCCTTCTGGACCTGGTCACCTCTCCTACGATCAACCTAGGGTTCGCACCTAACATGGCTCTAATTGAGTGTTTTGGAGCACCTTGAATTTTCAAAGCTGGTTTAATCGGAGATGGAACTCTTGGTGGTCCCCAGATGACTACTTGGGCGGATTTCTTATGAAGTATGAGAGTAGATGCACAAGTAAAAAAACCAGACTTATATGCATATGCTAGACTCTTTGAAATTGTGAGAGCACATACCTCTTTGCCCTTCCCACTGGTACTTGCGTGCTTGGGGAAGGGCTCTTTGAAGATAGCTTGGGCAGGCTCTGGTTCCTCAGTGACCTGGAGATGGCCTTCTGCTATCAAGTTCTCTATTTTGTTAAGGAGGGAAAAACACTGCTTTGTATCATGGCCTTTGAGCCGATGATACTTGCAGAATCGGTTTAGAAACCTTCCTTTGGAAGTGATTCCCTCCGAAATTTCAGGGAGTTCAATCATGCCTTGGGCGAGTAGGAGGTCTAGGACCTCCGACACAGGTTGCCCCAGCGGAGTGTACTCCCGTTTTTCAAATGTTTTTTGGATTTTTTTGTCTTTTCAATTTTCAAAACCATCAAAATTCTTTGAAGTGGTTGCCGGGCTTGGATCCACCCGGACATTGGCGATTTTATGGGGCTTGACCCCTTTATCCATGGTGGGTAGCCCATAAGTGTTGGGCTTCTCCAAGCGAGTTTTTGAAACCATGCTCCCTTTCCACAAATGATCATAAATCTCTTTCTTTAATTTCGTTTCGAAAAGAGATGCTTTTTATCAACTTGTGGAAAGTTGAGATTCCTTGTAGGAAAAGAAAGGTTTTTAATTCATTTCAAAAGTTATCCAGGATGAGCATGACTACGCATCCTTCAGATATAGGTTCTCGCACTTGTCCAAGGAGAGACCTCCATCGAATGATAAATGTATGCACATCTTTGTTCATGCCCTGCTTCGCATCCCTCAATGTATTTAAAGTGGGCGTGACTTCTACGTTATGCGAGAATCTCTACATAAAGCAGTTCGTTAGCTCTTCAAAAGTAGCGAACTGGCTAAGGTCGTAGGAAGCCAGCCATTTGGCAGCTGTGCCTTTGAGGGATAAAGGGAACCAATACACCCATTTCATCAAGTCCTTTTTTTTCTTATGGGCTCAACGAGAGAAAAGTTGCAAGTGAGACCTAGGGTCTCCCGTGCCATCATACCGATGGAAATTCGGTATTTCATCGTCACTATCTGTTTCATAGTCTAAAGGCAAAAAGTCAGACAGGGCGTAGTTCCTTTTCTCTTTGTTTTGCCCTTTCAGCAGTTGTTGTAGGGCTTTACGATCCTTGTGAGTGAAGGATTCGTGGTGTTGGTTGCCTTCCATTATGGAGGTCTCCTTGTTTTTGCGAGTTTTTTCAACTCTCTTTTTGGCCTTTGGTTCGCCATGTGACGAACACGAATCAGCTGCTTCAGCCTCTTGGCTAAGAGTAGCGATCTTGGCCTCAAAGTCCACTCTTAACTCCTCGATCTCTTCTCTTTGATTTCAAGTTTTCAAAAACTTCATAGAATGAGAACTTGATGTGCATGAGCCATGGCTAGACACTTCTTGGGAGCCTGGACTCGACATGCTTCAATGCTTTCAAAATCCTAAGTATGAAATGCAACAAACAAAGAGTTAAAACACTTTTCCTTGAAAATTTTTCATGAGGTTTATTTGTATGGATCGATTTTTTTATAAGACCCACGTCCCACCGCGCGTGCCAAATCTATAGACACGTAAAAATTTCTGACCCCGGGCTTCTTAGGGCCTAGAGCGAACCTTTCTGCATCTACGTTAGTTTTTATGAAAAAATGGCGTGCCAGCTAGCTTACTCAAACTAACGAAGTAAGTTTTCGCAATATCTAACTTGTTTGGGGCGACTGTGGACAAGTGGGTTCTTTTCATCGCAGACCTTCTTGCACCGATGCGCAAGGGTCAGTTTGTAGGCTTAAAAAGTCGATTTTGAGCAAACATAACCTTTTTGAAAAGTATGCAAAGTGTTTGATCGATTTTACTTGTTTTGTTGCAGATTTTATCAACGTGGGATTCGCACGTTTCCTATGTCTTGGGTTTTAGCCAATTTAGGCGTGAGATGTGTCCATCAAGTGCCTAAGTATGGGCGATTTTTGCACGGGTGTATGGGGTTTGCTTTGATGCAAGTATGTGCCCTAGCTCATGGTATGGCGAATATGCAATGCAAACTCACACAACTGAACGGGAAAACCCGAAATTGAAAGACATAGCCGAAGGGAAATTGCAAAAGGGAAATATAGCTATATCTTAAGAGTGGAAAGACTCAATTATGTAAGTGTATGCCGTGTATAAATGGAAATGCAACTCACACAGCTGAACCTTAAAACCCGAAATTTAAAGACATAGCGGAAGGGAAATACAACTATATATATATGGGCCTGAAGGTCGCCAACGTGTGCGTGGGTGTTGTGTGTATAGGTAAAGACAACTCACACGACTTGGAATATAAAAACCCAAATTGAATTGCAATATGGCTCTTATTAGAGTCTTGGGAGTAAGAGCGAAAGATCAATGTGTGTGAGTGTGGAATTGAAAGACAACACATACAACTTGAAAACAAAACCCCAAAGTAAATTGCAATACGGCTCTCATTAGAGTCTTGGGAGTAAGAGCGAAAGCTCAATGTGTGTGAGTGTGGAATGGAAGGACAACGCACACAACTTAAATGTAAACCCACACAGCTGAATTTATATAAATAGAGCTATATCTTAGGGGCTGTCAAGGCCCATTTGTGTGCAAAAATGTGCAACTAAGAGCGAAAAGGCTCAAGTGCACGTGGGTGCTTGATGTACAATTAAGAGCTAAAGCTCATGTGCACGTATGTGCTTGTGTGTCAAACATCAATATTACATCTTGGGTTGAGACTACGCTCCATTATTACAACCCCATATCAAAATTTAATTGAATATAAAGCAAGTTAATGTAATAGACCAAGTTTAGACACTTACAAATAGCTGGTCCGTCTTCAACTTGCTCAGATTTTGGGCTTGTGATTAGCTTTGGGCAGCCAAGAGGGGTTCCTTTTAGGTAGTTTTGAGAGAGGCTGGGGCTCGGGTGTGTTTAGGGACAAGTAGGGGTGTTGGCCGAGTTGTACTAAGGTGCTAGGTTAGGGGTTAAGGCAAGAAATAGCTAAGGTATGGCTGAGGGAGTTGGGTGTTAGGGGTTGGTATGCTGGGAGTTAAGGGAGTTAGGGGCTGGTCAGCTAGTAAGGGAGGTAAGGTAAGGGATGAAAGGGGAAAGAAGGCAGGTGCTGCTGGAGCTGGACGACTAGGGAAGCCGAGTGGAAGGGAGGTGGCAACTGCTATAGGTGCTGGCTGGGAAGGAGGCGGCAGGTGCTGCTGTCCTAGGGGAGTTGGGTGGAAGGAAGGATGGCAGGTGATGGTCGGCTGGGCAGGTGCTGTTGGGAAGGTGGCGGCAGGTGCTGCTGTCCTAAGGGAGCCGGGTGGAAGGAAGGATGACAGGTGATGGTGGTCTCGGGTAGCCGGGTGAGAGGGGAATGATATGCTGGCCGGCTGGGCAGGTTAATGGCTGGGGGGATAAAGGAGCTAGGGACTAAGGTCGATTGATTAGTGGGTAGTTATGGTGTGGCTGGGCTTAGTTAGGAATCGAGGTTGGTTAGGTGGGCTGGGGCTAGATATTTATATTAGGTGGGTTGGGATATATTGTGGGCTAGGATAGGGGTGGCTACAACTAGTTTAGGTCGGTTTAGGGGATATTGTGGGTTGGGCTAGTGGTTTGGGGTAGGTCGGTTAGGTGGGCTGGGTTCTAGTTGGTTAGGGATTTAGTTAGGGTGAACTATGTTTAGCTTAGGGCGAGTTGGTTAGGGTCTAGGTGGTCCAACTAGGTGGAGTCGGCTAGGTGAAGTGGGTTAGGTTTAGGAGAGATGGCTAGGTGAGATAGGCTAGCTTGGGGCTAGGTTTAGAAACTTACCTCTTGGAGCTGGTCCTTCTTGGCTTGAGCCCACTTCGCCATGGTTGCAGCCTTCTTTGGTCTAGAACCAGCTAGGATGCAGCCCACTTAGCCCACTTGGCTTGACCCACACTCACCCTTGAGCCAACAAGGCTTGAGCCACTCACTCACTCTCTCTCCTCCAAGCACAAATCTGTGAACCCTTGTAATGGACCCCCTCACCTCTATTTATAGGCATTTGAGGTGGGTCTTGGATTTGGGTTTGGGTTTGAGATCTGGATCCAGACTCGAATCCAAACACTGTTTGGATCTGGATCTTAGATCTCAGATATTTTGATATTCGTATCTGATCCAAATCCAACATTTTTATGGATATGGATATGGATATTTTAGTCCATATCCGATCCAATCCAAACACTATTTGGATCTAATCCAAATCCAAACACTATTTGGATTGGCCTAAATCCAAACACTATTCACTATATGGATTTGGATGTGGATATTTATGATCCAGATCCAAATCAAAATTTCTCTAGATAGTCCTTCTTGGCTTCTCAAGGCGAACGATCTGTGTGGGCCCTAGTTTCATTAGTGACCTGTCTGGTGTTGGGATTCCCCAATTTGTGTCATCAGGACTCCTTTCTGCCTTTTGAACTTTGTTTTTGCTCATTTTTGGTTTTCCTGGTTCAGATTCGGGATGCTTGAGTGAGAATGGTTGATCTGGCTTTCTAGTGCTCCGGGCTTGCCATCTCCTTCGTCCCTGGGCCTTCCTTTTGCCTTTTGAACCTAGCTTTTATCAAGCCAGGTTGCTCTTCTAGACTTCAGAACAGACTTCTGAAGCTGCTTCTGGTATTGGCCTTCGTGACCGACTTGCTGGGTTGTTTCTGGAACAGGTGTCGTCTTCGCACACCTGTTCACCTTTAGCTTTTGGGAAAATGGGGCTTAGCCCGGGTTTCAAAAACTCCTATTTGATAAAGGGGCTTCAAAACACTATTTATAAGATTAAAAGCAATATGTACAGAGTTTAAAACAATATGTACATGTTTTCAAATATGTATAGGGTTTCTAGAAGGCTCTTGGGTTTCCAAACTCAAAATGGCCCTTTGGGGCTGCTTTTGTAAACCAGGTATATTTTTAGAAAGTTGTGAGATTTTAGGGTGTATACAAACTTGAAATCAAACATGTAATAAGCGTGAATGTAAAGAAATGATATGGACAATATCACTAGCTATTACATCATGGGAGAAGACAATTGCTGCATTAATACAACCCCTTTTAATTGAATGAGAGTAAGGAGAAATTAAAGTAAATGAGTGTTGAGAAATAAACCTTGCAATCGAACCTTCCTTGGCATCAGACGTAGAGGAGACGACTCCCTCTTCTCTATCTTTTCCTCTCCCTCTTTCTCTCCCTCCCTTTCTTTTCCTCTTGCAGCAACTCTCCCTCTCTCTCTTAGGCTCTTTCCCCTCTTCCTTCAATGCTAGAAACCAACCCCCAAAGTGCCTTTTTGTAGGCTTTTGGTGGATCTCGAATTGGATCTTTGATTGGGTCTTTTTGAAACCCAAGTCTTGATCCAACTCCTAGCTGGCTACATGGCTTCATGTGGACTCCTTGGTGGTCCCACTTAGCCAAAGTAAGCCCAGGCCCACGTGGCTACGTCGGTCAAGTGGGTTTGGTCTTAGTATGGTGTAGTCGAGTGCCATTAGATGTGGCTCAGTTGACCTTGGTGTAGTCCTCCCTTGACCTTTGCTAAGTGAGTTCAACTCAACCTAGCCCATCCCTTCCTTGATCTCGGTGGATTGTCTTGAGTCTCGATTTGGGGTATGGTTTAGACATAACCCATAGTGGACTTGCAACCCATTTGAAGCTTGTGGTTGCCTCTTCTTCGGTGCATGAAGTCCAACCTTGTCTCAACCTTGCCTCGAGTCTTGGTCTAAGCCCGTGTTGGTGTCCTCTTTTGGTATCATACTTGATGAAGTTGTGGCTTGGCTTGATTCATATCTTTGGTCCTCATTTGATGGATGAGCTCAGTCCTTGCACTCTTATTTTTGTTTTGAGATCGGATTGGGATGCTTCACTCGATCCCACTTTGATATGATTCTCAGCTTTGCCCTTGAATCAGACTTAAATCCTTCACTTGATTTTAGATTCATGGTTTTAAATATTTCTTTTGATTATTTAAGACCATTTTATTTGAAATATATTTGAAAACATCAAGTTTTATCGAAATCTTCAAATATTCTTCCTGAAAATGACTGAGTTCTATTTCTAATTCGCTCCTTCTATTAGTCTTTACCGTTTCAACCACTTTAACCCTTTGTTGGGTGTAGGGTGTGGGACCACTTTAACCCTTTCGATGGGTGTAGGGTCTCGAACCTCTTTAATACTTTCGATGGGTATAGGGTCTCGAACCTCTTTAACCCTTAGGTGTAGGGTTTTGGACCGCTTTATCCCTTTGATGATTGCAGGGTACTAGAGTAGGACTATCCTCAATCTGGCGAGGTTTTGAGGCCTGATTTGTATTTGATTTGTATTTCAAAGGTTTTTGCAAATTTGACATTTTGCAAATATTTTTGGGTTTGGTTCTTAATGTCTCATTCTCATTTGTCTCTTTGAGGAAACTTGTTTAAAACTATCATTTCTTTGAATGAAATCATTTGAAAAGGTAGAATCCTACCAATTTGGGCTTGAGTGCAAAGCAATCACTTTTTGGCTCTTTGTCAAAATTGGATTTTTTTGAGAGCTATAATTTACCCTTATTTTGAGGATACTACGAAATTTTGGTGCACAAATGAGTTAGTTTAAGGTGTCTTTATTTGAAAACCCTTAAAAAACCTAAAACCACAATTTTTTTTTAAAAGGCAAAATTTCCAAATGATGAAATCTTTTGAGAAAATTTTTAGGTGTCTACAGATGCCCCTCTTTGGCATAAATCCAAATTTATTTAATTAATGGTAAAGAATAACACCCATAATTTTTTTTATTTTTTTGAACGCAAGAGTTGATTTGAGTTGAATTAGGATTTCATGAACTTTCCCAATCTTTGTTAGAGGGTGTAGACATGAAATTTTCACTCCAAGCATATGTAGAGACTTGAAATGCACGTGAAACTTCCAATGAACAAGTTCACGTGAAAAGCAAAGGTGTTTAAGAGTGAATAGGTGAAACTTTCAAATTCACGTGAAAAGCAAAGGTGTTTAAGAGTGAAAACATGTGCACTTGACTCAAGCTTTTAAATAAACAAGTTTTGAAGAACAGAAAGTTTTGTTTTCAGAGTTTGTTTCCATAATCCTTTTGGATGCCTTTTAGAGCTCTTAAAGTCATCAATATTTTACAAGCAGAAGCCAGAGATGTGAAAAGTCTATAGCATCTTTCAGATCATGATTCATAGTTGTATTGGTGCAAAATTAAATCGGGAATTGGACCTGACTCCCCTGTTTTAAGATGTTCTGTGACAGAAATACATAGACTCAAAGAATCCTCTATATCTCGGTGTACAAAACTACAAATATTATGATTTTAGTCTTTTTGGAAAGCTATAGATGTTAGATTTCTAATGAAACTAATTTCATAGAATTTAGATTCTTATAGACAGAGATATGAGACTTTTACCTAACTCCTATTACAGGAAATTAGACTGTGTAGAAAACAGAAATAGATTTATCCGATATTTCCCAATTTATTTACAGGGTTATACGGTCTTAAAATTCTTGCAAATTTTATTTCTAGTGGGTTGGTGTATGCAGGTATTTTGTTAAAATTTCAGTGCATTCGGATCACAGATCAGAGAATTAAAATTGAAACAATCAGAGTATGTAGATGCTGGAAAACCATAATTTCATTTTTTAGAACATAAATAAATGCATACTCACCCGAATTTAAATTGCAACAACCCAACAAAACCAAGCAAATTACTGAAGAGAAATGAATGGAAATATGTATATTAGCTTAAGTATAGAGGGGGTTAGAGAATATAGAGTATTCTATAGAATATATTGGGGTAGAATCACAAAATCAAACACATAGAATGCGTAAGTAAGAAAGGAAAATTCACAGCACATCTACTTCTTATTATAACATGGGAGGAGACAAGGCTCCATTAATACAACCCCTTTCAAATTGAATAGGAAGAAGAGATAATAAATAATCAAGGATGAGAAATACTTACACGGTTCTTCTAAGAATCAGCTCCAAAAGAGGATTCTCGGCCCACCCTTTTCTTGATTCACTCTCCTTGATCTCACTCACGATTTCTCTAAGTGCAGCCCTTAGCCTATGATCTACCCAATTCCCCTCTCCACACTCTCCTTAGCAGCCCACGACCTAACTAGGTGTAACCTTGTAAACATGAAAATTTTCATTCCTGGTTCTTGAGACCGGAAATGAACCTTTTCGTGCCTATGTCATTTCTAAGGGCGTGCCAGCTAGCTTGCTCAAGCTAGCGAAGATTTTTGAAATATTCTGACTTTTTCTGGCGATTGTAGGTAAGCGAGATCTATTCATTTAAACCTTCTTAAACTGATGCTCAAGGGACAGTTTAAACGCTTAAAACTTCGTTTTTACAAAATCCCAAACCCAAACCCAAATCCAAGACCCACCTCAAATGTCTATAAATAGAGGTGAGGGGTCCATGTAAAGGGTTGATGCAAATGCTTGGGAGGAGAGAGAGGGAGTGATAGACCTAGCCATGTTGGCTCATTGGGTGAGGTGGGTTCAAGTCATGTGGGCTAAGTGGGTCTAGACCAAGGGGCTGCAACCAAGAGGTGGGCTGGACCAAGTGGCTCCAACTAAGCTTGGACATGGGCTGGACCGACTCCAAGAGGTAAGCCTAACCTAACCTAGCCGCTCTCTCTATACCCCTCTAAACCTAACCCCCAACCTAGCCTAGGTATCAACCTACCTAACCCCAATTGAACCTAACCCTAGCTGAACTCTAACTAGACCTAACCTAACCCCAACCGCCTCAAAAATATCCCCCCAAACTGTCAACCGAACCCCCGACCGCGCCAGCCGCTACTCGCTTCCCCTCGGGCGCCTACCGGGCGCCCTGCATCCTGTTCGCGCGCCCTACGTCCTGTCCGCGTGCCCTGCGCGTCACCCGAACCCCCAGCGCCACTTTGCGGCACCCCCTCCTAGCGCTAGATGCCCGGCGCGCCTAGCGCCGCTGCAGCCTTCGTGCGTGCAATGACTGCTGCGCTAGGCACCCGACTGCTCCCTGCCGACCTAACCTACACCCTGGCCGTGACCTGCAACCTAGGACAGACCCTAAACAACCCCCGTCTTGGCCGAACCTTAGTTCTCCTAAGACCCTAACCGTGACCCATAGAACCTCCTTCAAAGCCACTTAGGATAACCCCTCTTGACTGCCCAAAGTGAACCACAAGCCCAAGTGCGAGCAAGTTGAAGACGGACCAGCTATTTGTAAGTGTCTAAACTTGGTCTATTACATTAACTTGCTTTATATTCAATTAAATTTTGATACGGGGTTGTAGTAAAGGAGCTTTGTCTCCCCCAGATTGTAATAACTTGGTTTGACACACCAACACACACGTGCACTTGAGCCTTTCCGCTCTTAGTTGCACACCCTTTTGGCACACACACGAGCCTTGACAGCCCCTAAGATATAGCCTTATTTATATATATTCGGTTGCGTAGGTTTTCCATTAAGTTGTGGGTGTTGTCTTTCAATTCCACACTCACACACATTGAGCTTTCTCTCTTATTCCCAAGACCCTAGTGAGGGTCATATTGCAATTTTATTTGGGTGTTTCATTCAAGTTGTGTGCGTGGTCTTTCAATTCTACACTCACACACATTGAGCTTTCGCTCTTACTCCCAAGACCCTAGTAAGGGCCATATTACAATTCTATTTGGGTTTTACATTCTAAGTCGTGTGAGTTGTCTTTACATATATACACAACACCCACGTACACGTTGGCGACCTTCGGGCCCATATATATTATAAGTATTTTCCTTCCACTATGTCTTTAAGATTTGGGTTTTAAGGTTCAGTTGTGTGAGTAGTCTTTCCATATATACACGACACACACTTACACAATTGAGCCTTTCCGCTCTTAAGATATAGCTCTATTTTCCTTTTGCAATTTACATTACGCAATTTCCCTTAAGCATTGTCTTTCAATTCGGGTTTTTCCTTGGAGTTGTGTGAGTTTGCATTGCATATTCGCCATACTACGAGTTAGGATGCATATTGCATCAAAGAAAACCCCATACTCCCGTGCAAACACGCCAACTTAGGTCACTTGCGTACACACCTAGCTGGCCTAAATAGCGTAAAATTGAAAGACATAGATACGTGCAAACCCACGTATATAAAACTTGCAAACACAAACACGAATCAAATCCGTATTTTCAAACACTTACGTTTTCAAGGGTAAAAACCGTTTTATCAAAGTCCATAAGCGTACAAACTGACCCTTGCGCATCGGTGCAAGAAGGTTTGCGACGAAAAGATCCCGCTTGCCCATAATCGCCCAAAAAAGTCAGATATTTCAAAACTTTGCTAATTTTAAAGCAAACTAGCTGGCACGCCCATATAAAGCGAAGTAGAACTAGAAAATGTTCTTTAGGCCTAAGAACCAGAAGTGAGAATTTTCGGTGTCTACACACGTGAATTTGGAAGTTTCACCCATTTAGTTGGAATCCCCAACCAGGGTACTCGGGCTAGGTTACGATTGCATATGGTTTCATTCTCAACACCTTTGCTTTTCACGTGAATTTGGAAGTTTCACCCATTTAGTTGGAATCCCCAACCAGGGTACTCGGGCCAGCTTACGATTTTTGGGCCAGTTCGACCGATTCCAGTTATTGACTGTTTCAAAACTGGTTCGGTTTCAATTTGAACCGCTGAGCCGGTTCCGAACTGGCACTGTCTACTCCCAGGGGTCAAACTTCTTTCGAAGGGCGGCTCACAGCCTTTGCGGTACCGCTCTTAGTACATTCATTTGATCCCCGCTTCCAATCTACGCATGCATTCTGCGTTCATTTCGCTATATTGCTACAATACTGTTGACTCCTTGGGTGTTCCTTAATGCTTGAAGTTAATAATTCATGGGATATGAAGGTTTACCTTGGTAGCTACAGATTTCTGCTGCTTGGTTACAAGGTCGGTCATTTAGGGCGCTATGCAACAGCCCAGAGATGCTATAGAATAATAATATGTAAAAAGCAAAACATGTGTGCCATTTGGTGAAACCAATACTCGATCGGGTACCTCAAGAAATATTGCTTCGGTCTTGGAATCTTAAGAACGAAAAATGGGCAACTGAAGGAGATCAGCCTGATTAGATTTCAGAGTTGCCTTGATTCCTCTCACACAACAAAAATAAACGAATTTGGCGACGGAACTCAGTAAGGGACAGCATTCCTTCCTATTACGTCGCCATCTAGCAACGGGATAGCGACCAAGTCACTTCCTAGCTATTCAGCCAGCGATTTACGAGGACGGAAATTCCGTCGTAGCTGGGTGACGGAATTCCGTTGCCGAATCGTTTTCCTAGCTGGGTCCCGTTTGATCTTGTGCTGTATTTTTTCCGATTTCCCTTATTTCTCTTGCTCCCGCCCTTGGGCTACTCAGCTCCCATCAGTCTCCCTCTCTATCTGTATTTTTTCCCCTTTCCCTAATTTTTCTGACGTCCGAGTGAATTTCATAGGCCCTCCTCTCTCTCTTTCTCACTCTCGCTCTCTTGCAGGTTCGGTCACTGTTCAGATTCACAAATCCGCATTTACGTTCGGGACAGATCAGAGATCGTACTCTCTGGTGCCACAAATCTTCAAGCCATAAACTTTCGTCGGATCACCCACTCCTTCCGATGCATCATGCTCCCTCTTCTGCCAAGGTATACTGTCTATGTCGATCATCTGGCTTCATAGGGTTGTACTATGCTCTCAATACTCTTGATGTAGATCATCTGTCTTCATAAGAAGGAAACGCAGAACTAATCCTTTTCAGTGTGGAATAGATGAGTAAAAGCACAAGGGACAATTGATTGTCCATAAAAAAATCTTACACCATAGACAAGCCCAAGAGGAACTGTGAGTTTGAATTTCCCATGTACGGGAGAACATTTGAAGCTGACACTTTCGCCATCAATAACCTTTATTTTCAAGTAGATGAGAAGGCTGATCACAAACTTTTATGCTTGTTCATACGCTGAATCAAGTGTAACAGGGTATCTTCAGGGTCAGGGTGTTATGCAGTTTATTCTTCGATAGTGCTGTGTCATGATCTGCATAACAAAGCATATTTTCTTGCCAAATTTAATATATGATTTCTTCGCTAGTGCTGTGTTATGCTGTATTTCGTTTAGGTTGACATTCTTCTCACTTTGACATTACCGTTCTTCTGCATTTGAACATTATGTTGCTTTTGCTGTAAGTATTGGTGCTCGCTTAGTTTCTGAATTAAGAGTCTGAATAGTCTTACGTCTTTGTGCTTTGCTATGTCTATGCAAAGCATCATGCTGACACAATGATATCGCTGCAGGTTGTTTATGCAAAAACAGACGTTACTGCAGGGTCAAAAGGAATTACTGCTTTTATTATTGAAAAGGGGATGAAAAGGTATACAATCTTACAGTGCTGTCAGTTAGAATCTTGAGTATTTATCTCTGCCTCTTTATTGTTTGCATGTTTCCCAAATTAAACTTCTCAAGTGTTTTGCAGTGCTGTTTCTTCTTTTCTATGTTCATGAATATCTTAGATTGATTCTTCTCACCCATTCTTCATGTCATGCTTGTGTGTTGAGCCAACAACAACAACTAAGCCTTTTCCCATACTAGACGGGGTCGGCTACATGGATTCTTTGTTTCCACAGATCCCTATCGTGTGCCATGCGTTAACTCACAATAAGCTAGATCATTCTTTATTGTTTCTTTCCAACATTTTTGTGGTCGTCCTCTACCTCTCTTAATACTTTCCAAATTTAGTTTTTCTAACCTTCTTATAGGTTCTTCTTTTGATCTTCTTTCTATACGTCCAAACCATCTTAAACGATATTCTCTCATTTTATCATCTATTGGTGTCACTCCTAATTTGTTTCTAATAACCTCATTATGTATACGGTCTTTTCTTGTATGACCACTCATCCATCTCAACATCTTCATTTCTGTCACTAACATATTTTGTACATGTTGATGATTAACTGCCCAATATTCAGAACTATAAAACATGGCAGACCTAATTGCTGCTCTATAATATTTACCTTTTAACTTTAATGGTATCTTCTTATCACAAAGAATACCTGATGCTTCTCTCCATTTTAACCAACCAGCATTAATTCTATGCGTAACATCTCCATCAATTCTTCCATCACTCTAAAAAATTGACCCTAGGTATTTAAAACTTTCCTTTTGGGGATGCAATGTGTGTCAATTTTAATTTCTGTCCTCTGAGGTAACCAAATGATCAACCTTACATTCCATATATTCTATCTTTGTTCTACTAAGTCGGAGACCTTTGCTTTCTAATGTTTCTCTCCATAGTTACAATTTTCTATTAACTTTTTCTTTAGACTCCTCCACTAATACAATGTCATGTGCAAATAACATACACCAAGGTACTTCATCTTGAATATGTTTTGTTAACTCATCCATCACCATTACAAATAAGTATGGACTTAAAGTTGATCCTTGATGTAACCCAATATTAACTTCAAAGAAGTCTGTCGTTCCTTCATGAGTCCTCACACATACTTGTGTGTTGAGCCGATTCATAAAAATCTTGCTTGATATACATTGGTTCTTGCAGTTTGAGTTGTACTCTCGTAGTCATTTGTTAACTAAAAGGTCATGGTTTGCAGCTTCGGTACTGCTCAAAAGTTGGATAAACTTGGGATTCGAGGAAGTGACATGTATGAACTTTTATCATTTTAATTATAATAGCTTATAGTAGTATGCATTGATAAGAAATATCCTTTGCAGATGTGAGCTCGTTTTTGGCAATTGCTTCATCCTAGAGGAAAATGTTCTTGGATAAGTAGGGAAAGGCAGTGTTATCCGTATCGGTGCGATACGGGGGCCCGTATCGTGAAACCCAGCGTATCGTACCGTATCGTGCGATACGGGCCGTATTGCCCTTATCGTACGATACGGGCGATATGCCTTGGGAGCCTTATAAAGGGTCCCGGGCCGACTGAAACTCGTGATTTTTTGCAAGTTTCCTCTCTCCTTTTGGGTTCCTCAAGCTCCCTAAGAGCCGGTTTTCGCCTCCTTAGTGTTCAAAGCTCCAAAATCGTGCTCTACGGTGTCCGTGCAAGCCTCCAAACTCGGATTTTGGTATATTTTTAATGTTTTTTCTATTTTTTTCTTTTATATTTGTTGTTTTTTGTGTTATTTCGGTTTTTTTTTTGAATGACAAAATATGAAGTTATTAAGTGTGTGTATACGGTTTTTATTGCATTCATGAAGCGGGAGACACTCGATTTGAGTGTTATTTGAAGATTGGGGGATTTACGAAGTGCTTTTATTTTCAGGTTTTTGTTTGAATTAAAGTATTCCATTGAGATGGCAGGAAGGGGTGGTAGAGACTCTCATTCAAAGTCTGATGATCCGGCATGGCAGTGGGGTATACCAATTGAGGGTTCAAGGTTAAAAATCAGATGCTTATTTTGTGAAAAGGTGGTTAGTGGTGGAATTTCAAGGTTGAAACACCACCTAGCAGGAACCAAGAAAGAAGTTGTTCCATGCACAGGCAGAGTTAGAAGTTTGCCAGAAGGTATTAAATGGCAATGCCTGCAGATGATTGAGAAAATACAAGAATGAAGACAACAAAAGGATGATTTTTAGATGTATGAAGAAGGTGATGATGCTACTGTCACTGGATTTGGATTCACTGATAGTTTGCCTTCAGATGCTAGAACAGAGATTGGTAGTAGCAGTTCACGAGCACCTACTAGAGAAAAGAGGGTTGTAGCTGAAGACTTTGGAAGTGGCAGAAGAGGAAGTTCAGGAAGGAGTAGAGGAAGAGCTTCTTCTGGTAGCATACATTCGTTCTTTCCTCCTTCCAACATACCTGGTGCTCAACCAGGAATTCGTGCTGCTATGGCTTCAGAACAACTGCATGATCAGGCAAACCTTGCAGTGGGAAGATGGTTTTATGATGCATGCATTCCATTTAATGCAACAAACAGTTTTCATTTTCAAGCAATGGCAGATACAATTGCAAACATTGGTCCAGGATATAAGATGCCCTCTTATTAGAAGTTGAGAGGGAAGATATTAGATCAGACCGTAATTGAAGTACAGTAATACTGTTCGACTTTGAGACAATCGTGGAAAGAAACAGGATGCATTATTATGGCAGATGGATGGACCGATAGGCGAGGAAGGACATTGCTAAACTTTCTTGTATATTGTCCTAAAGGACTCATGTTTTTGAGATCTCTAGACATGTCAGAGGAGAGGCACACTGCACAGATCCTACGAGAAGAATTTGATAAGATTATACAAGAGGTTGGGCTGCAGAATGTGGTATAATTGATTACAGATAATACAGCTAACTACAAAGCAGTTGGGAAGGAGTTAGCTGATATTTATGGGACTTTCTACTGGACACCATGTGCAACCCATTGTTTAGATCTCATCCTCGAGGACATTGGTGAGATGATGAAATAAAGGCAGCAACTGAGTGTTGCCAAGATATTACAAAATTCATTTACAATCATGCCTTTGTTTTGTGTATGATGAGGATATATACAGAAGGTGCAGAGCTTCTTCGCACAACTGTAACTCCGTTCGCAACAAACTTCTTATATGTACAAAGTGTTGTGAGACAGAAGCAAGCTTTGAAAAGAATGTTCTCCTCAGATGAGTGGCAATAATTTTCAGAGTTGCCTCAAAACAGAAGAAATAGAAATTTGAATGAGATTGCAGAAACAGTTTTTAGAAGTTCATTTTGGAATGCATGTGTCAGATTATTGAAAATTACTTGTCCTTTAGTGAAAGTTTTGAGATTGGCTGATAGCGAGGAGAAACCATCTATGGGCTACCTTTATGAAGCCATGGACAGGGCAAAAGAAGCCATCAGAAATAATTTTAATGGAAAAAAGAGAGATTATGTGCCCGTGTGGAAAATAATTGATAGTAGATGGAATAAACAATTGCATCAGCCTATTCATGTAGCAACATATTATCTAAACCCATCATTCAGGTACTCAAGAACCTTCAAAAGGGACGGTGAGGTTAATCGAGGAATCATTGATTGTATCGACAGATTAGTCCCTGATGAGAGCATAGCAGATGCGATACATCGAGAGATGGAGATATATGATAATGCTCTTCACTTGATGGGTTTGCCTGTTGCAATTCGCAACCGCACTACGATGCGTCTAGGTAAATTGTTTATTTTCATATTTAAGTTGCATCTTACATTACTGTGGATTATTATGTCTCTAATGTTTGTATTTTTTTACAGATGTTTGGTGGAACAGGTTTGGAAGTGATTGTCCAAACCTTAGAGATTTTGTAGTCAGAGTCTTAAGCCAAACCTTTAGTGCAACAGGTTGTGAAAGAAATTGGAGTGTTTTTGAACATATCCATACAAAAAAGCGCAACAGGTTGGAACACAAAAGGCTTAATGATTTGGTTTATATTCGTTGTAACATGCGTCTTCGTGAAAGGTAATGTTGTATTACTATTACTTTCAAATTTTCAATTCAATATTGTTTAACTTCAGTTTTCAATTGTTAATATTACTTACTAATTGTTTATCTTTGTTTGTGTCGTAGGTAATTAAAAAAAATAAATAGAGAAGAAAGTCAGTTCGATCCAATAAGTTTGGATAATTTTGATATATTAGAAGATTGGGTTATGGAAGACACTGGAGAAAATGCCCTCCTAACAGAAGAAGACGTTGCCTGGATTAATTTGGAAGGAGCGCAACAACATTATGGAGATGAAGAATTTGATTTTGAAGAAGAAGGTGTGGGCGTGGCTGATGTTGATGATGAGGACCTGCAACAAGGAGAAGATGAAGATTATTTAGTTGATGATCCAGATTACAATTTGTAAAATGTAACATTATATGTAACTGAAGTGTAAACTGTCTGTATTTTATTTTTTGGATTAAAAATATGTAAATTTGGATGTAATTGTTCAATGTTGAATGCTCAATCTATACTAAACTTACATTATATGAATTTAAAGCAATTATCAGATTTTTTTTTTTTTTTTATTTTATTTTTTATTGATTTTTAATTAAATTTTATATTATTTTAATATTAAAGTATGATACGATACGATACGCCCGTATCGTGGAGCCCAGCAATACACGATACGATATGCGTCAGACAACACTGGGGAAAGGTGCTTAATATATTTACTACTTGTGTTTACTGAGTGGAAATAGTGTAGATGTGCGTACTTGCAGATCCTATTTTTCTGTTTTACCTTTTACTCCTAATTTGCTTAAACAGTTGTTACACTTAAAGAAATCCACCTCCTTTCTTAGCATGTACCAGTGATTTTCTTTATTCAATTATGTTCTTTTGGATTTTTTTCTGCCCAAATAAGTACTGGCCTTACAACGTTTTTCTCCTAACATGTTATGAATCTGAACTAGCGGTCCTAACTCCAGCTATCTGCTTTTTCTGTCTCTGTGTAACCAAACCAAATGATCACATATCTAAGCTGCTGGCTGTATTAACTATAGATGGACAGCGAGCTCATATTGTTGACTAGGCAAGATCCATGGTTTCAGAAGGAAATATATTAAGCATTGCTAACCCTAAGATGCAGGGGCATTTCAATGTCCAGCTGCTGTGGGAAGTTACTAAACTAGCAATAATGCTTTGTGCGCTGACATAACAATTTATTTTCTGCTTGCAATATTCAGGTAGATCATCAGTTTGAACTGATTAAATCAAAGTTGACCAACAACACAGAACAACTTCTTATTAATTCTTACCGTGCTCTACATCATCTTGGGCTTTTAAGCAAGCAGCATTATCCTTTTTAGTGTCCTTGCCAATTACTAGTGCCGTCTCTCAACCATGGCTTTGTGCTGTAGGTTCATAGTAAAGGGAAAGTTGGTTTCTGATGCACACTCTGATCATGTTTGCTGCCTGCCATTGATGGCAGATGCTACATTTCTTTTTCTGTGTTAGAAATTGCCTGACCATCTCAATGGCTGTTCATTTTATGAACTAACAAATAATTTGTGAAGATGACTTATTGGTTTTATACGATCATATTATATTTTTGGCCTCTTAGCAAAGCGGTTTGGAAGTAACTGTAATTGATATCTCGTTCTTCAGCATTTCTGCCATTTCATACTTGATAACTGAGGAGATTTGAGGATGCTAAGCTTTGAGTTCAAAATTATGCTAAGACCGGTTCTACCAGTGATTTGCTGTTTGTTTTCCATTAGTTATACAAACTTCACCTCTGCATATGTATAAACTTACTTAGGTTTTCTCAAGCTTAGGATTATGCAGAATGGATACAAACGTATTCTAATCAGTTCTCATCTGTTAAACTTGACCTGTGCATGTATACAGACTTTGCATTTTCACAGTTGAATGATGCCAGAGTTGTGACTGAACTGTCTTTTGACAAATCAAATCAAATGAAATTATTTGCAGCAAGCTCTTATTTGAATGTCAGTTTCAAATCGGGATGGACGGGATGGTGGAGAACCAAGTAAGATTCAAGTTTCGCTTCTTTCAATACTCTTGTAATTATCCTGTATTTTTTTCCTTAATAAAACATAGAGGATTTTGCTTGTGAAGTCCAACGACGAGAAAGGAGAGAACTAAATTTGATTCTGAAATATGATCAATATCATTCAAATTTTATTCTATGTTTCAACTTTACGTAACTGTTTTCTATGTGCAGAATGTTTGAGGTTTGTTGATCATCAAGTACAAAACTATAACTAGGAGCACTATTGCAACGAAAAGAAGTCTAGGAGAATCATTAAGAGTACCAAGATGATCAGCGCCTGCCTCTTATCCTTGACGCCTGAGGGTTGCGACAGTTTTTTCTCTAAATTCTTTGATGTAAATGTTTCGACTTGTAGAAGAACTTGTTCGGACTTAATTGTATGGTAATTATGAAGTTTTATTTAATTTACTTATTATAGAGTTCTTCGTTCATTGAATTATTTTATATTATTTGTGCTTATTCATGTTATAATTGCTAAAATATATATAAAATAATATATATATATATATATATATATATAGATAGATAGATAGATAGATAGATAGATAGATAGATAGATAGATAGATAGATATAGTTGTATTTATTAGTGAAACCATATTAGCAATGAGGAAACCTTGCTAATGATTCGCGAGAATTCAGCATGAGTATTCTGTTGCAAATTAGCAACGGCAATAAGAAGCCAATCTTGAGTAGGAACAACAATAGAATTGAGAGGGATTGGCAACAGATTTGCAATGAAATATTCCTTTGCTAATTTGCCACCAAATTCAAGCAACGGTAAACTTCCATTGCTAATTACTTGCCATTCCCTTGTAAAAACATTTAGTAGGAGAATAGCGATGGATTAGCAAGGGAATTTTCTGCAGCTAATTTTAAAAACTGACCAATGATGAAGATCAAGACCTAATTAATTTTTAAGGAATTAATTGTGAATGGATTGGAGATAGGGCAAATGTGACATGATGGGAAATAATCAAAAGAAAAAATCTTCCCAGGTGGTAGAGTGGCCTCAAAATTTGATTTCAGTCACTAAAGAAAACGATCCCATAATATGATACATTGAGGGTCTGGGCCATATCTTGCTCCAAAAACCACAAGTATCATAACGAATTGCTCTATACTTTTTCAATTGTAGTAGTTAGCTGGATAGCCACTATCCTTCCCTTACCTATGAGAAACACCTTCTCCACAAGCTGCTGATCTGTTACTGAAATTTCAAAATTTTTGTGTTATCTAATTTCTTTACTTTCTTTTGTTGCTTTAGGATTGTTACCTTCCTCTTCCTTGGAATGCGAGGTGGCAGAGAGTCACATTATCTTTCCTGTTCATGTAACCCAAATGGTTATTTGAACAGCACTAAGTTCATTTTAGCTCTAGTAGTGAGACATGGAAAACAAGGTGCACTGGTTGGCAACTCTAACTTGTGAACAATCGGTCTCTTTGTGGTTTTGTTGCCTCGGGGAAGGTGAAGCCAGATGCACGCCCCGATCATCAAGCTCATGACCTTCACCTTGTGAGTGGACCCTCTAACCAAGTGCGCTATTGCCTTTTGTGTCAATTGGCATAACTAGAGAAGCAACGTAATATAGACTACAATGTGGACCTGGCATGATGCAAATATATGCCTACAAAAGTAGGTTATTCGGCATTATGCAATCATCCTTTTAGGTACGCATTGCTTGACCCAAAGTTTAAGTAAGCAATTCAACTCAATGTGATGCCGTCCTCAAAAGGGTGCATCTAACCAGTGACGGATCTAGAACCTTTGGTAGGTTGCAGTGAATAGCCTATTAGAGGGTTTAAGGTGGGGCGGACCATGTATTATAGCCGTGGATTCAGTGGTGCCTTACAGTTTTCTCATTAATTTTTCAAATTTCAGTAGGGACAGCAGCCTCACTTAGACACAATGTAGATCCGCCACTTCATGTAACATACCATCGTTGGGGTGTCAGCCTGTCTGACCCAGAGCTGGGAAACTGCCAGACACAGCTAGAGAAACAGAAGAAAAAGAAACTGAGAGAACCAAACTCTGGCTGCTGGTGGCGCCCTAAGTTCTAATCCCCTTAACAAGTTTGTGGCCGTAGGTTAAGTACTGGTGTTAAGGGAAAGAGTGGTGGTTGAGGCTTAAGGTTTGTAGAGCACGAAAAACAAGAGGAAGATTTGCTTGCCTCGAAATGTGTTGCATTTAAGAAGGTTTGGAAAGCATTAATGATATTTGATAGTAAGAAAGGTTTGCACCCATATCCTTAGCTCACCTGAGGGCTCTCTCTGAGTCACAGTTGAGTTCGATTCCCTTGGGTGCATGCATGTATGTTAGGCTTGGACTCCCTTTGTAAAGAAAAAAGCCGTGTGTACTTTAACAAGTTAGTTGGGCAACACCCAGAGTTCCCCCAAACACTTCAGTCGCTTGGGCCATCATTTGGGGGCGTGCTGCTCAGAAGGGGTTGAGGGAACTCAAGGGGACTCCCAACACATCCATATTTCTCTGTTCTCTGTTTTGTTTCTTATTTGTGGCTGCTCGCTTTCCATGGTTTGTCAACTCTATATTTATAGTGTTCCACGAAAAAGGTAATCTCTCTTTCTCTCTCTCTTTTGTGGACTCCATATTATGCTTTGTTGAGAGAAATCTTCTACACTCTTGAGCTGCTCGTACATTGAACTTAGACATGATGCAGCTGTTGACGAGGAGGAATCACAGTGTGTTGTCCAATCATCAAATAATGTGCGAATGTTTTTCTAGCAAAATCCCTTCCATTTCTTTTGTAAGGCGGTTTCTACTGTTCCTTTTCTCTCTCTCTCTCTCTCTCTCTCTCTCTCTCTCTCTCACATCAAACTGTCGTAATTAACCTCCATGTGTGCAGAAAAAACGGAAAGAGGCATGGAGAAGAAATTCCAAAAAAGATAAAGTTCGAAAACACTCGTTAAATGGTCCTTTTGTGATCACTCGGGATTTTTCGGCTGCTTAAAGAAAAGGATACCGTAGCTGCAGGCTTGTGGAAACTAGAAATTCGTCCAAAGGGTTACAGGCGTCTCGTCACCAAAGCAAAAATCGTAGTAAACACAAATGAGTGAGAAAGTCCCTGTAACTAACATCCGATAACTGCAACAGTGACTTGTGGGTGTCACTACAAAACTTTATTTCTAGTCTTGTTCAAATGCTTCTTAGCATATATTAAAGCGTATGGATATCCCTCAATTTCAAGAGTTTTTTTTTACTTGAAGTATTATTCCTAGTGTCTTGATGAAGCCAATGATGGCACTATAGCTTAACCTAAAACAAGTTCTTTTTTTTCAATCTAGGTCAGCTCAGTGATCATAATGTGCGGCTCGAGCGCATCCTTATAGGGCACCACTCCCAGTACTCTCATTCTATTGACTTGTGCATTAATGCTAGAATGGTTGCACCCCTTTTAAATGATCGATAGAGTCTCATGCATTCCTACTGCCACCATTGAAGATGCTACAAGGTATATTATAGCCTTTCCATATTTATCCAAGAGCAGATTAATATAGAAATAAAGAAATCAATTCGCCAAAAGATAAAAGTACCCCAATGTTTAAACGAGCATCTTTAGTGAACGGTTGTGCTATGACATGCTTGTTATGCCTAATGTCGAGCATCCCATCCTTTAGATAATTGTCGATTTCAATGGCAGAAGGATGATACCAGGAACCAGTTGGGAATCGGAAGTATTATGAGACGGGACATTGAAAATTGTACTTCATGTTTGTTGGAAAATCATACGATTACATGCATAAATAAAGTCAATACCTAGAGACCTAAAAGAGAATCATTACAAACAATGCAAGAAACAAGCAAAAAAAGTGAAAAATAATAAAACCATTTATCTTATTTGAGTTGTTTGTACGGAGTGGCCTTGGAGAAATTAGTGTTCCGTTGTTGGGTATGTATGGGTGGTTGTACCTTTCTCATGAGATAAAACGAACACACGGTAGGAGAATGTAACTTACTCAAGCTGATCGCACCTCAATCGCCTTAGTCGGAGAATGAGAGAGGAGAGGTCACTGTAAAGAGAGGGAAAACACAGGGAGTAGAAGAGCAAGAGGAGAGAGTGTGCGAGAGAGTTAATTGTCAACTAGGAAATCCTTAATCCCACTTTATAATAAAACACAATGGATCGAATCTCGAATGAGATCCAAGTGACATACCTCTATAATTCCATAATTGTTATATGACCGTTATATCAAAAAAAATTCATGCAAAAAGATAGACCAAAGACAATTGTTAAGTCTAGGTCCGGACTAGTAGGTTCATGTGTGGTCATGTATGTCCTCTCCAAGCTCTTTGAATTAAGTTTCATGAGCTACAAACTATATAAAAGGACATTTGGGTTTTTATTATCTATCAAAATGGTACTAAACATTGTCTCTTGGTCTTCATATGCACATGTCCCTCACTTGCATGTAACTTTATACTTTAGGAGTTTGACATATATCAAAGATGCAACAAATGAATATTTAGAGATTCTTAACAAGAACTAAATACAATTAATGCGTATGGATCTAATTAACCCAACCACTAATTAACATTAACTCTAATAATCCCTACAAAATCTTTAAGTGTAAGGTACCCTATCGAACCAACCATCATATTATACTTTTACTAATGATATATTTGAGTTTAAACTATTATCTAAGTTATCCCACATTACCCTTAGAAAAACTATGTGAACATATGTCTTGAACCTAAACCTTGGGTGTAAAGATGTCTATTGATAACAATATAATAAAAGTCTATGGTGTGATCTTTGGGGTTGATGCATTAATGTCATGCTTCTATATCTTGTATCATGATTGATTCCAAGAAACAACCTAATTCCTCTATTGCAGACTCACATATCAATTACTTAACTAGTCATATTCAAGGATGACTCAAATATCAATTACTTAACTAGTCATATTCAAGGATGTACTACTAGCATCATGTCCTCATACTTGATCTCATTTAAGGTACAATCTTTTACTAAATTACAATCATGATACTTTCACTTTATGAGAGATAGACACATAGATATTGAAAGTATGACATATAAATAGTGTAATCCTATTCACTCAATAACTTGTTATTAACACATTGAACCTAATTCGTGGGATCTCCACTCAGTTAGGCTAGGTTGTCACTGTTTGCAAATAAATCATGGGTTTCATTCTTAACTACAATCTAGATTTCTCAACTAAAGTTACTACTAGACCCTTAGTAAAATGATCAATTGTATTATCTTTAGATCCAACAAAATCAACAACGATAACCTTATAAGACATAGGGGCCCTCACAAACTTAAGTATAACTTTGATGTGTCCCCATTATTTTTAATTGTACTTACAACTACTAATTTAACAATTGTAATTATGCTATCACAATGCACTAAAATTGGAGGAAGCGGCTTCTTTACCACACATAAACTAGACATAAGACTCTTAAGCCATTCAACTTTCATTATAGTCTTATCTAAAGCATACAATTATGCTTAAAAGGTAAAATGAGTCAATATAGTTGGTTTCTTGAATTTCTAGGTGATAGCGCTACCACCGAGAAGAAATACATATCTAGTTATTTCATTACTTCTAGAGTTCTTCGCAATTGAGCAAGCATCAGTGTATCCTTCAAAAACAAAAAGATATTTACTATAATGTAGAGCAAGGGAAATTGTTTCCTTTAAATAGTGAAGTACTCTATTTAGAGCTTCTCAATAGGTTATATTTGAATAATTGGTATATAAACTCAACTTACACACAACAAAAACAATATCTGGTAATGTACAATTAGTTAGATATATCAAACTAATAATAATTTGAGAGTATCATAACTAAGACACAAGAATACCACTCTCATTATTGTATTAGGTTTTTGATAAATTATATAGTATCTTAACATGTATATAATTTGTATATCAAATTTTTCTAAAACTTTCTCAATATATTGAGAGTGAGAGATTACTAGATCATTAGTAAACCTTATGATTTTAAATCATAAAGTTATATTACCTATACCTATATCTCTCATCTCAAACTTATTACACAAGAATGATTTAGTGTCATTTAAGATTCTCATATAAGAACCAAATAAAATAATATCATTTTTGTATAAGCACAAAATGATAGAATGTATCATTAACTTACTTATAAGGGACACACTTATCAAATTTATTAGAAATAAAGACAAGAGATGATATGAGACAATAAAACCTTTTATATCATTGTTTAGAACTTATTTCAAACTGTATAATAATTTAACAAGCTTACACACCTTAGACTCATTTCAACGAACCATAAATCCCTCTCACTAATTTATATAAATTTCCTCATTGAGTTCACAATGAAAGAAAGTCATCTTCACATTCATCAAGGGAAATAAATATCAAAATAATATATTCCTTCTTTTGTATATACACCTGACAACTGACAACTAACATGATCTTATACTTATTGATTATTTTGTCTTCTTTAAGGTTTTTCTTAAAAATCTATTTGCAACCAATAATAAAAGGTGATAAGAAGTAAATCAACCAATTTTCAAGTTCTATTGAAAATAATTGATTAGATTTTATCATTAATGACTTACTTTCAAAATTTAACCTCACATTAGGTCATATCCTACTAGAAGGTGATAAGACTATCCTCAATATTGAAAGTAACAAAGTTACTTCCAAAGTAGTTTTCTTCTTCTTGCTTTAGTTACTTCCTAAGAATCATCTGATTTAGAAATAACACAATCAAGGTCATCTCTACTTTTATCATCCTCTTCACATGATCATAAATGAAACCAGTAGTAGGATTAAAATTTATAGAAGACACCTTAGAAAACACTAATTTTTATGGAAAATATATTCTTATAGATTGTAGAATCACGAAGCTCAATAATCATGTTAACTTCTATGCCAAATACATCATATGTAATGACCAAGAATCTGCATGCATAGTTAGTCTCCACATAACTCAGAAATATAGCATCCACAATTTTAAGTTTTAGTTTATTTTTATTGTATTTAGGAACAAGTACTTTTGCAAGACACCCCTAACTTTGAGATATTTAAGACACCCCTAACTGTGAGTGTGCATCAAATTCAAAATTAACATGACTCAACCCAACATATCATATATAGGATGATTTAATATTATAAATAAAAGAAGAAGAAGAAGTAGAGGCTTTACTAAAATTAAAATTCATATAAGAATCAATAATAAATTCTACATAAATTTTAAATAGACCCTCTACATCATACAAATAGCTTTTCGCTAAGAAACAAAATACTAAGTTACTTAATTACAATTTTATTACATTTACAATCTAACCTTGAGTCTTGCAAAGGCTTCGGTCTAGATCTCAAGCACAAAAAGGATAAGGTAACCCTTAACGATCATATGATAGATATAGCAATAGAAGAAGAGTATAGAAGCTAGAAACTAGTTATGCCCATTGATAGCACCTGTAAGCTCAATATGACGATCGTAAAGAAACAACATAATGATCCTAAACAAAAACAAGAAAAATACAAATCAAAGGCAGAGATCGATTTCTTTTTTAAAACAAATCGTGTTGGATTTGTAGTCAAGTTGAACATTAGGATAGAGATTGTTGAATGAAAAAAGCCAAGAAACTTGTGACCATTGAAGAAGCTATGGTAAACATGGTGACTACGAAACCTATATCTAGTGACAAGTATCTATCTCTTAAATCTCATATACTTTCTATTTATGAGTCATAGTATTAAATTATAAATACTAGGGATAATGTACATGTCTTTGCTTATCTATCTCTCTTTGTGTCTTATTAAGCCATTTGTAATAGAATTGTAACCTTAGGATACCATTCGACTGTTGAAGTAAAAGGTGAGGAGTATGTAGACTTAAAGTTTCTTTCGAGAAAGGGCTTTCACTCTTTAAGAAATTAGATACATTCCAATGATTCGTCTGAATAATATAAAAACTAAAACTCATGTGCATGCTCGGTCACATATTTTCTCTTTATCATTTAAAACTTTAAGAAATTTGGCTACAAAATACTTTCAGAAGTATTACAATTTTGATTCAAGGCAGTCTATAAATCTTTCGCTGTCATGGAAGAAGAAAAACTGTATACGTCAAATAATACATTTGCTAATGCCAATAATATACAACACATGGTGTACTTATCCTTTTACTCGGTGATTTTATCCAAGCTTTATAGGGTCAATATCATCAAGTAGGAGACACTCAAACTCGATAAATATATGCAACCCTAACATGGTCAATGAAATTTTTATATGCTAGCATCAGCGTTAAAATAGGGGCTGACAAACTTTTCCGACATTAAGGTTAAATTGATCTTAGGTTGGAGAGTAGCCGAAGACAATAAGTTTACTATGAATACTGATTTCTCTAAGATTGTTGAAAAAACTATAGGATTATATATATAGAATATACAACAATCATATACATGCCGATTTCATGAATAGCCATAAATCATTACAAACAATTCAGGAAACAAGCAATGCAAGAACAAAAAACAATAAAACTACTTATCTTGTTCAAGTCATCCATACGAACTGGTAGAGAAATTAGTGTCGCATCGTTGGGTATGCATAAACACATGGTAGAAGCACATATTTAAGTTGGGCTGCCTTCGACCATGTCTCAATCACTTAGTCGAAGAATAGAAGAGGAGCAATCACTATAAAGAGAGGAAAAATGGAGGAAGCAGAAAGCCCTAATCCCACTTTATAATAAAATATGATGAATCGGATCTTGGATCTGATCCAAATGATGCACTTGTACAATACCGTTCCCGACTGTTAGGTCAAAACCTTTTGTGCAAAAAGATGGATTGAAGACCAAAAATAATTCTCAAGATCAGGCCCAACTTGACACACGTATGTGTAGTCATGTATGTCTTCGCTAAGCTCTTTCAACTACAATTCATAAGCTACCAACTACATAAAAAAGACATGTGGGTTTCTCGCATTCTTCAATATGCGAATAAACTATCTCTTGGTTTTCACATGCATAAGTCCCTCACTCACATGTGACTTTTAAACTTTAGAACTTTCACATATATCAAAGATGCATCAAATGAATATTTAGGGATTCTCAATAAAAACTTAGCATAATTAATACACATGGATTTAATTAACCCAATCATTAATTAACATTCATTCTGACAATATCACTTCAACATTTTGTACATCCTAAAATAGGCAGAAAAGATATCTTGTTTCAATAAGTATGTATTTGAAAGTGTTTTGTATGATACAGATTCGTATGCACTTATAAAATATCATCATACTTTTTCGAGAAAAAAGTTATAGACATGAGGTGGTCCATTTTATCAACGATTTAAGCATGTAAGATTGTTACCATTCAATACCTCATTTTTCAAATGGGTTTGGTAAACTTTACTAATTGCAAAGGTTTTTGCTTAAATAAACGAAGTATACTCATATGAATGTATATATCTAACCACTAAAGCTAGTTAATTGGAAATCTGATTAACGCAACTACAAATAGCTTACCTGGCTAAGGGGCCGACTCACAAGTAGAAGGTCATGAATTCGAAACCACAGTCATCCATCGGGCTTTGGCCTCCCCATCGTAACAAAAAAATTACACATATTTACCAGCCACTCGGCCCAAAACAACTATATTTGGCTGTAAACATTGACGTGTATTTTAAGAACCAAATAGGTAGGTTATATTTGAAGTAATATGGATGTGATACGGCATTAGGTATTGGATGTTTTGAAAGTTGAGTAGGGATCGTGAGGCCATTTTTTAATACTTTCTCTTGCGATATCAATACATGTATAGTTCTCTTTATCAGTTCTGTTCTATACAAAATGTTCACCACATGTTGTATTCTTACATATCCGTTCCGCATACTCAGCTAAAATAAAGAAGAAAGCTGCCGCCATCTCCTACTTCGGGTTTGGATGAACCACGACATTAGGCATTACTTCGGCTTTGGAAATATGAGTTGTCTCATCAAGGAAATCATATTTTTAGTACTCCAGCTTGCTTCATTTATATGAAAATATGAGCAGGGTACAAGCTTGTTCAGTAAGCGACGAATCGTGTCACCTTCTCCTACAACCATAACCACCGTCTTCACATGTGGTCAGCTGCCGCTACCTGCCATTAGGACTCTTGCACAACCACCATGCATCAATACAAAAAGAGTTTTGATCGAAATACTTGGTCTTTTATTTTAAATAAATTGTATTTTGCCACATTTAAAGATAAAGACTTCCAAACAGGCGCAACAGTGTGGCCAAAGTATGTGTGTGAGAGATAAATAGAGATTGATGCACAGGCAAATAACGATGGACGAAATTGGATCCTGATCAAATGGAAAAACTTATGTTCACTCAAATATTAGGGGAGAAAAGATAATGGTTTCCTTTCCCGCAATGTAGTGCCCACATTCATGTATTCCGGGATCACACAACTTAGCCGTATGAAAAGAGAAACGAGACAGACATACTCTTCCTGAATAAGTCCTACCTCAAAAATGGGATGCATTTAACAGTTAGAGATTGAGGTTCTGAAAAGCAAAACATCTCTGTCCTTGCACTCTAATATTGAGGTGGCACCCAGAGTTCCCCCAAACACTTCAGTCGCCTTAACACTATCGTTAATTTGGGCTCCGAAGGGGTTGGAGGAACTCAAGGTGACACTCAACACATGACAATGTTATTTTCTTTCATTACTGGTTTCTTGGTGAAAAGACATAGCTTCCACACCATACTTATACTCACGCACTCTCTCTCTCTCTCTCTCTGGGGTACCTGTGACCTTGGATGTTCTGGAGCTGCGTACGTTGAACCTAGACAGGCCTGTGTGTGTTGAAAGGAGGGGAATCACACTGTGCGAGTGTCAACCTTTTCAGGTGGATGTGTCTCGGCTGCTTCCCTTTGTCATGCCTTTTCGATCTAATCTGGTTGATCATGTGCTTTTTTGGGTTGATGCTTTCATTTCAATCTCTTTCTGCCATCCCACCGCCATATTTACGCAATCCACATGTTCCGCATAAAGGAAAAGACATTTAATAACACAATGTCTATGGTACGTGGTACCCCAAGTTGGTGCTCTTGAAGTGATCATAGATAGCTAAATACTACCAAAGAAATCAGTGCCATGCTACTGTTGGGACACCGGTTTGGGTCATGAAAAGCGATGAGTTGAAGATCGCAGCGGGTGTGAGCATCATCTTAGTGGGGTCAGTGAGCCATAGCAGTCATGTCCCCACCCGACAGTTTTTCTCGAAGAGGGTTCTCTGTTATCAAAAAAGTAACTTGTTTTAACTCTTAAAGAACCTAGCTAGCATACGTTTTAGATATGCACACTTTTCTCAGAAATTAAAGGGGTACCGTTAGATTGGATTCCTGGAATACATATTTCTTCCTCTCCAGAACTGTTGGCTGAAATGTAATGGGCCATAGAGCAAAAGAACGTAAAAGAACGACTCAGGGAGAAGAAACTGCCATATCTGCCTAGAATTAAATTAGAAGCATGTGAACTTTGAACTTTTGGTTGTAGCCCATGCTTATTCTGTTCAAACGGTTAATTTATGTGATCATGTGGATGGATATTAGACCATAGGTGGCTGAACAGTTAGAATAAGAGACAACTGTAACGTCTCACAAGGTCTCGACCAGCATGACATAGATCCATACCACGTGGTTGAGCATGACATAGATCCATGCCACATGGTTGATACTTGTGAACCATTAACAATAAAAAGGTAACATAATTCATACAATCAAAGACGTCAAAACTTTATTTATTGATATACAATTTAAGATCCAACAAGGCACTAGTACAACATAAAAAAATATAACTAAAAAGTTCTTATTAACTCCTATGATCTGTTAGCACAAGTCAAATTCTTGCTTCAACATCCCAAGCGCTCAATGTCTGTTGTTTATATCCTGAAAAACATTTAAAAGAAAACCTAAGCACCACAATCGTGCACGTAGATGAATGTGATCTTTTCACAGATA
The DNA here is from genome assembly GCA_036023115.1 of Brasenia schreberi. Lineage (NCBI taxonomy): Eukaryota > Viridiplantae > Streptophyta > Magnoliopsida > Nymphaeales > Cabombaceae > Brasenia > Brasenia schreberi. Next base: position 9,662,675 of record JAYKKT010000066.1, read on the forward strand.
ATCATACTAAAGACATGCACTATTTCAAATCAGACAGTGAAAAAATATATAACATTTATCAAATATCAATAATACTATTTCTAAACATATATGCATACTCAAACACTCATCAATATTCATTTTAGTTTTGATATTATGTACTCTATAGTGTAACCACCTCATTGTCATGCTATAGGAGTCCCCAAACCCTCCTCCTCTCCAATTACGTGACTTTTGACAATACCTCAAACAAATCGGTCCCAAAATCTTGGTGTCTCACATGGGCTCACCAAGTCCAGCCCCTCGAGTCTACGGGATAAAAGTATCCATATACCTCCTAATAGAGTCATACATTCAACCAAATAATCACACAATATCTCCATGTCTATCATATCCACATACTCTGGGCCTCTCCCAAGGTCCACATAATCATATGCACATCCACATCAACATCAGTCACGTATACCCAGTTATTATGTCAAAATAATATATTCATATCAAATCACACGTTCATATCAAGTATCAAATTCATTCTACTATACATAAACTCTATACTCTCATTGACTAGTTCTACTTATCCCGAACTTCGGCATGTCATAACCAACATCAGTTGCCCAACATAACTATAAGTACAAGCAATCTCACCAACGAAGTAGCCAACACAACTCAACACATCTACAAGTTAGGACTATCCGATATATCCATCTATAATCCACCAATGTCATATAATATCGTGAAAGGTAGATCCATACCCGATAATATTTCACTCTTCTATAATGACAACCAATAAGTTAGTACTTACAGATACATCCATATATAATACATCGATGTCCCATACCGTCTTGAAAGATTGATCTATACCCATTAAGTGGTTTACTCACACACAAGCGCACTCATGCCATGCATCCATATACTCATCAAAGCACTTTAAACACTATTTTACAAACCAACACATGTATAATCATTTAAAAGCATTAAAAAAAGTTTATAATCTCATTCATCATCTAAAAACAATTAAACTACCTCTAGCATGTAATTGAAAAAAAACACATCTACCTACCTCATGCCTCTATGCAAATCCAAATACAGTAGTGCTAACTCCCTTTAATCACATCAATTTAATCCCTAAATCATGATAAAATATAATATTAATATTTTATATTCAAATAAAACCCAATGATTCAAACCACGTTGAAATCGGATCTCAAATGAGTATGAAAACCGTAAAAACCTAATTTGGATCTGTATAGTCCTTTTTGAGCCTAGTTAAAAGATTCAGTCCCAAATCTATTTTAAAATGGATCTCGATTCATTGTAGACCTGAATCCAAACCCAAAACCATGTCCCTGTAAAGACACTGGTTCAGTGTCCTGTCCGGTGTTGTTCGCACCCGAAACGACAAGCTGTGTTGGTTTACCCATCGGCTACTGGTACAACCGCTAAAATCGGCTGTTTTGGCCTGTTCTTCCATAATTTCCAACGTCAAATGGTTTCTCGCTAGTAGGCAGACTGTTGCCCCAAAAGTCGCCATCCATCGCCGGTGGTTTCACCGGTAAAAGGAAGAGAAGGGGCGGCCAACTCCTTTTTTACAAATCTCGTCAGAAACCTAGCAGTTTCCGCTGATTTCTGTCCTAGAATGATCCAATGGACCCAATCCGATCAAGACTTCACACTTATACAACATTATTTTGTTTTATTTATTTTCCGAAAGAAGTGATAGTTATTCGGCAACATTAATATCATCTTGTAAGTCTAGAAGAGGCAAGTCTATAGACTACCTAATCGATCCCCGTCATTGCCAGAATCAGCCAGATTTTTTATAAGAAGTCGGTTAAATTTAGGCTCCTTTTAGCCGCTATTCACTAAGGATGGCCCAAGGAAAGAGAATGGTAACTAAAGCCACGGTGTTAACTACAACTGGGCCCTAACCGAGTCGTTAAGTGGCGAGTTTGTGAGAACCAATTTAGTCCTTGTGGGCGGGTCTAGGTCTGTTGAGGCTCAGGACCTAGAGTAGGATCCAATTTGTTTAATAATGTTTGTGTGTTCCACGATCGTTCCGAGTCGCAAGTACTACCGTGTGTTGAACGGTGTCTAAGTGATGCGTGTCAAGACTCGTGGTTGGGTGGTCTTTAATATCATGATTACTTTAATACAACCCATTTGTTAGATCATGGGGACATTTGAAAATTCTAGATGTCTTTAGCAGGATCAAGTTTGAACTCCTATTCATCTCCAATTTGAGCCACTGATCTAGTTAGTAGATAGGCTGCATCCGAATATTAATTTCATACTTATTTAGGGATTAAAATGAGATCACTTGGTGGCATTACTTTTGAACCATTATGTGTATATGGATATGATTCTATGCTCCGGTTGAAGAAGAGGTTATACTTTTCTAGGTCGTTTTGCTTGTTTTCAATTTACAAGCTTTATATAACTTGCTACTGCTTTGGTAAATGTTATGTTATTTATAATATATGTTGAAAACTATTTTGCAATGTGTATGTTTGATAAAAATTGTGTGTGTATGTTGCTCATTGTATGAATATATAGATTGATGACGATAAAAGTGAATATGTTTTTATTTGGGTTGAGATTTGTCAATGAGGTGTATGATTGGTGAAGACCAATGATAAAGAGGATTAGAAACCTAGTTGTGCGAAAATACTGGTTATATAGTGTTTGGTTGTTGTTGGGGTCCCTGGAGATATTCGGATGTGAGGTGTGATTTGGAAGTTCTTGGACGTTCAATTAAAAACGTTTGGTGTTTAGTCACTCCCACTAGCCGCATAGTAGGTACCTTGTATCCAAAGGACATTGGTGACGATAAACGACTTGTTTAGCCTTGGTTTTCTGTATGATGTTGGACATAATTATCAAAATATGAAATTAGTGACCAAGATGAAGCCCATGTATCCGACGTGAGACATTCTTACACACCAAACAAAGCCAACGAGACCAAACCAATCCCTTTCCCGTACTAAGTCGGGTCGAGTATATGGATTTCATGGAACTCCATCTGGTGCTATATTCGTATTTTAACTTCATTAAATAAAAAGGTCATTTTTCAATGGTTTCCTTTCAATGTTGCTTCTTTCTCTCTTTTAAAAGTATTCGATATTTAATTTCTCACATTGTCTTACCAAAGCTCTGTAAGGTTGCCTCTATAAACATCAAGACCACCTTAGTCATGTCTCTCTTGTTTCACATGCTGAAAAACTTGGTCCAAAAGAAAAACATAGTTCCAATGTAAGCTTAAGCAGAAAAGAATTCAACAACTAAGCCTTTTCCCATAATAGCCGTGGTCGGCTATTAAGCAGAAAAGAATGCCTAACAAATTTGATAACTTCAAAGATCTAAGAATCTAAGAAATCAATCAGAGAGACTGTCCATATTGTTAGAAGTACACAGTTTGCACGTCAAAATCAACCTTCTATCCTAATTCCCAAGTCAAAAGTAGCCTACCCACAATGAATTGCCTTAGTGAAAGCATTTTGCCGTAGAAACAGTATTACATGATATAGCATGATGAAATACTTTGACTTAATGAGATAATTAGATTTACACATGTAGCATGATAAAGTACTATGAAATGAAAAACAGTAGTTTGGCTCGGCTTCTATAAACAATGGTGCTCAGACCAGCGTCAAGTCTGTGAAACAAGGTAGTTTAACCATCAGAATTACTTTTCAATAGAATTCCGATGGTTTAAGCAGACGGATCTTTTTCCGCCACTAGTTGGAAACTTTCCAGTCTCAATTAGTGATAACAACTCAATTGAGATCCTTAATCTTTTGCTGAGCATCAAGTCAATATTGATTTGAATATTCAAGTTCATTATTTCAAGTATTTTCGTTCATTTGAGTGGTTTCGTTATATGCAGTAAGCTTCTTATAATGTACATGGCAATAGCTTGCCCTACCATTGAGACACTGCTGACGTAATTAAATATCTACACTTGGTACTTATATAGATGAGAATATAAGAAATGAAATAGCATTGAGATAGGCTTTCTATCTTCAGCTTAATCAGGTGAGGCATGCAAAAGTATGGTCTTTGTGTTCCTCCACAAAGTTTGCCTCATATTTAGATGGTTCCTTGTACTAAGTAGAATGGGAAAAGGATTTACATTCACAAGAATTATAACCTTATATACTGGCAACTCCTGGTTGAACATGTGAGTTGGTATGTGGCGACTAACTTTTCAAGTATCCAACCAAGGATTTTGCATCTAATGGAGGTCTTCAAATGACAAAAAGATTTACAAAAGGCTTCCAAGAACGCCACCTCTAGATGTTATTAAGCATTTCAATAAAAGTGTATAATGTTGGGTGATTTTCAATATACCAAAATATAATCGGTGAAGGTTATGATCGCAACAATGTTATGGTATTAAGAGCTACTTACTTAAGTGATGATTGTGTTTATTAGTATCACATGGAGTGGTTGTAACTCATGAGTATTTTGCAACCATGTATTGATATTAAGTCACTTACTTGATTAATAATTGTGCTTATTAATAGCACATGTAGTGGTTGTAACATATGTACTTAGAAACTATATTATGGCATCCTCAACGACAAGTCAGATGCCTTATTCGACACCTACCAAACATTGGTGCACACAAATGAGGTATGAGACAAACTTGAAGTAATTTCCATCATAGAAGATGCTACAAATAAGAAATTTTTTGTTATCCATTTCAATAATGATAAGCTGGTTGATGGTAGATATGTCATAGAGCAATTGCATGAGTTCGAATGGATCTCAAATAATATAAAGCAACATAAAATGCTCATGGATTAAACAATCATTGTCTATTCTATTATAGACAAACTTCCATAGAAAGATTTTAAAAAACTTTGAAATATAAGAAGAAAGATATTTCTCTTGAATAATTGGTTAATCATCTTATAATTAAAGAAGATTACTGAAAGCAAGATGATTCTTGTGAACACCCAAAAATTTTCAAAAGACTTTAGAATTTTCTTCTTTTCAAGAAAAATTATGGTTATGGGTCTTTTAAGGTTTCTTTTAACAAAGACACCTTAAATGAACCCATTTCCACGCCAAAATTCTGCAGGAATCTCAAAATAAGGATACTTTGAACTCCTTAGAAAAAAATAAAATTTTGACCAAAATAAAAAATGACCACTCTACCCTCAAGGCCAAATAAGGGAAATTTTGTGGTTTCAAATGATTTTCTTCAAAGAAAAATTGAAAAAACTGAGATGGGACATCGAAAACCAAACCCACAAAATGTTTGCAAAGTGACCATTTTACAAACTTATAAAAACATTTGAAATTCAAAGGATAAAATAAACAAACAAGTCCAAAATATGATGAACTTGCCAGATCGAGGATACTCATACTCCAAGGGAACTGACACCCATCCAAAGGTTAAAGTGGTCTGAGACCCTACACCCATTCGAGGGTTAAAGCTCTCTCAAACCCTACACCCATCTAACGGTTAAAGCGGTACAAGACCCTACACCCATCCAAGGGTTAAAGTGGTATGAAAGGTAGAGGACTAACTCATGGGGTGAAAGTAGGAAGGTCACTCACGCAAACAATCCGAATAAAGAGGAGTGGGATCTCAAGAGGACACCAGATCAAGATCAAGCCTAAAACAAAGACAAGATGGGCTGCTGCACATAAGTCCAAATAAAGTCAAGATGGGTTGCACATCAAGCCCAAATCAAGATTGGTTGCACATGATTGTAGATGTGAAATTTTTTATTCCAAAGCCTATGTAGAGACTTGAAATAAATTTCTCAATCTACTTCGTTCTTACGTGAGCATGCCAGTTAGTTTAACTAAAACTAACAAAGTTATAATTTCGACTTTGTGAGGCGATTGTGGCTAAGCGAGATCTTTTTGTCTTAGGCCTTCTTGAACCGATGCTCAAGGGTCAGCCTAGACGCTTTGAGGATTGATTTGTATTGGGTGTATATTTCCAAAATTCACTTTAAAAGATGTTTTTAAATCAAATCAACTCGTGCACTTGGTCTACAGAGTGAAGATTTTCAAGTTCTAAAAAACAGAACTGGTTATATTTTCAGAGCTTGTTTCCAAATTTTTTTGGATAGTCTAGAGATCTCACAATTTCATGAAAACTTCACAGCATATAGAGTAGAATGTGGAGATTTTAGGACTATTTTTATTTGGTATTGTGTATTTGCAGAATTAAATCCGGAATAGACTACTGCTCAGGTGTTTTAGGATATTTTGTTATAAAAGTACAGAGGTCTAAAGAATCTTTTGTATCTTGGTACACAAAGCTCCAAATTCTATGATTTTAGTCTTGTTAGAAATCTATGGATATCAGATTTCTAATGGGACTAATTTTATCAAATTTGGTTCACTACACACAAAGTTATGGGAATTTTACCCAACCCTGTTGTAGGAAAGTAGACTATATAGAAGCTAAATCTGAACTTGACCGATCTTTTCCTATTTTATTCATGAAGCTACACTATCCTAAAATTCTTGCAAATTTTATTGCTAGTGGGCTTGTGTGTGTAGATTTGGTGTCTTAAGTTTCAGACTATTCAGAGTAGCGGTTTGGAAACTAAAAATGAAACAATAGACGTATGCAAGATTCAGGAAAACAAAGTTTCAGTTTTAGAACATATATGCATGCATCCATCCGAATTTAAAAGCTATCTACAACTAAATTAAAGCAAATGACTAAAGAAAAATGAATGTAAATACATATTTAGCTTAAGCATAGAGGGGATTAGGAGATATAAGAGTATATAGAATATAGAGAGGTAGAAAATCATGAAAGCAAACATGTAGAGCGCATAAACATACACGAAATGAAATGAGCAGCATTTCTACTTGCTATTACAACATAGGGAGAGACTCAAGCTCCATTAATACAACCCTTTTTAAATTTAATATGAGGAAAAAAAATCAAGACCAACAAAAGAAGAAGAACACTTACTTATCGGCCTTCCAATGGCACAAAGATTCAAGAAGGAAGTCGCCTCTTCTTCTTCTCCTCTCACTCTCTTTTCTCTCTTCTCTCTCTCTTTCTGTTTGCAACACCTCCTCTCTCTCCTACACTTCTCTCAAGTCTTGGCAAGTCCTTCCAATGCCTCCAATACTGGAAATTGTCCCCCCTTGGCCTCTATTTATAGGACAAGGGAGGGGGCTGCTAGACCCTTCCATGATGTGGGTCAATGGATCCCATCTTGGTACTATCTTGGCTCCAATCCAAAGAGGTCCAGCTGCACATGGTCTTGTGGTCCCCTAGGTCAAGAGTAGTCCAGCCCATGCTTCCCTTGACTTGAGTGGGTTGGCCTTCACTCGAGCCAACATGTTTTCGGTCCCATCGGCTAGGGAAATTTGAGTCTAATTGGCTAGAGGCGGTCCTCCTTTGGAGAATTCGGTCAACCCCTAAGGGCCGGGTCATGGTGTACATGGCCCCTTGTCCGGCCAAGGTAGGTTAGGTCTAGGTGATTTAGGCTTAGCTAGTGTAGTTCAATCAAGGCATGTTGGGTGAAGATGTCTCAAGCTAGGTTATGTCAAGGTTTAGCAAATTTAGCCAATGTCACGGGAGAAGGCTTTTTCAAGCCATGCTTAACCAAGGTCATTGGGTCAAGAGTAGCCAATGGGTCACACTTAGGCGTGTCCTTTGGACGAAATGGGTCATCATCATCCCTAGCCCTCCTACGCGTATGGGCTAGGTGTCGTCTCAACCAGGCATGGCTTGGTTCCATCCAACCTTTGGTGAAGTCTGTCTGACCATGGTGTATCCTCTCGTGTAAGAGACCCAGCTCGATTTTCAGGTACTCGACTTGGTCTCTTTTTGTTCCTTGCTTCGATCTTCTATTATATCCAACCCTGAGTCTTCGGCATTGCTTTCGCTCCTTAACTCGTGCTGTATTCCCTCAACCTGATCTTTTTTCAATCTTGATTTAAAAACTTTAAAATCTTTTGAATTTCCAAACATTTAAAATCTCCTTTTTGATTTTATAAGTTGTGCTATGAACCACGACTTTTGAAAACAAGCTTATTGTTTTGAAAATTCTGAAACAGGCTGGGGAAAATTTCGAAAATATTTTGGGTGTTTACAAATGCCCCTCTTTGGCATTAATCCAAATTTGTTTAGATAATGGCAAAGGAGCAATACCCTTTCGAATTTCCTTCCCAAACCTGATTTGAGAATATGGATTTTCCGTCATTTCATAGTATCCTTTTTTTCGAATTTTTTTGTGAAGGAGAGAATCTTAGCCAAAGGGGACTTAGACTTAAGCAAACCACTAATCCTAACTGGATCATGCATGGCTAACTTTTTTTATGAATGCATGCATGGTATGGAGTGTAGTGTGTGTGGAGAGATTTACCTATGGGATGTATAAGCTTGAAGAAAAGCCTATGAAGGTCGGCTGCCCCAAGTGAGACAATCCCACATTGTTTCTTTTAATGTTTCGGGTTTTCAAAATTTCTTTTCAAAGGAAACTCCTTTTTAGTTTCTATCAAAAGGATTTCCAATTTCTCACATTTTCCTTCATTCGGGTTTCAATACCCCCTACTTAGCAGAGGTTTTGTAGGAAATTTTGGAAGCCATTTCAAAATTCAATTTCCTATACAACAAAGTCTAATTCTCAAACAAAATAAAATCCAAATAAGTAGGTCATATTCCTACTATCGGATTTTAATGAACAAACCTTTCTTCATTAGGATAAGTTTTAGGGGATTTGGGAAAGAGTTACTACGGTTCCTTTTGAAGTGTCCCATGCTTTAAGGCAAAGAGATGGAAAATTACTCTTTTTTGAACTTTGGCTTTTTCTTTTTCTTTCAAAGGGAAGACCTCTTTTTCTTTTGGAGGTTTTATATCCCATTTTTCTTTTGGAAGACCTCTATATTAGAGGTTTTTCTTTTCTTCATTTTCTTTTGATTTTGAAAGACCTCTATATTGGAGGTTTTTGTTTTTTTCATTTTCTTTTGATTTTGCCAATTTTCCTTTTTGGGGAGAAGTAAAGTGAGAAAAACTCATCCCTTTGGATACTCGATTAAGCCAAGAACATCCCATTTCCTAATAGCATCTACTATTTGAAAATATTTTTCTATTTTGAACTAGGCTTCATTTTCTAAGCCAAAGATTTTTGAAATGTTACCAAATGATTTTAAAAAAACTCTACTTTTCATAAAGCATCAATTCCCTCATTTAGGGCTATATAATCCATCTTGATCCTTCTTTCAAGAAGTTCAAAGGAGACCCATTTAAAAATCTTTTCGAAAGAATTTAACATAGACTCTATACATAATATTTTTTCAAGTATTGGGCATTTATAGGGTCTACTAAATTTCTACCCTCAACATCAATCAACCAATATGCATTATTTGTGGTCGTCCCCCTCACAACATAAGGACCATCACACTTGGGTTGCCACTTGCCAAGTGGATGAGGACCATGATGGTGGATGATTTTCAATACAAGGTCTCCTACTTTGAAGTGGCGAGCCTTCATATGCTTTTCATAATATCGGGTTATCCTTTGCCGATATGCATGTGCATCATCCATGGCAAGGAGTCTCTTCTCATCTAGTAGATCAAGCTCAACCATTCTAACATGTTGTAAAGTCTCTATGGGTAGGTCGAGTGCAAGTGATGTATGAAATGAATGCAATTTCGTATGAATAAGGAGTATGACATTTGTACCATAGATCAACTCGAATGGTGTGGCATTTGTGGGTGTTCGGATGAAAATTCTATAAGCCCATAAGGCTTTATCAAGCTTCTCATGCCATGTCCTACCCTTCTCTATGGTTTTCTCAATGATGCTTATGAGAGTTTTGTTCATGGCTTCGACTTGTCCGTTGCCTTGAGGGTAGTAGGACGATGAGAAGTGTTGAGTTATGCCATAGGTATTACATAACTTTTCCATCTTCTCGTTCTTCAAAGCGGTGCCATTATCCGATACTAGGTCTCTTGGAACTCCAAATCGAGCCAAGATATTTTTCTTAATGAATGCCACTACATGTTGTCCTTAGACATTAGCCAAGGAGGTAGCTTCAACCCATTTAGAAAAATATTCGGTGGCTCCTAAGATGAATCTATGTCCATTTGATGTAGTTGGGGAGATTGGTACTATGATGTCAAATGCCCACATGGTGAAGGGCCATGGACTCACAATGGAATGCAAGATGAACTATGGGATATGAATGACATTTCCATGCACTTGACATTGATGACATTTCCTAACATGATCATGACAATCTTGCTTTAGGGTAGACCAAAAATAACCAGCCCTAAGTATTTTCATTGCCATCATATTTGCGTTGACATGTCCTCCACATTTCCCATCATGGAATTCATGTATTATGATCCTAGCCTCATCAAGATCGACACATCTCAACAAGATGCCGGTAAAACTCTTTTTGTAAAGAACCCCTCCCAAAATCACATATCATGTTAAAATTTTTTGAATGAAAGCATTATCTTTAAAGGAAGCAAATTTGGAAAATTCTCTATTTTCTAAAAAGTTTTTAATGTCTTGAAACCAAGGTTTTTTCATTGAATTTTGGTCATTTTGGCAAATCTCCAAATCATGGGTGGATGGAGTAGGTTAGTATAGGATCTTTAGGGATTGAGTTCCCATAGTGGGGTCGATTCTTAGAGATGACCCTAGGGATGAGAGGGTATCGGCTATGGTGTTGTCCTCTCTACCTATGTGAGTGAGTGTGCATGATTTGAAGGAATCAACCAACTGAGTGGCCAATTTGTGGTATGGTATGAGTTTTTCATTTTTGACTTGCCAAATTTTTGAAACTTGGTTTATAACAAGGATAGAATCTCCAAAGACTTCAATGCATGATGCCCCTAAATTTTTTAAAATTTTTAGGCCTTGTATGAGTGCTTCATATTCAACCCTATTATTTGAGCATGAAAAATCTATTCGAAATGCAATTGGGATTTCTCTTTTCTCAGGGGATATGAGGATGATTCTCATGCTTGCCCCTTGTTGATTCTTTGCCCCATCAAAGTACATTTTTCATACTTGATTTTCATTAGAACAATTTGATAAAACATGGTTTTGAAATTCATTTGCAAAGATGCCTTCATTGGACATTTCATCAAATATGGGATATGTATCATCAAGGGGAAATTCAGCCACATGATCGGTTAGGGCTTGTCCCTTAATGGAGCTTTGGTGATTACTCCATTAAGAGGAGTTGTCATTTACCTAGCCTACCCGTTAGGATAGGTTTTTCAAAGAGGTGCTTGATTGGGTCAAGTTTAGACACTATCCAAATTTCATGGTCTAAGAAATAATGTCTAAACTTTTGGCAAGCCCACACCAAGGCCAAGCACGTTTTCTCCATGGCTTGATAATTTCTTTCATATACCAATAGAGTTTTCGAAATGTAGTAAATGACATACTCCTTAAGACTATCATCCTTGTATTGAGCAAGTAAAGCACCCAATGCATTCACATGAATGGAAATGTAAAGCAATAAAGGTTTTCCTTGCTTTGGAGGTTTTAAAATCAAAGGATTTACCAAATATGTTTTCAATCTTTCAAAAGCATTTTGGCACTCGAAATCCCACTCAAATTTAACCCCTTTTATCAAAAGCCTATTGAAAGGTTCGCATCTTGTTGTTAGGTTGGAGATAAATCTCGTAATTGCTTGGAGTCGACCTTAGAAGCTTCGGATTTGGGTCAAGTTGGAGGGTGGAGGCATGTCTGTGATGGCTCGACACTTAGAGGGGTCGACTTCAATGCCCCTTTGGCTTACCATAAATCCTAAGAGTTTACCCGATTCTACTCTAAAGACATATTTTTTAGGGTTTAGTTTCACTTTATAAAGCCTAAGTCTTTCGAAAACTTTTTGCAAAGATTCAATGTGTGTGCATCGGGTTTTTTATTTCACCAAAAGGTGATCCACATATACTTTTAAGAGCTCATAAATTTGATTATGGAAAACAGTAGTCATGGCTCTTTGGTATGTGGCACCGGTATTTTTTAAACCAAAAGGCATAACTGTATAACAGTATGTGCCCCAAGGTATGGTAAAAGCAGTTTTGGCCTAATCTTTTGGTGCTAACTTGATTTGGTTATAACCCGAATAACCATTCATGAAAGAAAACATTTCAAGATTTGTAGTGCTATCCACTATCAAATCAATGTTTGGAAGAGGAAAATTATCTTTTGGAGTTGCTTTATTCAAATTTCTAAAATCAATGCAAATATGAATTTTCCCATTGGATTTTCAAACTACAACAATAATTGAAAGCCATTCAGAATAAGCAATGGGTTTTATAAATCCAGATTTTAAAAGATCTTCTAAACCCTCTTTTACTTGGGAGTGAACATCGGGATGGATCTTTCTAAGTTTTTGTTTCACAGGTTTCACATTTGTTTATAAGGGTAGATGATGTTCTACGATCTTAGAGTCTAAACCCGGCATGTCTTCATAGGCCTATGCAAATACATCTACATAGGATTTCAAAATTACTATGAATGATACTCTTTCATGCTCATGCAAACAAGTACCTATTTTGACACACTTTGGGTTAAACTCACTCCCTATATTGATTTCTAGAAAATCCCCTCCTACGGAATTTGAAGGTTTTTTCAAGTAAAGGATTTTATGAAATTGAGGAAGCTCGGAGGTTTGATCTTCCTCATGGATGAGGAGATCTTCCTCCTTGATTTGATCACTCTCAAGTGCTTTAATTTCTAGGAATGTGTTATGCAAAAGAGTGGGGTTGTGCTTAATGAACTTAGACGATTTTGGTTTGGGACTATACACAAGCTTTGTAAAACTCTAAATTGAGATTTGTACATGGTTAAGATTTTTAGAGTTTTCAAAATTTTCAATTTTTTTGTCTTTTTCAAAGGAAATGCTAGAATGATGAATGTAAAAGACTTTCTTTTTGAGATTTTGAGATTTTTCATTTTTTTTGGCCTTTTTCAAACAAATGCTAGGGGAATGAACACAAAAGACTTTCTTTTTAGACTTTTCAGGTTTTTCAAATGTTTTTGGGTTTTGAAAGTTTCTAGGTTTTTTTGGTTTTTCCAAATATATAATTTTTTTGGATTTTTTTATAAAGAGAAGTCTTCCATCAAACCTACAAAGAAAACACCATGAATTAGACTCTAAACAAGAGGTCTAAGTCATAGGTTTTGGTGTTAGTGGGTTCTAGGGTACCTTTTACCCATTTGGTTTTAGGTGGTGGCTCAGGGGGTATGGATGGGGTATATCCCAATCCATGTCGGTATTGGTTTGGCATAGGTAAGATGGGCTCTAACCTTCCTTGATTCTTAGCTCCTAGACCTTTGTAGGGAGTATATCCCATGTTCAACATCATATTCCATGGCTTCTTGAGTTTTGAATTTTTTTTATAAAGAAGGTGGCCTTGTAATAATGTGTCATCAATATCATGGTCATACACACGATCCTAGAGGAGGGTGACTCTACATGTTTGGGGGTTCCTAAGAGATGGATGGTGCTATGACAATGAGGATCTCCTAGGGGATGGATGACTTGGGGTGAGTGAGGCATTTCCATAGCCTTTTCACTTGATGGATGACTCGATAGACAAGGGAAGTTTTGTATTTCCTTAAGGTGTGAATGGACTTCTCTAAGGACTACCAGCACTTTGTTATCCCATAGAATTTTCAAGCATTTATGAAAGATTGAAGGGACGACTCAAAGGCTATGTATCCAAGGCCTTCCTAACAACAAGTTGTAATGGGGGTTTATGTATAAGACATGAAACAACCCCATGTGTGGGATGTTTCCCACTTCCATGGGTAACTTGATGACTCCTAATGGGTGGGATGAGTTACCATCATATCCAGTGATAACGATGAGACTTTTCTAGCCTAAAAATGAGGACTCTTATTTGGAAGGTCACGTGAAGAGGAAGAATGTTTAGACCCCCTCCCCCATCGACCAAGCACTTGTTTAGAGTGTGGTGATTCAATACCACATCTATATGCAAAGCTTTGTTGTGAGTTGTATTTGGTCTCTCTAATTCATCTTTTATGAATACGATTGGGTCTTGGCAAAGATTGAGGAAACCAAGAAGGATAGGGATTCGGGAGTTATAGAAGTGTTAACTTTGGCTTTCTCTAGGATTTTCTGTAAGACTTGTCTATGTTTAGGTGAGGTTTGTGTAGACGTAAATTTTTATTTCAAAACCTATATGAAGATTTGAAAAGAAATTCTTGAACTATGTCGTGTGTGCGAGCGTGCTAGCTAGTTTGCTCAAACTAGCAAAGATTGACTTTTCACTTCCGTGTAGCGATCATGGGTAAGTGAACTTTTGTCGACGTAGGCCTTGTTGAACTGACACTCAAGGGTCAACCTAGATGCTTTGAAAATTATTCGAGATCCGGTAAGTTTTCAAAAACAAGATTACAATTTCAAAAACTTGACAAAATCGTGATTTTGGTTCTTAATTTAGGAAGATTTCAACTCTTGAAAAACAGAAACTGGTTATGTTTTCAGAGGCCTTTTTTCTGATTTTTTTAAAATAATTTTGAGCTTCCAAAAATTCTAATTTTTTTACAAAGGATAGTCTTTAATGCAAAATTTAGAAAATATTTTTATTTTTATTTTATATGCTATAGATTCATGTAATTAAATATGGAAATAGACCTCACTCAGACAATCGGGACAAACCTTTACCAGAATATTAGAGGTTTAGAAAAACTGATATATTTTTGTACTCAGACCTCTAATTTCTATGAAATTAGTCTTGTTGGAAAGCTATGTATTTCATATTTCCAAATAGACTATTTTCAATAAATTTGGTTCACTGTGCATAAATATATTCAGGAATAACCCGACCTATGTCATAGGAACTTCTTGCTTTCCAGAATTTGTTCTGATTTTTGTAAAACTTTTATGATTTTGTTAATAATGTTTAACAAACTCAAAATTCTTGAAATCTTTATCAAAAATGCCTCTATATGTCTAGATTAGACGTGCCAAATTTAGATATATTTGGAGTAAGGGATAATGATAGAGAAATATTTTACCGAACACGTGCAGAGTGTAGAAAAACAGTTTTTAGATTTTTCAGAACTGTGTTTGTGTTTTAATCTGAATTAAAATGAATCTACAACTATAAAACAATAGTCTAAATCCTAAGGATTACATGAACAAGGAGAGATTAAGAGGTTCATGATCTTAAGTTGTGCTATGGAGTCAAAAGAACCAATACTAAAGCATGTAATGAAAACTGCATGAAAGAAAGATGGGGCTGTCCTGTGTATGTGAATCAATACATCTTCATGGAGACTTAAGCTCCTTAATTACAAACCCATGATATTTACGAGATGGTTGAAACAAGGTTGGCGGCGGGCAGCAGCCTTCTTCTTCTCTTCCTCCTCTCCCTCTCTCTCTTTCTCTCTTTCTCTTTCTTTCTCTCTTTCTCTCCCTCTCTTTCTATCCCTGTTGCTGGATGGTTTGCTGAACTCTGATTGATCGGTGTTGGTTCCTCGCTTTGCAGCCCCCTCAAGGGCCATTTTATAGGCAATAAGTTGCCTTTTTCTGCAACTCCACTTGTTGAACTTAGCTGGACAAAATGTGGAAGGTTCCTCTGCTGGAAATTGCTGAATTCGGTTGGGCTTGGAGCTGTTGGATGGCTTACCAAACCGATCCAGAGCTGCTGCTCTTTCTTGCCAAAATCGACTCCATTTGATATGGTAAGTGGATGGTTTCTTCATTGCTGAATTCGGTTAAATTTGGGAAAACAGATGGACTTCTTGTTGTCATTACTTGTGGCTGGAATCGGTAAGTGGCTTGTCCACCCTGCTAA
Organism: Brasenia schreberi; assembly: GCA_036023115.1. Taxonomy (NCBI): domain Eukaryota; kingdom Viridiplantae; phylum Streptophyta; class Magnoliopsida; order Nymphaeales; family Cabombaceae; genus Brasenia; species Brasenia schreberi. Next base: position 9,678,440 of record JAYKKT010000066.1, read on the forward strand.
AATCGACTGGCTGATTTTCCCTCTTCTTATTGCAGACTTTCCTTTGTTGCTGGCTTTCTTATTGCTGACTTTCCCTTCTTTTTTTATTGTAGGCTTTTTTTTCCGCTTCTTGTGGATCTTTTGGTCTGTCTACAGCCGACTCGAATGGGGAAACCATCTGTTCTCCAATCGATCATACACTATTCACAGCAATATATCAAAACCAATCCCACGTTTTCAAACTTGCAAGAATATAACTAGGAAATTTCCTCTTGCTGCCTTTTTAATTTTCTTTGCAACCTTTACTTTTGAGGAAGACTTTCTTTTCTTCATTGAACTCTTACCTTCTGGCAACAAAGAACTAGAATCTAGCTCGCCAGCCTTCTTATCTAGCAACACGCCAACTTGGCTTCCTTTTACCACCACGTTGGTAGTAGTACTATTACCCTGGTCAATTTGGACACTGACTGTTGATTCCGCTTTCTTTAATGAAGTTTCTTCTAGCAACTGCTGAACTGATTTCAGTTCATCATCCTTTCCAGTTGCCGATGGGTCCTCTTTGTGACTGATTGAGAATCCATGGGTAGTTTTATGATCGGGGTCCTTCCTACCATTATCTGGACAGATTACTAACATTTCTATGAGCACATGGTCCAGTAAAATGTCCTTCTTAAGAGCTTGTCCATCCGGCCAAAATGCCGTTGTGAGTAGGACACAAGACCTTCAAGGAGTTCACCGATGCCTTTTATCTCAATAATTTCGTTTGGAGAAAGAATGTTGAAAATCCGAAATAACACAAACTGTGCAACATGGCAAAGCTTCGGTTTCGTGTTCCACTTTCTAATGTACTCAATGAGCTGATGAAGTTCTTCCTTTCCAAATGAACGCAAAGCTTTTAGTACCCGATCTTCAGCGTCTTGCTGCAAAACTCCGAAAATAAATTAAAGAGCTTGTGAGGTCTTCGGAGTTCAAATGCAAGTTGAGTGGCTTTCAGATAGTTGGCATCCAACATAGCATTTTCCAACTCCTGATCTTTCAGGACACCTTCCTCTTTCAGATGTTGCTAGAAAGGAAATCTTGCCTTCCAAAACAAATCAAACATCATAACTTGCTAATTTAGACGTCGCGACCTTCCAATCGAGCCCTACTTACCTTTTGCATGGAAAACGCCGACTTTCCTTCTTGGACTCTGACCTTTCATTCTTGAATGCCGATGTTTCCTTTTAATACATGAAACTAAAAATGACAAATTATCTTGCCCAACAACGCCGAAATTGGCAGGTGCTCGATCATTGCCTTTTTGGTTCATGTCATCTCCTCTTTTTGGGGAATTTGCCTCTTTCTGGTCCAAATTTTATATATGGCAGGTTTCAAACACTTTATAAAAAAAATATTTTATATTTGAAAACATCAAAATATTATTTTGGAAAAACACAGGGTTTCATTCTCAGTTTTTGTTTGCAAGGGTGACCTACTTTTTCTTCGTGAGTCAGTCTATAACTACCTTGACCATTTAACCTTTTAAATGGGTATAGGGCATCGAACCACTTTAATGGTTATATAATATCGAATCACTTTAACCCTAGGTATCAGGTCTCGGAATGAGACTATTCTTGATCGGGCAAATTTCTAAGGTCTAATTTGAAGTTAATTTGTTTTTTAATATCAAGGGTTTAAAATTTCATAAATTTATCAATTTGCAAACATTTTTGGGTTTGATTCCCAATATTTTTTTCATTTATTTTTTTAAAGAAAAATTGTTTGAAATCATCATTTCTTTAAAGGCAATCATTTAAAAAGGTAGAATCCTACCAATTTGGTCATGAGGGTAAAATAGTCATTTTGTATAATTTTGTTCAAATTTGATTTTTTTCGAAAGGGATGCAATATATCATCATTTTGAGGTTGGTAGAAAATTTTGATGCCAAAATGAGTTCATTTGATATATTTTTATTTAAAAACCCAAAGCTGCCAAAAAATAAAATTTCTAAAAGATGAAAATTTTTTATTTTGAATTTTTTTTGGGTGTTTACAGTTTGTATCAACTCTAAAATAGACATATTTATGGAAAGTTTCGAAAGATAAAGTTCCAAATCGTATGAGGTTAACACAACACTTTTACCCCTATCCATGCCATGAGATGCATTAGGGATGCATGCTTTCGAAGGGCCGGGCAAAATGATCACTTCCTTGCTAGCATGTTTGGCTAAGTGTGGGGGTTGATAGATCCTTTCAGACCTAGTCACCTCGCCTACACCTTCCCTAAGGCTCATTCCTAACTTGGCTCTATTTGGATACTTCGGAGCAGCATGAATTTCTATCAAGGCTCTAACCGGGGTAGGGACTCTAAGAGCTCCCTGGATCACTATTTGCTTATTTTTTTTATTATGATAGGAAGTGGTGTGTGACAAGTAGTGTGAACCATATGCAATACATGCTCAATCCCACGAGTTTGAGATGGAAGAAGGCGTACCTCTTTTTCTTTCCCACTTGTGCTTGCGTGATTGGGAAAGGGCTCTTTGAGTATCACTTGGGAGGGCTCCGGTTCCTCCGAGACATGAAGCCTACCTACCATGCTCTATCAAGTCTTCGATTTTATTTTGAAGAGCAAAACACTTGTTTGTATAATGGCCTTTGAGTCTATAATACTTGCAAAACTTATTGAGAAATCGAAGACTTGATAGAGCATGGTAGGTAGGTGAGTCTATGGTGCCCCTTCGGGAATGGCCAGGAGATTGATGAGACCTTTGGTTAATAAGATGTCTAGGACTTACATGAGTGGTTGTCCTAGGTGAGTGAATTCCTTTTTTTAAAACTTTTTTTGATTTTTTCTAAAAGGTTTTTGTTCGGAGGGCTTTGAGGGTCCGAACGAGCTTTGCTCTACCTCGACGTTTGCCACTTTTTGGGTCTTCACCATACATTTCGGTGTGTATGGCTCGTATACCCCTAGATTTTCAAATCGAGGTTTTTGAAAACTCCTCCACTTCCATAGATCTTCATACACTCCTTTATTCAAATTTGCTTCAAAGAGTCAAGCTTTTTTTATCAACTTTTGAAAATTTGAGATTTTATAAAGGAAGAGGAGGGCTTTTAAATCTGTTTTGAAATTTTCTAGGATGAGCATTACTGCACGTCCCTCGGATATGAGCTCTCTTACTTGGCCCAAAAGTGACCTCCATCTAACGATGAATACGTGTGCATCCTCGTTAGGTGCTTGTTTTGTGTCTCTCAAAGTGTTTAAAGTTGGTGTGACTTCGACGTTGTGTGAAAAACTTTGAATGAAACAATTTGCCAAGTCTTCAAAGTTGGTGAATTGGCTCAAGTCATACGAAGCCAACCACTTTGATGCGTTTCATTTGAGAGAGAGGGGGAACCAATATATCCATTTTGAATAGTCCTTTTTATAGGCTCTTCGAGGAAAGAGTTAAAGGTGAGATCTAGGATCTCCACTTCCATCATACCGATGAAAATTCGGTATGTCATCATCACTATCGGTTTGGTAATCCGAAGATAAGAAGTCCGATAGTGCATAGTCTCTTTTCTCTTTTATTTGCCCTTTTAACAATTGTTGTAGGGCTTTCCTATCCTTGATGGTGAAGGACTCTGGATCTGGTTCCTCCTCCAACCTAGGGGCTATTTTGGTTTTCTTTACATGAGGGGGTCTCTTGTGAGCCCTCGCTTGTTTTCCATGAGAGGAACATAACGCGACCGCCTCGTCCTCTTGGCTTAGAGCAGTGATCTTTTCCTCTATATGTTTGAGTTCCCTTCTTAGGGAAACAAGCAAATCATCCCGGTTTTTAAATGAGTTTTTGAAAAAAATTTGGAAATTTGACTTGAAGAGCACGAGGCTCGGCTAAACACCTCATATGAACCTTCCAAACTTGACATTATTTGAAAAAGAGTAGACCTGTGCACAAGAAATAGATTAAACACCGAAATTTTTCAAAGGAGTGAATTTTGGGAAAATCAACACCAAGCTTGATGAATCCTCAAAGACCTGAGTCCCAACGAGCGTGCCAATTCTATAGATGTGAATTTTTTTATTCCAATGCCTCTCTAGAGACTTGAAATAAATTTCTCAATCTACTTCGTTCTTGTGCGAGCGTGCCACCTAGTTTAACTAAAACTAGCAAAGATATAATTCCAACTTCATGAGGCGATTGTGACTAAGCAGAATCTTTTCGTCTTAGGCCTTCTTGAACCAATGCTTAAGAGTCAGCCTAGACACTTTGAGGATTGATTTGTGCTGGGTGTATGTTTCCAAAATTAACTTTGAAAGATGTTTTTGAATCAAATCAACTCCTGCACTTGGTTTAGAGAGTTAGTGCATGGATATGTTTGTGAGTGTGATGGTATATGGAAAGGTGTGTGCGTGCGTATGGTTCTATTACTTAATTATAAAGTTGTGTTGTGCTTATTGACTTTGATAATTATGATAAGCAGTGTGGTTTCAAATGTGCAAGTTTCTTGTATGTAATCTTTTTAGGGATATATTTCTCTATAGGGCATGTTTAATGTGCTAACCGCTTTATTTTTACAATTTACTGGTTGCGTTACAGTTTAAGCACAAGGCTAGAAATACTACACACAGATTTGATTTATGTTGTAAAGACTGGACTAGATTGTTTCTATTGTAAATCCTTGTTTTAAGAGTTCTAATTATGCAAGTTATGGATACTGATACTAATATCAAAATTGTCAAAGCTTAGTTATTTTTAAAATATTGAGAAGATATTGTCTATGTTTAGATATTTTTGAGCACCTCATGCCTCGAGCTCATGGTACCGCCACGGTGGGTCAGCACCAGCCTTGATATTTGAGAGACAAGACTCACAGACCCAAGGTGTGACGTTTTTGTACTCTAAATAAACACCAACTAAGATTTGAGAGAGACAAGGCTCATGGAGTCAGCTACATGGATTTAATAGAGCTTCATCTTGTACCATATTAGTACTTAACTTCATATGAGAAAAGGATCATTTTCTAATTAGTTCCAGTCGATGTTACAGAGGGCTTCTTAATCTTTTTTAAAATTATTCACTATCTAATTTGTCACATTTTCTTACTAGAGCTCCATCATCCCCAACATCGAAACCACCTTAGTCGTGTCTCTCATTTCATACACCCAAAATCTTGCCCGAATGCCTAACAAATTTGATAATTTGGAAGATATAAGAATCAGCCTTCCATCCTAATTCTAAAGTCAAAACTAGCCTATGGAGAATGAATTGCCTTAGTGAAGGCATTTTCCATAGAAGTAGTTTTTCATGATATAGCATGATGAAACAGTTGACTTAATGAAATCATTAGATTTTTACACACGTAACATGATGAAATAGTTGAGTACAAGTAGTATGAAATCAGAAACAGCAGTTTGGCTTGGCTTCTACAACCAGTGGTGTTCAGACCAGCCTCAGGTCATGTGAAATCCCATAGTTTAACATCAGAATTAATTTTCAATCCACTTCCGGTGGTTTAAGCAGCTGGAATTTTTCCACCACTAATTGGAAATTTCCGATGTCCTCTAATGCTGTTAAACTACTCAATGGAGATCTTTGATCTTCTTTTGAGCATCAAGTCAATTTTGATTTGAATATTCAAGTACATTATTTCAAGTAATTCATTTGAATATTGATCCGTTATATGCAGTTAACTTCTTATACTGTTCACGGCAATAGCTTGGTCTTCCATTGAGGCGTTGATTAATTAATTATGTACAGTACAGTTACTATTGGTGCATATAAATATAAACATAAATATAAATATATAGATTAAAATATAAGCAATGAACTTGCATTGAGATAGGTTTTTATCTTCAGCTTTATCAGGTGCAGCATGCAAACCATGGTCGTTGTGCTCTGGGCAATGTTAGCCTCATATTTAGACTGTTCCTTATAACCAAAATTTTAGTATAAAAAGATATTATTTATGGCATCAAATAAAAAAACTGTTTTCATGTTATTTAGCTGTAAGTCTAAATTTAGCCGAAGCATATTGCTACAGTAGTATGAATCAAGAACCTCCGCTGATGTTCCCTTAAGCACAGAAGTTAGTCATTCTTCATGCAATGCCATCCAGTGGGGACAATGTAAAAGAAATTCATTGAAGGTGCCAACGTACAAGATTTAACATCACCGGGGTAGCTACTGGCTTTGCAGAATGCTTCAAGAAAATTAGTTTGGAAGTGTTGTTTGTTATCTAATTTCAGGTATGTGACAAAACAGTTCTATATGATCTTGGTGTTGAGGACGATGAGTAAAACAGATAAATCAAAGCAGGAACAATCACATAAATTGCAACAGACAAGATTTACGTGGTTTGAAGATAATTAATACTCACCTCCGGCTACATGGCTATCTTAGGAAAAATTCAATCTCCCCGTTACAAGATTGAACCCTCTATATATATCGATGTTGACTGATGGAAAATTTATGAGTGAGTGAATCAATACGGAGAAGTGAATGAGACTCCAGATCAAACACCAATACTTGGGACTTTAAGAATGGATTAAGGATCATGGGAAATATGAAATAAACCCGATTAGTTGAAAAATTGCTTTGATTCCTTACCATGTGCAATGATGATCAATTTGAAGATGAAAAATTTGCAAGAAATTACTCAATGATATAGGAGAGATCGTTGAGTGTCAAATAGTGGAATATGAAAGTTAAACCGTTATCAAAGGAAAAGGAGGCGTTGGACTTCATGAGTCTCGTTCACTACACAAATTTATTACATCATGAAGCTTTTTTATACATTTAATGCTCATGTTTGATCTAAATCAAACACACAAGCTGAACCACCCCGCGTCTTATCTTGTTACTGATTTACTTTTTGTAATACTAATAGCATTCAAAATATGACTACGTTCACTTCCCCAACTAAGAATCTCATCATACTCAATGTGTTTTTTCAGTCCTGTAATCTTGATATGTTTATAATAAGTAGCCTTTGTTGTTTATTCAGCAAATTAGCCACCCTACCTTTATATTGTAATAACTCATATCATCCTTAGGTATAGTCTTCTCTACTTCTGCACCTCTTGGGGTTTTTGTTTCTTTGAATAGGGATGCGAGCCAAAAATGGACTACCATTATCCTCTTTGGTTTGTCTATTTGATGAATGGTGTTACATAATAGCGGTTTTATATAGCTCGAGTTGTCAAGCATGAAAAATGGGGTAAACTAAAACACTAAGTGGCAATTCTAACTTGTAAGTAGCCGATGGAACTCTAGCTACAATTTTGACATGGGCTATTATTGTTGAAAAATAAACTTAATTTTTGATGTATCTTAATTGTTTCTACTTAGGAAATATATGTTGAATTATTAGAGGTCAAATCTTGGGTCTCTCAATGCATGAAAAATATATGTAAAGTTAAGCATTATAATTACTTCTGCATGGGAAATGTGTATGGAGCTAAGAATTAAAATTACCAAGATAGTCTTTTGTAAGTTCCAAGCTAGGTTAGTCAAATTTATATAGGAAATGTGTAGTCAAGCTTGAAACTAATAAAATCATAATTTTGGGTAGTTAATAGCCTAAAAAGACCCTCATATGTATGCCTATAAATATGGAAGTCATTTGCAATGGGAAGCAAGCCTTTTCTAAACAATACAAATATTTTCTCTATAACCCAAAACCTCTATCCAAGCATAGTACTTTTTCATAATCTTCCACCTTTCATACTTATTTTCTTCCAACAATTAGGTCATACTTAAAGTTTGGCATAATTAGTCAAGGTTCCTTCTTAAAAGTGTTTCTTTCATATAGTTTAACAATTCTTGTATGTCAAGATGCTTGGAAAATAGTCATAAAAGGACATACTGAGCCTTCAATCGAAGAAGAAGCCATGAATGATCGACAAAAGCTGACTCTTCGAGACTCAAGAACGAAAGCTCTTTTCTTATCTATTAAGGAATTGATGATAGCGATTTTGGGAAGGTTGCAACCACAACAAGCGCTAAACAAGTTTGATAGATTCTTCAAAAACTCTTATAAGGGTGTTGAGAAGGTGAAAAAATAAAGCTTCAAACTTTTAGAGGAGAGTTTGAATCCTTACAAATAAAGAAAGATGAGTTGGTGTTGGACTATTTCACAAGAATGTTGACCATGGTGAACCAACTAAAGAGGTATGGTTGTAGACGTGAATTTATTTCAAATCGTGGGATTTGAAACTAAACCCTCAAACTACGTCGGGTTGCGCGAGCGTGTCAGTTAGTTTATCAAAACTAACAAATTATGATTTTCTGATTTCTAAGAACGATTGTGGACAAGTGAGATCTTTTCAACTTAGGCCTTCTTGAACCAGCACTCAAGGGTCAGCCTAGACGCTTGAAATTTATTTAAATCCGTTAATTCGAGAAAGGAAAAACCAGATTTCCCAAAGTTTCAGATTTGTGTTTAAGTTCTTGATTTCTGAAAATTTTCAGATTCTGAAAGTTGCAGAATCTGTTCAGTTCCAGAGACCTGTTCTCCGAATTTTTAAAAATACTTATGATTCTCCACAAATTCTGAAACTTTTACAGACTAAATACACACGTGTGTAGAATAAGAGTATATTTTTATTTTATAATTTTATTCTTTATTTTCGGAGAATTAAATATAGAATCAGAAACTGTTATAAAATTTGGAACAACCCTGTTTCTGTGAATCAGATGCTCAGAAAAACAGTCATATCTCAGCACTCAAACATCCAAATTGAAAGATTTGTTTTTTATCTAGAAAGCTATGGATGTTATTTTTCCAAAGAATCAAATTTCATCAAATTTCATTCAGCGGTTGCAGAGATATGATCAAAAGAACAAAGGTCTGTTACTGAACATTCTGTTTCTGTAAAACGCATTCTGAATTTTATATAAACTTCACGGATTTAATTGAGTAGGCAATGGTTCATAAAAATTCCTCACAATTTTATCTAATTAAGTATGATATATTTAGATTATTCATGCAAAATTTAGAAGCAATTGGATTATCCGTTTATCCCCAATAATTCCGTGATCAGACATGTATGCACAGACAGTTTCAGAAATCAGTTTTTGCAGAAAATTTCAGAAAGTTCCTAACATGCTCCTAAAACGAAATTCAACCTGTATCAGTCCTAATGATGCATGGAAATCACCTAAACATGGATCTTAAGTTCATTCATGAAGGAATCATTCATGTTTATATCGATTCAAAGGAAGAACATGGGCTTGAGGCCTTGATTTGCATACAAATTTCCAGAATCTGTAAATTTCAGATTCTCATGAAATAAAACGAACTTGTGCAAGGATTCCAACCTGTGTGAGCGAAGAGAGGACGTAGGAGTCTCGTCGGACGATCTCCGAACATAGGAAACAGGCCGGACCTCCTTCTTCTCCTCCTTTCTCTCTTCCTCTCTCTCTCTTTTTCTCAAATTTGGACTGAATGTTCTGGGATGCTTGTTGATCGTTCCCTATTCCGGTTGATCGTTGATCGTCGGTTCCTCCTTGTTGTTCCTGGCTGATCGTCGTTGGTTCCTGCCTTGCTGGTTGATGCCTTGTTGTTCCTTGTTCTGGTTGATCGTTGATTGTCGGTCCCTCGTTGATCCTTGCCGGTTGATCCTTCCTTTCTTCATGAGTGTTCATCGTGATCTTCAGAGAACACTATCTGTAATTTGAGATAGTGATTACATGAGAAAGGAAGGATCAACCGGCAATTTGATCTCATGGGATTTTGGGTGTTCAGAAACCTGCCTTGTCGGTTTCTTCATGAGATCAAATGCCGGATGAGAAGCTCTAGGAGTTGTTGACGTTATCTGCAATTTGAGAACACTATCTGTAATTGTTATCTGCATTTGATCTCATCGTGATCTTCAGAGCCTTCATCCATCTATTGCAGATATGCTGCAGTTAATGTATTTTGAAGATTTGTTAAAGGCCGCAGCTGGGAATTGGAACCGTAAACACCCATGAAGTTAACAAATCTTGACAGATTATCAAGAGCCCTTACAATATTTGCCTTGACCTTGTCATTGTCTTGTGTTAGTCGTAAAGCACATTCAGCCAGAAGGGATAACAAACTTGAACGAATATTTAGGCTAGTTAAACGGAAATCAGTGTAGCGTATCACATATATTAGCCAAAGCCCAAGAGGCAGTTATCCGCACCGAGACCAACTCATCATGAGTGTTCACTTCAACAACGTGGATGAGCTCTTCTAAAGCTTTTACAGAAATTTGTTGGAAACATACTATGACATTTGTGGCAAAATTATCACAAATAGATATGTAACAACTTCAGCAAGTTCACCAGTCTAGCTGTATAAGAGTACTCAAGCAGTCTTCTGTTATCTGCATATATGTTGAACGTGGCTATGCAAATCCATGTTACATACTTACCTATTAGAAACGTATTCAAATAGGCCTATGTTACGTTTTTGAAAACCATTTATTTATGCTCACCGGATTTCCTTCATGAGTGTCGGAACACTAACATTACTCTTAACATCAAAGTGACATAACAGTGACAGATGATAATGCAAAACTGGTGCGTATCAATATACTTAATTACCTCGATAACCAAGCATAACAGGGATATGTTACGAAACATGTCCGATATCAAACCTTTCTTTTCGGAAGCTATCGTTCTTGTTTTAGTCTTTCCTTTCTTTTGATAATACCGACCTTACCCTCTGGAAATTGGTTTCCTTCCAAGTATGAGATTTTCTTTATGGGAAGCTCACTTTCCCTTTTTAACGTCCGTTTTCCCTTTTTGGGCGTCCACTTTCTTTTCAGGTGTCAACTGGTCTCTTTGATACCTGTAACTTTTCAAAGGGCAAGTTTTCAACATGCTTTGCAACAAAAATCTTTTGAGGAAACGAAATTCTATTTTTCTAGTGTTGAGGGCGAAATCATCATTTTTTCCAAGTTTGTCAAAATTTGAAATTTTCAAAAAGGAAAGCATTCTTTCATCATTTTAAAGCTTCCATAAAATTTTGATACCGAGATAAGCTCGTTTAATGCCTTTTTCATTCGAAAACCCGAAATTGTCAAAAATAGTTATTTCCCTAAAAAGGTAAAAATTTTATAAGAAAATTTTGGGTGTTTACAGATGCCCCTCTTTGGCATTATTCCAAATTCATTTGGATAATGACAAAGAAGAAAACACCCATTTGCTTTGCTTCCCAGATTTGCCTTGAGAGTATAGAATCGATCTTTATTCCATAACATCTATTTCCTTGGATTTTTAGCAAAAGGGGATTTGGTAAGAGCTCCTAGTCCTAGGGAAATCATGCATGAACGACCACTTTATGAATGTATTCATGTGTGAGAAGTGAATTGAATGAATATTTAGAGACCCATACCTTTGATTCACGAACTTGAGAAGAAGCCTACGATGATCAGCTTCCCAAAGCAATGGTCCCTGCTTCTTTTGATGTTTAGGATTTTAAAAATTCCTTTTTCGAAAAAAGAACTCTTGTTTTTTGGTTTCTATCAAAAAGGACTTATAATTTCTCATATTTTCCTTCACTCGGGTTTTAATACCCACTAATAAGTAGAGGTTTTATAGAAGATTTTGAATAACATTTCAAAGCTTCCTTTCTTACCCAACGAATTCTAATTCTCAAACAACATGAATTCAAATAAAATAGGTCCTATTCTTACTCTAGGACTTTCAAGGTGAACTTTTCTCCATCGGGATGAGCTATGGGGATTTGGAAAAGAATTACCTGCGGTCCCTTCTGAAGTGTCCCGGGGTTTAAGGCCAAGAGACGGAAAATTGCCCTTTTGAGCTTTGGCTTTTCCTTCTTCTTTTTTTAATTTTTCAAGAGAAGACCTCTTTTGAAGAAGTTTTTGTATTCCCTCTGTCTATTTGGGGAAGACTTCTTCTCGGAGGAGTTTTTGCATTCTCTTTTCTTTTTCTTTTTTTTTCTTTCAAAGAGAAGACTCCTTTTTAAGAAGTTTTTGTATTCTCTCGGTCTATTCAGAGAAGACTTCTTTTTCTAGGAGTTTTTGTATTCACTTTTTCTTTTTCTTTTTCCTTTTAAATATTGCCAATTTTCCTTTTTGGAGAGAAGCGAAATGGGGAATACAACTCATCCCTTTAGATAATCAATCCAACCAAGATTGTCCTATTTCCTAATAGCACCTACCATTTGAAAGCACCTTGCTATTTTGAACTAGGCCTCATTTGGTAAGTAAAAGATTTTTGACGTTACCAAATAATTTTTGGAAACTCTACTTTTCATAAAGTATCAATTCCCTAATTTGGGGTCACATAATCCATCTTTGATTCTTCTTTCCAGAAATTCAAAAGAGTTCTATTTTCAAAATCTTTTCAAATGAAATTTAAAGTAGACCCTATACATAGTATTGGGCATTTATAGAATCTACTAAATTTCTTTCCTTAACATCAACTTACCAATATTGATGATACCCCTTTGCAACATAGGGACCATCCTTGTGGGCCGCCATCTTCAAATGGAGTGTGGTGCTTCTTGTGGATGCATTATGTTATGCAAGATGCATTCCTATAATACAATGATATTGCATGCTTTATGATATGATGAATACACTCAATTTCTATGAAATGTATTTAAGGGATAACATCTCCATGCCCCTAGTTTGGAGGGAATGGCATGAGAACTCACATACCATGGCCAATCTCTATATGATATGGTTTTGAATGTGATGCATGAAAGATATGCACAACCTTGGTCTTGGTGATGCATGATATGATCCTTGGATGTATTTTGGGTAGGTTAACTCTCTAATGTATTTCTAAGAAACTCCTACTTACACACTTTGAAGCTTTTCCAAATCAAAGATTTTATGGAATATAGAAAGCTTGGAGGCTTAACCATTCTCATGAATGAGGAGATTTTTCTCCTTGCTTTAATCACTCTCAAGTTCTTGTTCTTTAGGGAAGTATCATAGATAAGAGAAGAAGGCATTTCTAAATCCAATTTTTGAAAAACAATATTTTTGGAGTTTTTAAATTTTTCTATTTTTTTAGATTATCCGAAACAACTAGTAGAAGGGAAAACAAATATTTTTTTTGAAATTTTCATAATTTTCTATTTTTTGGATTTTTCAAAGCAAATAGCAGAAGGGGAAACAAATAAAACTTTCTTTTTGGGAATTTCAAATTTTTCAATTTTTTTTTTGGGTTTTTCCATTTTTTTGGCTTTTGGGAATATATAATTTTTTTTTTCCAAATAAAAAGGGGTCTTCCATCAAACCTACAAAGAAAACACTACAAGTTAGACTCTAAATAAGAAGTCTAAACCATAAGTTTCGGGATTAGCGGGTTCTAGGGCACCCTTAAGCCAATTGGTTCCGGGTGGTGGTTCAGGTGGTATGGATGGGATATAGCCCAATCCATATCGACTTGGGTTTGGTCTAGGTATGATGGGTTCTAGCCTACCTTGGTTCTTAGCTCCTAGGTCCTGGTAAGGTGTATATCCCATGTTTAGTAACATATTCCAAGGCTTTTTAAGTTTTGAAAATTTTTGATAAAGGGGATGGCCCTGAAATATTGTGTCATCTATGACGTGGCTATACACTTGAATTTCATTGGTTATGCCTTGGAGGTCTACAGGTTTATGGGGTGAGTTGAGCTCTTCTAGGAGATGCACGACCTTGGATGGGTGTGGCTCTCCTAGTAGGTGGATGGTAGGATAAGGTGTATCTAGGCTATCGGTACATGCCCTAGGGGTTACCAAATTTGAAATTTCATCTTTTTCATTTTGGAATTTGTTTTGGTACTCGACATTCGCCACACCTTCCAAATCTACATCCTTCGACACATTTTGTGGGGTTGTGGGTGCATGATTGTGAATTGAATCTTGGTAATCTACCGGTCCTACACAATGAATAAGAGGATCGAGTAGAGAGTTTGGAGAGAGAGGAGTTTCAGGTATACGTTCTTCCTATTTGTCTACCTTTCCATGGTGAGAGCAAGCTTCCTTGCAGGCGTCCTGAGGGTGCTGTATCTCTTGTAGGACTTTGAGCTCCCATTACTTTGGTAGGTCTTGGACTTCATCTGCCAAGCCTATGGGTGTGCAACAATCGTTCTCTCTTGTGTATGAAATGGTGCTCGTGGGAATGGAACCCATCGAAGCAACCGGTTTTGAAAAGTTTTGGATGGTGGGTGTGAAGTGACTCCCATGCCCCAGTCTACTTGTGCACTTAGAGATGTGAACTTTCTTTTCTTTTTTGCTTTCTTGAATTCCAAATTTTTTATTTTCAAATCTCTTTTGAAAAATTTCCAAAGTTTTTGAGATAGAAAACTTTTTTGTTTTTTCTATGTGCAAAGGAGTGTTTGGATATTTTGAACCGGATTCTTGCCTCATCTCCAACCTCGTATCCCTCATCGATTTTCGACCTTGGTTGGGCTTTTCGAGTATGAATTTTCTCTCCACATTCACAAGATAGGTTTTCATGGTAGATCTTAGACTCTAAGGCCTCAAGTTTCCTTCTAGCTTTGGTTGCTTTCTTCGTAAGATAAGCAATTTTTTCTTGAGAAAGTCTTTCTATGGTTTTGGAAAACTGGTTTTGAAAATCAGATGAAGTTTTCTTTGAACGGCTTGATTTCCTATGTTTCTTATCATGGGAAGAGCAAGATTCCTCTTCTTCGGCTTTTAAAGCAGCTATCCTTTCTTCTACTTTCATCATTTCCCTTTTTAGGGAAGTCAGCGCATCTTTTGTAATCCTATTTGAAATTCTGCTCTTATGGCATGAACTCCGCCTTGGCATTTTGGAAGATGCTTCTGAACTTGACATGATCCACCTGTATACAAACTTACCACAAATTTAGAAACTTTGTTAATGTAACAGATTTCAAACAATTTTCTAAGTTCCAAGTCCAAATCTGAAACCTTGATTGTAATGAATTCCAAACAACTTTCTAAGTCACAAGTCCCACTGGGCGTGCCAATTCTGTAGACGTGAATTTTATTTTAAATCATGGGATTGAAACCAAACCCTCAAACTACGTCGGGTTGCACTAGCATGCCAGTTAGTTTATCAAAACTAACAAATTCTGATTTTCTGACTTCTAAGGACGATTGTGGACAAGTGAGATCTTTTCGACTTAGGCCTTCTTGAACCGGCGCTCAAGGGTCAGCCTAGATGCTTGAAATTTGTTTGAATCCGTTAATTCAAGAAAGGAAAAACCAGATTTTCCAAAGTTTCAGATTTGTGTTTAAGTTCTTGATTTCTGAAAATTTTCAGATTCTGAAAGTTGCAGAATCTGTTCAGTTCCAGAGACCTGTTCTCCAAATTTTTAAAAATACTTTTGATTCTCCAAAAATTCTGAAAATTTTAAAGACTAAAGACACACGTGTGTAGAATCAGAATATATTTTTATTTTATAATTTCATTCTTTATTTTCTGAGAATTAAATATAGAATCAAAAACTGTTAGAAAATTCAGAACAACCCTGTTTCTGTGAATCAGAAGCTTAGCAAAATAGCCATATCTCAGCACGCAAACATACAAATTGAAAGATTTGTTTTTTATCTAGAAATCTACGGATGTTATATTTCTAAAGAATCAAATTTCATCAAATTTCATTCAGCGGTTGCAGAGATATGAGCAAAAGAACAGAGGTCTGTTACTGAACGTTCTGTTTCTGTAAAACGCAATCTGAATTTTATATAAACTTCACGGATTTAATTGACTAGGCAATGGTTCATGAAAATTCCTTAAACTTTTATCTAATCAAGTATTATATATTTAGATTATTCATGCAAAATTTAGAAGTAATTGGATTATCCGTTTGTCCCCAATAATTCCGTGATCAGACGTGTATGCACAGACAGTTTCAGAAATCAGTTTTTGCAGAAAATTTCAGAAAGTTCCTAACATACTCCTAAAACGAAATTCAACCTGTATCAGTCCTAATGATGCATGGAAATCACCTAAACATGGATCTTAAGTTCATTCATGAAGGAATCATGCATGTTTATATCGATTCAAAGGAAGAACATGGGCTTGAGGCCTTGATTTGCATACAATTTTCCAGAATCTGTAAATCTCAGATTCTCATGAAATAAAACGAACTTGTGCAAGGATTCCAACCTGTGAAGAGAGGACGTAGGAGCCTCGTCGGACGATCTCTGGACGTCGGAAACAGGCCGGACCTCCTTCTTCTCCTCCTTTCTCTCTTCCTCTCTCTCTCTTTTTCTCAAATTCGGACTGAATGTTCTGGGATGCTGGTTGATCGTTCCCTGTTTTGGTTGATCATTGATCGCCGGTTCCTCCTTGTTGTTCCTGGCTGATCGTCGAGCCTTGCCGGTTGATGCCTTGTTGTTCCTTGTTCTGGTTGATCGTTGATCACCGGTCCCTCATTGATCCTTGCCGGTTGATCCTTCCTTTCTTCTTCAATCTGTCACATTTACGGATGAGAAGCTCTAGGAGTTGTTGATGTTATCTGCAATTTGAGAACACTATCTATAATCATTATCTGCATTTGATCTCATCGTGATCTTCAGAGCCTTCATCCATCTGTTGCAGATACGCTGCAGTTAATGTATTTTGAAGATTTGTTAAAGGCCGCAGCTGGGAATCAGAACCGTAAACACCCATGAAGTCAACAAATCTTGACAGATTGTCAAGAGCCCTCACAATATTTGCCTTGACCTTGTCATTGTCTTGTGTTAGTCGTAAAGCACATTCAGCCAGAAGGGATAACAAACTTGAACGAATATTTAGGCTAGTTAAACGGAAATCAGTGTAGCGTAAAGCATCACATATATTAGCCAAAGCCCAAGAGGCAGTTATCCGCACCGAGACCAACTCATCATGAGTGTTCACTTCAACAGCATGGATGAGCTCTTCTAAAGCTTTTACAGAAATTTGTTGGAAACATGCTATGACATTTGTGGCAAAATTATCATAAATAGATATGTAACAACTTCAGCAAGTTCACCAGTCTAGCTGTATAAGAGTACTCAAGCAGTCTTCTGTTATCTGCATATATACAAAACGTGGCTATGCAAATCCATGTTACATACTTACCTATTAGGAACGTATTCAAATAGGCCTATGTTACGTTTTGGAAAACCATCTATTTATGCTCACCGGATTTCCTTCATGAGTGTCGGAACACTAACATTACTCTTAACATCAAAGTGACATAACAGTGACAGATGATAATGCAAAACTGGTGCATATCAATATACTTAATTACCTCGATAACCAAGCATAACAGGGATATGTTACGAAACATGTCCGATATCAAACCTTTCTTTTTGGAAGCTATCGTTCTTGTTTCAGTCTTTCCTTTCTTTTGATAATACCGACCTTACCCTCTGGAAATTGTTTTCCTTTCAAGTTTGAACTTTTCTTTATGGAAAGCTCACTTTCCCTTTTTAACATCCATTTTTCCTTTCTGGGCATCCACTTCCTTTTCAGGTGTCAACTGGTCTCTTTGATACCTGTAACTTTTCAAAGGGCAAGTTTTCAACATGCTTTGCAACAAAAATCTTTTGAGGAAACGAAATTCTATTTTTTCAATGTTGACGGCGAAATCATCATTTTTTCCAAGTTTGTCAAAATTTGAAATTTTCAGAAAGGAAAGCATTCTTTTATCATTTTAAAGCTTCCATAAAATTTTGACACCGAGATAAGCTCGTTTAATTCCTTTTTCATTCGAAAACCCGAAATTGCCAAAAATAGCTATTTCCCTAAAAAGGTAAAAATTTTATAAGAAAATTTTGGGTGTTTACAATGGTGAAAGAGTTAAAGACAATCAAGTTATGAAAAAATATTATGATCAATGGATTCAAAGTTTGGTTATAGTGTAGTAGGCATTGAAGAATCAAATGATTTAGAATCCATGATGGTAGATGAACTTATGGAATCATTGCAAGCCCATGAGAAAAGATTAATGAAGAGAAATGACCAACCTTTGGAGGAAGCACTTTAATTGAAGGTCTCTTTAAGAGATCAAAAAGATGAATATGGAATAGGATGAGGTAGAGGTCGAGGTGGAAGAGGAGAAAGAGACATCCACAGTCAAGAAGAAAAGATAAGGCTTCAAGTTCAAATCGAGGACGAGGAAAAGGAGGTTTTGCAGGCAGTGGTCATCATAATAAAGCTCAAATTCAAAGTGTAAGAAGTATGATTATTATGCAAGTGAATATTGAACTCGAACTTGTGAAGATTACAAAGAGAAGGCCAACCATGTTAAAGAAAAAATGAAGAACCTATACTCCTATTAGTATATAAGGATGATGAAAATAGTAGAATTGAGACATGGTATTTTGACACTCATGCAAGCAATAATGTGAGTGGGAGAAAGGAGATCTTTGAGAAGCTAGATGAATCTACAAATGGAGAGGCTACTTTGAAGATTCATCTAAAATATTTGTGATGGAAAAATGTAATATCTTAATCAAGATAAAGATTGAGAATTACCAAATCATCACCGATGTCTACTATGTGCCAAAAATAAAGTACAATATTATAAGCTTGGGACAACTATTCGAGAAAGTCTACCAAATCCACATGAAGGATAATAGTCTTTCAATAAGAGATAAGGAGGCAAAAGTAGCTTTACAAAGTGGAGATGACAAAGAAATGAATGTTTCTTTTAAATCTTAGAACTATCATTTTGAAGTGCTTAATGATTTATGCTAAAGAAGTTCCATGTTAAATTTGAAGGGGTTACAGATCTTTATAAAAACAATTTGGTGAAGGGATTACCTTGCATAGAGCATCCAAATTAATTATGTGAAGGGTGCATTTATGGCAAGCAACATCGGAGCTCTTTTTCAAATGAGTCATAATAGAAAGCAAGTAAACCTCTAACAACTCATTCACACGGACATGTGTGGACTGATCATACCATTATCACTCGGTGAGCATAAATATTTTCTTACTTTTATTGATGACTATAATAAGAAAACTTGGGTTTATTTTTTCAAAGAGAAATCAAAAGTTTTTTATTCCTTAAAGAAATTTAATAATCTTGTAGAGAAAAAGAAAGGCCTCTATATCAAAGAACTAAGATCAGATTGTGGCATGGAGTTTAAGTCAAAAGAATTTGTAGCTTATTATAAAGAGAATGGTGTTAATCATATACTTATTGTACCTTATTCACCTCAACAAGACGGAGCTACCAAAAGGAAAAAATGAATCATTCTTATTATGATTTGAACTTCGCCCATGTAAGGGATCACCCTTGCATTGCCGGTCCCAAGCCCAGATAAAGGAGGAGGTTTGTGTTAGGCTTCTGACAACCAGCGTAAAACTTTGTCGGATTTTTAAAACATAGATTACAAAAATTATGAGCATTGCTTTGGGGTGTCCCCACCTAGCGACGTGCTACAGAGCCCGAATGCAGTGCTAAGTAAGCAAGGGCCACTACATTTTTGCCCGAATGTAGTGAATCAATTGCAGAGAGGGTTCCCACAACATGGACGGGTGTAGATAAAGAAGTTAGTCCCGCTACATTGCCGCCCGAATGTAGTAAATAATTTTCAAAGAGGGTCTCCGCATTTTGAATATAGATGGATGCGGGGGGTTAGGAAGCTAGTCCTAAATAATAAGATTCGTATTCGTTCTTGGAATATCAGAACATTATTCAGTAAGCTAATGGAGGTGGTAGATACTATGATTCGAAGAAAGATTCATATTTTATATTTACAAGAGACAAAATGGGTTGGAGAAAAAGCAAAGGAGATAGAGGATAGAGGTTTTAAATTATGGTACTAAGGTAAAGAAAAGGCTCGAAATAAAGTTGGTATTATCATAAATAAAGATTTAAAGGATAGTGTAGTAGACATACAATGATATGGTGACCGAATTATGACATTGAAATTAGTATTAGGAGCAGAGGTTTTGAATATAGTTTGTACTTATGCACCCCAAGTAGGATTAGAAGATAGTATAAATATAGCTTTTTGGAAAGAGATACATGAGGTGATTCAAAAGATTCCACAAATGGGGATGATTTGTTTAGGAGGAGACTTAAATGGACATGTCAGTAAAGAGGCATTAGGATATCAAGGTATTAATGAAAACTTTGGTTTTGGGGATATAAATGAGGAAGGTAGGAAGATTTTAAATTTTGCTATGGCATTTGATCTCTTTATAGTCAATACAATTTTCAAAAACGAGATGAACATTTAATTACTTATAAGAGTGGTTTATGACAAACACAAATTGATTACTTTATTTGTAGAAAGAAAGATAGAGCATGTTGTAAAGATTGCAAAGTAATTCCAGGAAAAAGCTTAACCACCCAACATCGACTTTTAGTTATGGATTTACAAATAAAAAAATGGACAAAGAAGAAAAGAGTGCATCGAGCTATTCGGACTAAATGGTACAACCTCAAAAGCGAGAAAGAAGATATATTTAAATAGAAAATCCTTTAAGGAGATGTTTGGAATTATGTTGGTACACCCTGTGATATGTAGAACAATATGGCTATACATATTAGGAAAGTGGTGAAGGATGTATTAGGTGTATCTAAGGGAGGTGTACCAACACAAAAAGAAGCTTGGTGGTGGAGTGAAGTAGTGCAAAATAAAATCAAGGCAAAGAGGGCATGTTACAAATTATGTTATGCTAAGAAAACTACTGAAACTTTAGAGGTTTATAAGAAAGCAAAGAAGGAAGCGAAAAAGTCTGTGAGTGAAGCAAAAGCTAAAATTTGGAAGGATTTATATAAAAAACTCAACTCAAAAGAGGGTGAAAGAGATATTTTTAGGATAGTTAGGGCTAGAGATAAGAAAACTAAAGATCTTAATTATATTAGATGCATCAAGAACGAGGATAAAAAAATTCTAGTGGCAAAATGATGATATAAGAAATAGATGGAAAAACTATTTTTATAAGCTTTTTAATGAAAATAAAGATGTTAGTATCAGTTTAGGAGAGTTAGCCAAATCAGAAAAGTATATAAACCACAATTTCTACCGACGTATTCAAAATAATGGGGGTGCCCCTTTGGGAATGGCCGGGAGATTGATGAGACCCTGGGTTAATAAGATGTCTAGGACTTCCGTGAGTGGTTGTCCTAGGTGAATGAATTCTCTTTTTTCAAACTTTTTTATATTTTTTCTAAATGGTTTTTATTCGTCGGGCTTTGAGGGTCCGACAGAGCTTGGCTCTACCCAGACGTTTGCCACTTTTTGGGTTTTCACCCCACCTTCCGGTGTGTGTGGCCCGTATGCCCTTGGCTTTTCAAATTGAGGTTTTTGAAAACTCCTCCCCTTCCATAGATCTTCATACACTCTTTTTTTCAAATTTGCTTCAAAGAGTGAAGTTTTTTTATCAATTTTTGAAAATTCGAGATTTCATGGAGGGAGAGGAGGGCTTTCAAATCTGTTTTGAAATTTTCTAGGATGAGCATTACTGCACATCCCTAGAACGTCGGTAAGCTAAGTTAGGACAATTCTTACAAAAAGTAGGAAAATGCTATATTAGGAATAAAAAGAGTTATAATGTGATTGATTTGATCCCTTGCTTAATATAAACTCAAATTTTTAGGTGAGACCCTTAATCTTGATTTTTTCAAAAATTAGAGAGCACATGAAGAAGAAATGAAATATTTTTAGGAGATAGGGAGAAGAAAGACAATTTTGGAGGCTTTTGACTTCAAATAATAAAGCAAGCTTTACCAAAAATTTATTACATGATGAGTTGACCTTTATTGGTACTTTACCCCTCCTTAGGGATTTATAATATTAAATAAACTTGGTTTAAATTTTTTGATTTAGTTACACTCATTTTTATCAAGAAAAACCCTATTGAGTCAAATCAAACTTGCTTTTGTTTTATTTGTCTATAAGATTTTATTAAAAGGAAATTTATTTATATCAACTGATTTTTATATTTCTTGTGCATATGAATTTCGGAATTTACATGCACATAAGTTTATGCATATTTAGCATAGCAAATGAGGCTTTATTTGCAAAAATAATGAATTCAATGCATATATTTGGGTAGTTTTTATTAAGGCTTTATATTTTGAGCATTATTGGACATGAGAGAAGTCAAAATTGATAAAGACACTTATCATGCTCTCCATTTGCACTAATTACTATCATTTTACCAAAAAACTCTACATTCATATTTATTTCAAAAACAAGGTAAAAGGGGAGCCTTTATTCAAAAAACTTAGATACACTCTCAACTAATCAACAAGCTTCATCATGGTTTCAAGCCATTCAATTGGAATCAAGCTATGCTTGTGAGCCTTTCAAAGTCATTTCAAGCCTCCAAGCCAAAGGTCAGCTGCCCAAGGAGCCTCCAAGCCATGTGGAAACCAGCCATTTCAAACCTACATTAAGCCATCAAGACAAAATAGAAGCCATTTACTCACATTTAGCTTTAAAATCAAAAGTAGTAGTTGTATTTAAAGTTTTAAGTTCTTATCTTTTTTATTTATTAGAGATTTTGTAGAAACCAAATCTAATTTTATTCTTTCCTCTAAGGGATTGGACTCCTCTCTATAAATAGGCTCCTATTGCATCTATGTGTCCATCCTCCAAGCTTTTAGGTATCACTAAAGATCAAAAGGGGATGCCCTCTCTTTCTTCCCTTTGCTTATAGGTTGAGACGACTAAGAAAGAGATTCACTAAGAGAGCGTCAAGTCCGAGGTATTTGTAACATGTCAATCAACAAGCTTCATCATGGTTTCAAGCCATTCAATTGGAATCAAGCTATGCTTGTGAGCCTTTCAAAGTCATTTCAAGCCTCCAAGCCAAGGTCAGCTGCCCAAGGAGCCTCCAAGCCATGTGGAAACCAGCCATTTCAAACCTACATTAAGCCATCAAGACAAAATAGAAGTCATTTACTCACATTTAGCTTTAAAATCAAAAGTAGTAGTTGTATTTAAAGTTTTAAGTTCTTATCTTTTTTATTTATTAGAGATTTTGTATAAACCAAATCTAATTTTATTCTTTCCTCTAAGGGATTGGACTCCTCTCTATAAATAGGCTCCTATTGCATCTATGTGTCCATCCTCCAAGCTTTTAGGTATCACTAAAGATCAAAAGGGGATGCCCTCCCTTTCTTCCCTTTGCTTATAGGTTGAGACGACTAAGAAAGAGATTCACTAAGAAAGCGTCAAGTCCGAGGTATTTGTAACATGTCAATCAACAAGCTTCATCATGGTTTCAAGCCATTCAATTGGAATCAAGCTATGCTTGTGAGCCTTTCAAAGTCATTTCAAGCCTCCAAGCCAAGGTCAGCTGCCCAAGGAGCCTCCAAGCCAAGGTCAGCTGCCCAAGGAGCCTCCAAGCCATGTGGAAACCAGCCATTTCAAACCTACATTAAGCCATCAAGACAAAATAGAAGACATTTACTCACATTTAGCTTTAAAATCAAAAGTAGTAGTTGTATTTAAAGTTTTAAGTTCTTCTCTTTTTTATTTATTAGAGATTTTGTATAAACCAAATCTAATTTTATTCTTTCCTCTAAGGGATTGGACTCCTCTCTATAAATAGGCTCCTATTGCATCTATGTGTCCATCCTCCAAGCTTTTAGGTATCACTAAAGATCAAAAGGGGATGCCCTCTCTTTCTTCCCTTTGCTTATAGGTTGAGACGACTAAGAAAGAGATTCACTAAGAGAGCGTCAAGTCCGAGGTATTTGTAACATGTTTCCCATAGCATTTTAACTAGCATAGGCATACATCACCCCTCCTTGCATCCCAAATACCCGTACTTTAAGTTCTTTTGCATTTCGATTTTGTTTTTACCTTAGCGTCTTGGCCATGATAGCCTTCTCTTTAGCATCCTTTTTTTTTTGTTTTTAGTCCCACCAATCCATTACACTTATTTTGCACTGTTTATTTATTTTCTGATTTTAATTGATTAGTCTCACTCCTCTTGCATATTGATCGATCACATCATATAGGTCTTTTAGTCGTTCCATTGAAAAGTGCATTAAGCTTTTATTCTTTACATGCATAGATATTGTCCTCATTTTAACCGCATAATGTCATTTGTTCTAAAGCATTAGACAGATGATATTTTTCACCAATCAATTAACAGTTTCATTAATTAATAGATTATTTCTTTTAAAATGTTGTTCCATTTATACGCTCCCATGCAGTAGAGTTTTATCTTGTCATTCAATCTGCATGTGTATTAACATCTTCATTTTTTTGAGTTTAGCCACCTGTCTTGCACTTTAAAACAGGTGTTGCACCTTTACATGTTGGTTATTAAATGGAACATTACTTCTTGCGTATAAATTTGGATACCCAGTCCAACTTGCTGTCTTATCCTGCTCCTTCATCATGATCCAAATTAATTATTTTCCATCACTTTCCATAATCCCTTAGATCCGATAGAGAAACCATACAACCAACCAACTTGAATCCTTAACCAATCATTGTCTCTCCCTTCATATCTCATACCCCTCAAGTTTCTTTTCTTCATAAGCACAAACCAATTCATCACTAGCACTTGCTTTTTTCTGGTTTAAACCTATTGAGTAGTATCTACCGCAACCCTTTAGAATTTTGTTTCCATTATAAGCATTCCAGCATCAAATTCCTATGGTTCTTGCGTCTCAATCATCTCTGAATAACTAGTTAATTTCAGCATATCATATTATAGCACATAGTGTTACAAGAATCTAAGAGAAGCGTACCGCCACAAAAAAGAAGTTTGGTGATGGAGTGAAGTGGTACAAGATAAAATCGATGCAAAGAACTCATATTACAAATTGCATTATGCCAAGAAGACAAGTGAAACTTGGGAGACTTATAAGAAAGTAAAGAAAGAAGCGAAAAAGGCTTTTAGAGAAGTAAAAACTAAAATTTTGAAAGATTTATATAAAAAGCTTAACTCAAAGGAGGTGAAAGAGATATTTTTACGATAGTTAAGGCTAGAGATAAGAAAACTAAGGATCTTACTTTTGTTAGATGCATTAAAGATGAGGATGAGAAAATTCTAGTTGCGAATGATGATATCAAAAATCGATTGAAAATATATTTTTATAAGCTTTTTAATGAAAATAAAGATGGTAGTATTAGGTTAGGAGAGTTAGCCAAATCAGAAAAGTATATAAACCGTAATCTCTATCAGTGTATTCAAAAAAATGAAATAAAAGAGGTTCTTAAATATATGAAGGTAGGTAAATTTGTAGGACCAGACAATATTCCTATAGAAGTATAGAAATCCTAGAAGAGATGGGTTTCACTTGGCTCACGAGATTATTTAATGAAATATAGATAACTCAAAAGATGCCCAAGGAATGAAGAGTGAGTACACTTATACCCGTATATAAGAATAAGGGAGACGTTCAGAATTGTGTGAATTATCGAGGTATCAAGTTAATAAGCCATATTATGAAATTATGACAAAGAATTATGAAACGTAAGTTAAGACAAGTATCGAGTACAACAGAGAATCAATTCGGATTCATGCCCGATAGAACTACTTTTGAAGCAATTCACTTATTGAAACATTTTATGGAATATTTTAGAACAAAAAAAAGAATCTTTACATGATATTTATTGATCTAGAAAAGCTTACGATAGGGTGTCAAAAGATGTTCTTTGGAGAACCTTATAAAAGAGAAGTATCCTATTCACATACATACATCTTATAAGAGACATCTATGATGGTGCAAAAACATGTGTGAGGACTCATGAAGAAATGATAGATTCCTTTGAAGTTAATATTGGGTTGTATGAGGGATCAACTTTAAGTCTATATTTATTTATATTGGTCATTGATGAGCAAACAAGACATATTCAAGATGAAGTACCTTGGTGTATATTATTCGTAGATGACATTGTATTAGTTAATGAGTTTAAAGAAAAAGTTATTAGGAAATTAGAACTATGGAGAGAAATATTAGAAGGTAAAGGTTTCTATAAACACCCAAAATGTTTCTCAAAACATTTGATCTTTTAGAAATTTTGCATTTTCAAGAAAAATTTGCAGTTTTGACTCTTTTAAGGGTTTTCAAATAAAAACACCTTAAACGAACTCATTTTCGCACTAAAATTTCATAGCAGCCTCAAAATAAGGATACATTGCACTCCTCTAAAAAGAATCAAAATATGACAAAGAGCCAAAAAATGACTACTTTGCTCTCAAGTCTAAATTGACAGGATTCTGTCTTTTGAAATGATTGCCTTCAAAGAAAGAATGGTTTCAAACAAGTTTTCAAAAAAATAAAATGAAAATGAGACATTGGGAACCAAACCCAAAAATATTTGCAAAATTTACAAAAACCTTTGAAATTCAAAAAACAAATAAAATCCAAATCAGGCCTAAAAAACTTGCCTGATTAAGGATAGTCCTACTCTTGGACCCTACACTCATCCAAAGGGTTAAAGTGGTCTGAGACCCTATACCCAAGGGTTAAAGTGGTTTGAGACCTTACATTCATGCCTATTACTTGTTTGATTTCAAGTTTAACTTACCTCTCTATACATTATAATCCCTTATATCTTCTAATCTGCTCTATGCTTAAGCTACAAATATATTTCAATTCATTTCCTTCAATCATTTACTTTGAAATTGTTGTGATTTGTTTTTAAATTTTGGACGAGATGCATTCATGTATGTTCTAAACACGAAAATCTGTTTTCCACATCCTGCATCTGTCTGATATTTTATTTTTAATTTTCTGCTCTATGCTCCAAATGATCTAAAATTTTGTACATTAAATCCCCACACACAAGCCCACATATAATAAACTTTTCAAGAATATTAGGTTTGTGCAACTATGTAAATAAAATTGGAGAAAATCAGACAAATCCAGAACCGAATCTGTACAGTTTGTGTTTCCTATGATGGAGGTTGGGTTATCATCCCATAACTTTGTCTGCAATGATCCAATTTTATTAAAACTGGTCTAATTGGAAAGTTGACATCCATATCTTTCCAACAAAACTAAGTTCATAAAGATCAAAGATTTGTGCATCGAGATACGGTCATTTTTCTAAACCTCTATATTTCTATCATAGACTAGTCACAAATGCCTGAGAAGAGAAAATTGTTTGATTTAATTTTGCGTAATGACAATAGCAAAAATTAGAATAAAAATAGTTTCTAAATATCACTCACTGTAAAAGTTTTGTGATTTTTGGAGATTAAGAATCTATCAAGAAAAATTTAGAAAAAAGTTTTGAAAACAGAATCAGTTTCTGTTTTTCATAACTTTGAAATATATCTTTTGAAGACCTAGTTTCATGAATTTGATTAAGCAATTTGGATTTGAAAGTGGATTTTGAAAACACATCTGATTCAAACCAATACTCAAAGCGTCTAGGCTGACCCTTGAGTGTCGATTCAAGAAGGCCTAAGTTGAAAATATCTCACTTCCCCACAATCACCATTAAAATCAGAAAATATAACTTTGCTAGTTTAAGTTAAACTAGTTGGCATGCTCACATATGACGTAGTGTGTGAAAGCTTATTTCAAGTCTCTACATAGATTTTGGAGTAAATTTTCACATCTACAGAATTGGTAAGGATTGATTTATTCGGTGTTGGTTTTCAAATTCACTTTTTCAAAAACTTTGGTGCTTAATACATTCCTTTTGCATAGGTCGATTTTTCTTCAAAAGTAATGTCAAGTTCAAAAGGATCATGTGAGGTTTCGATCCGAGCCTCACGCTCTATGAGTCAATTTTCAAAAAGAGTTTCCAAAGAGAATTTTAAAAACCAGGAAGAGTCGCTTACTTCCCTAAAGAGGGAATTAAGAGGCATAGAGGAGAGAATCGCCGCATTAAGCCAAGAGGTTGATGCGGTAGAATCTTGTTCCTCCCATGGCAAGCAAGCAAGGGCTCACAAGAGACCCCCTAGATGAGAAAACCTAGGGTGACCTCTAGATTTAAAGAGGAACCAGAACCCGAATCTTTTATCATCAAAGACAGAAAGGCCTTACAATAGTTGTTAAAAGACCAAACAAAGAAAAAGAGAGCATACTCACTATCAAATTTTTTACCTTCCGATTATCAAATCGATAGTGATGATCAGATACCAAGTTTTCATCGGTATGATGGGAATGGAGATCCTAGATCCCATCTTCAACTCTATTCTCAAAGAGCCTACAAAAAGAAAATGGACTCTTCAAAATGGGTCTACTGGTTCCCCCATTCTCTCATGGGAAATACATCAAAATTGTTGGTTTCCTACGACTTTAGCCAATTTTCTAAGTTTGAGAATTTGGCAAATTGTTTTATGCAACAATTTTCACATAATATAGAAGTCACCCCTACTATAAATACCTTGAGAGATACGAAACAAGCCCCTAACGAGGATGCACACGCATTCATTGTTAGGTGGAAGTCACTTCTGGGCCAAGTTAGGGAGCCAATCTCTTAAGGGTATGCAGTAATGCTCATCCTTGAAAATTTTAAAACGGATTTGAAAGCACTCCTCTCCATACATGAGATCTCAAATTTTCAAAAATTAATAAAAAAGGCTTCGCTCTTTAAAGCAAATTTGAAAAAGGGGTTTATGAAGATCTTTGTAAAGGGAAAAGTTTTCAAAAACCCAAATTTCAAAAACCTGGGGCATATGGGCCACATGCACACGAAGGGAGGAGTGAAGACTCAAAAAGTGGCCAATATCCGAGTAGAGTTAAACTCGGTCGGACCCTCTAAATCGTCTGAATAAAGACTTTTTCGAAAAGACCAAAAAAAGTTTTAGAAAAGACAGTTTACTTAGCTAGGACAACTGCTCAAGGAAGTCCTAGACATCCTGTTGGCACAAAGCCTAATAGATCTCTCGACCATTCCCCAAGGGGCACCCCCTAAAGAAAAATTTCTAAATGACTTTTGCAAGTATCATAAGTTCAAAGGTCATACTACCAACAAATGTTTTTTATTACAAAAGAAAATAGAAGACTTGATAGAGCAAGGTAGGCTCCACATCTTAGAAGAACCAGATCCCTCTCAAGCTATACTTAAAAAGCCCTTTCCGAATCATGGAACCACAATCAGGAAGAACAAAGAGGTATGTTATCTTCCAAATCAAATATGTGGGATTGAGCATGCATTGCATACGGTTCACACTACTTGTCACACACCATTCTCTCTCGTAATAAAAAAGGACAAGCAAGTAGTGATCCAGGGAGCGCTTAGAATACCGCCTCCGGTTAGAGCCTTTATAGAAATTTGTGATACTTTGAAGCATCAAATTAGAGCAAAGCTAGGATCGAGCCCTAGGGAAAGTGTAGGAGAGGTGATAGATCCGGAAGGATCTGTGAATCCGCACACTTAGCTAAACAAGCTAGCAAGGGAGTGGTCGTTCTGCTCGACCCTCCAAAAGCATGCATCCCTAATGCATCTCATGGCATGGATTAGGGTAAAAGTGTTATGTTAAGCCAATATGATTTGGAACTTCATCTTTCAAAACTTACCATAAATATGTCTATCTTAGAGTTGATACAAACCTCACCTAAACATAGACAAGTCTTAGAGGGAATCATAGAAAAAGCTAAGGTTAACACTTTTACAACTTTTGAATCCCTATCCTTCTTGGTCTCCCCCATCTTTGCCAAGACCCCAATCGTGTTCACCGAGGATGAATTAGAGAGACCCAATATAACCCACAACTAAGCTTTGCACATAGAGGTGGTATTGAAACACCACACTCTCAAAAGTTTTTGGTTGATGCGGGGAGGAAGTCTAAACATTCTTTTTCTTCATGTGGCCTTCCAAATAGGAGTACCCATGTATAGGCTTGAACCAAGTCCCATCGTCATCACAGGATATGATGACAACTCATTATACCCCTTAGGATCCATCGAATTACCCATGGAGATTAGCAATATCCAACATGTGGGGATGTTTCATGTCTTAGGCATAAACTCCCATTACAACTTGTTATTAGGAAGGCCTTGGATACATTCCATCTGAGCCGTCCCTTCAACCTTCTATAAACGCCTAAAGTTTTCATTGGATAACCAAGTGGTGGTAGTCCTTAGAAAAGACAACCTACACCTCAAGGAAGTACAAAGTTTTCCTTGCCTATCAAGTGACTCATCAAGTTAGAGGGCGATGGAGACGCCCAACTCACCCAAAATCGTCTACCCCCTAGGAGAGCCCAAGTCTCACCCTCTAAAGGTCGTCTATCTCCTAGGAACTCCTAAACATCCTAAGCCACCCACTCCTAGGGTCGTGTGTATCGTAGGGAAACCCAAGCCTTCCACCATCCAAACCCTACATCTCCTAAGCAAAACCAAAAAACAAGAGTATATAACCATGATATAGATGATACACTATTCCAAGGTCATCCCCCTTACCAAAAATTTTCAAAACTTAAAAAGCCTTGAAATATGTTATTGAACATGCGATATGCACCATACCAGGGTCTAGGAGCCAAGAACCAAGGTAGGTTAGAACCTATCCTACCTCTTCCTAACCTGGGTCGACATGGATTGGGATACACTCCATCCATACCCTCTGAGCCACCACCTAAGCCTTGGAATATGTTAAAAAACTTAGACCTCTAGTTTAGAGTCTAATTTATGGTGCTTTCTTTGTAGGTGTGATGGAAGACTCCTTTTTAGAAAAAAATCCAAAAAAAGTATATATTTGAAAAAAAAATCTAGAAAATTTGCAAAACCCAAAAACATTAGAAAAATCTGAAAATTCTAAAAGAAAGTCTTTTATGTCCATCCTTCTAGCATTTGTTTGGAAAAATCCAAAAAAAATGAAAAAATTGAAAATCCCAAAATTTTTGGTTTTCAAAACCGTGTACAAATTCCAAACTAACTTTTTGACCAAACCCATGTACATCATTCAACCCTAGGGGTACATTGGGTTGCACCTAGGATTCATCCTAAGAACATCAACTATACCACACCCCGGGTGCGCATCCTTGATGTATCCGAACCCCCGGACCCTCCTCGGATATAAAACTAACTTAAACCAAATTGCAATATGGCCTTAACTAAGGTCTTGGGAATAAGAGCGAAAGCTCAATGTGTGTGAGTGCTAGAATTGAAGTACTACACACATGACATGAAATTAAACCCAAGGATAGTATCACACGGCCCTTACTTGGGTCTTGCAAATAAGAGCGGAAGCTCAATGTGTGTGAGTGCGAGAATTTAAAGACAACACACCCAACTCAAACAAAACCCTACGCAACTTAAGGTATATACATAACTTATATCTAAAGGAGCTGATTAGGCCCGTGTGTGTTCAAAATCGTGCACAACTAAGAGCGAGGTAGGCTCAAGTGCACGTGTGTGTGGGTGTGCCAAGCCACGTTATTACAAGCGGGGGGAGACAATGCTCCGTTATTACAACCCCGTATCAAATTTAATTTAAGCAAGTCTACAACTAAGGACCGAGTTAGGCACTTACTTATAGCTGGTCCGGAGGTGACTTGCTTGAGCGTAGGCTTGGCTTCGCCTTGAGCTGCAAGAGGGAGCTCTTCGGAATGGAACGGCAAGGGGAGATGCTGGCCGGGTGACTTGGGTGCGCGGGAAGGGCGCCTTGAAGCTGGCCGGCTGCTAGGAGTGTGCTGCCTTGGTGCTTTGGGCTAAGGTGACTAAGGAGGGTCACTAAGGGATAGGTTGGCACTATGGAAGGTGGCACTAAAGGGGAGCCTAAAGGGAATGCCTAAGGGAAATGGGGTGGCTGACCGAATAGGTTTGGTGCAGTCGGCTGGGGTGGCCGACTAGGGATAATTAAGTGGTGGCTGGGTGCTAAGGTAGTTAGGGGGATATCAAGGATGGGAAGGGAGCTAGCTAGGGTGCTGTGGAAGGTGGAGCTAAGGGCTGGTGGAAAGTGGTATAAGCAGGTTTTAGGGAGCCAAGTGGGGTGGCCGGGTCACTAGGGGAGAAGGTAAAGGGTTGGATGGTGTAAATGGTTGAGGTTTGGCCGAATGGGTAAGGGTGGCGGGTGGCTGTGATGGGGTGATGTAGTGGTGGTATGGGTGGTTGAGAGTGGAGGGGGAGTGAAGAGGAGATAGAGTTAGGTTGAAGTACTAACCGAATGGTGAAGGAGTTGGCGGATGGAAGAAGGGTAGCCGGGTGATGAAGGAAGATGGAGTTCGGCCGGGAGGTGGTGGCGACGTGGAGTGGAGTAGGCTGGGAGGTAGTGGTAGCGCGAGGTGGAGCTTGGCCGGATGGAAATGGTGCAGGTGGAGCAAGGTGGAGGATTCAGCTGGAAGGTGATTGGCCAAGGTCGGCTGGCCCAAGGTGGAAAGCTTGAAAACCCGCCCACTAGGGGGGGTTTATATAGGTTTGGAAATGGCGGTTGGGGCTGGTATTTGGAGGGTGGTAAGGTGGTTTAGGTGGTGGTGGTGTGGTGATAAGGTGGGCTGGTTTTGAGGAGGGGCCAGATATTTTACTTAAAGGGGTTTTAGGGATATGGTGTGCTAGTTTTAGGTGGGGTGGTTTAGGGGTTTAGGGCTTAGCTAGGTGGGTTGGTTTTGGGGTGAGGTTTAGTGAGGTGGGTTAGGTGATTAGGTTAGGATTAGGCCGGGATTAGGGAAGTGGGTTAGGCGATTAGGTTAGGTTTAGGCCGGGATTAGGATAGAAGGCTAGGATTAGGGGTTTTGGCTTAGGATTGAGTTAGGGAGCTCCCTTTGCATAACCCATAGACCTTGTTGCATCATGTTGGTGCAGCCCTAGGTTAGGTTTTGGCTAATACAAGCTTAAACCCATACTAATTAGGCTAATCCACATGATTAACCCCAAACTTGACACACAAGTCAAGCTTAATTATAATTACCCTCAAATCTTATCCTCCCCCACTCTCTCTCATGCCCATAATCCCACGTGAATTTCAAGTGGGCCCCACCTCCATTTATGAGAAGGTGATGTGGGCCATGGATGTGGATATTGGATTGGATCTTTGGATCGAAATCCAAATCCACACAGGTTTTGATTGGGATCTGGATATATATGGTCCAGATCCAATCCAAACTGAATTCTAACTCCTTCAGGCTGTGTTCGAAACGAACGGTTTGTGCGGGGTCTGACAACATCAGTACTCCGTCTGCGTTGGGTCTTCGCCAACATGGTCGTCCGCTTCTGTTTTCACCTTCCGGAGATGATTTCATATGATTTCTGATTATAACAGGGTCTTGGACGTTCGAGATCCTGGGGGTGGATTGAACACGAGAGTTGCTGTGCCGGGCTCGACTTGTAGTCCGGTTCCGGGCTCTCTTTAGCTCTTCTGGTCCTGCTTTGATCAGGCCAAGCCGCTTCGTGGGATTTTCAAAACGTGTTTTAAAAGGTTTTAAAACATATTATACATATTTTAAAACATACACAATTTAAACATATGTACAAGGTTATCTGGAAGGCTCTTGGGTTTCCAGACTCAAAATAGCCCTTTAGGGCTGCTTTTATAAAACCAGGTTTGTTTGAGAAATTCGTGGGATTTCGGGGTGTTTACAGATGCCCCTCTTTAGCATTGTCCAAATCGATTTGGATAATGGCAAAGATGACAAACACCCCTTTCAATGTCTCCCTAGATCTAACCATGAAGAATATGGGATCGTCCCAATCTTTAGCAAAATCTCACTTTTTAAAACCCTAGTAGGAGGAGATATCACGCCAAAGGGATATGCATGGAATCTGGTCCTAAAATGGGATCATGTTTATGCAAGTGTCATGCGTGGAATGCAGATGCATGACATGGGTGTGGTGCCAAAAGTGGTGACCTCCTAGAGACCAGATATGGTCGAACTTTCGAGACTTACAAGGCCTCGAATTCCCTTCTCAAGTCCTCTATCTCGTCTAGTTTGATCTTGTTTTTCAAAATCCTCCTAGAGTGAGAACTTGATGCGCATGAGCCTTGGCTCGACACTTCACTTGGGTTGGATTTTGACATGCTTTCAACCCTTTTTCAATATTCCTAAGTACAAGTAAAGAAAAAAAGTTAAAACAACACCTCTTTGAAAATCTTTTTGCAAGTTCCTAGAATAACTCGACTTTTCAAAGACTCACGTCCCACCAGGCGTGCCAAACTACTGTAGACGCAGAAAATTTCCGCTTCCTGGTTCTTAGGCCTGGAGCGAACCTTTTCGTGTGTCTAAGTCCTATTTAAATAAACAGGGCGTGCCAGCTAGCTTACTTAAGCTAGCAAAGATGTATTCTAAAACCTGACTTCTAACGTGGCGACTGTGAGCAAGCAAGCTCTTGTCGTCGCAGACCTTCTTGCACCGGTGCGCAAGGGTCAGTTTGTACGCTTTTAAAATCGAGTTTTGGGATATAAGAATATACGAAAGCGGTTTGAGGTGTTTGATTCGGGCCTTTTTGGTATGGTTTCAGATTTTTAGATCACGTGGATTTGCACGTGCCTAAGTCTTTCTTTTTATCCCTTTTTAGGGCCACCTAGGTGTGTGTTATGAACACTCCACTAAAATGTGGCGATTTTGAGCGGGAGTATGGGGTTTGCTTTGATGCAATATGCGTCCTAACTCGTGGTATGGCGTATATGCAATGCAAACTCATGCTACTCCAAAGGGAAAACCCGAATTTAAAGACAATGCCGAAGGGAAATGACTTGTAATGGAAAATGCCGAAGGGAAATTGCCAAAGGGAAATGACTTGTAATGGAAATTGCCGAAGGGAAATACGTATATAATATATATATGGGCCCTTACTCAGGTCTTGCAAATAAGAGTGAAGGCTCAATGTGGGTGCGTGCGAGAATTGAAGTACTACACACATGACATGAAATGAAACCCAAATATAAATTGCAATATGGCCTTAACTAAGGTCTTGGGATTAAGAGCGAAAGCTCAATGTGTGTGAGTGCTTGAATTGAAGTACTACGCACACAACATGAAATTAAACCCAAATATAAATTGCAATATGGCCTTAACTAAGGTCTTGGGAATAAGAGCGAAAGCTCAATGTGTGTGAGTGCTTGAATTGAAGTACTACGCACACAACATGAAATTAAACCCAAATATAAATTGCAATATGGCCTTAACTAAGGTCTTGGGAACAAGAGCGAAAGCTCAATGTGTGTGAGTGCTTGAATTGAAGTACTACGCACACAACATGAAATTAAACCCAAATATAAATTGCAATATGGCCTTAACTAAGGTCTTGGGAATAAGAGCGAAAGCTCAATGTGTGTGAGTGCTAGAATTGAAGTACTACACACACGACATAAAATTAAACCCAAGGATAGTATCACACGGCCCTTACTTGGGTCTTGCAAATAAGAGCGGAAGCTCAATGTGTGTGAGTGCGAGAATTTAAAGACAACACACCCAACTCAAACAAAACCCTACGCAACTTAAGGTATATACATAACTTATATCTAAAGGGGCTAATTAGGCCTGTGTGTGTTCAAAATCGTGCACAACTAAGAGTGAGGTAGGCTCAAGTGCACGTGTGTGTGGGTGTGCCAAGCCACGTTATTACAAGCGGGGGGGGACAATGCTCCGTTATTACAACCCCGTATCAAATTTAATTTAAGCAAGTCTACAACTAAGGACCGAGTTAGGTACTTACTTATAGCTGGTCCGGAGGTGACTTGCTTGAGCGTAGGCTTGGCTTCGCCTTGGGCTACAAGAGGGAGCTCCTCGGAATGGAACGGCAAGGGGAGATGCTGGCCGGGTGACTTGGGTGCGCGGGAAGGGTGCCTTGAAACTGGCCGGCTGCTAGGAGTGTGTTGCCTTGGTGCTTTGGGCTAAGGTGACTAAGGAGGGTCACTAAGGGATAGGTTGGCACTATGGAAGGTGGCGCTAAAGGGGAGCCTAAAGGGAATGCCTAAGGGAAATGGGGTGGCTGACCGAATAGGTTTGGTGCAGTCGGTTGGGGTGGTCGACTAGGGATAATTAAGTGGTGGCCAGGTGCTAGGGTAGTTAGGGGGATATCAAGGATGGGAAGGGAGCTAGCTAGGGTGCTGTGGAAGGTGGAGCTAAGGGCTGTTGGAAAGTGGTATGGGCAGGTCTTAGGGAGCCAAGTGGGGTGGCTGGGTGTCACTAGGGGAGAAGGTAAAGGGTCGGATGGTGTAAATGGTTGAGGTCTGGCCGAATGGGTAAGGGTGGCGGGTGGCTGTGATGGGGTGATGTAGTGGTGGTATGGGTGGTTGAGAGTGGAGGGGGAGTGAAGAGGAGATAGAGTTAGGTTGAGGTACTAACCGAATGGTGAAGGAGTTGGCGGATGGAAGAAGGGCAGCCGAGTGATGAAGGAAGATGGAGTTCGGCCGGGAGGTGGTGGGGACGTGGAGTGGAGCAGGCTGGGAGGCAGTGGTGGCGCGAGGTGGAGCTTGGCCGGATGGAAGTGGTGCAGGTGGAGCAAGGTGGAGGATTCAGCTAGAAGGTGATTGGTCAAGGTCGGTTGGCCCAAGGTGGAAAGCTTGAAAACCCGCCCACTAGGAGGGGGTTTATATAGGTTTGGAAATGGCGGTTGGGGCTGGTATTTGGAGGGTGGTAAGGTGGTTTAGGTGGTGGTGGTGTGGTGATAAGGTGGGCTGGTTTTGAGGAGGGGCCAGATATTTTACTTAAAGGGGTTTTAGGAATATGGTGTGCTAGGTTTAGGTGGGGTGGTTTAGGGGTTTAGGGCTTAGCTAGGTGGGTTGGTTTTGGGGTGAGGTTTAGTGAGGTGGGTTAGGTGATTAGGCTAGGATTAGGTTAGGTTTAAGGAAATTAGGCTAGGTTTAGGGAAGGATTAGGGAAGTGGCTTAGGTGATTAGGTTAGGATTAGGCCGGGATTAGGGAAGTGGGTTAGGTGATTAGGCTAGGTTTAGGCTGGGATTAGGGTAGAAGGCTAGGATTAGAGGTTTTGGCTTAGGATTGGGTTAGGGAGCACCCTTTGCATAACCCATAGACCTTGTTGCATCATGTTGGTGCAGCCCTAGGTTAGGTTTTGGCTAATACAAGCTTAAACCCATACTAATTAGGCTAACCCACATGATTAACCCCAAACTTGACACACAAGTCAAGCTTAATTACAATTACCCTCAAATCTTATCCTCCCCCACTCTCTCTCATGCCCATAATCCCACGTGAATTTCAAGTGGGCCCCACCTCCATTTATGAGAAGGTGATGTGGGCCATGGATGTGGATATTGGATTGGATCTTTAGATCCAAATCCAAATCCAAATCCACACATAGGTTTGGATTGGTATCTGAATATATATGGTCCAGATCCAATCCAAACTGAATTCTGACTCCTTCAGGCTGTGTTCGAAATGAACGGTTTGTGCGGGGTCTGACAGCATCAGTACTCCGTCTGCGTTGGGTCTTCGCTAACATGGTCGTTCGCTTCTATTTTCACCTTCCGGAGATGATTTCATATGATTTCTGATTATAACAGGGTCTTCGACGTTCGAGATCCTGGGGGTGGATTCAACACGAGAGTTGCTATGCCGGGCTCGACTTGTGCTTCGGTTCCGGGCTCTCTTTAGCTCTTCTGGTCCTGCTTTGATCAGGCCAAGCCGCTTCGTGGGGTTTTCAAAACGTGTTTTAAAAGGTTTTAAAACATATTATACATATTTTAAAACATACACAATTTAAACATATGTACAGGGTTGTCTGGAAGGCTCCTGGGTTTCCAGACTCAAAATAGCCCTTTGGGGCTACTTTTATAAAACCAAGTTTGTTTGAGAAATTCGTGGGATTTCGGGGTGTTTACAGATGCCACTCTTTGGCATTGTCCAAATCAATTTGGATAATGGCAAAGATGACAAACACCCCTTTCAATGTCTCCCTAGATCTAACCACGAAGAATATGGGATCGTCCCAATCTTTAGCAAAATCTCACTTTTTAAAACCCTGGTAGGAGGAGATATCACGCCAAAGGGATATGCATGGAATCTGGTCCTAAAATGGGATCATGTTTATGCAAGTGTCATGCGTGGAATGCAGATACATGACATGGTTGTGGTGCCAAAAGTGGCGACCTCCCAGAGACTTACAAGGCCTACTGCTCCAAGTGAGCAAATCCTATGTTGTTCGATGTTCAATTTTTTAAAAATTATTTACAAAACTATTTACAAAAGGGACAACTGTCTTGAGTCTCAATCCTAAGGATCTCGAGCTCTTCGTGTTTGCCCTTGTTTGAGTCTTGACACTCGCTTATCTAGCAGAGGTTTTATAAGAAAACAAGCTATATTTCAAATTCCTACGCCTTACTCGAAACGTCGAATTCTCAAACAAGATGAAATTCAAGTATGTAAATCCTATTTTTACTTTAGGATTCCTCGAAATGAATCATGCTTTAGCTTGGGATAAGCCAGGGATGGGAAAGAGATACCACGGTCCCTTCTGAAGCATCCCGTGGTTTAAGGTATAGAAGGCAGAAAACTGCTCTTTTTGAGCTTTTTGGCCTCTTTTTCCTTTTTTCTTCATAGAGGGTCTCCCTTTGGGAGTATTTTTTCTTTAATTCCTCTTTTTCACAAGAGAATCGATTTTTCTTTTGAATTCTGGTTTCTTTCTTTTGGAAAGATACTTTGAATGGGAAATTCCCTTCATTTGGGCCTTTGTTTTCCTTTTGGAAGGAGAAGAGAAGAGGGGAGGACTTATCCCAAGCTCACTCGATCCATTCCAGATCAGCCTATTTAGAAATAGCACGTACTACTTGCAAGTATCTTGCTATGTTGAACTAGGCATTTCTTTGTAAGAAGAAGGATTTTGAAATGTAACCACGATTTGGAAGACTCCATTCTTTCACAAGTGCGAATTCTCTTACTCAAGGTCACACGACTTTGCCTTTGCACCTTATTCTCAGGTCTCAGGGCAGCTATCCTTAAAATTTTCGAAAATGGGGAATTTAATCCAAATCCTACACATGATACTTCTTTAAGTATTGAATATTGATAGGATCTACTAAATTCCTACCTTCTACATCGATCAACCAATACGAATTGTTCGTGGTGGTTGCTCGTACAACATAGGGTCCATCCCACTTGGGGTGCCACTTTCCAAGGGGGTGTGGGCCACGATAGTGGATGATTTTCAAGACTAGATCCCCCACTTCAAAGTGGCGAGGTCTTATGTTTTTGCCATAGTGTCGGGCTATCCTTTGCCGGTATGCGCGAGCATGATCCATAGCAAGGAGTCG
This sequence comes from Brasenia schreberi, assembly GCA_036023115.1. Lineage (NCBI taxonomy): Eukaryota > Viridiplantae > Streptophyta > Magnoliopsida > Nymphaeales > Cabombaceae > Brasenia > Brasenia schreberi. Next base: position 9,717,362 of record JAYKKT010000066.1, read on the forward strand.
CCTCTCATCTAGCAAATCTAGTTCGGCCATCCTAGCATGCTAAAGCGTCTCTAGGGGGAGGTCGAGTGCTATTGATGTATGGAATGAATGCAATTGAGTATGAATGGCGTTTGTGCCATAGACCAATTCGAATGGTGTGGCATTCGTGGGAGTCCGGATGGAAGTCCTATAAGCCCATAAGGCTTCATCCAGCTTCTCATGCCACGTCCTACCCTTCTCTAAAGTTTTCTCAATTATACTAATGAGAGTCTTGTTTGTGGCTTCGGTTTGGCCATTGCCTTGAGGGTAGTAGGGCGAGGAGAAGTGGTGAGTTATGCCATACGTGTTGCACAACTTAACCATCCGCTCGTTCTTGAATGGGGTGCCATTATCAGACACAAGGTCTCATAGAACCCCAAATCGAGCCAGGATATTCCTCCTAATGAAAGCCACCACATGTTGCCCCAGCACATTGGTTAGGGAAATGGCTTCCACCCATTTGGAGAAATATTCCGTGGTTGCTAAGATGAATCGATGCCCATTCGAGGCTTTTGGAAATATGGGGCCTACGATATCAAACACCCACATGGTGAATGGCTAGGGGCTGACCACGGAATGCAATGCAGATGATGGGATATGAATGGCGTGCCCATGCACTTGACATGGATGACACTTCCTAACATGATCGTGACAATCCTTTTTCAGGGTGGACCAAAAATAGCCCCCTCTAAGTATTTTCATCGCCATCATGTTGGCATTAACATGACCTCCACATTCTCCATCGTGGAACCCATGCATCACTATCCTAGCCTCCTCTAGATCGATACACCTAAGTAGGATGCCGGTAAAGCTTTTCTTGTATAGAACCCCACCCAGAATGGTGTATCGGGTCGAAATCTTACGGATGAATGCCTTATCTTTGGATGTGGCATCCTCGGTAAATCCCCCATTTTCTAGAAATTGTTTGATGTCATAAAACTAGGGTTTTTCAATAGAATCGGGGTTATTTTGGCAAATATCCAAATCGTGTGTGGATGGGTTGGGCGCATGCCATACTTCTAAAGACCGGGTCCTTGAAATGGGATCGACCTTCAGGGCTGAACCTAAGGAGGAGAGGGCATCGGCGATGCCATTGTCCTCTCTTCCTATGTGTGTGAGTTTACACGATTGGAAGGACTCAACCAATCGAGTGGCCAACTTGTGATATGGAAGTAGTTTTTCTTTACGTACTTGCCAAATTTTCAAAACCTGGTTTATAACAAGGAGCGAATCTCCAAAGACCTTAATGCATGATGCCCCTAGAGTTTTCGAAATTCTTAAGCCTTGTATGAGTGCTTCATACTCAGCTACGTTGTTCGAACATTCAAAATCTAGGCGGACTGCTATGGGAATCTCGCCCTTTTCAGGGGAGATGAGGTTGACCCCAGCACCAGCCCCTCATTGGTTTCGTGCCCCATCGAAGTGCATCTTCCATACTTGGTTTTCGAAAGAGTTTGCCAAAATGTGGTTTTAGAAATGTTTTGCAATATGCCTTCGTCAGGCATTTCATCAAATGTGGGATATGCATCCTCTAGGAGGAACTCAGCCACGTAATCTGCTAGGGCTTGCCCCTTAATGGAGATTTGGTGATGGTATTTTAGGTCATACTCCATTAGAAGGAGTTGCCATTTGCCCAATCTACCCGTGAGAATGGGTTTTTCGAACAAGTGCTTGATTGGGTCAAGCTTGGACACTATCCAGATCTCATGGTCTAGGAAACAGTGTCTGAATTTCTGGCAGGCCCAGACTAGGTTCAAGCACGTCTTCTCCATGGCTTGATAATTTTGTTCATAAGCCAAGAGGGTTTTCGAAATATAGTAGATGGCATACTCCTTGTGGGAGTCATCCTCGTAATGAGCCAATAGGGCTCCTAAAGCATTCGCATGCACAGAGATGTAGAGTAAAAGCGGTTTTCCTTGCTTTGGAGGATTCAAAACGGGGGGATTAACCAGGTATGCCTTTAGCCTCTCGAAGGACTTCTGGCATTCGTCATCCCATAAGAATTTCATGCCTTTCCTCAACAGTTTGTTGAAGGGTTCGCATCTAGTCGCCAGATTTGATATGAATCGGCGAACGGACTATAATCGACCCTGGAGGCTACGAATTTGAGTGAGATTGGAGGGTGGAGCCATGTCTATGATGGCTCGACACTTAGAGGGGTCGACTTCTATACCCCTTTGGCTTACCATAAAGCCTAGAAGCTTCCCTGATTCTACCCCGAATAGACATTTTTGAGGGTTTAGCTTTACTTTATAAAGCCTAAGCCTTTCGAAAATCTTTTGCAAACATTCGATATGATTGCATCGGGTTTTGGATTTTGCCAAGAGATCATCTACATACACTTCTACGAGCTCATGAATTTGATCATGGAAGATCGTGGTCATGGCTCTCTGGTATGTTGCACCGGTATTTTTCAAACCAAAGGACATGACTATATAGCAGTACGTGCCCCATGGGGTTGTGAAGGCGGTCTTACCCTGATCTCGTGGACTTAGTTTGATGTGATTATAGCCTGAATAGCCATCCATAAACGAAAACATTTCATGATTTGCAGTACTATCGACTATCAAATCTATGTTTGGTAAAGGATAATTATCCTTTGGAGTGGCTTTATTCAGGTTTCTGAAATCGATGCATATTCGAATTTTCCCATTGGTTTTTCGAACTACAACGATGTTTGACAACCAATCAGAATATGCAATGGGTTTTATAAATCCGGCTTTTAACAGATCTTCTAAACCCTCTTTGACTTGCGTGTGTACATTCGGGTGTATTTTCCTAAGCTTCTGCTTTATGGGTTTTACATCCGCATCTAAGGGAAGACGATGTTCGACAATGCTGGGGTCTATGCCCGGCATGTCTTCATACGTCCATGCAAACACATCTAAATAGGTTCGTAGAAATGCAATGAATGTTGATCTTTCATGTTCATGCAAGCATGCGCCTATTTTGATGGTTTTGGGATTGGAATCATCCCCTAAGTTCACCTCTATGAAATCTCCTCCTACTGAATTGGAAGGTCTTTCAAAATCGAGAATTTTATGAAATTTTGGGAGCTCGGAAGTGGGATCTTCCTCAAGGGGATCCACTTCTGGGCTTCGATCATTCTCGTGGGTTGTAGACCCGAGGGAATTTGATGCGTGAGTTTTCAAAAGACCTAGTTTTGTACTCAGATTTTCAATTGAATTCGAAATTTTTGGTCTGGCTATGCAGATGACGTTCCTTTCGAAATCTTTTTCCAAAGTCTTACCAGGAGCAGCTATATACAAAATCTTTTTGGTATTTTCTGGATTTTTTATTTTTTTGGGTTTTTATAAAACAAGAACTTTAGGAACTATACAAAGCATTCTATTTTTCAGTTTTTGTTTTTCCATTGCTTTTGGTTTTTCCTCTTTTTCGATTTTTTTATTTTAAATTTTCCAAATGTTTTTGTGTTTTTATGAAAGGGATCTTTCATCATACCTACAAAGGGAAAACACTACGGGTTAGACTCGGAATAGGAGGTCTAAATCGTAGGTCTCTTCTAGGGTAGGCTCTAGGGCACCCTTGACCTAGGTGGTCACAAGGGGTGGCTCTGAAGGTATTTTGGGAGTATAGCCGACCCCGTATCGACTTGGGTTGGCCCTAGGAAGGATGGGCTCTAGGAGAGCCTGGCTTTGTGCCCCTAGACTTTTGTAGGGCGTGTAGCCCATATTCAACAACATGTTCCACGATTTTTTGTTTTTTGAAAATTGATGATATAAATCGTGGTCCTGGAACTTGCTGTCGTCCATATTGTGCTTGTATGACTTCTTGTCTAGGAGCTTTGGAAATAGGGGATGCTTGGGTCTTCCTAGAAGGGTTAAGATCGGGAGGGGGCCTACTTTGGGCGCCCCCTTCACATATACAACCTTCCTAGGGTTGTTTAGCATGAGCCTTGGTGGCTCGACCACAGTCTGCCCCAGGTTAGCCTCATGGGCCTGGGAGCTCGACAAACAAGGGGAGTTTATGATCCCCTGAAGCTGTGGGTGACTCTCACCTAGGATCACCACGACCTGGTCCCTGAAAGGGATCTTGACGCACCTGTAGAAGGTGGATGGCACAGCACACAAACTGTGTATCTAGGATCTTCCCAACAACAGGTTGTAATGGGGGTGGATGTCCAAGACATGGAACACCCCCGTGTGTGTGATCCCTCCCGTTTCCATCGGGAGTTCGATCGATCATAAAGGCCTAGACGCATTCCCATCGTATCCAGTGATAACGATGGGGCTTGGGTTCACAGAAGACAAGGTGACTCCGATTTGGTACGCCACATGAAGTGGAAGGATGTTGAGCCCTCCTCTCCATCGACTAGGCACCTGTCCAGAGAGTGGTTATTCAGAACCACCTCGATATGTAGGGCCTGGTTATGGGACTCGTAGAGTCTATCTACATCATCCTCCGAGAAAGTGATGGGCGATTTTGCTCCTATTAAGGACACTTGGTCAGACAGGGATTCTGGACTTATGTTCGAATCAACCTTGGCTCTCTCTAGAATTTTCTCTAGCACGAGTCTATGCCTAGGCAAAGTTTGTATAAGCTCTAAGATAGACATGTGGATAGGAATCTTTCAAAGATGGTTTTCGAAATCATAAGGATTTAGGACGACTTTCCCCTTGTCTGCTTTTGGCAGAACTCCAGGAAAATATGCTTTTGAGGGGTCAGGCACACTGACCACCTTTTTAGTACTTTGTAGGTGCGGGGTTGATAGATCCTCCCAGATCTAGTCACTTCTCCCACGACCAGCTTAGGGTTCGCACTAAAATTGGCTCTAAGTACGAGTTGAGGAGCACCTTGAAGTTTTAAAACTGGTTTAGCCGGGGATTCAACTCTTGGTGGTCCCCGGATGATGACTTGGGCGGGTTTCTTGTACAGTACAAGAGTGGGCACATAAGTGGGTCGACCAGACTCAAAATTTTGCGCTAGTTCCTTTGAAAAGATGAGGGTACATACCTCCTTTCCTTTTCCACTACTACTGGCGTGCTTGGGAAAGGGTTCTTTGAAGATAGCTTGAGTTGGCTCAGGTTCCGTAGTGACCTGGAGCTGGCCCTCCGCTATCAAGTTCTCGATTTTATTTAAAAGGGAGAAACAATGTTTTGTATCATGGCCTTTGAGCCGATGATACTTGCAAAATTGATTTAAATACCCCCCTTTGGAAGTGACTCCTTCAGGGATTTCGAGAAGTTCGATCATGCCTTGGGAAAGTAGGAGGTCTAGGGCTTCCGACACAGGTTGCCCCAGCGGAGTGTACTCCCGTTTTTCAATCGGTTTTTGAAAATTCCTCTCCCTTTTATTTTTTAGTTTTTCAAAATTTTTAGAAGTGCCTGCTACGCCTGGATCCACCCGGACATTGGCGATTTTATGGGGTTTTGCCCCTTTATCCATCGTGGGTAGCCCATAAGTGATGGGCTTTTCCAAGCGGGTTTTAGAAACGACACTTCCTTTCCATAGGTGATCGTATGTCCCTTTTCTCAAGTTTGTTTCGAAAAGAGATGCTTTTTTGATCAACTTATGGAAAGTTGAGATCTCATGGAGCGAGAGAAGGGTCTTTAACTCGCTTTTAAAGTTATCCAGGATGAGCATGACTGCGCATCCTTCGGATATGGGCTCTCGCACTTGGCCCAAAAGTGACCTCCATCGTATAATGAAGGCATGCACGTCTTCGTTCATGCCTTGCTTCGTATCCTTTAAAGTGTTTAAAGTTGGCGTGACTTCTACGTTGTGTGCAAATCTTTGCATGAAGCAGTTCGCTAACTCTTCAAAAGTAGCGAACTGGCTTAAATCATAGGAAGCCAGCCATTTGGCAGTTGTGCCTTTAAGGGATAAAGGGAACCAATACACCCATTTCATCGAGTCCTTTTTCTTCTTATGGGCTCGACGTGAGAAAAGTTGCAAGTGAGATCTAGGGTCTCCCATGCCATCATACCGATGGAAGTTCGGTATTTCATCATCATTGTCTGTTTCGTATTCCATAGGAAGAAAATCAGACAGCGCATAACTCCTTTTCTCTTTATTTTGCCCTTTCAGCATTTGTTGTAGGGCTTTACGGTCCTTTTGTGTGAAGGACTCGTGGTATCGGTTGCCTTCCATTATGGAGGCCTCTTTGTGCTTTCGAGGTTTTTCATATTTTCTTTTGGCCTTTTGTTCACCATTTGATGAACATGAATCGCCTACTTCAGCCTCTTGGGTGAGAGCATCGATTTTGGTCTCGAATTCCCTTCTCAAGGCCTCTATCTCGTCTAGTTTGATCTTGTTTTTCAAAATCCTCCTAGAGTGAGAACTTGATGCGCATGAGCCTTGGCTCGACACTTCACTTGGGTTGGATTTTGACATGCTTTCAACCCTTTTTCAAAATTCCTAAGTACAAGTAAAGAAAAAAAAGTTAAAACAACACCTCTTTGAAAATCTTTTTGCAAGTTCCTAGAATAACTCGACTTTTCAAAGACTCACGTCCCACCGGGCGTGCCAAACTACTGTAGACGCAGAAAATTTCTGCTTCCTAGTTCTTAGGCCTAGAGCGAACCTTTTCGTGTGTCTAAGTCCTATTTAAATAAACAGGGCGTGCTAGCTAGCTTACTTAAGCTAGCGAAGATGTATTCTAAAACCTGACTTCTAACGTGGCGACTGTGACCAAGCAAGCTCTTGTCGTCGCAGACCTTCTTGCACCGGTGCGCAAGGGTCAGTCTGTACGCTTTTAAAATCGAGTTTTGGGATATAAGAGCCTACGAAAGCGGTTTGAGGTGTTTGATTCGGGCCTTTTTGGTATGGTTTCAGATTTTTAGATCACGTGGATTTGCACGTGCCTAAGTCTTTCTTTTTTATCCCTTTTTAGGGCCACCTAAGTGTGTGTTATGAACACTCCACTAAAATGTGGTGATTTGGAGTGGGAGTATGGGGTTTGCTTTGATGCAATATGCGTCCTAACTCGTGGTATGGCATATATGCAATGCAAACTCACGCTACTCCAAAGGGAAAACCCGAATTTAAAGACAATGCCGAAGGGAAATGACTTGTAATGGAAATTGCCGAAGGGAAATGACTTGTAATGGAAATTGCCGAAGGGAAATACGTATATAATGTATATATGGGCCCTTACTCGGGTCTTGCAAATAAGAGCGAAGGCTCAATGTGGGTGCGTGCGAGAATTGAAGTACTACACACACGACATGAAATGAAACCCAAATATAAATTGCAATATGGCCTTAACTAAGGTCTTGGGAACAAGAGCGAAAGCTCAATGTGTGTGAGTGCTTGAATTGAAGTACTACGCACACAACATGAAATTAAACCCAAATATAAATTGCAATATGGCCTTAACTAAGGTCTTGGGAATAAGAGCGAAAGCTCAATGTGTGTGAGTGCTTGAATTGAAGTACTACGCACACAGCATGCTAGGATGGCCGAACTAGATTTGCTAGATGAGAGGCGACTCCTTGCCATGGATCATGCTCGTGCATACCGGCAAAGGATAGCCCGACATTATGGCAAACACATGAGACCTCGCCACTTTGAAGTGGGAGATCTAGTTTTGAAAATCATCCATTATCGTGGCCCACATCCACTCGGAAAGTGGCGCCCCAAATGGGATGGACCCTATGTTGTATGAGCAACCACCACGAACAATTCATATTGGTTGATCGATGTAGACGGTAGGAATTTAGCAGATCCTATCAATATTCAATACTTAAAGAAGTATCATGTGTAGGATTTGGATTAAATTCCAGTTTTCGAAAATTTTAGGGATAGCTGCCCTGAGACATGTGAATAAGGTGCAAAAGCAAAGTCGTGTGACCCTGAGTGAGAGAATTCGCACTTGTGAAAGAGTGGAGTCTTCAAAAATGTGGTTACATTTCAAAATCCTTCTTCTTACAAAGAAAGGCCTAGTTCAATATAGCAAGATACTTGCAAGTAGTACGTGCTATTTCTAAATAGGCTGATCTGGAATGGATCGAGTGTAGGCTTGGGATAAGTCCTCCCCTCTTCTCTTCTACTTCCAAAAGGAAAACAAAGGCCCAAACAAAAGGGAATTTCCCATTCAAATTATCTTTCCAAAAGAAAGAAACCAGAATTCAAAAGAAAATCGATTCTCTTGTGAAAAAGAGGGATTAAAGAAAAAATACTCCCAAAGGGAGACCCTCTATGAAAAAAAAAGGAAAAAGATGCCAAAAAGCTCAAAAAGAGCAGTTTTCTACCTCCTATGCCTTAAACCACGGGACGCTTCAGAAGGGACCGTGGTATCTCTTTCCCATCCCTGGATTATCCCAAGCTAAAGCATGGTTCATTTCGAGGAATCCTAAAGTAAAAATAGGATTTACTTACTTGAATTTCATCTTGTTTGAGAATTCGACGTTTCGAGTAAGACGTAGGAGTTTGAAATATAGCCTATTTTCTTATAAAACCTCCGCTAGATAAGCGAGTGTTAAGACTCAAACAAAGGCAAACACGAAGAGCTCGAGATCCTTAGGATCGAGACTCAAGACAGTTGTCCCTTTTGTAAATAAATTTTGTAAATAAGTTTTAAAAATCGAACATCGAACGGCATAGGATTTGCTCACTTGGAGCAGTAGCCCTTGTAAGTCTCTAGAGTTCGACCACATCTGGTCTCTGGGAGGTCGCCACTCTTGGCACCACACCCATGTCATGCATATGCATTCCACGCATGGCACTTGCATAAACATGATCCCATTTAGGACCAGATTCCATAGTATATCCCTTTGGCTTGATATCTCCTCCTACTAGAGTTTGTAAATCGAGATTTTGCTAAAGATTGGGGCGATCCCATATTTTTCCTGGATAGATGTAGGGAGACATTAAAAGGGGTGTTTGTCATCTTTGCCCTTATCCAAATCGATTTGGACAAGGCCAAAGAGGGGCATTTGTAAACACCCCGAAATCCCACGAATTCCTCAAAACAACCTGGTTTCGTAAAAGCAGCCCCAAAGGGCCATTTTGAGTCTGGAAACCCAAGAGCCTTCCAGACAAACCTATACATATGTTTTGAACTCTGTATTTCAAAAATATATACAATATGGCTTTTTAAACCCTTTTTAAAACATATTTTGAAACCCCGAAGCAGCTTGGCCTGATCAAGACAGGACCAGGAAAGCCAAAGAGAGCCCGGAACCGGAGCACATGTCGAGCCCGGCACAACAACTCTCGTATCAAATCCACCCCCAGGATCTCGAACGTCCAAGACCCTGTTATCATCAAAACATCCTTTGAAATCATCTCCAAAAGGCGAAAGTAGAGACGAACGATCATGTTGGCGAAGACTCAACACAGACGGAGTACTGATGCTGTCCGCACAAACCGTTCGTTTCAAACACAGCTCGAAGGAGTCAGAATTCATTTTGGATTGGATCTGGACCATATATATCCAGATCCCAATCCAAACCCATGTATGGACTTAGATTTGGATTTGGATTCAAAAATCCAATCCAATATCCATATCCATGGCCCACATCACCTTCTCATAAATGGAGGTGGGGCCCACTTGAATTTCACATGGGATTATGGGCATGAGAGAGAGTGGGGGAGGATAAGATCAAGTGTGTGTTGTAATTAAGCTTGACTTGTGTGTCAAGTTTGGGGTTAATCATGTGGGTTAGCCTAATTAAGTGGGTTTAAGCTTGTAATTAGCCAAAACCTAACCTAGGGCTGTACCAACATGATATGGTTAAGGTCCATGGGTCATGCAAAGGGAGCTCCTTCACCTAAACCTAACCAAAAACACCTAATCCTAGCCTTCCACCCTAATCCGGTCCTAATCTGAGCCTAATCACCTAACCCACTTCCCTAATCCCGGCCTAATCCCAACCTAATCACCTAACCCACTTCCCTAATCCTTCCCTAAACCTAGGTTAATTTCCCTAAACCTAACCTAATCCTAGCCTAATCACTTAACCTACCTCACTAAACCTCACCCTAAAACCAACCCACCTAGCTAAACCCTAAACCTCTAAACCACCCCTAGCACACAACCTACCCAAACCCCTTGTATTTAAAATATCTGGCCCTACCCTAATACCACCCCACCTTACTACCTTACCACCCTCCCTAGACCACCTAACCACTACCCTAATACCAGCCCCAACCGCCTCTTGCAGCCCTATATAAACCCCCCCCCTAGGGGGCGGGTTTTCCTATCTTGGTTCCTCCATTTTCCAGCCCAGCCGACTCCAACCTTGCTCCACTTGCCCCACAGCCAGCCACCACCTGCGCCACTACCTCCTAGCCGACCACCACCACCACCACCACCACTCCAGCCAAGGTCCACATCGCCACCATTTCGTCTGGCCGAACCCCATCCTGCGCATCCAAACCACCCGGTTGCTCCCCTTCCATCCGCCATCGCCTCTTCACTCGGTTAGTACTCCACACTCCACCTTACCCCTTCTCCACTCCCTCTCCACTCTCAGCCACCCACCATACCACCACCTTACCCTAATGCCAGCCACTTGCCGCCACCACTCCCACTCGGTCAGGCCATAACCACCTTAACTACCCGCCACTACCTAGACACCCTAGCTACACCCGGCCACCACATCCAACTCCCTAAGACCTGCCCATATTACCTCCCCACATCCACCACTACCTTACCCCATCTCCTCCACCCCAGCAGCCCCTTGCCGTTCAACTCCGCGGAGCTCCCTCTTGCAGCCCAAGGTGAAGGCCAAGCCCGTTCTCAAGCAAGGCATCTCCGGACCAGCTATTAGTAAGTGCCTAACTCGGTCCTTAGTTGTATACTTGCTTAAAATTCAATTCGATACGGGGTTGTAATAACGGAGCATAGTCTCCCCCCGCTTGTAATAACGTGGCTTGGCACATCCACACACGTGCACTCTCTTAGTTGTGCACGATTTTGAACACACACGGGCCTAATCAGACCCTAATACATAAATATATATATGTATTTTAATTTTCGTAGGGTTTTGCTTAAGTTGGGTGTGTTGTCTTTCAATTCAAGCACTCACACACATTGAGCTTTCGCTCTTATTTGAAAGACCCAAGTAAGGGTCGAGCTATACTATTTGGGTTTTCATTTCATGTCGTATGTGTAAGTCTTTCAATTCAAGCACTCACACACATTGAGCCTTCGCTCTTATTTGAAAGACCCAAGTAAGGGCCGAGCTATACTATTTGGGTTTTCATTTCATGTCATGTGTGTAAGTCTTTCAATTCAAGCACTCACACACATTGAGCCTTCGCTCTTATTTGAAAGACCCAAGTAAGGGCCGTGTTATACTATTTGGGTTTAATTTCATGTTGTGTGCGTAGTACTTCAATTCAAGCACTCACACACATTGAGCTTTCGCTCTTATTCCCAAGACCTTAATCAAGGCCATACTGCAAGATATATTTGGGTTTTATTTTATGTCGTGTGTGTAAGTCTTTCAATTCAAGCATGCACCCACATTGAGCCTTCGCTCTTAGTTGCAAGACCCAAGTAAGGGCACGTATATACCCTATATACATATCTCCCTTCGGCATTTACATTACAAGTCATTTCCCTTCGGTTATTTCCCTTCGGTTATTTCCCTTCGGCATTGTCTTTACATTCGGGTTTTCCCTTTGGAGTAGCGTGAGTTTGCATTGCATCTATGCCATACCACAAGGTAGGACGCATATTGCATCGAAGCAAGCCCCGTACTCCCGCTCAAATTCGTCCATGTAGTGGAGTGTTCATAACACACAAACTAGGTGGCCCATAAAGGGATAAAAAGAAAGACTTAGGCACGTGCAAATCCACGTGATCTAAAATCTGTAATCGTATCTAAAAGACCCGAATTAGACACCTCGAACCGCTTCGTAGGCTTTCTACACCCTAAAACTCGATTTTTCAAAGCATACAGACTGACCCTTGTGCATCGGTGCAAGAAGGTCTGCAACGACAAGAGCTCACTTGCTCACAGTCGCCACGTTAGAAGTCAGTTTAAAATATATCTTCGCTAGCTTAGGTAAGCTAGCTGGCATGCCCTGTTTATAGAAATAGGCCTTAGACACATGAGAGGATCCGCTCCAGGCCCTGAGAAGCCAAGAGGCGGGGATTTTCGCGCGTCTACAGAGATTGGCACGCCCGGTGGGACGTGAGCCTTTCAAAAATAGAGTTTTTAGTTAAGAGCTTGCGAAAATTTTTGTTAAAAAGGAGTCGTTTTTAACTTGTTTTCTTTGCTTGTACTTAGGAAATTTTCAAAAAGCTTGAAAAGCATGTCAAAATCTAATCCAAGTGAAGTGTCGAGCCAAGGCTCATGCGCATCAAGGTCTTGGGAATAAGAGCGAAAGCTCAATGTGTGTGAGTGCTAGAATTGAAGTACTACACACACGACATAAAATTAAACCCAAGGATAGTATCACACGACCCTTACTTGGGTCTTGCAAATAAGAGCGGAAGCTCTATGTGTGTGAGTGCGAGAATTTAAAGACAACACACCCAACTCAAACAAAACCCTATGCAACTTAAGGTATATACATAACTTATATCTAAAGGGGCTAATTAGGCCCGTGTGTGTTCAAAATCGTGCACAACTAAGAGCGAGGTAGGCTCAAGTGCACGTGTGTGTGGGTGTGCCAAGCCACGTTATTACAAGCGGGGGGGGACAATGCTCCGTTATTACAACCCCGTATCAAATTTAATTTAAGCAAGTCTACAACTAAGGACCGAGTTAGGTACTTACTTATAGCTGGTCCGGAGGTGACTTGCTTGAGCGTAGGCTTGGCTTCACCTTGGGCTGCAAGAGGGAGCTCCTCGGAATGGAACGGCAAGGGGAGATGCTGGCCGGGTGACTTGGGTGCGCGGGAAGGGTGCCTTGAAACTGGCCGGCTGCTAGGAGTGTGCTGCCTTGGTGCTTTGGGCTAAGGTGACTAAGGAGGGTCACTAAGGGATAGGTTGGCACTATGGAAGGTGGCGCTAAAGGGGAGCCTAAAGGGAATGCCTAAGGGAAATGGGGTGGCTGACCGAATAGGTTTGGTGCAGTCGGTTGGGGTGGTCGACTAGGGATAATTAAGTGGTGGTCGGGTGCTAGGGTAGTTAGGGGGATATCAAGGATGGGAAGGGAGCTAGCTAGGGTTCTGTGGAAGGTGGAGCTAAGGGCTGGTGGAAAGTGGTATGGGCAGGTCTTAGGGAGCCAAGTGGGGTGGCCGGGTGTCACTAGGGGAGAAGGTAAAGGGTTGGATGGTGTAAATGGTTGAGGTTTGGCCGAATGGGTAAGGGTGGCGGGTGGCTGTGATGGGGTGATGTAGTGGTGGTATGGGTGGTTGAGAGTGGAGGGGGAGTGAAGAGGAGATAGAGTTAGGTTGAGGTACTAACCGAATGGTGAAGGAGTTGGCGGATGGAAGAAGGGCAGCCGGGTGATGAAGGAAGATGGAGTTCGGTCGGGAGGTGGTGGCAACGTGGAGTGGAGCAGGCTGGGAGGCAGTGGTGGTGCGAGGTGGAGCTTGGCCGGATGGAAGTGGTGCAGGTGGAGCATGGTGGAAGATTCAGCTGGAAGGTGATTGGCCAAGGTCGGCTGGCCCAAGGTGGAAAGCTTGAAAACCCGCCCACTAGGAGGGGGTTTATATAGGTTTGGAAATGGCGGTTGGGGCTAGTATTTGGAGGGTGGTAAGGTGGTTTAGGTGGTGGTGGTGTGGTGATAAGGTGGGCTGGTTTTGAGGAGGGCCCAGATATTTTACTTAAAGGGGTTTTAGGGATATGGTGTGCTAGGTTTAGGTGGGGTGGTTTAGGGGTTTAGGGCTTAGCTAGGTGGGTTGGTTTTGGGGTGAGGTTTAGTGAGGTGGATTAGGTGATTAGGCTAGGATTAGGTTAGGTTTAAGGAAATTAGGCTAGGTTTAGGGAAGGATTAGGGAAGTGGCTTAGGTGATTAGGTTAGGATTAGGCCGGGATTAGGGAAGTGGGTTAGGTGATTAGGCTAGGTTTAGGCTGGGATTAGGGTAGAAGGCTAGGATTAGGGGTTTTGGCTTAGGATTGGGTTAGGGGGCTCCCTTTGCATAACCCATAGACCTTGTTGCATCATGTTGGTGCAGCCCTAGGTTAGGTTTTGGCTAATACAGGCTTAAACCCATACTAATTAGGCTAACTCACATGATTAACCCCAAACTTGACACACAAGTCAAGCTTAATTACAATTACCCTCAAATCTTATCCTCCCCCACTCTCTCTCATGCCCATAATCCCACGTGAATTTCAAGTGGGCCCCACCTCCATTTATGAGAAGGTGATGTGGGCCATGGATGTGGATATTGGATTGGATCTTTGGATCTAAATCCAAATCCAAATCCACACATAGGTTTGGATTAGGATCTGGATATATATGGTCCAGATCCAATCCAAACTGAATTCTGACTCCTTCAGGCTGTGTTCGAAACGAACGGTTTGTGTGGGGTCTCACAACATCAGTACTCCGTCTGCGTTGGGTCTTCGCCAACAAAAATCTTTCTTTTCAAAGTCATATGTAGGGTTAAATTTTTTTAAAACTTGATTCTTTTGAAGAAGCAATTTCGGGAAATCCTCCCTTTCTAAGACTTTTCTTGGGAGATATGGAGATGATTTCTATACCTGCCCCTTGATTGAAATATGTTTCCTATGTGTAAACACCTCAAAATCAAACGATTTTCAAAAACAAACACCTAGTTTAAAACATCCATTTCAAAACCAAATTTTGAGTTTTCAGAAACCCAAGAGTTGCAAAAACTTTAAACTTCTATCTTAAAACCCGTTCAAAATACAAATTTCTCAAACATGGGCCGAGTCCCAATTTTGTAAAAGCCCAAATCCAACAGGTGGAGCCTGAATCAAAAGCAGCCTCAAATACAAGTTTAAAAGCCCAGAAAGCATCCTTGCTTGACAAAAGCAGGACCAAAAGGCAAAAGGAAAGCCCAGGCCAGAAGCAGACTGCAAGCTCGAAGCATCAAATGCCAAGTCAAGAACATCCACCAAAATAGCAGAAATCTAAGCCTCAAACGACCAAAATGAACTGAAACAGAGTCCAGAAAGGTGAGAAGGAGTTCGGACGACAAAGCTGGGGAAAACCCAACACAAGACAGAGCATTGATGATGCTAGGGCCCATAGAAACTGTCAGTCTCAAAACACCAAGAAGGACTAAAGAAACAAAAATTTGGATTGAATCTGTACCTAAATATCCAGATCCAGACCCAAATAGTGTTTGGATCGGATTTGGATCTCAAAATCCAAATCCAAGATCCATACCCAAGACCCACCTCATTTGCCTATAAATAGAGGTGAGGGGGTGCCCACAAGTTCACATGAAATTCAAGAGGGCTTGGAGAGAGATTGAATAAAGTAGGTGAGAGAAAATTGGTGTGCTAGATATTTTCAAGAGGGCTAGCCTTGTGGGCTTGATCAAGGGCATGGGTTCAAGCCTTGTAGGAACCTAGGTTCAAACCAAAGGACTGCACAAGGGCATGGAAGCATGGGTGAAGCATGGTGGACCGGCTCTAAGAGGTAGGTCTCTCAACCTCACCCCAACCTAGCCTAAACCACCTAACCCACCCCACTAAACCTAACCCTAAACTAGCCTAAACCTAGCCCTTTTCACCAAAACTGACCTAAACTTCCCCCTAACTCACCTAAATCTAAGCCCAACCGAGTGTAGCCTAGCACCTACCACCCTAACACCTCCCGGTGTGCCTAGCGACCTACCTAGCACTCGGCTCCCATCACCCCACTGCCACCTGCACCCCCCTCACCTTCCCAACCATGACTTAGCGCCTGCACCGACTCCCCACCAGCCAACCTACCCTGCACCGACTCCCCACCAGCTGCCTGCCCCATCACACTGCACCACTCCCATGCCTTAGCACCCACACCCGCCTAGCTCCAACTGCCTGTCCCATTTCCCAGCACCCGCACCCCACTACACCAGCCCCGGCGCGCCTAGCACCCCACTCCACTACCACCCGTGACCCAGCACTTGTCGTAACCCAACATCTGTCGCCCACGCGTCACTTGCCGCGCACCACTGTCGGAACCCCCGGCAATACCTGTCGCACTACGTTCCAACGCCTAACTCTAGCACCCCTTACCGTCTGTCTCACTGCCTTACCACCCTAACACCATCACTCCCTAGCCCCCCAGCACCCGGCTGCCTGTGACCTACCTCAGCCGAGACCTCCCAGCTGCAGCTCGTTCCTGTAAACACCCCGAAATCCCACGAATTTCTCGAAATCCATCTGGTTTTATACAAACAGCCCCAAAGGGCCATTTTGAGTTTGGAAACCCAGGAGCCTTCCAAACAACCCTGTATATATGTTTTAAACTATATCTTTCAAAAACATACGATATGGCTTTTGAAAACCCTTTTAAAACATGTTTTGAAACCCCGAAGTGGCTTGGCCCGATCAAGACAGGACCAGGAGAGCCAAAAAGAGCCCAGAACCAGAGCACCTGTCGAGCCCGGCGCAGCAACTCTTGTATCTGATTCACACCCCAGGATCTCGAACGTCCAAGACCCTGTTCTTACCAAAATATCATTTGAAGTCATCTCCGGAAGGCAGAAACGGAGGCGGACGACCATGTTGGCGAAGACCCAACGCAGACGGAGTACTGATGCTGTCAGGCCCCGCACGAATCGTCCGTTTCGAACCCAGCTCGAAGGAGTCAGAGTTCAGTTTGGATTGGATCTGGACCATATATATCCAGATCCCAATCCAAACCCATATGTGGACTTGGATTTGGATTTGGATCCAGAGATCCAATCCAATGTCCATATCCATGGCCCACATCACCTTCTCATAAATGGAGGTGGGGCCCACTTGAGTTTCACGTGGGATATTGGGCATGAGAGAGAGTGTGGGTGAAAAATATCAAGAGTGTTGTATTAAGCTTGACTTGTGTGTCAAGTTTGGGTTTAATCTTGTGGGTTAGCCTAATTGAGTGGGTTTAAGCTTGTAATTAGCTAAAACCTAACCTAGGGTTGCACCAACATGGGGTGATCAAGGTCTATGGGCCATGATAAGGGAGCTCCTTCACCTAAACCTAGCCTAAACCCCTAATCCACCCCTAATCTGAACCTAATCACCTAACCCACTTCCCTAATCCCATCCTAATCCCAACCTAATCACCTAACCCACTTCCCTAATCCTTCCCTAAACCTAGATTAATTTCCCTAATCCTAGCCTAAACCTAGCCTAATCACCTAACCTAGCTCACTAAACCTCACCCTAAAACCCAACCACCTAACCTAGCCCTAAACCCCTAAACCACCCTTAGCCCACGATTTACCCAAACCCCTAGTTTTAAAATATCTGGCCCAACCCCTTCCAGCCCACCTTATCTACATACCACCCTACCTAAACCACCTAACCACTACCCACAGCCCAGCCCTAACCGACCTACCCAT
Organism: Brasenia schreberi; assembly: GCA_036023115.1. NCBI lineage: Eukaryota > Viridiplantae > Streptophyta > Magnoliopsida > Nymphaeales > Cabombaceae > Brasenia > Brasenia schreberi. Next base: position 9,734,756 of record JAYKKT010000066.1, read on the forward strand.
CCCCTATTTAAACCCCCCTCCTTGTGGGCGGGTTTTCCAGGTGGGAACCACTATCTCCATCCAGCCGGGCCCTCTCCTTCTCCCTTCTCTCACCCAGCCGGGACCACTCCCCACCTCTGCCTGCTCCACCAGCCGCCACCTGCTCCGCCACCTTCCCTCTTCCATCCACTACCACCACCCCTCAGCCAGACGCCATCACCTCCAACCAAACGAACCAGCCGACAGCCACCTGCCCGCTACCTTCCCACTTCATCTGCCACCTCTCCCCATTCGGTAAGTACCCCAAACTCCCTCAAAGCCCCTCTCTACCACCTCTCCATTCTTAGCCACCCATCCTACCTTCATCTCAGCCCTTTTGCCGCCACCACCTAAACCTAGCCGAACCTAGTATAACCCAAGTTGCTGGCCACTATCTAGCCATCATCTCCCATTCGGCCAACTCCCCTAGGTGTCCTACTCGGCCCTCCCACCAGCTCACCTTTTAGGTCCAGTTTCCCTAAACTCCCAACTCCCCTAGTGACCCTAAGAACCCACTCATTCAGCCATTTAAACCCCTTATCTTGAGGCGCCATCTACCTGCCACCGGTCCCCTTCGAGGCGCCTATCCCGCTCCCCACTTGCAGCCGGCCAGCACCCTTGATCACCTACCTTCGCGGAGCTCCCGTTTGCAGCCCAAGGCCAAGCCCACGCTCAAGCAAGACCTCTACGGACCAGCTACTCGTAAGTGTCTAAACTCGGTCTTTAGTCGTACACTTGCTTGAGATTCAATTTGATACGGGGTTGTAATAACGGAGCATAGTCTCCCCCCGCTTGTAATAACGTGGCTTGGCACAACCACACACGTGCACTCTCTTAGTCGTGCACAATTTTGAACACACACGGGCCTAATCAGCCCCTAATATATAAGTGTATATATACTTTCATTTTCGAAGGGTTTTGTTTAAGTTGGGTGCGTTGTCTTTCAATTCAAGCACTCTCACACACATTGAGCTTTCGCTCTTATTTGAAAGACCCAAGTAAGGGCCGACCTATACTATTTGGGTTTCATTTCTTGTCGTGTGAGTCAGTCTTTCAATTCAAGCACTCTCACACACATTGAGCTTTCGCTCTTATTTGAAAGACCCAAGTAAGGGCCGACCTATACTATTTGGGTTTCATTTCTTGTCGTGTGAGTAAGTCTTTTAATTCAAGCACTCTCACACACATTGAGCTTTCGCTCTTATTTGAAAGACCCAAGTAAGGGCCGACCTATACTATTTGGGTTTCATTTCATGTCGTGTGAGTAAGTCTTTCAATTCAAGCACTCTCACACACATTGAGCCTTCGCTCTTATTCCCAAGACCTTAGTCAAGGCCATACTGCAATTTATATTTGGGTTTAATTTCATGTCTGTAGACGCGCGAAAATCCCCGCCTCTTCGCCCCTTTCGTGGCTTGGAGTGGCTCTTTATCGTGCGTCTAAGGGTGGTTTAGGGGTTTAGGGCTAGGTTAGGTGGTTGGGTTTTAGGGTGAGGTTTAGTGAGCTAGGTTAGGTGGTTTAGGCTAGGTTTAGGCTAGGATTAGGGAAATTAATCTAGGTTTAGGGAAGGATTAGGGGAGTGGGTTAGGTGATTAGGTCGGGATTAGGCCGGGATTAGGGAAGTGGGTTAGGTGATTAGGTTCAGATTAGGGGTGGATTAGGGGTTTAGGCTAGGTTTAGGCATTTTTGGCTAGGTTTAGGTGAAGGAGCTCCCTTAGCATGGCCCATAGACCTTGATCACCCCATGTTGGTGCAGCCCTAGGTTAGGTTTTAGCTAATTACAAGCTTAAACCCACTCAATTAGGCTAACCCACATGATTAACCCAAACTTGACACACAAGTCAAGCTTAATACAACACTCTTGATATTTTTCACCCCCACTCTCTCTCATGCCCAATATCCCACGTGAATTCCAAGTGGGCCCCACCTCCATTTATGAGAAGGTGATGTGGGCCATGGATATGGATATTGGATTGGATCTCTGGATCCAAATCCAAATCCAAGTCCACATATGGGTTTGGTTTGGAATCTGGATATATATGGTCCAGATCCAATCCAAACTGAACTCTGACTCCTTCGAGCTGGGTTCGAGACGGATGATTTGTGCGGGGCCTGACAGCATCAGTACTCCGTCTGCGTTGGTATTCGCCAACATAGTCGTCCGCCTCCGTTTCTGCCTTCCGGAGATGACTTCAAATGCTTTTTTGATAAGAACAGGGTCTTGGACGTTCGAGATCCTGGGATGTGAATCAGATGCAAGAGTTGCTGTGCCGGGCTTGACAGGTGCTCCGGTTCCGGGCTCTTCTTGGCTCTCCTGGTCCTGTCTCGATCGGGCCAAGCCACTTTGGGGCTTCAAAACATGTTTTAAAAGGGTTTTCAAAAGCTATATTATATGTTTTTGAAAGATAAAGTTTAAAACATATATACAGGGTTTGTTTGGAAGGCTCCTGGGTTTCCAAACTCAAAAATGGCCCTTTGGGGCTGCTTGTATAAAACCAGATTTGTTTAAGAAATTCGTGGGATTTCGGGGTGTTTACAGATGCCCCTCTTTGGCCTTGTCCAAATAGATTTGGATAAGGGCAAAGATGACAAACACCCCTTTTAATGTCTCCCTAGATCTAGCCACGAAGAATATGGGATCGTCCCATTTTAACAAAATCTCAATTTTACAAACTCTGGTAGGAGGAGATATCACGCCAAAGGGTTCACTTATGGAATCTGGTCCTAAATGGGATCATGTTCATGCAAGTACCATGCGTGGAATGCAGATGACATGGGTGTGGTGCCAAGAGTGGCGACCTCCCAGAGACCAGGTGTGGTCGAACTCTAGAGACTTACAAGGCCTACTGCTCCAAGTGAGCAAAAACCCTATGCTGTTCGATGTTCGGTTTTTAAAACTTATTTACAAAAGCTATTTACAAAAGGGGCAACTGTCTTGAGTCTCGATCCTAAGGATCTCGAGCTCTTCGTGCTTGCCCTTGTTTGAGTCTTAACACTCGCTTATCTAGCGGAGGTTTTATAAGAAAACAAGCTTCATTTCAAATTCCTACGTCTTACTCGAAACGTCGAATTCTCAAACAAGATGAAATTCAAGTAAGTAAATCCTATTTTTACTTTAGGATTCCTCGAAATGAACCATGCTTTAGCTTGGGATAAGCCAGGGATGGGAAAGAGATACCACGGTCCCTTCTGAAGCGTCCCGTGGTTTGAGGCATAGAAGGCGGAAAACTGCTCTTTTTGAGCTTTTTGGCCTCTTTTCCTTTTTTCCATAGAGGGTCTCCCTTTGGGAGTATTTTTTCTTTAATCCCTCTTTTTCATAAGAGAATCGATTTTTCTTTTTCAAGTCTGGTTTCTTTCTTTTGGAAAGAGACTTTAAATGGGAAATTCCCTTTTGATTTGGGCCTTCGTTTTCCTTTTGGAAGGAGAAGAGAAGAGGGGAGGACTTATCCCAAGCCTACACTCGATCCATTCCAGATCAGCCTATTTAGAAATAGCACGTACTACTTGCAAGTATCTTGCTATGTTGAACTAGGCCTTTCTTTGTAAAACGAAGGATTTTGAAATGCAACCATGATTTTGAAAACTCCACTCTTTCACAAGTGCGAATTCTCTCACTTAGGGTCACACGAGTTTGCCTTTGCACCTTATTCACATGTCTCAGGGCAGCTATCCCTCTAAAATTTCCGAAAACTGGAATTTAATCCAGATCCTACACATGATACTTCTTTAAGTATTGAATATTGATAGGATCTGCTAAATTCCTTCCTTCTACATCGATCAACCAATACGAATTGTTCGTAGTGGTTGCTCGCACAACATAGGGTCCATCCCAGTTGGGGCGCCACTTGCCTAGGGGGTGTGGGCCACGATGGTGGATGGTTTTCAAGACCAGATCTCCCACTTCAAAGTGGCGAGGTCTTATGTGTTTGCTATAATGTCGGGCTATCCTTTGCCGGTATGCACGAGCATGATCCATGGCAAGGAGTCGCCTTTCATCTAGCAAATCTAGTTCGGCCATCCTAGCATGCTGAAGCGTCTCTAGGGGGAGGTCGAGTGCAATGGATGTATGGAATGAATGCAGTTGGGTATGAATGGGAAGAATGGCGTTTGTGCCATAGACCAATTCGAATGGCGTGGCATTCGTGGGAGTCCGGATGGAAGTCCTATAAGCCCATAAGGCTTCATCCAGCTTCTCATGCCACCTCCTACCCTTCTCTAAGGTCTTCTCAATGATACCAATGAGAGTCTTGTTTGTGGCTTCGGCTTGGCCGTTGCCTTGAGGGTAGTAGGGCGAGGAGAAGTGGTGAGTTATGCCATACGTGTTGCACAACTTAACCATCCGCTCGTTCTTGAATGGGGTACCATTATCAGACACCAGGTCTCGTGGAACCCCAAATCGAGCCAAGATATTCCTCCGGATGAAAGCCACCACATGTTGCCCCATTACATTCGTTAGGGAAATGGCTTCCACCCACTTGGAGAAATACTCCGTGGCTGCTAAGATAAAACGATGCCCATTCGAGGCCTTTGGGAATATGGGGCCTACAATGTCAAACGCCCACATGGTAAATGGCCAGGGGCTGACCACGGAATGCAATGCAGATGAAGGGATATGAATGGCGTGCCCATGCACTTGACATGGATGACACTTTCTAACATGATCGTGACAATCCTTTTTCAGGGTGGACCAAAAATAACCCCCTCTAAGTATTTTCATCGCCATCATGTTGGCATTAACATGACCTCCACATTCTCCGTCGTGGAACTCGTGCATCACTATCCTAGCCTCCTCTAGGTCGATACACCTAAGCAGAATGCCGGTAAAACTCTTTTTGTATAAGACCCTACCCAGAATGGTGTATCGGGTCGAAATCTTACGAATGAATGCCCTATCTTTGGATGTGGCATCCTCGGTGAATCCCCCATTTTCTAAAAATTGTTTTATGTCATAGAACCAGGGTTTTTCAATAGACTCTGGGTTGTTTTGGCAAATATCCAAGTCGTGTGTGGATGGATGGGGCGCATGCCATATTTCCAAAGATCTGGTCCCTGAAATGGGATCGACCTTCAGGGCTGAACCCAAGGAAGAGAGGGCATCGGCGATGCCATTGTCCTCTCTTCCCACGTGTGTGAGCTTACACGACTGGAAGGATTGGACCAATCGAGTGGCCAACTCGTGATATGGAAGTAGTTTCTCATTACGTACTTGCCAAATTTTTAAAACCTGATTTATGACAAGGAGCGAATCTCCAAAGACCTCGATGCATGATGCCCCTAGAGTTTTCGAAATCCTTAAGCCTTGTATGAGTGCTTCATACTCAGCTACGTTGTTGGAACATTCGAAATCTAAGCGGACTGCTATGGGAATCTCGCCCTTTTCAGGGGAGATTAGGATGATCCCGGCACCAGCCCCTCGTTGGTTTCGTGCCCCGTCGAAGTGCATCTTCCACACTTGGTTTTCAAAAGAATTTGCCAAAATGTGGTTTTGAAAATGGTTTTGCAATATGCCTTCATCAGGCATTTCGACAAGAGTGGGATATGCGTCCTCCAAGGGGAAGTCAGCCACGTAATCTGCTAGGGCTTGCCCCTTAACGGAGATCTGGTGATGGTATTTCAGATCATACTCCATTAGAAGGAGTTGCCATGTGCCCAATCTACCCGTGAGAATGGGTTTTTCGAACAAGTGCTTGATTGGATCAAGCTTGGACACTATCCAGATCTCATGATCTAGGAAGTAGTGTCTGAATTTCTGGCAGGCCCAGACTAGGGCCAAGCACGTCTTCTCCATGGCTTGATAATTTCGTTCATAAGCCAAGAGAGTTTTCGAAATATAGTAGATGGCATACTCCTTATGGGTGTCATCCTCGTATTGAGCCAACAGGGCTCCTAAAGCGTTTACATGCACGGAGATGTATAATAAAAGCGGTTTTCCTTGCTTTGGAGGATTCAAAACGGGGGGATTAACCAAGTATGCCTTTAGTCTCTCGAAGGACTTTTGGCATTCGTCATCCCATAAGAATTTCGTACCCTTCCTCAACAGTTTGTTGAAGGGTTCGCATCTAGTTGCCAGATTTGATATGAATCGGCGCACAGATTGTAATCGACCTTGAAGGCTACGGACTTGGGTGAGATTGGAGGGTGGAGCCATGTCTTTGATGGCTCGACACTTAGAGGGGTCGACTTCTATTCCCCTTTGGCTCACCATAAAGCCTAGAAGCTTCCCTGATTCTACCCCGAACACACATTTTTGAGGGTTTAACTTTACTTTGTAAAGCCTAAGCCTTTCGAAAATCTTTTGTAAACATTCGATATGGGTGCATCGGGTTTTGGATTTTGCCAAGAGATCATCTACATACACTTCTACAAGCTCGTGAATTTGATCATGGAAGATCGTGTTCATGGCTCGTTGGTATGTTGCGCCGGCATTTTTCAAACCAAAGGGCATGACTGTATAGCAGTACGTGCCCCATGGGGTTGTGAAGGCGGTCTTACCCTGATCTCGTGGGCTTAGTTTGATTTGATTATAGCCTGAATAGCCATCCATAAATGAAAACATTTCATGATTTGCAATACTATCGACTATCAAATCTATGTTTGGTAAAGGATAATTATCCTTTGGAGTGGCTTTATTCAGGTTTCTGAAATCGATGCATATTCGAATTTTCCCATTGGTTTTTCGAACTACAACGATATTTGACAACCAATCAGAATACGCAATGGGTTTTATAAATCCGGCCTTTAGCAGATCTTCTAAACCCTCTTTGACTTGCGTGTGTACATTCGGGTGTATTTTCCTAAGCTTCTGCTTTATTGGTTTTACACCTACATCTAAGGGAAGACGATGCTCGACTATGCTGGGATCTATGCCCGGCATGTCTTCATACGTCCATGCAAACACATCTAAATAGGTTCGTAGAAATGCAATGAATGCTAACTTTTCAGTTTCATGTAAGCATGCGCCTATTTTGATGGTTTTGGGATTGGAATCATCCCCTAGGTTCACCTCTACGAAATCTCCTCCTACTGATTGGGAAGGTCTTTCAAAATCGAGAATTCTATGAAATTCTGGGAGCTCAGAAGTGGGATCTTCCTTAAGGGGATCCACTTCTGGGTTTCGATCATTCTCGTGGGCTATAGACCCGAGGGAACTTGATGCGTGTTTTTCAAAATAACCTGGTTTTGTACTTGGATTTTCAAGTGATTTCGAAATTTTTGGTTTGGCTATGCAGACAACGTTTCTTTCGAAATCCTTTTCTTTCGCCAAAGTCATACCAGGAGCAGCTATGTACAAAATCTTTTTGGTATTTTCCAAATTTTCGATTTTTTTGGGTTTTTGTAAAACAAGAACTTTGGGAACTATACAAAGCACACTTTTTTCGAGTTTTTGTTTTTCCATTGTTTTTGGTTTTTCTTGTTTTTCGATTTTTTTGATTTAAGTTTTCAAATGTTTTTGGTATTTTTAGAAAAAGGGATCTTCCGTCATACCTACAAAGGGAAAACACTATGGGTTAGACTCGGAATAGGAGATCTAAACCATAGGTTTCTTCTAAGACAGGCTCCGGGGCACCCTTGACCCAGGTGGTCACAAGGGGTGGCTCCGGCGGTATTCGGGGAGTATAGCCGATCCCATATCGGCTTGGGTTGGCCCTAGGAAGGATGGGCTCTAGGAGACCCTGGTTTTGCGCCCCTAGACTTTTGTAGGGCGTGTAGCCCATGTTCAATAACATGTTCCACGACCTTTTGTTTTTTGAAAAGATGGGATATAAGTCGTGGTCCTGGAACATGCTATCGTCCATATTAGGCTCGTATGGCCTTTTGTCCAGGGGTTTTGGAAATAGGGAACGTTTGGGTTTTCCTAGGAGGATTAGAGTCGGGAGGGGGCCTGCTTTGGGCGGCCCCTTCACACATACAACCTTCCTAGGGTTGTTCAACACGAGCCGAGGTGGCTCAACCATAATTTGCCCCAGGTTAGCCTCATGGGCCTGGGAGCTCGATAAACAAGGGGAGTTTATGATCCCCTGAAGCTGTGGGTGACTCTCACCTAGGATCACTACGACTTGGTCCCTAAAAGGGATCTTGACACACTTGTGGAAGGTGGATGGCACAGCGCACAAACTGTGTATCCAGGGTCTTCCCAGTAACAGGTTATAATGGGGGTGGATGTCCAAGACATGGAACACCCCCGTGTGTTCGATCCCTCCCGTTTCCATTGGGAGCTCGATGGATCCTAAAGGTCTAGACACATTCCCATCGTATCCAGTGATAACGATGGGGCTTGGGTTCACTGAAGTCAAGGTGACTCCGATTTTGTACGCCACGTGAAGTGGAAGGATGTTGAGCCCTCCTCCACCATCGACTAGGCACCTGTCCAGAGAGTGGTTGTTTAGAACCACCTCGATATGCAGGGCCTGGTTATGGGTTTCGTAGGGTCTATCTACATCATCTTCCGAAAAGGTGATGGGCGATTTTGCTCCTAACAAAGCCACTTGGGCAGACAAGGATTCCGGACTTATGTTCGAATCAACCTTGGCCCTTTCTAGAATTTTCTCTAAGACAAGTCTATGCCTAGGCGAGGTTTTGATAAGCTCTAGGATAGACATGTGAATAGGAATCTTTGAAAGGTGGTTTTCGAAATCATAAGGATTTAGGATGATTTTGTCCTTATCTGCTTTTGGCAGACCACTAGGGATACATGCTTTTGAGGGGCCAGGCACACTGACCACCTTTTGAGCACCTTGAAGGTGCGGGGGTTGGTAGATCCTCCCGGATCTAGTGACTTCCCCCACGACCAGCCTAGGGTTTGCGCTAGACTTGGCTCTAAGGATGAGCTGAGGAGAACCTTGGATTTTCAAAACTGGTTTTGCCGGGGTTTCCACTTTTGATGGTCCCCGAATGACGACTTGGGCGGGCCTCTTGTATAATACAAGGATGGGCGCACAAGCAGGTCGACCAGGTTCGGGCTTTTGCGCTAGTTCTTTGGAAATGGTGAGGGTACATACCTCCTTTCCTTTCCCACTACCACTGGCGTGTTTGGGAAAGGGTTCCTTGAAGATAGCTTGAGGTGGCTCAGGTTCCATAGTGACCTGGAGTCGGCCCTCCGCTATCAAGTTCTCAATTTTATTTAGAAGAGAGAAGCACCGTTTGGTATCATGGCCTTTGAGCCGATGATACTTGCAAAATCGGTTCAAATACCCCCCTTTGGACGTGACTCCTTCGGGGATTTCAGGGAGTTCGATAATGCCCTGGGCAAGTAGGAGGTCTAGGACCTCCGACACAGGTTGCCCTAGCGGAGTGTACTCCCGTTTTTCAATTGGTTTTGAAAAATTGCGTTCTCTCTTATTTTCTATTTTTTCAAAATTTTTAGAAGTGCCCGCCTTGCCTGGATCCACCCGGACATTGGCGATTTTATGGGGTTTTGCCCCTTTGTCCGTCGTGGGCAGCCCATATGCGATGGGTTTTTCCACACGTGTTTTGGGAACGGCACTTCCTTTCCATAAGTGGTCGTATGTCCCTTTTCGCAAGTTGGTTTCGAAAAGGGAGGCCTTTTTGATCAACTTATGGAAAGTTGAAATCTCATGGAGCGAGAGAAGGGTTTTTAACTCGCTTTTGAAATTATCCAGGATGAGCATTACTGCGCATCCTTCGGATATAGGCTCTCGCACTTGGCCTAAAAGAGACCTCCATCTTATAATGAAGGCATGTACGTCTTCGTTCATGCCTTGCTTTGTATCCCTTAAGGTATTCAGGGTTGGCGTGACTTCCACGTTGTGTGCAAATCTTTGCATGAAGCAGTTCGCTAACTCTTCAAAAGTAGCGAACTGGCTTAAGTCGTAGGAAGCCAGCCATTTGGCAGCTGTGCCTTTAAGGGATAGAGGGAACCAATACACCCATTTCATCGAGTCCTTTTTCTTCTTATGGGCTCGACGTGAGAAAAGCTGTAAGTGAGACCTAGGGTCTCCCATGCCATCATACCGATGGAAGTTCGGTATTTCATCGTCACTGTCTGTTTCGTAATCCATAGGAAGGAAATCAGACAGGGCGTAGCTTCTTTTCTCTTTATTTTGCCCTTTCAGCAGTTGCTGTAGGGCTTTACGGTCCTTTTGTGTGAAGGACTCGTGGTATTGGTTGCCTTCCATTACGGAGGCCTCTTTTTGCTTGCGAGGTTTTTCAATTTTCTTTTTAGGCCTTTGTTCACCGTTTGATGAACATGAATCGCCTACTTCAGCCTCTTGGCTGAGAGCATCGATTTTGGCCTCAAATTCCCTTCTCAAGTCCTCGATTTCATCTAGTTTTATTTTGTTTTTGAAAATCCTCCTAGAGTGAGAACTTGATGCGCATGAGCCTTGGCTCGACACTTCACTTGGATTGGATTTTGACATGCTTTTCAAGCTTTTTCAAAATTTCCTAAGTAAAAGCAAAGAAAACAAGTTAAAACGACACCTTTAAAATTTTTGCAAGACTTCTACAAGTAAACTCGACTTTTTGAAAAGGCTCACGTCCCACCGGGCGTGCCAATCTCTGTAGACGCGCGAAAATCCCCGCCTCTTCGCCCCTTTCGTGGCTTGGAGTGGCTCTTTATCGTGCGTCTAAGGGTGGTTTAGGGGTTTAGGGCTAGGTTAGGTGGTTGGGTTTTAGGGTGAGGTTTAGTGAGCTAGGTTAGGTGGTTTAGGCTAGGTTTAGGCTAGGATTAGGGAAATTAATCTAGGTTTAGGGAAGGATTAGGGGAGTGGGTTAGGTGATTAGGTCGGGATTAGGCCGGGATTAGGGAAGTGGGTTAGGTGATTAGGTTCAGATTAGGGGTGGATTAGGGGTTTAGGCTAGGTTTAGGCATTTTTGGCTAGGTTTAGGTGAAGGAGCTCCCTTAGCATGGCCCATAGACCTTGATCACCCCATGTTGGTGCAGCCCTAGGTTAGGTTTTAGCTAATTACAAGCTTAAACCCACTCAATTAGGCTAACCCACATGATTAACCCAAACTTGACACACAAGTCAAGCTTAATACAACACTCTTGATATTTTTCACCCCCACTCTCTCTCATGCCCAATATCCCACGTGAATTCCAAGTGGGCCCCACCTCCATTTATGAGAAGGTGATGTGGGCCATGGATATGGATATTGGATTGGATCTCTGGATCCAAATCCAAATCCAAGTCCACATATGGGTTTGGTTTGGAATCTGGATATATATGGTCCAGATCCAATCCAAACTGAACTCTGACTCCTTCGAGCTGGGTTCGAGACGGATGATTTGTGCGGGGCCTGACAGCATCAGTACTCCGTCTGCGTTGGGTCTTCGCCAACATAGTCGTCCGCCTCCGTTTCTGCCTTCCGGAGATGACTTCAAATGCTTTTTTGATAAGAACAGGGTCTTGGACGTTCGAGATCCTGGGATGTGAATCAGATGCAAGAGTTGCTGTGCCGGGCTTGACAGGTGCTCCGGTTCCGGGCTCTTCTTGGCTCTCCTGGTCCTGTCTCGATCGGGCCAAGCCACTTTGGGGTTTTAAAACATGTTTTAAAAGGGTTTTCAAAAGCTATATTATATGTTTTTGAAAGATAAAGTTTAAAACATATATACAGGGTTTGTTTGGAAGGCTCCTGGGTTTCCAAACTCAAAAATGGCCCTTTGGGGTTGCTTGTATAAAACCAGATTTGTTTAAGAAATTCGTGGGATTTCGGGGTGTTTACAATGTCGTGTGTGTAAGTCTTTCAATTCGAGCACGCACCCACATTGAGCCTTCGCTCTTATTTGTAAGACCCAAGTAAGGGCTCATATATACAAGCTATATACGTATTTTCCTTCGGTTATTTCCCTTCGGTTATTTCCCTTCGGTTATTTCCCTTCTGTTATTTCCCTTCAGTATTGTCTTTACATTTCGAGTTTTTCCCTTTGGAGTAGCATGAGTTTGCATTGCATCTACGCCATACCACGAGGTAGGACGCATATTGCATCGAAGCAAGCGCCGCTCGAATTCGCCCATGTAGTGGAGTGTTCATAACACAAACTAGGCGACCCAAAAAGGGATAAAAGAAAAGACTTAGGCACGTGCAAAACCACGTGATCTAAAACATGCAATCGCATCTTAAAGACCCGAAATAGACACCTCGAACCGCTTCGTGGACTTTCTCCCCAAAACTCGATTTTTGCAAAAGCGTACAGACTGACCCTTGCGCATCGGTGCAAGAAGGTCTGCGACGACAAGAGCTTACTTGCTCACAGTCGCCACGTTTAGAAGTTAGTGTTAAATATATCTTCGCTAGCTTGAGTAAGCTAGCTGGCACGCCCTATTTGTATACATAGCCCTTAGACACACGATAAGATCCACTCCAAGCCCCGAAAAGAGGCGAAGAGGCGGGGATTTTCGCGCGTCTACAGTTCCCCTTAGGGTCGATTAGAACCCACCACTTAGGCCGTGACTTTCCTTAGCCAGCCCGCACCTAAGACCCCCCACTTAGGTTGTGACTTGCCTTAGCCAACCCACACCTAAGACCCTACCAACACCAATTCTAAGCACCCAAGCTTAAGCCTACCCAACTCACGTCAAAAACCCCACCTAAGGAAACCCATCTCTTGGCTGCCAAGGTGGACAAAAGCCCAAGCATGATTGAGAGGAAAAGGCATCCACTTGTAAGTGTTTAAATTCGGTTTTTACCTTACTCCTTTTAAATTTAATTCAATTCGATACGGGGTTGTAATAATGGAGCGTATTCTTGTAGACACAGAAAAATCCTCGCCTCTGGTTCTTTAGGCCTGAAGCGAATCTTTTCATGCATCTAAGTCGTATTTTAGCAAAAGGGTGTGTCAGCTAGCTTCCTTAAGCTAGCGAAGAAACGTTTTGAAATCTGACTTCTATCAGGCGACTGTGAGCAAACAAGCTCTTTTCGTCGCAGACCTTCTTTCACCGATGAGCAAGGGTCAGTCTGTACGCTTAGAAAATTGAGTTTTTAAACATGATAACCTAGGAAAATGTCTGAGGTGTTCGACTGGGCTGATTTGTATGGTTTCAAGTTTTATTTTTCACATGGATTTGCACGTGCCTATGTCTTTCTTTTTATCTTTTCGGGCCAACTAGGTGTGTGTGTGTGTAACCACCCCGAAATCCCATGAATTTCTTAAAACAAACCTGGTTTTGTAAAAGCAGCCCCAAAGGGCTATTTTGAGTCTAGAAACCCAGGAGCCTTCCAGACAACCCTGTATATATGTTTTAAACTTCATATTTCAAAAATATATAATATACTTTTGAAAACCTTTTAAAACACATTTTTGAAACCCCGAAGCAGCTTGGCCCGATCAAGACAGGACCAGGAGAGCTAAGAAGATCCCGGAACCGGAGAACATGTCAAGCCCGGCACAGCAACTCTTGTATCTGATTCACACCCCCAGGATCTCGAACGTCCAAGACCCTATTCTTATCAAAATGTCATTTGAAGTCATCTCCGGAAGGCAGAAACGGAGGCGGACGACCATGTTGGCGAAGACCCAACGCAGACGGAGTACTGATGCTGTCAGACCCCGCACAAATCGTCCGTTTCGAACCCAGCTCGAAGGAGTCAGAGTTCAGTTATATATCCACATCCCAATCCAAACCCATGTGTGGACTTGGATTTGGATCTGGATCCAGAGATCCAATTCAATATCCATATCCATGGCCCACATCACCTTCTCACAAATGGAGGTGGGGCCCACGTGAAATTCACGTGGGATTATGGGCATGAGAGAGAGTGGGGATAGAAAATATCAAGAGTGTTGTAATTACGCTTGACTTGTGTGTCAAGTTTGGGGTTAATCATGTGGGTTAGCCTAATTGAGTGGGTTTAAGCTTGTAATTAGCCAAAACCTAACCTAGGGCTGCACCAACATGAGGTGGTTAAAGTCTATGGGCCATGCAAAGGGAGCTCCTTCACCTAAACCTAACCCAAAACACCTAATCCTAGCCTACCACCCTAATCCACCCCTAATCTGAGCCTAATCACCTAACCCACTTCCCTAATCCCAGCCTAATCCCAACCTAATCACCTAAACCACTTCCCTAATCCTTCCCTAAACCTAGGTTAATTTCCCTAAACCTAGCCTAAACCTAGCCTAATCACCTAACCTAGCTCACTAAACCTCACCCTAGAACCCAACCACCTAACCTAGCCCTAAACCCCTAAACCACCCCTAGCCCACAATCTACCCAAACCACTAGTTTTTAAAATATATGGCCCAACCCTTTCCAGCCCACCTTATCTTCATACCACCCTACCTAAACCACCTAACCACTACCAAAACCCAGCCCTAACCGACCTACCCATCCCTATATAAACCCCCCCCCCTTGGGGGCGGGTTTCCCTATCTAGCGGCTCCACCCATCCCAGCCGAGTCCCCTCCTTCCCCAAGTCCAGCCGAGTCCCACCATCTCCCACCTGCTCCACCTGCACCGCCACTTGCTCTCCATCCCACCACCATCTCCCAGCCGGACGCCACCACTTGCACTACTTCCCAACCACCCGGCTTCTCTCTTCCATCCACCGCCTCTCCCCATTCGGTAAGTACCCCCCCACTCTACCTAGCTCCTTCTCTACTCCCTCTCCACTCCTAGCCACCCACCATACCACCATCTTATCTACACATCATCCCTTTGCTGCCACCATTCTCACTCAGCCGAACCTATCACAACCTAAAACCACCGGCCACTACCTAACCATCCTATCTACATCCGGCTACCCTATAAGACTCCCATTCGGCCTTCCCTTCAACTCCTTTTAGGTCCATATTCCCCAACACTCTATACTCTCCTAGTGACCCTACACACTCACTTGGCCCAGCCCCTTTAATCCCCCACATCAAGGCGACACCCACTTGCAGCCGGCCACCTTCGAAGCGCCTATCCCGCGCTCCACTTGCAGTCGGCCAACACCCTTTGTCATTCCCCCTCACGGAGCTCCCGTTTGCAGCCCAAGGCGAAGGCTAAGCCCACGCTCAAGCAAGGCCTCTACGGACCAGCTACTCGTAAGTGCCTAAACTCGGTCTTTAGTTGTATACTTGCTTGAGATTCAATTTGATACGGGGTTGTAATAACGGAGCATAGTCTCCCCCCGCTTGTAATAACGTGGCTTGGCACACCCACACACGTGCACTCTCTTAGTTGTGCACGATTTTGAACACACACGGGCCTAATCAGCCCCTAATACACAAGTAGATATATATACTTTCATTTTCGAAGGGTTTTTGCTTAAGTTGGGTGCGTTGTCTTTCCATTCAAGCACTCACACACATTGAGCTTTCGCTCTTATTTGAAAGACCCAAGTAAGGGCCGACCTATACTATTTGGGTTTCATTTCATGTCGTGTGAGTAAGTCTTTCAATTCAAGCACTCTCACACAAATTGAGCTTTCGCTCTTATTTGAAAGACCCAAGTAAGGGCCGACCTGTACTATTTGGGTTTCATTTCATGTCGTGTGTGTAAGTCTTTTAAATTCAAGCACTCTCACACACATTGAGCCTTCGCTCTTATTCCCAAGACCTTAGTAAAGGCCTTATTGCAGTTATATTTGGGCTTCATTTATGTTGTGTGGGTAGTACTTCAATTCAAGCACTCTCACACACATTGAGCCTTCGCTCTTACTCCCAAGACCTTAGTCAAGGCCATACTGCAATTTATATTTGGGTTTAATTTCATGTCGTGTGTGTAAGTCTTTCAATTCAAGCACGCACCCACATTGAGCCTTCGCTCTTATTTGCAAGACCCGAGTAAGGGCTCATATACATATTCTATATACATATCTCCCTTCGGCATTTATATTTCAAGTCATTTCCCTTCGGTTATTTCCCTTCAAGTCATTTCCCTTCGGTTATTTCCCTTCAGTATTGTCTTTACATTTCGGGTTTTCCCTTTGGAGTAGCGTGAGTTTGCATTGCATCTACGCCATACCACGAGGTAGGATGCATATTGCATCAAAGCAAGCCCCGCTCGAATTTGCCCATGTAGTGGAGTGTTCATAACACACAAACTAGGTGGCCCGAAGAGGGATAAAAGAAAAGACTTAGGCACGTGCAAATCCACGTGATCTAAAACATGCAATCGCATTTTAAAGACCCGAAATAGACACCTCGAACCGCTTCGTAGACTTTCTCTCCAAAACTCGATTTTTGCAAAGCGTACAGACTGACCCTTGCGCATCGGTGCAAGAAGGTCTGCGACGACAAGAGCTTACTTGCTCACAGTCGCCACGTTTAGAAGTCAGTGTTAAAAATATCTTCGCTAGCTTAAGTAAGCTAGCTGGCACGCCCTGTTTGCATACATAGGCCTTAGACACACGAGAGGATCCGCTCCGAGCCCTGAAAAAGGCGAGAGGCGCGGATTTTCGCGCGTCTACAGAGATTGGCACGCCCGGTGGGACGTGAGCCTTTCAAAAATCGAGTTTTTAAGTAGAAGTCTTGCGAAAATTTTAAAAAGGTGTCATTTTAACTTGTTTTCTTTGCTTGTACTTAGGACATTTTGAAAAAGCTTGAAAAGCATGTCAAAATCCAATCCAAGTGAAGTGTCGAGCCAAGGCTCATGCGCATCAAGTTCTCACTCTAGGAGGATTTTCAAAAACAAAATAAAACTAAATGAAATCGAGGACTTGAGAAGGGAGTTTGAGGCCAAAATCGATGCTCTCAGCCAAGAGGCTGAAGTAGGCGATTCATGTTCATCAAAGGGTGAACCAAGGCCTAAAAAGAAATCTGAAAAACCTCGCAAGCAAAAAGAGGCCTCCGTAATAGAAGGCAACCAATACCACGAGTCCTTCACACAAAAGGATCGTAAAGCCCTACAACAGTTGCTGAAAGGGTAGAATAAAGAGAAAAGAAACTACGTCCTGTCTGATTTCCTTCCTATGGATTACGAAACAGACAGTGACGATGAAATACCGAACTTCCATTGGTATGATAGCATGGGAGACCCTAGGTCTCACTTGCAGCTTTTCTCACGTCGAGCCCATAAGAAGAAAAAGGACTCGATGAAATGGGTGTATTGGTTCCCTTTATCCCTTAAAGGCACAGCTGCCAAATGGTTGGCTTCCTACGACTTAAGCCAGTTCGCTACTTTTGAAGAGTTAGCAAACTGCTTCATGCAAAGATTTGCACACAACGTAGAAGTCACGCCAACCCTGAATACCTTAAGGGATACAAAGCAAGGCATGAACGAAGACGTACATGCCTTCATTATAAGATGGAGGTCGCTTTTGGGCCAAGTGCGAGAGCCCATATCCGAATGATGCGCAGTAATGCTCATCCTGGATAATTTTAAAAGCGAGTTAAAAACCCTTCTCTCGCTCCATGAGATTTCAACTTTCCATAAGTTGATCAAAAAGGCCTCCCTTTTCGAAACCAACTTGCGAAAAGGGACATACGATCACTTATGGGAAGGAAGTGCCGTTCCAAAAACCCATTTGGAAAAGCCCATCGCATATGGGCTGCCCACGACGGACAAAGGGGCAAAGCCCCATAAAATCGCCAATGTCTGGGTGGACCTTGGCGTGGCGGGCACTTCCAAAAATTTTGAAAAATTAGAAAATAAGAGGGAACGCAATTTTCAAAAACCGGTTGAAAAACGGGAGTATACTCCGCTGGGGCAACCTGTGTCAGAGGTCCTAGACCTCCTCCTTGCCCAGGGCATGATAGAACTCCCTGAAATCCCCGAAGGAGTCACTTCCAAAGGGGGGTATTTAAACCTATTTTGTAAGTATCATCGGCTCAAAGGCCATGATACCAAACGCTGCTTCTCTCTTTTAAATAAAATTGAGAACTTGATAGCAGAAGGCCGGCTCCAGGTCACTGCGAAACCTGAGCCACCTCAAGCTATCTTCAAGGAACCCTTTCCCAAACATGCCAGTGGCAGTGAGAAAGGAAAGGAGGTATAAACACCCCGAAATCCCACAAATTTCTTAAACAAACCTGGTTTTATACAAGCAGCCCCAAAGGGCTATTTTGAGTCTAGAAACCCAGGAGCCTTCCAAACAACCCTGTACATACGTTTTAAACTTCATATTTCAAAAATATATAATATTAGCTGTTGAAAACCTTTTAAAACATGTTTTGAAACCCCGAAGCGGCTCGACCCGATCAAGACAGGACCAGGAGAGCTAAGAAGAGCCCGGAACCGGAGCACACGTCGAGCCCGGCACAGCAACTCTTGTATCTGATTCACACCCCCAGGATCTCGAACGTCCAAGACCCTGTTCTTATCAAAATATCATTTCAAATCATCTCCGGAAGGCAGAAACGGAGGCGGACGACCATGTTGGCGAAGACCCAACGCAGACGGAGCACTGATGCTGTCAGGCCCCGCACGAATCGTCCGTTTCGAACCAAGCTCGAAGGAGTTAGAGTTCAGTTTGGATTCGATCTGGACCATATATATCCAGATCTCAATCCAAACCCATATGTGGACTTGGAGTTGGATTTGGATCTAGAGATCCAATCCAATATCCATATCCATGGCCCACATCACCTTCTCATAAATGGAGGTGGGGCCCACTTGAAATTCACGTGGGATCATGGGCATGAGAGAGAGTGGGGATGGAAAATATCAAGAGGGTTGTAATTAAGCTTGACTTGTGTGTCAAGTTTGGGGTTAATCATGTGGGTTAGCCTAATTGAGTGGGTTTAAGCTTGTAATTAGCCAAAACCTAACCTAGGGCTGCACCAACATGATATGGTTAAAGTCTATGGGCCATGCAAAGGGAGCTCCTTCACCTAAACCTAACCCAAAACACCTAATCCAAGCCTACCCCCCTAATCCACCCCTAATCTGAGCCTAATCACCTAACCCACTTCCCTAATCCCGGCCTAATCCCAACCTAATCACCTAACCCACTTCCCTAATCCTTCCCTAAACCTAGGTTAATTTCCCTAATCCTAGCCTAAACCTAGCCTAATCACCTAACCTAGCTCACTAAACCTCACCCTAAAACCCAACCACCTAACCTAGCCCTAAACCCCTAAACCACCCCTAGCCCACAATCTACCCAAACCACTAGTTTTCAAAATATCTGGCCCAACCCTTTCCAGCCCACCTTATCTACATACCACCCTACCTAAACCACCTAACCACTACCCCAAACCCAGCCCTAACCGACCTACCCATCCCTATTTAAACCCCCCCCCCTTGGGGGCGGGTTTTCCTAGCTAGGAGCCCTCACCAATCCCAGCCGGGTCCCCTTCTTCCCCAAGTCCAGCCGAGTCCCATCATCTCCCTCCTGCTCCACCTACTACACCTACACCGCCACCTTCCCTCTTGCATCCACCACCATCTCCCGGTCGGACGCCACCACCGTCTCCCAGCCGGACACCACCACTTGCTCTCCATCCCAACCGTCCACCTTCTCTCTTCCATCCATCGCCTCTCCCCATTCGGTAAGTACCCCCCCACTCTACCTAGCTCCTTCTCTACTCCCTCTCCACTCCTAGCCGCCCACCATACCGCCACCTTACCTACACATCAGCCCTTTGCCGCCATCATTCCCCCTTAGCCGAACCTATCACAACCTAAACCACCGGCCACTATCTAACTACCCCAACTACTACCGGCCAGCCATTTTCTTCTCCCCTAAAACTCCCATTCGGCCTTCCCCTAAACTCCCCTTAGGTTCATATTCCCTAACACTCTATACTCTCCATTCGTGACCCTACACACTTACTTGGCCCAGCCTTTTGATCGCCCACTTCAAGGCGACACCCATTTGCAGCCGGCCACCTTCGAGGCGCCAATCCCTCGCCCCACTTGCAGCCGGCCAGCACCCTTGGTCACCCATCCTCGCGGAGCTCCCGTTTGCAGCCCAAGGCGAAGTCCAAGCCCACGCTCAAGCAAGGCCTCTACGGACCAGCTACTCGTAAGTGCCTAAACTCGGTCTTTAGTTGTATACTTGCTTGAGATTCAATTTGATACGGGGTTGTAATAACGGAGCATAGTCTCCCCCCGCTTGTAATAACGTGGCTTGGCACACCCACACACGTGCACTCTCTTAGTCGTGCACGATTTTGAACACACACGGGCCTAATCAGCCCCTAATACATAAGTGTATATATATATTTTCGTTTTCGAAGGGTTTTGCTTAAGTTGGGTGCGTTGTCTTTCAATTCAAGCACTTTCACACACATTGAGCTTTCGCTCTTATTTGAAAGACCCAAGTAAGGGCCGACCTATACTATTTGGGTTTCATTTCACGTCGTGTGAGTAAGTCTTTCAATTCAAACACTTTCACACACATTGAGCTTTCGCTCTTATTTGAAAGACCCAAGTAAGGGCCGACCTATACTATTTGGGTTTCATTTCACGTAGTGTGTGTAAGTCTTTCAATTCAAGCACTCTCACACACATTGAGCCTTCGCTCTTATTCCCAAGACCTTAGTCAAGGCCATACTGCAATTTATATTTGGGTTTAATTTCATGTCGTGTGTGTAAGTCTTTCAATTCAAGCACGCACCCACATTGAGCCTTCGCTCTTATTTGCAAGACCCGAGTAAGGGCTCATATACATATTCTATATACATATCTCCCTTCGGCATTTATATTTCAAGTCATTTCCCTTCGGTTATTTCCCTTCAAGTCATTTCCCTTCGGTTATTTCCCTTCAGTATTGTCTTTACATTTTGGGTTTTCCCTTTGGAGTAGCGTGAGTTTGCATTGCATCTACGCCATACCACGAGGTAGGACGCATATTGCATCGAAGCAAGCCCCGCTCGAATTCGCCCATGTAGTGGAGTGTTCATAACACATAAACTAGGTGGCCCAAAAAGGGATAAAAGAAAAAGACTTAGGCACGTGCAAATCCACGAAATCTAAAACATGCAATCGCATTTTAAAAACCCGAAATAAGACACCTCGAACCGCTTCGTAGACTTTCTCTCCAAAAACTCAATTTTTGCAAAGCGTACAGACTGACCCTTGCGCATCGGTGCAAGAAGGTCTGCGACGACAAGAGCTTACTTGCTCACAGTCGCCACGTTTAGAAGTTAGTGTTAAAAATATCTTCGCTAGCTTAGGTAAGCTAGCTGGCACACCCTGTTTGCATACATAGGCCTTAGACACACGAGAGGACCCGCTCTGAGCCCTGAAAAAGGCAAGAGACGGGGTTTTTCGGTGGTTCTACAGGAGGTATGTACCCTCACCATTTCCAAGGAACTAGCGCGAAAGCCAGAACCTGGTCGACCTACTTGTGCGCCCACTCTTGTACTGTACAAGAAGCCCGCCCAAGTCATCATTGGGGACCACCAAAAGTGGAAACCCCGGTAAAACCATTTTTAAAAATCCAAGGTTCTCCTCAGCTCCTCCTTAGAGCCAAGTTTAGCGCGAACCCTAGGCTGGTCGTGGGGGAAGTCACTAGATCTGGGAGGATCTACCAACCCCCGCACCTTTAAGGTGCTCAAAAGGTGGTCAGTGTGCCTGGCCCCTCAAAAGCATGTATCCCTAGTGGTCTGCCAAAAGCGGATAAGGACAAAGTCATCCTAAATCCTTATGACTTCGAAAACCACCTTTCAAAGATTCCTATTCACATGTCTATCCTAGAGCTTATAAAAACCTCGCCTAGGCATAGACTTGTATTACAGAAAATTCTAGAAAGGGCCAAGGTTGATTCGAACATAAGTCCGGAATCCTTGTCTGCCCAAGTGGCTTTATTAGGAGCAAAATCGCCCATCACTTTCTTAGAAGATGATGTAGATAAACCCTACGAAACCCATAACCAGGACCTGCATATCGAGGTGGTTCTAAACAACCACTCTCTGGACAGGTGCCTAGTCGATGGTGGAGGAGGGCTCAACATCCTTCCACTTCATGTAGCGTACAAAATCGGAGTCACCTTGACTTCAGTGAACCCAAGCCCCATCGTTATCATTGGATACGATGGGAATGCGTCTAGACCTTTAGGATCCATCGAACTCCCAATGGAAACGGGTGGGATCGAACACACGGGGGTGTTCCATGTCTTGGACATCCACCCCCATTATAACCTGTTGCTGGGAAGGCCCTGGATACACAGTTTGTGCGCTGTGCCATCCACCTTCCATAGATGTGTCAAGATCCCTTTTAGGGACCAGGTCGTAGTGATCCTAGGTGAGAGTCACCCACAGCTTCAGGGGGTCATAAACTCCCCTTGTTTATCAAGCTCCCAGGCCCATGAGGCTAACCTGGGGCAAATTATGGTTGAGCCACCTCGGCTCGTGTTGAACAACCCTAGGAAGGTTGTATGTGTGAAGGGGCCGCCCAAAGCAGGCCCCCTCCCGACTTTAATTCTCTTAAGAAAACCCAAGCGTTCCCTATTTCCAAAGCCCCTGGACAAGAGGCCATACGAGCCTAATATGGACGATAGCATGTTCCAGGACCACAACTTTTATCCAACTTTTTCAAAAAACAAAAAGTCGTGGAACATGTTGTGGAACATGGGCTACACGCCCTACAAGAGTCTAGGGGCACAGAACCAGGGTCTCCTAGAGCCCATCCTTCCTAGGGCCAACCCAAGCCGATATGGGATCGGCTATACTCCCCGAATACCGCCGGAGCCACCCCCTGTGACCACCTGGGTCAAGGGTGCCCCGGAGCCTGTCTTAGAAGAGACATACGATTTAGATCTCCTATTCCGAGTCTAACCCGTAGTGTTTTCCCTTTGTAGGTATGACGGAAGATCCCTTTTCTAAAAATACAAAAACATTTGAAAAACTTAAAATCAAAAAAATCGAAAAACAAGAAAAACCAAAAACAATGGAAAAACAAAAACTCGAAAAAAGAGTACTTTGTATAGTTCCCAAGGTTCTTGTTTTACAAAAACCCAAAAAAATCGAAAATTTGGAAAATGCCAAAAAGATTTTGTACATAGTTGCTCCTGGTAGGACTTTGGCAAAAGAAAAGGATTTCGAAAGAAACGTCGTCTGCATAGCCAGACCAAAAATTTCGAAATCACTTGAAAATCCAAGTACAAAACCAGGTCATTTTGAAAACCACGCATCAAGTTCCCTCGGGTCTATAACCCACGAGAATGATCAAAGCCCAGAAGTGGATCCCCTTGAGGAGGATCCTACTTCTGAGCTCCCAGAATTTCATAGAATTCTCGATTTTGAAAAACCTTCCCAATCAGTAGGAGGAGATTTCATAGAGGTGAACCTAGGGGATGATTCAAATCCCAAAACCATCAAAATAGGCGCATGCTTGCATGAAACTGAAAAGTAAGCATTCATTGCATTTCTACGAGCCTATTTAGATGTGTTTGCATGGACGTATGAAGACATGCCGGGCATAGATCCCAGCATAGTCGAGCATCGTCTTCCCTTAGATGCAGGTGTAAAGCCCATAAAGCAGAAGCTTAGGAAAATACACCCGAATGTACACACGCAAGTCAAAGAGGGTTTAGAAGATCTGCTAAAAGCCGGATTTATAAAACCCATTGCGTATTCTGATTGATTGTCAAATATCGTTGTGGTTCGAAAAACCAATGGGAAAATTCGAATATGCATCGATTTCAGAAACTTGAATAAAGCCACTCCAAAGGATAAGTATCCTTTACCAAACATAGATTTGATAGTCGATAGTACTGCAAATCATGAAATGTTTTCATTTATGGATGGCTATTCAGGCTATAATCAAATCAAACTAAGTCCACGAGATCAGGGTAAGACCGCCTTCACAACCCCATGGGGCACGTACTGCTATACAGTCATGCCCTTTGGTTTGAAAAATGCCGGCGCGACATACCAACGAGCCATGAACACGATCTTCCATGATCAAATTCATGAGCTTGTAGAAGTGTATGTAGATGATCTCTTGGCGAAATCCAAAACCCGATGCACCCATATCGTATGTTTACAAAAGATTTTCGAAAGGCTTAGGCTTTACAAAGTAAAGCTAAACCCTCAAAAATGTGTGTTCGGGGTAGAATCAGGGAAGCTTCTAGGCTTTATGGTGAGCCAAAGGGGAATAGAAGTCGACCCCTCTAAGTGTCGAGAAATCATAGACATGGCTCCACCCTCCAATCTCACCCAAATCCGTAGCCTCCAGGGTCGCTTACAATCCGTTCGTCGATTCATATTGAATCTGGCAACTAGATGCGAACCCTTCAACAAACTGTTGAGGAAGGGTACGAAATTCTTATGGGATGACGAATGCCAAAAGTCCTTCGAGAGACTGAAGGCATACTTGGTTAATCCCCCTGTTTTGAATCCTCCAAAGCAAGGAAAACCGCTTTTACTATACATCTCCGTGCATGTAAATGCTTTAGGAGCCTTGTTGGCTCAATACGAGGATGACACCCATAAGGAGTATGCCATCTACTATATTTCGAAAACTCTCTTGGCTTATGAACGAAATTATCAAGCCATGGAGAAGACGTGCTTGGCCCTAGTCTGGGCCTGCCAGAAGTTCAGACACTATTTCCTAGATCATGAGATCTGGATAGTGTCCAAGCTTGATCCAATCAAGCACTTATTCGAAAAACCCATTCTCACAAGTAGATTGGGCAAATGGCAACTCCTTCTAATGGAGTATGATCTGAAATACCATCACCAAATCTCCATTAAGGGGCAAGCCCTAGCAGATTACGTGGCTGAATTCCCCTTAGAGGACACATATCCCACTCTTGTCGAAATGCCCGATGAAGGCATATTGCAAAACCATTTTCAAAACCACATTTTGGCAAACTCTTTCAAAAACCAAGTGTGGAAGATGCACTTCGATGGGGCACGAAACCAACGAGGGGATGGTGCCGGGGTCATCCTAATCTCCCCTGAAAAGGGCGAGATTCCCATAGCAATCCGCTTAGATTTTGAATGTTCCAACAACGTAGCTGAGTATGAAGCACTCATACAAGGCTTAAGGATTTCGAAAACTCTAGGGGCATCATGCATCGAGGTCTTTGGAGATTCACTCCTTGTCATAAACAAGGTTTTAAAAATTTGGCAAGTACGTAATGAGAAACTACTTCCATATCACGAGTTGGCCACTCGATTGGTCCAGTCCTTCCAATCGTGTAAACTCACACACGTAGGAAGAGAGGACAATGGCATCGCCGATGCCCTCTCTTCCTTGGGTTCAGCCCTAAAGGTCGATCCCATTTCAGGGACCAGATCTTTGGAAATATGACATGCGCCCCACCCATCCACACACGACTTGGATATTTGCCAAAACAACCCAGAGTCTATTGAAAATCCCTGGTTTTATGACATAAAACAATTTTTAGAAAATGGGGGATTTACCGAGGATGCCACATCCAAAGATAAGGCATTCATTCGTAAGATTTCGACCCGATACACCATTCTGGGTGGGGTTTTATACAAAAAGAGTTTTACTGGCATTCTGCTTAGGTGTATCGACCTAGAGGAGGCTAGGATAGTAATGCATGAGTTCCACGATGGAGAATGTGGAGGTCATGTTAACGCCAACATGATGGCGATGAAAATACTTAGAGGGGGCTATTTTTGGTCCACCCTGAAAAAGGATTATCACGATCATGTTAGGAAGTGTCATCCATGTCAAGTGCATGGGCATGCCATTCATATCCCATCATCTGCATTGCATTCCGTGGTCAGCCCCTGGCCATTTACCATGTGGGCGTTTGACATTGTAGGCCCAATATTTCCAAAGGCCTCGAATGGGCATCGATTTATTTTAGCAGCCACGGAGTATTTCTCCAAGTGGGTGGAAGCCATTTCCCTAACCAATGTAATGGGGCAACATGTGGGGGCTTTCATCCGGAGGAATATCTTGGCTCGATTTGGGGTTCCACGAGACCCGGTGTCTGATAATGGTACCCCATTCAAGAACGAGCGGATGGTTAAGTTGTGCAACACGTATGGCATAACTCACCACTTCTCCTCGCCCTACTACCCTCAAGGCAACGGCCAAGCCGAAGCCACAAACAAGACTCTCATTAGTATTATTGAGAAAACCTTAGAGAAGGGTAGGACGTGGCACGAGAAGCTGGATGAAACCTTATGGGCTTATAGGACTTCCATCCAGACTCCCACGAATGCCACACCATTCGAGTTGGTCTATGGCATGAACGCCATTCTTCCCATTCATACCCAACTGCATTCATTCCATACATCCATAGCACTCGACCTCCCCCTAGAGACGCTTCAGCATGCTAGGATGGCCGAACTAGATTTGCTAGATGAGAGGCGACTCCTTGCCATGGATCATGCTCGTGCATACCGGCAAAGGATAGCCCGACATTATAGCAAACACATGAGACCTCACCACTTTAAAGTGGGAGATCTGGTCTTAAAAACCATCCATCATTGTGGCCCAAACCCCCTAGGCAAGTGGCGCCCCAACTAGGATGGACCCTATGTTGTACGAGCAACCACTACGAACAACTCGTATTGGTTGATCGATGTAGAAGGTAGGAATTTAGCAGATCCTATCAATATTCAATACTTAAAGAAGTATCATGTGTAGGGTCTGGACTAAATTCCAGTTTTTGAAAATTTTAAGGGATAGCTGCCCTGAGACATGTGAATAAGGTGCAAAGGCAACTCGTGTGACCCTGAGTGAGAGAATTCGCACTTGTGAAAGAGTGGAGTTTTCAAAATCCTTCTTCTTACAAAGAAAGGCCTAGTTCAATATAGCAAGATACTTGCAAGTAGTACGTGCTATTTCTAAATAGGCTGATCTGGAATGGATCGAGTGTAGGCTTGGGATAAGTCCTCCCCTCTTCTCTTCTCCTTCCAAAAGGAAAACAAAGGCCCAAAACAAAAGGGAATTTCCCATTCAAAGTCTCTTTCCAAAAGAAAGAAACCTGATTGCCAAAGAAAAATCGAATCTCTTGTGAAAAAGAGGGATTAAAGAAAAAATACTCCCAAAGGGAGACCCTCTATGAAAAAAAGGAAAAAGAGGCCAAAAAGCTCAAAAAGAGCAGTTTTCCGCCTTCTATGCCTTAAACCACGGGACGCTTCAGAAGGGACCATGGTATCTCTTTCCCATCCCTAGCTTATCCCAAGCTAAAGCATGGTTCATTTCAAGGAATCCTAAAGTAAAAATAGGATTTACTTACTTGAATTTCATCTTGTTTGAGAATTCGACGTTTTGAGTAAGGCGTAGGAATTTGAAATATGCCTTGTTTTCTTATAAAACCTCCGCTAGATAAGCGAGTGTTAAGACTCAAACAAGGGCAAGCACGAAGAGCTCGGGATCCTTAGGATCGAGGCTCAAGACAGTTGTCCCTTTTGTAAATAGCTTTTGTAAATAAGTTTTGAAAACCGAACATCGAACAGCATAGGATTTGCTCACTTGGAGCAGTAGGCCATGTAAGTCTCTAGAGTTCGACCACATCTGGTCCCTGGGAGGTCGCCACTTTTGGCACCACACCCATGTCATTTGCATTCCATGCATGGTACTTGCATGAACATGATCCCATTTAGGACCAGATTCCATAGTAAAACTCTTTGGCGTGATATCTCCTCCTACCAGAGTTTGTAAATTGAGATTTTTGCTAAAGATAGGGACGAACTCATGTTCTTCGTGGATAGATCTAAGGAGACATTGAAAGGGGTGTTTTTCATCTTTGCCCTTATCCAAATCTATTTGGACAAGGCCAAAGAGGGGCATCTGTAAACACCCCGAAATCCCACGAATTTCTTAAAACAAACCTGGTTTTGTAAAAGCAGCCCCAAAGGGCTATTTTGAGTCTAGAAACCCAGGACCCATCCAGACAACCCTGTATATATGTTTTAAACTTCATATTTCAAAAATATATAATATAGCTTTTGAAAACCTTTTAAAACACGTTTTTGAAACCCCGAAGCAGCTTGGCCCGATCAAGACAGGACCAGGAGAGCTAAGAAGAGCCCGGAACCGGAGCACATGTTAAGCCTGGCACAGCAACTCTTGTATCTGATTCACACCCCCAGGATCTCGAACGTCCAAGACCCTGTTCTTATCAAAATGTCATTTGAAGTCATCTCCGAAAGGCAGAAACGGAGGCGGACGACCATGTTGGCGAAGACCCAACGCAGACGGAGTACTGATGCTGTCAGACCCCGCACAAATCGTCCGTTTCGAACCCAGCTCAAAGGAGTCAGAGTTCAGTTTGGATTGGATCTGGACCATATATATCCAAATCCCAATCCAAACCCATGTGTGGACTTGGATTTTGATCTGGATCCAGAGATCCAATCCAATATCCATATCCATGGCCCACATCACCTTCTCATAAATGGAGGTGGGGCCCACTTGAAATTCACATGGGATTATGGGCATGAGAGAGAGTGGGGATGGAAAATATCAAGAGTGTTGTAATTAAGCTTGACTTGTGTGTCAAGTTTGGGGTTAATCATGTGGGTCTAAGCTTGTAATTAGCCAAAACCTAACCTAGGGCTGCACCAACATGAGGTGGTTAAAGTCTATGGGCCATGCAAAGGGAGCTCCTTCACCTAAACCTAACTCAAAACACCTAATCCTAGCCTACCACCCTAATCCACCCCTAATCTGAGCCTAATCACCTAACCCACTTCCCTAATCCCGGCCTAATCCCAACCTAATTACCTAACCCACTTCCTTAATCCTTCCCTAAACCTAGGTTAATTTCCCTAAACCTAGCCTAAACCTAGCCTAATCACCTAACCTAGCTCACTAAACCTCACCCTAGAACCCAACCACCTAACCTAGCCCTAAACCCCTAAACCACCCCTAGCCCACAATCTACCCAAACCACTAGTTTTTAAAATATATGGCCCAACCCTTTCCAGCCCACCTTATCTTCATACCACCCTACCTAAACCACCTAACCACTACCCCAAACCCAGCCCAAACCGACCTACCCATCCCTATATAACCCCCCCCCCCTTGGGGACGGGTTTCCCTATCTAGCGGCTCCACCCATCCCAGCCGGGTCCCCTCCTTCCCCAAGTCCAACCGAGTCCCACCATCTCCCACCTGCTCCACCTGCACCGCCACCTGCTCTCCATCCCACCACCATCTCCCAGCCGGACGCCACCACTTGCACTACTTCCCAACCACCCGGCTTCTCTCTTCCATCCACCGCCTCTCCCCATTCGGTAAGTACCCCCCCACTCTACCTAGCTCCTTCTCTACTCCCTCTCCACTCTTATCCACCCACCATACCACCATCTTATCTACACATCATCCCTTTGCTGCCACCATTCTCACTCAGCTGAACCTATCACAAACTAAAACCACCGGCCACTACCTAACCATCCTATCTACATCCGGCTACCCTATAAGACTCCCATTCGGCCTTCCCTTCAACTCCTTTTAGGTCCATATTCCCCAACACTCTATACTCTCCTAGTGACCCTACACACTCACTTGGCCCAGCCCCTTTAATCCCCCACATCAAGGCGACACCCACTTGCAGCCGGCCACCTTCGAGGCACCTATCCCGCACCCCACTTGCAGCCGGCCAGCACCTTTTGTCATTCCCCCTCGCGGAGCTCCCGTTTGCAGCCCAAGGCGAAGGCCAAGCCCACGCTCAAGCAAGGCCTCTACGGACCAGCTACTCGTAAGTGCCTAAACTCGGTCTTTAGTTGTATACTTGCTTGAGATTCAATTTGATACGGGGTTGTAATAACGGAGCATAGTCTCCCCCCGCATGTAATAACATGGCTTGGCACACCCACACACGTGCACTCTCTTAGTTGTGCACGATTTTGAACACACACGGGCCTAATCAGCCCCTAATACACAAGTAGATATATATACTTTCATTTTCGAAGGGTTTTTGCTTAAGTTGGGTGCGTTGTCTTTCCATTCAAGCACTCACACACATTGAACTTTCGCTCTTATTTGAAAGACCCAAGTAAGGGCCGACCTATACTATTTGGGTTTCATTTCATGTCGTGTGAGTAAGTCTTTCAATTCAAGCACTCTCACACACATTGAGCTTTCGCTCTTATTTGAAAGACCCAAGTAAGGGCCGACCTATACTATTTGGGTTTCATTTCATGTCATGTGTGTAAGTCTTTTAAATTCAAGCACTCTCACACACATTGAGCCTTCGCTCTTATTCCCAAGACCTTAGTAAAGGCCTTATTGTAGTTATATTTGGGTTTCATTTATGTCGTGTGGGTAGTACTTCAATTCAAGCACTCTCACACACATTGAGCCTTCGCTCTTACTCCCAAGACCTTAGTCAAGGCCATACTGCAATTTATATTTGGGTTTAATTTCATGTCGTGTGTGTAAGTCTTTCAATTCAAGCACGCACCCACATTGAGCCTTCGCTCTTATTTGCAAGACCCGAGTAAGGGCTCATATACATATTCTATATACATATCTCCCTTCGGCATTTATATTTCAAGTCATTTCCCTTCGGTTATTTCCCTTCAAGTCATTTCCCTTCGGTTATTTCCCTTCGGTATTGTCTTTACATTTCGGATTTTCCCTTTGGAGTAGCGTGAGTTTGCATTGCATCTACGCCATACCATGAGGTAGGACGCATATTGCATCAAAGCAAGCCCCGCTCGAATTCGCCCATGTAGTGGAGTGTTCATAACACACAAACTAGGTGGCCCGAAGAGGGATAAAAGAAAAGACTTAGGCACGTGCAAATCCACGTGATCTAAAACATGCAATCGCATTTTAAAGACCCGAAATAGACACCTCGAACCGCTTCATAGACTTTCTCTCCAAAACTCGATTTTTGCAAAGCGTACAGACTGACCCTTGCGCATCGGTGCAAAAAGGTCTGCGACGACAAGAGCTTACTTGCTCACAGTCGCCACGTTTAGAAGTCAGTG
This sequence comes from Brasenia schreberi, assembly GCA_036023115.1. NCBI lineage: Eukaryota > Viridiplantae > Streptophyta > Magnoliopsida > Nymphaeales > Cabombaceae > Brasenia > Brasenia schreberi. Next base: position 9,765,480 of record JAYKKT010000066.1, read on the forward strand.
TTAAAAATATCTTCGCTAGCTTAAGTAAGCTAGCTGGCACGCCCTGTTTGCATACATAGGCCTTAGACACACGAGAGGATCCGCTCCGAGCCTTGAAAAAGGCGAGAGGCGGGGATTTTCGCACGTCTACAGTGTGCACAAGTGACCTAAGTTGGGCGATTTTGAGCGGGAGTGTGGGGTTTGCTTTGATGCAATATGCGTCCTAACTCGTGGTATGGTGTATATGCAATGCAAACTCACACAACTCCAAAGGGAAAACCCAAATTGAAAGACAATGCGGAAGGGAAATGACTTAATGTAAATTTGCAAAAGGGAAATTGCAAAAGGGAAATATGGCTATATCTTAAGAGCGGAAAGGCTCAATTGTGCAAGTGTGTGTCGTGTATATATGTAAAGACTACGCACACTGCTGAACCTTAAAACCCAAATCTAAAAGACATAGCCGAAGGAAAATACTTATAATATATATGGGCCCGAAGGTCGCCAACGTGTGCATGGGTGTTGTGTGTATATTGAAAGACAACTCACACGACTTGTAATGAAACCCAAATATAATTGCAATATGGCCTTGACTAAGGTCTTGGGAGTAAGAGCGAAAGCTCAATGTGTGTGAGTGTAGAATTGAAATACTACGCACACAACTTAAATGAAACCCAAATATAATTGCAATAGGCCTTGACTAAGGTCTTGGGAGTAAGAGCGAAAGCTCAATGTGTGTGAGTGTAGAATTGAAATACTGCACACACGACATGAATGAAAACACCCCAAAATGAAATTGCAATAGGCCCTTACTAGGGTCTTGGAAATAAGAGCGAAAGCTCAATGTGTGTGAGTGTGAAAATTGAAAGACAACACACACAACTTAATAAAACCCACGCAACTTAAATGTATATAAGTATAACTATATCTTAAGGGCTGATTAGGCCCGTGTGTGTGCTATAATCGTGTGCAGCTAAGAGCGGAATAGGCTCAAGTGCACGTGTGTGTGGGTGTGCCAAACCACATTATTACAAGCGGGGGGAGACAACGCTCCATTATTACAACCCCGTATCAAATTTAATTAAGCATAAGCAAGTCTATAACAAGGACCGAGTTAGGCACTTACGTATAGCTGGTCCGGGTGTGACTTGCTTGCACTTGGGCCTAGTGAGTCGCCTTGGGCTGCAAGAGGGAGCTCCTTGGATGGCTGCAGCAAGGGAAGGTGCTGGCCGGATGGCGCCTTGGTGTTGGCAGAAGGGCAGGCACGGCAGGTAAGTAGGGGGTAAGGTGGGGGGCGCCTTGGCGCTGGCCGAGGGGCAGGCACGGGTATAAGTCACAGCAAAAGGGGGAGTGAGTTGGGGAAGGTTAGGGTGTTAGTTAGGGGCTGCCACTAAGGCTTGGGGTAGGTCTTAGGGAGACGTAAGGTTGCTAGCTAAGGCACGACTGGCTGAGAGAGGAGGGGCAAGTGGTGCAGCCGGGTGATGCTGGCAGAATGGTGGAAGGTGGCAGGTGGTGGCCAGTTGGATGAGATGTTAGCTAGGCTAGGGGAAAGTGGTGGGTGTTTGGCTAGGAATGGAGGGGAGTGGAGAAGAGATAATGTTGAGATGGGGTACTAACCGGGATGGAGAGGCTGGCCGAAGGGTGGAGGTGGCGGGTGATGGAGTGGTGCTGGCCGAATGGAAGGATTGGTGGCGTGGAATGGTGTTGGCCGGATGCAGCAGGTGGCGTGGAGTGGTGCTGGCCGAAGGTTGATTGGAGTGAAGTGGGTGAGAGAGAGAGGGCAAGTGAGAGAGGAGAGAAAGGGCTGAGCTGCCCAAAATTCCATCCAAAACCCGCCCCAAAAGGGGGGGTTTTATAGGCTTAGTGGGGTCGGTTGGGCTGGTATTGGGGGGTCAGTTGGGCTGGTTTAGTGGTGGTGGTTTAGGGGTACGGTGTGCTAGATATTTAGGTGGGTCAGATATTTGTTTTGGGTGGTTTGGGGATATGGTGTGCTAGGTGTTTAGGTGGCCTGGTTTAGTGGTTTAGGGCTTAGCTAGGTGGGTTGGGCTTAGGGTGAAGTTTAGTGAAGTGGGTTAGGTGTTTAGGCTAGGATTAGGGTGAGGTTAGGGGGATTAGGCTAGGTTTAGGGAAGGATTAAGGAAGTGGGTTAGGTGATTAGGCTAGGATTAGGGAAGGATTAAGGAAGTGGGTTAGGTGATTAGGCTAGGATTAGGTCGGGTTTAGTGGGAAATGACTAGTAAAGGGGGGTTAGCTTAGGGTTAGGCTTAGAAGCATCCCTTTGCCTTCAACCCATGGACCTAGTTGCAGCAAGTTGGTGGATCCCTAGGTTAGGTGTAGGTGCATACAAGCTTAAACCCACACTCATTAGGCTAACCCACATGATTAACCCAAAACTTGACACAAAAGTCATGCCTACCATATTTCCACTCATATTTTATCCCCCATTCTCTCTCATGCCCAAGCTTTTCACGTGAATTTCTTGTGGGCCCCACCTCCATTTATGAGAAGGTGATGTGGGCCATGAATGTGGATGTTGGATTGGATCTTCGGATCTCAATCCAAATCCAAATCCATATACATGTTTGGATTTGGATCTAGATATATATGGTTCAGATCTGATCCAAATCTGAATTTCTGACTCCTTCATTGTATGTTAGAAACGAACGGTTTGTACGGGGCCTGACAGCATCAGTACTCCGTCTTGCGTTGGGTCTTCGTCAACATTGTCGTCCGCTCCTCTTTTCACCTTTCGGAGATCATTTCGATAGATTTGTTGACAACAGGGGATTGGATGTCTGAGATTCTGGGGATGAATCTGATACGAGAGTTGATGTGTTAGGCTCGACATATGCTCCGGTTCCGAGCTCTCTTTCGCTCCTCTGGTCCTGCTTTCATCAGGCCAAGTTGCTTTCCGTGGTTTCAAAACACCTTTTTGAAGGTTTTAAAACTATATAATATATATTTTAAAACATAGATAGTTTAAACATATGTACAAGGTTGCCTGGAAGGCTCCTGGGTTTCCAAACTCAAAATAGTCCTTTGGGCTGCTTTTGCAAAACCAGGTGTTTTGGGAAAATCATGGGATTTTGGGGTGTTTACAAATGCCCCTCTTTGGCATTATCTAAATTGATTTGGATAATGGCAAAGACGACAAATACTCCTTTCAATGTCTCCCTAGATCTATCCACGAAAATATGGGATCGTCCCAATTTTTAGCAAAATCTCTCTTTTAAACCCTGGTAGGAGGAGATATCACGCCAAAGGGATGTGTAAATGGTTCCTAGTCCTAAATGGGATCATGTTTGCGCAAGTGTCCAGGCGTGGATATGTAGATGCATGACATGGATGGGACGCCAAGAATGGTGACCTCCCAAAGACCAGATATGGTCGAACTCTTGAGACTTACGAAGGCCTGTTGCTCCAAGTGAGCAGACCCTATGCTGTTCGATGTTCGATTTTTCAAACTCTATTTACAAAAAGGGAACACTGCTTTAAGCCTCAATCCTAAGGATCTCGAGTTCTTCGTGTTTAACTTTGCTTGAGTCTTGACACTCGCTAATCTAGCGGAGGTTTTATAAGAAAACAAGCTACATTTCAAGATTCCTACGTCTTACATGAAACGTCGAATTCTCAAACAAAATGAAATTCAAGTAAGTAAATCCTATTTTTACTTTAGGATTCCTCGAAATGAACCATGTTTTACTTGGGATAAGCTAGGGATGGGAAAGAGATACCACGGTCCCTTCTGAAGCGTCCCGTGGTTTGAGGCATAGAAGGCGGAAAACTGCTCTTTTTGAGCTTTTTGCCCTTTTTTCCTTTTTTTCATAGAGGGTCTCCCTTTGGGAGTATTTTTTCTTTAATCCCTCTTTTCCATAAGAGAATCGAATTTTTCTTTTTGATTCTGGTTTCTTTCTTTGGGAAAGAGATTTTTGGCGAGGATTTCCCTTTGTTTTGGCCACATTTTCCTTTTGGAAGGAGAAGAGAAGAGGGGAGGACTTATCCCAAGGTCATACTCGATCCATTCCAGATCAGCCTATTTAGAAATAGCACGTACTACTTGCAAGTATCTTGCTATATTGAACTAGGCCTTTCTTTGTAAGAAGAAGGATTTTGAAATGTAACTACGTATTTGGAAAACTCCACTCTTTCACAAGTGCGAATTTTCTCACTCAGGGTCACACAATTCGCCTTTGAAGCATACTTTTGAAGCCTCCAAGCAGCTATCCCTAAGGATTTTCGAAAACAGGAATTTAACCCAAACCCTACACATAATACTTCTTTAAGTATTGAATATTGATAGGATCTGCTAAATTCCTACCTTCTACATAGATCAACCAATACGAGTTGTTCATGGTGGTTCCCAACTCATGAATGGGTTGGGCGTATGCCATATCTCTAAGGATCGAGTCCCTGAAAAGGGATCGACCTTTAGGGCTGAACCCAAGGAGGAGAGGGCATTGGCAATGCCATTATCCTCTCTTCCTACATGTGTGAGTTTACACAATTGGAATGACTCAACCAATCGAGTGGCCAACTCGTGATATGGAAGAAGTTTTTCATTACGCACTTGCCAAATTTTTAAAACTTGGTTTACAACAAGGAGCGAATCTCCAAAGACCTCGATGCATGATGCCCCTAGAGTTTTCGAAACCCTTAAGCCTTGTATGAGTGCTTCATACTCAGCTATGTTGTTGGAACATTCGAAATCTAGGCGAATTGCTATGGGGATCTCACCCTTTTCAGGGGATATGAGGGTGAGTGCTTCATACTCGTGATATGTTGTTGGAACATTCGAAATCTAGGCGAAGTGCATTTTCCACACTTGGTTTTCGAAAGAGTTTGCCAAAATGTGGTTTTGAAAATGGTTTTGTAATATGCCTTCATCAGGCATTTCACTAAATGTGGGATATGCGTCCTCCAAGGGGAACTCAGCTACGTAGTCTGCTAGGGCTTGCCCCTTAATGGAGATCTGGTGATGGTATTTCAGGTCATACTCCATTAAAAGGAGTTGCCATTTGCCCAGTCTACCAGTGAGAATGGGTTTTTCGAATAAATGCTTGATTGGATCAAGCTTTGACACTATCCAGATCTCATGATCTAGGAAATAATGTCGAAATTTCTGGCAGGCCCAGACTAGGGCCAAGCACGTCTTCTCCATGGCTTGATAATTCCTTTCGTAAGCCAAGAGAGTTTTTGAAATATAATAGATGGCATACTCCTTATGGGTGGCATCCTCGTATTGAGCTAATAGAGCTCCCAAAGCATTCATATGCACGGAAATGTAAAGTGTAGACACGGAAAATCCTCGACTCCGGGTTCTTAGGCCTAAAGCGAATCTTTTCGTGCTTACGTTGCTTTAAAAAAGGGCGTGCCAGCTAGCTTTCTCAAACTAGCGAAGTGATTTTTGAAAATATCTGACTTTTGGGGCGACTGTGGATAAGTGGGTTCTTTTCGTCGCAGACTTTCTTGCACCGGCGCACAAGGGTCAGTCTGTACGCTTTTAGGAAAACTCGTTTTTACACAAACATGACTCTTTTTGAAAACTTGAAAGTGTTTTGTCAAATTTGCAACTTTTTATACATGGGATCTATGCGCTCCTATGTCTCTCGGGTTTTAGCCGATTTTGGTGTGTAGTCGTGTGTATCCAGTGCTTGATTTAAGGCAAGTACTACACGATTTGACCAATCTGGTTCGATGCAAGTATGCTCCCTATCTCGAGTGTGGCGGATATGCAATGCAAACTCACACAACTTGAAGGGAAAACCCGGAATTTAAAGACATAACCGAAGGGAAATAGCAGAAAGGGAAATATGGCTATATCTTAGATGCGGAAGGGAAAATATATATAGCTATATCTTAAGAGCGAGAAGGCTCAATGTGAGTGAGTGCTTTGAGTGTATAAATTGAAAGGGCAACTCACACGACTTGAACCTTAAAAACCCAGCTGAAAGGGGAAATACGTATATATATGTAAGAGCGGAAAGGCTCAATGTGAGTGAGTGCTTTTGAGTGTGTAAAATGAAAGATAACTCACACGACTTGAACCTTAAAACCCAGCTGAAGATATATAAATAGAACTATATCTTATGGGCTGTTGAGGCCCATTTTGTGTGCAAAAGATGTGCAGATAAGAGCGGAAAGGCTCGAGTGTACGTGTGTGATTCGTGTTTCAAACCATAATATTACATCCCGGGGGGAGACTACGCTCCATTATTACAACCCCGTATCAAATTGAATTGAATTTGAAACAACGTAAAGAACCAGATTCGAGCACTTACTCGTCTTTTGCTTGGGCTTCCTTTTTCAGCGAAACCTGACCTTGGATATAGCCGTTGGATGGACTTTCCTCTGCGAGATGACCAGCTGCGTAGAAGGTTGATCCTAGATCGTGACCTGGGCTAGATTGACAAGTTAATGCACTATGGGTTTCGGGCTTAGATATGATAGATCTAGGGTGAAAAACTAACGGACTGAGTTAGGTCTAGGTGGTTTGTTTTGGTCGAAGGTTAGCTCAAGGCTCTAAGGGGAAAATCTGACCAGCTAGTGGTCGAGTTAGGGGATGTCTAAGGAAGTGGTTCGGGCGAGATGCGAAGGGATACTCGTCTCACAATGGGTCGAGATTGGTTTAGGGGTAGTGAGTGATCTTAGGGGAAATCCTAAGGTAAGCTCTAGGGCAATGCTCGGCCAAAGGGTGGCCGAGCTTGGGCTGGTGTTGGGTGTTTGATCTCACGTGAGATCCTAAGGGAGTGGCTCGGCCAAAGGGTGGCCGAGCTGGGTAGGTGTAGGTTAGTTCTTTTGGTTAGGATCTAACTTAGGTAATGGATTTAGTTTAGGGAAAAACCTAAAATGAACTCAGCTAGCTAGATGGGTGAAAGCGGGTTCGTCCAAAGGAAGGAACCGAGTGTTTTAGACACTCAGTTTTGGCTAGGTCTCTAGGAGTAGTTTTGGTTTAGGAAATAGTTTAGGTGGTTTAGTGCTAGATGGTTTGGCTGGGAGGGATCTAAGGTGAGCTTGGCCAGCCAATGGCCGAGCTGGGTATGGTTCTAGATTAGAGTAGTCTTAGGTAGAACTAGGATCGTTCCTTTAGTGAGGTTCGGCCAGCATCTTGGCTAGACTTTTGACGTCTTTATGTTTTAGGGTTTAGGTGGTTTTGAGAGGTACGAAAAGAAGGGACTTTGGGCAGGATTTTAGGGGCTTACCTTGACAACCTATCAGCCCATTTGATCTCGTTTCCAACGCAGCCAATCTCCATTGAAGAAAGCCCATCCAATGCCGCCAGGTTTTTCTCCATTTCCAGCAAAATACAAGGCGTGAAATGCTCCCACTTACACTTGAGTGCAGCCCACAAGACCAACCCACGATTTTACAAAACAAGAGGGGAAGGCTAGCCCCTTTTGTTGACCTTCCTCTCTCTCTCTCTCTCTCTCTTTCCCCCCCAACTATCAACGTGAAGTGCTGGAAAAATCGTCCCTTTAAAAGCCAGCCCACTCACGTCCTTTTATAGGCCCCTTGTGTGGATATGGATCCTTTGTTGGTTTCTAAAATCCGGATCCAATCCAATCCAAGTTTCGTTTGGATATGGATCTTGGATTTGGATCTGGATTTTTGGATCCAGATTTGATCCAATTTTTTTTCTTCTTCAGTCCTTTCTGGCGTTTCAAGCTGGATGCTTCGTGCGGGTCCTGAGTTCATCAAGATTCCGTCTTACACTGGGTTTTTCCCATTTTCATCGTCCAAGCTTCTTTTCGTCTTTCTGGACTCTGTTTCGACTGTTTCTTTTTGCATTTGACTTGGATTTTCCGTGATTTCAGAGATGCTTTTGGCTTGGCCTTTGATGCTTCAGGCTTGAAATGCGTTTGTGGCTTGGGCTTCTTTTTCGTCCTCGAAATTCACTTTTCATCGGGTTGGGCTTGACCTTTGAACTTTTTGAATCTTTTGCGACTGTTTTGAGCCAGGCTTCATCTGTTCGTCTGGTCTTTCATAAAAATAGGACTTTCGTCCATTTTCAAGATTTTTCATGTTTCAAACAGGGTTGGAAAACAGAATTTTGAAATGTTTTGATTTCCTGAGTTTTTCGAAAATTCTTATCTTTTGAACTGGTTTTCGAACCAGACATTTGGTTTTGAAAAGTATTTGGGTTTTTGGGGTGTTTACATAAAGCAAAAGAGGTTTTCCTTGCTTTGGAGGATTCAAAACAAGGGGATTAACCAGGTATGCCTTTAGTCTTTCGAAGGACTTCTCACAGTCGTCATCCCATGAAAATTTCGTGCCCTTCCTCAACAGTTTGTTGAAGGGTTCGCATCTAGTCGCCAGGTTTGATATAAACCGGCGAATGGATTGTAATCGACCCTAGAGGCTACGAATTTGTGTGAGATTGGAGGGTGGAGCCATGTCTATGATGGCTCGACATTTAGAGGGGTTGAATTCTATACCCCTTTGGCTCACCATAAAGCCTAGAAGTTTTCCAGACTCTACTCCAAATACACATTTTTGAGGGTTTAGCTTTACTTTGTAAAGTCTAAGCCTTTCGAAAATCTTTTGCAAACATTCGATAGGAGTGCATCTGGTTTTGGATTTTGCCAAGAGATCATCTACATGCACTTCTACGAGCTCATGAATCTGATCATAGAAGATCGTGGTCATGCTCTCTCGTATGTTGCGCCGACATTTTTCAAACCAAAGGGCAAAACTGTATAGCAGTACGTGCCCCATGGGGTTGTGAATGCGGTCTTACCCTGATCTCGTGGACTTAATTTAATTTGATTATACCCTGAATAGCCATCCATAAACAAAAACATCTCTTGATTTGCAGTACTATCGACTATCAAATCTATGTTTGGTGAAGGATAATTATCCTTTGGAGTGGCTTTATTCAGGTTTCTGAAATCGATGCATATTCGAATTTTCCCGTTGGTTTTTCGAACCACAACGATGTTTGATAACCAATCAGAATACGCAATGGGTTTTATAAATCCGGCTTTTAGCAGATCTTCTAAACCCTCTTTGACTTGTGCATGTACATTCGGATGTATTTTCCTAAGCTTTTCCTTTATGGGTTTTACATCCGCATCTAAGGGAAGACGATGTTCGACAATGCTGGGGTCTATGCCCGGCATGTCTTCATACATCCACGTAAACACATCTAAGTAGGTTCGTAGAAATGCAATGAATGCTGATCTTTCATGCTCATGCAAACATGCTCCTACCTTAATGAGTTTGGGATTGGAATCACTCCCTAGGTTCACCTCTATGAAATATCCTCCTACTGAATTGGAAGGTCTTTCAAAATCGAGAATTTTATGAAATTCTGGGAGCTCAGAAGCGGGATCTTCCTCAAGGGGATCCACTTCTGGGCTTCGATCATTCTCGTGGGTTATAGACCCGAGGGAATTTGATGCGTGGATTTTCGAAAGACCTGGTTTTACAATTTTTGGTCTGGTTATGCAAACAACGTTCCTTTCGAAATCCTTTTCTTTTCCCAAAGCTTTACTAGGAGCAATTATGTACAAAATCTTTTTGGTATTTTGTAAATTTTCGATTTTTTTGTGTTTTTGCAAAACAAGAACTTTAGGAACTATACAAACTACTCTTTTTTCAAGTTTTTGATTTTTCAATATTTTTGGTCTTTGCAATTTTTCCATTTTTTCGATTTTGAGTTTTTCAAATGTTTTGTATTTTTGTAAAAGGGATCTTCCATCATACCCACAAAGGGAAAACACTACGGGTTAGACTCGGAATAAGAGGTCTAAATCATAGGTTTCTTCTAGGGTAGGCTCCAGGGCACCCTTGACCCAGGTGGTTATAGGGGGTGGCTCTGGTGGTATTTTGGGAGTATAGCCGATCTCATATCGGCTTGGATTAGCCCTAGGAAGTATGGGTTCTAGGAGACCCTGGTTTTGTGCCCCTAGACTTTTATAAGGCGTGTAGCCCATGTTTAACAGCATGTTCCACGATTTCTTGTTTTTTGAAAAATTTGAATACAAGTCGTGGTCCTGGAACTTGCTGGCGTTCATATCATGCACATATAGCTTCTTGTCCAGGGGTTTTGGAAATAAGGGATTCTTGGGTCTTCCTAGAAGGGTCAGGACTTTGAGGGGGCCAGCCTTGGGCGGCCCCTTCACATACACGACCTTCCTTGGGTTGTTTAACACGAGCCATGGTGGCTCAAGTATGGTTTGCCCCAGTTTTACCTCATGGGTCTGGGAGCTCGACAAGCAGGGGGAGTTTATGACCCCCTAAAGTTGAGGGTGACTCTCACCTAGGATCACAACGATTTCGTCCCTGAAAGGGATCTTGACACACCTGTGGAAGGTGGATGGCACAACGCACAAGTTGTGTATCCAGGGCCTTCCCAACAACAGGTTATAATGGGGGTGGATGTCCAGGACATTGAACACCCCCGTGTGTGCTATCCCTCCCGTTTCCATGGGGAGTTCAATAGATCCTATGGGTCTAGACGCATTCCCATCGTATCCAGTGATAGCAATGGGACTGGGATGAACGGATGTCAAGGTGACTCCGATTTGATTCGCCACGTGAAGTGGAAGGATGTTGAGCCCTCCTCCCCCATCAACAAGGCACCTGTCCAGAGAGTGGTTATTCAGAACCACCTCGATATGCAGGGCCTGGTTATGGGACTCGTAGGGTCTTTTTACATCATCTTTCGAGAAGGTGATTGGCGATTTTGCTCCTATTAACGCCACTTGGTCAAACAGGGATTCAGGGGTTATGTTCGAACTAACCTTGGCTCTTTCTAGAATTTTCTCTAGCACGAGTCTATGCCTAGGCGAAGTTTGTATTAGCTCTAGGATGGACATGTGGATAGGAATCTTTGAAAGATGGTTTTCGAAATCATAAGGGTTTAAAATGATTTTCCTATTGTCTGCTTTTGGCAGAACTCTAGGAATACATGCTTTTTACGAGCCAGGCACACTGACCACCTTTTTAGCACTTTATAGGTGTGGGGGTTGATAGATCCTTCCGGATCTTGTTACTTCCCCCACGACCAACCTAGGGTTCGTACCTTTTATGGCTCTAACCGTGAGTTTTGGAGCACCTTGAATCTTTAAAACTAGTTTAGTCGGGGATTCAGCTCTTGGTGGTCCCCGGATGATTACTTAGGCGGGTTTCTTGTAAAGTACAAGAGTAGACGCACAAGTGGATCGACCAGACTCAGATGGATGCGCTAGATCTTTTGAAAAGGTGAGGGTACATACCTCTTTTCCCTTCCCACTGCTACTGGCGTGCTTGGGAAAGGGTTCTTTAAAGATAGCTTGGGCTGGCTCGGGTTCCTCAGTGACTAAAGCCGGCCCTCTACTATCAAGTTGTCAATTTTATTTAAAAGGGAGAAACACCGCTTCGTATCATGGCCTTTGAGCCGATGATACTTGCAAAAGCGGTTTGAAAATCCCCCTTTGGAAGTGACTCCCACGGGGATTTCGGTGAGTTCAATCATGCCCTGGGCAAGTAGGAGGTCTAGGACCTCCGACACAGGTTGCCCCAGCGGAGTGTACTCCCGTTTTTCAAAGGGTTTTTGGAAGTTTTTCTCCCTTTTGTTTTCTATTTTTTCAAAATTTTTTGAAGTGTTCACCGGGCTTGGATCCACCCGAACATTGGCAATTTTGTGGGGTTTTGCCCCTTTGTCCATCACGAGTAGCCCATAAGTGATGGGCTTCTCCAAGCGGGTTTTCGAAATGACACTTCCTTTCCATAAGTGATCGTATATCCCTTTCTTCAAATTGGTTTCGAAAAGGGATGCTTTTTTAATCAACTTATGGAAAGTTGAGATTTCGTGAAGAGAGAGAAGGGTTTTTAACCCATTTTTAAAATTATCCAGGATGAGCATGACTGCGCATCCTTCGGATATTGGCTCTCGCACTTGCCCTAAAAGGGACCTCCATCGAATAATGAAGGCATGCACGTCTTCATTCATGCCTTGTTTTGTATCCCTTAAAGTGTTTAAAGTCGGCGTGACTTCTATGTTATGTGCAAATCTTTGCATAAAGCAGTTCGCTAACTCTTCAAAAGCAGCGAACTGGCTTAGATCGTCGGAAGCCAGCCATTTGGCAGTTGTGCCTTTAAGGGATAGAGGGAACCAATACACCCATTTCATCGAGTCCTTTTTCTTCTTATGGACTCGACGTGAGAAAAGTTACAGGTGAGACCTAGGGTCTCTCATGCCATCATACAGATGGAAGTTTGGTATTTCATCGTCACTGTCTGTTTCATAATCCATAGGTAGGAAATTAGACAGGGCATAACTCCTTTTCTCTTTACTTTGCCCTTTTAGCAGCTGCTGTAGGGCTTTACGGTCCTTCCATTACGGAGGCCTCTTTATGTTTGCGAGGTTTTTCAGGTCCTTTCTTGGCCTTTTGTTCACCATTCGATGAACATGAATCGCCTACTTCAGCCTCTTGGCTAAGAGCATCGATTTTGGCCTCGAATTCCCTTCTCAAATCTTCTATCTCTTCTAGTTTATTTTTATTTTTCAAAAACCTCCTAGAGTGATAACTTGATGCGCATGAGTCATGGCTCGACACTTCACTTGGATTTGATTTCGACATGCTTTCAACCTTTCAAAATCCTACGTACAACAAGTAAAAGAGTTAAAATGACACCTTTGGAAAAATTTTTGCAAGGTTTCTAATATGACTCAATTTTTCAAAAGACTCACGTCCCACCGGGCGTGCCAAATCTGTAGACACGAAAAAATCCTCTCCTTTGGTTCTTTTGGCCTGAAGCGAATCTTTTCGTGCGTCTAAGTCGTATTTTAGCAAAAGGGCGTGCCAGCTAGCTTGCTTAAGCTAGCAAAGAAACATTTTGAAATCTGACTTCTATCGGGCGACTGTGAGCAAGCAAGCTCTTTTCGTCACAGACCTTCTTGCACCGATGCGCAAGGGTCAGTCTGTACGCTTAGAAAATTGAGTTTTTAAACATGATAACCTAGGAAAATGTCTGAGGTGTTCGATTGGGCTGATTTGTATGGTTTCAAGTTTTATTTTTCACGTGGATTTGTACATGCCTATGTCTTTCTTTTTATCTTTTCGGGCCAACAAGGTGTGTGTGTGTGCACAAGTGACCTAAGTTGGGCGATTTTGAGCGGGAGTGTGGGGTTTGCTTTGATGCAATATGCGTCCTAACTCGTGGTATGGCGTATATGCAATGCAAACTCACGCAACTCCAAAGGAAAAACCCAAATTGAAAGACAATGCGGAAGGGAAATGACTTAATGTAAATTTGCAAAAGGGAAATTGCAAAAGGGAAATATGGCTATATCTTAAGAGCGGAAAGGCTCAATTGTGCAAGTGTGTGTCGTGTATATATGTAAAGACTACGCACACTACTGAACCTTAAAACCCAAATTTAAAAGATATAGCCGAAGGGAAATACTTATAATATATATGGGCCCGAAGGTCGCCAACGTGTGCGTGGGTGTTGTGTGTATATTGAAAGACAACTCACACGACTTGTAATGAAACCCAAATATAATTGCAATATGGCCTTGACTAAGGTCTTGGGAGTAAGAGCGAAAGCTCAATGTGTGTGAGTGTAGAATTGAAATACTACGCACACAACTTAAATGAAACCCAAATATAATTGCAATAGGCCTTGACTAAGGTCTTGGGAGTAAGAGCGAAAGCTCAATGTGTGTGAGTGTAGAATTGAAATACTACGCACACAACTTAAATGAAACCCAAATATAATTGCAATACGCCTTGACTAAGGTCTTGGGAGTAAGAGCGAAAGCTCAATGTGTGTGAGTGTAAAATTGAAATACTACGCACAAGGAGTATGCCATCTATTACGAGGATGATTCCCTGTTTTAAACCCTCCAAAGCAAGGAAAACCTCTTCTGCTTTACATTTCTGTGCATGAGAATGCTTTGGGTGCCTTGTTAGCTCAATACGAGGATGATACCCACAAGGAGTATGCCATCTATTACATTTCAAAAACTCTCTTGGCTTATGAAAGGAATTATCAAGCCATGGAGAAGACGTGCTTGGCCTTGGTATGGGCCTGCCAAAAATTCCGACACTACTTCCTAGATCACGAGATCTGGATAGTGTCTAAGCTTGATCCAATCAAGCCCTTATTCGAAAAACCCATCCTCACAGGTAGGTTGGGAAAATGGCAACTCCTCTTGATGGAGTATGACCTCAAATACCACCATCAAAGCTCCATTAAGGGGCAAGCCCTAGCATACTATGTGGCTGAGTTTCCCTTAGAGGATGCGTATCCCACACTCGATGAGATGAAGGCATATTGCTAAACCAATTTCAAAACCACATTTTGGCAAACTCTTTTGAAAACCAAGTGTGGAGGATGCACTTTGATGGGGCACGAAACCAAAGAGAGGCTGGTGCCGGGGTCATCCTCATATCCCCTGAAAAGGGAGAGATACCCATAGCCATACGCCTAGATTTCGAATGTTCCAACAACATAGCCTAGTATGAAGCACTCATACAAGGTTTAAAAATTTCAAAAACTTTAGGGGCATTGTGCATTGAGGTCTTTGGAGATTCATTACTCGTTATAAACCAAGTCTTAAAAATTTGGCAAGTTAGAAATGAAAAGCTTCTTCCATATCATGAGTTGGCCACTCGATTGGTCGAATCCTTCCAATCGTGCACACTCACACACATGGGAAGAGAGGATAATGGCATCACCGACGCCCTTTCATCCTTGGGTTCAGCTCTAAGGGTCGATCCCACTTTGGGAAGCCGATCCTTAGAAATATGGCACGCACCCACTCCATCCACACACGATTTGGAAATTTATCAAAACGACCCAGATTCTGATAAAAAACCTTGGTTTTATGACATAAAGTGCTTTTTAGAAAATGGGGGATTTGCTGAAAATGCCACATCCAAGGATAAGGCATTTATCCAAAAAATTTCTACCCGATATATGATTTTGGGTGGCGTTCTATACAAAAAGAGTTTTATCGACATCTTACTCAGGTGCGTCGACCTAGAGGAGGCTAGGATTATTATGCATGAAATCCATGATGGAGAATGTGGAGGAAATATTAATGCCAATATGATGGCAATGAAAATACTTAGAGCGGGTTATTTTTGGTCCACTCTGAAAAAGGATTGCCACAATCATGTTAGGAAGTGCCATCCATGTCAAGTGCATGGGCACGCCATTCATATCCCCTCATCTTCATTGCATTCCGTGGTCAGCTCCTAGCCATTCACCATGTGGGCATTTGATATTGTAGGACCAATATTTCCAAAGGCATCGAATGGGCATAGGTTCATTTTAGCAGCCACTGAGTACTTTTTCAAGTGGGTCGAAGCCACCTCCCTGACCCCAGGGGCAACATGTGGTGGCTTTCATTAGGAAAAATATCTTGGCTTGATTTGGAGTTCCAAGAGACCTAGTGTCCGATAATGGCACCCCATTCAAAAACGAGCAGATGGTCAAGTTGTGCAACACCTATGGCATAACTCACCACTTCTCATCGCCCTACTACCCTCAAGGCAATGGCCAAGCCGAAGCCACAAACAAGACTCTCATTAGCATTATTGAGAAGACTTTAGAAAAGGGTAGAATGTGGTATGAGAAGCTGGATGAAGCCTTATGGGCTTATAGGACTTCCATCCGAACTCCCACCAATGCCACGCCATTTGAGTTGGTCTATGGCACAAATGCCATTCTTCCCATTCATACAAGGTTGCATTCATTTCATACAACCATTGCACTTGACCTCCCTCTAGAGAGGCTTCAGCATGCTAGGATGGCCGAACTAGATTTGTTAGATGAGAGGCGACTCCTTGCTATGGAGCATTCTCATGCATACCGTCAAAGAATAGCCCGACACTATGAGAAGCATATGAGACCTCGCCACTTCAAAGTGGGAGACCTTGTGCTCAAAATCATCCAATATCGTGGCTCACATCCACTTGGAAAGTGGTGGCCCAAGTGGGATGGCCCTTATGTTGTGCGTGGAACCACCACAAACAACTCTTATTGGTTGATCGATGTAGAAGGTAGGAATTTAGCAGATCCTATCAATATTCAATACTTAAAGAAGTATCATGTGTAGGGTCTAAGTTAAAATTCCCATTTTCGAAAATATTTTAGGGAGATTTACTTTGAAACTTCGAAAGAAAGGATCAAAGGCGAATTGTGTGACCCTGAGTGAGAGAATCAACACTAGCAAAAAGGTGGAGCCTTCCAAAATACGTGGTTACTGTAGACATGAAAATTCTCATTTCGAAGTTTATAAGACAAACTTGAAATGAAACTTTCCACACCTACGCTTGCACGAGCGTGCCAGCTAGTTTGAAACTAGCAAATATTGTGAAATTTGAGACTTCTAGGTGATTGTGTGCAAGCGGGATCTTTTCACTTACACCTTCTTGAGCCGATGCTCAAGGGTCAGTGTTGAGCGCTTAGGAATTTCATTTTACACCAAACACAACTCCCTTTTACATAAACAAGTGTATTTGAAAAATTTGTTGAACTTGTGCACTCGGATTCAATACTTGGAAAAGCACAAGCTGCTGAAAACAGAGAATTTTGTTTTCAGAGCTGTTTTCTAGGGGAGTTTTGAAGGTGTTACAGACTTTCAAAAATTATCAAAATTTTATCAAATGAAGTTGAAAGTGTGGAGAGACTGCAGCCTTTTTCAAATCTACATTTGGAGTAGTATTGAATTAGAAACAAATAATCTACTCAGACCAGCTCACTGACTCGGAATAGTTCTATTTCAAAAATACCGAAACTCAAAGATGAGTTTGTATCTCTCTGCTCAGAACTCTGATTTTGATGTTGCTGGAAATCTATGGATGTTAGCTTTCCAATACATCAAAAATCAATTAATTTGGACTCCTATGGACAGAGATATGGGACTTTTACCTAACCTCTATTTTAGGAAATCCGACTGTGCAGACAGTGGTGCAAAAATTTGGTCGTTCTTAATCTGCTTTTATTACGTGGCTGAGCGGCCCTAAAATCTTGCCAATTTTATTCAGAGTGTCCAAATGTGTGTGGAATCAGTGTGCCAAATTTTGAGACAATCGAAGCAAGCATCACAAAATTAAAATTACAGAAACAGATATATACAGAGATGCTGAAATTTGGTTTTCTATTTTATAAATGTAATGATGCGTAACCCACACGAAATTAAAATGCAACAACCCTTAAAACAAATTTGCTGGAATATAAATGAATGGAAAGTACTTTATAGCTTAGACATAGAGGGGGTTAGTAGTATAGAGGGTATATAGCATATAGGAAGGAAGAAGCATTAAAGCAAACACTTGGCGTGCATGTGGGTGTATAGTGTTTCATCCACGAAATTGAAATTGCAGCAAAGCTAGATTATTACAACTGGGGGGAGATGAAACTCCATTAATACAACCCCATTTAATGAATTGAGTGAAAGAGAATGAAGCTTAGATTAAATAAGAAAGGTCTTACACGAGTTTTGGAGTGTGAAGGATTGGGTTTCAATGATGAAGTCGGCCTTCCTCTTGATGGCCTTCCTTCTCAACTCCCACAAGTTCTCACCTAGCTTCCCCTTCTTCCCACACTAGAGGACGTCCCTACTTGCTGGAAATTTCTGCACCTAGTCTAGCACACACCACCCAAGGTCTAGAGCTTCTCTATCTTCTCTCTCTAATATCCAAGTTATGGAACCCGCCCTCCCCTCTTGGGCCTTTTTATAGGCCAAGGGGGGTTGGTTCTAGTGGTTTCTTTTGGGGCAGGTTGGAGCTTTTGCTTGGTGGATTTGATCCGCTCCAAACCGGCTTCTTATAGTTCCTCATTGAGTCGATTTGGACCAGCCCATGTGGGCTGGTCTAGGTGCCATGGCTTGGTGTAGCCCTAGAGCATGCGGTTGGTTTTAAACAACCTTACAATGTGTAACATGTTTTGTTTGGGTTGATTTCTTTAAACTTCGACCCACTTGAATTCGCTTCTTTCTTTGATTCGGCTCCCACCTTGATTTGAACTCCACACAGACACGGCTTGATCTTTGGCTTTAGTTCTTTACATGATCCCACTTGATTTGGGCCCGTCTATTTGGGCTTAAGCTTGATGATCATGCCTTGAACCACATCGAGTTGGTACTTCGTGTTCTTGGTCGGTCACATCCTTTAGGCTTGTCTTGATGTGATGAGCTTTCGGTGCCGCTTTACTCAACATATCTCGAACATGATTCACTTGACAAGGTAGGCCTTGACACGACCCATCTGGGAGAGCTGCATTCGATCCATACTTCTGGGCTTGGATTGGATCTTACCCGCTTCGAATTTCAGAGGCTTTTTAATTTGAATTTAAAACCTTAAAGTATTTCCCTGAATGTTTAAACTTTAAAATCTGGGGTGTTTTTGAATTTAAAGGTTCCTAAAGGTTTTAAACTGATTTTTGGAAACTCAAGACTTTTGAAAACTTTGAAAATTTCGGGTGTTTACAGATGCCCCTCTTTGACATTAATCCAACTGTGTTTGGATAAGGTCAAAGAAGAAAAACACCCTTTTACTTTTCTTTCCGAACCTTTCTCAAGAGCATGGATCATCCGAGTGCCCAACTTTTAAAAATAAGTAAAAGGGGATTTAGAGCCAAAAGGGGACTCAATCTGCTATAACCCTGGTCTTAATAGCGATCATGTACTCAATGGTTTGACATGCATGAGTGGGCATGTGTGAAGGATATGAGGGATATGCACACGATGATTCTTTTAGAGACTCTTAACATGCAAGGATCGAACTTGGGAAGCTTGTGAAGGTCGATTGCCCCAAGTGATCATGGCCCTTATGTGGCCTGATGTTTTCGGGTTTTCACAACTTTCCAAAGGGGAACTCCTTTTTAGCTTCAATCACAAGGATTTTCAGCTTTTTGTATTTCCCTTTACTCGGGTCGTAATACCTACTACTTGGTAGAGATTTTTATAGGAAAACTAGGAAACATTGCAAAACTCTCCTACTTACACAACAAAGTCTAATTCTCAAACAAAATAAGATTCAAATGAATAAATCATATTCCTACTTTAGGATTTTCTTAGATAAAATCTTTCTCCACTGGGATAAGTCATAGAGATAGGGAAAGAATTACCACGGTCCCTTCTGAAGCATCCCGCGGTTTAACGCCAAGAAGGGGAAATTTTGCTCTTTTTGAGCTTTTGGCAATTTTTCTCTTTTTTCATAGAGGGCCTCCCTTTTTCTTTTTAGAGGATTTTTCTTTTGTTTTTTCCTCTTTCTTTTTCAATCAAAGCACACTTTTCTGCTTTGCGTTTCTTTTTCTTTTGAAGACAAATTTTTGGAGGGATATCCTCTTTTTCTATTTTGCCAACTTTTCCTTTTTGGGAAGGAGAAGCAAAATGGGGAGAGACTTATCCCAATGATTTACTCGATTCATCTAAGATCACCCTATTTTGAAATAGCATATACCATTTGAAAATATTTTGCTATTTTGAACAAGGCTCGATTTTGTAAGATGGGGACTTTTGAAATATAGCCCATAAATTTTGAAAAACTCTACCTTTCATAAGGCCCTATTTCCCTTGTTTAGGGTCACACAATCCACCTTGATCCTTCTTCAAGAAGTTCAAAGGAGATCCCATTTGAAATATTTTCAAGAAGAGTAGACCCTATACATGATATGTTTTCAAATGTTGAGCATTTATAGGGTCTACCAAGTTCCTACCGTCAACATCAACCAACCAATAAGCATTGTTAGTGGTGGTTACACGCACAATATAAGGACCATCCCACTTGGGCCGCCACTTTCCAAGGGGGTGTGGGCCTCGGTGATGAATGGTTTTTAGCACTAGGTCTCCCACTTTGAAGTGGCGAGCCTTCATGTGCTTCTCGTAGTGCCGGGCTACCTTTTGCCTATATGAATGTGCATGATCCATAGCAAGTAGCCTCTTTTCATCCAACAAGTCAAGCTCGATCATTCTAGTATGTTGTAAGGTTTCTAATGGAATATCTAATGCAAGTGATGTATGGAATGAATGAAGCTTGGTATGAATGGGGAGTATGGCACTCGTGCCATAGACCAACTCGAATGGGGTGGCATTTGTAGGAGTTCAAATGGAAGTTCTATAATCCCACAAGGCTTCGTCGAGCTTCTTATGCCATGTCCTACCCTTTTTTATGGTTTTCTCAATGATGCTTATGAGGGTTTTGTTTGTGGCTTCAGCTTGGCCGTTGCCTTGAGGGTAGTAGGGCGATGAGAAGTGTTGAGTCATGCCATATGTGACGCACAATTTTTCCATCTTCTCATTCTTGAATGGGGTGCCATTATCGGACACTAGGTCTTTTGGTACTCCAAATCGGGCCAAGATATTTCTCTTAATGAATGCCACTACATGTTGTCCTTGGACATTAGCCAGGGATGTAGCTTCAACCCATTTAGAGAAATATTCGGTGGCCGCTAGGATGAACCTATGTCCATTGGATGCATTGGGGGATATGGGTCCTATGATGTCGAACGCCCACATGGCAAAAGGCCATGGGCTTACAATAGAATGCAAACTGGATGATGGGGTGTGAATGATATGCCCATGTATTTGACATTGATGACATTTCCTAACATGATCATGGCAATCTTGTCTTAGGGTGGACCAAAAATACCCAGCTCTAAGTATCTTCATGGCCATCATATTTGAATTAACATGGCCTCCACACTCTCCATCGTGGAACTCGTGCATTATGGTCCTAGCCTCTTCAAGGTCTACACATCGCAACAAGATGCCCGTAAAACTTTTCTTGTAAAGCACCCCTCCCAAAATTACATACCGGGTTGAAATTTTTCTAATAAAAGCTTGATGTTTTGAAGAAGCATATTTGGGAAATCCTCCGTTTTCTAAAAAGTTTTTAATGTCATAAAACCAAGGTTTATCATTCGGGTTTTGGTCATTTTGGCAAATCTCTAAATCATGCGTGGATGGGATGGGTGAGTGCCATATCTCTAAGGATCGACCCTTAAAGCAGATCCTAAGGAGGAGAGGGCATCCGCTATGGTGTTGTCCTCTCTCCCTATGTGAGTGAGTGTGCATGACTTGAAGGAGTCGACCAACTTGGTGGCCAACTCGTGATACGAAATGAGTTTTTCGTGTTTGACTTGCCAAATTTTCAAAACTTGGTTCACAACCAGTAAAGAGTCTCCAAAGACTTCAATGCATGATGCCCCTAGATTTTTCAAGATTTTTAGGCCTTGTATGAGAGCCTCATATTCAGCCATATTATTTGAACACTCAAAATCTAGACGAATTGCAATGGGTATTTCTCTCTTTTCGGGGGATATGAGAATGACTCCAACACCTGCCCCTTGTTGGTTACGTGCCCCATCAAAGTACATTTTCCATACTTGGTTTTCATTAAAATAGTTTGCTAAAACATAGTTTTGAAAATCGTTTGCAAATATGCCTTCATCGGGCATCTCATCAAGTATGGGATATGTTTCTTCCAAGGGGAACTCGGCCACATGATCGGCTAGGGCTTGCCCCTTAATGGAGGTTTGGTGGTGATATTTCAAGTCATATTCCATTAAGAGGAGTTGCCATTTACCAAGCCTACCCGTTAGGATAGGTTTTTCTAACAAGTGCCTGATCGGATCAAGCTTAGACACTATCCATATCTCATGATCTAGGAAGTAATGTCTAAACTTTTGGCAAGCCCATACTAATGCCAAGCACATTTTCTCCATGGCTTGATAATTTCTTTCATATGACAAGAGAGTTTTCGAAATATAGTAAATGGCACACTCTTTGTCGCTATCATCCTCATATTGAGCTAATAAAGTACCCAATGCATTCGTATGTATGGAAATGTAAAGAAGTAAAGGTTTTTCTTGCTTTGGAGGTTTCAAAATTGGAGGATTCACCAAATAAGTTTTCAATCTTTCAAAACCTTTTTGACACTCCTCGTCCCACGAAAATTTTACCCTTTTTCACAAAAGTTTATTGAAAGGTTCACATCTTGTTGCTAAATTTGAAATGAACCTCCTAATGGCTTGGAGGCGACCTTGGAGGCTTCGGATTTGGGTCAAGCTGGATGGTGGAGGCATATCTATGATGGCTCGACACTTAGAGGGGTCTGCTTCAATGCCCCTTTGGCTCACCATAAAGCCCAAAAGATTACCGGATTCTACCCCGAATATACATTTTTGAGAGTTTAGTTTCACTTTATAAAGCCTAAGCCTTTCGAAAACTTTTTGTAAAGACTCAATGTGAGTAACTCGGGTTTTTGATTTCACCAAAAGGTCATCCACATATACTTCCAAGAGCTCATGAATTTGATCATGAAAGATAGTAGTCATAGCTCTTTGGTATGTGGCATCGGCATTTTTCAAACCAAACAGCATAACTGTGTAACAGTATGTGCCCCAAGGTGTAGTAAAAGCAGTTTTCGCCTGATCTTTTGGTGCTAACTTAATTTGATTGAAACCCGAATAGTCATCCATGAAAGAAAACATTTTATGATTTGCAGTGCTATCCACTATCAAATCAATATTTGGTAGAGGAAAATTGTCTTTCGGAGTGGCTTTGTTCAAATTTCTAAAATCAATGCAAATCCTAATTTTCCCATTAGATTTTCGAACTATAACAATATTTGAAAGCCATTATGAGTATGCAATGGGTTTTATAAATCCGGTTTTTAAAAGATCTTATAAACCCTCTTTCACTTGTACGTGCACATCGGGGTGAATCTTTTTGAGCTTTTGCTTTATGGGTTTGGCATTCGGTTCTAGAGGAAGACGATGCTCTACTACCATTGGGTCTAAACCCGGCATGTCTTCGTAGGTCCATTCAAACACATCTACATATGATTTGAGAAATGTGATGAATGATATCCTTTCATGCTCATGTAAACATGCACCTATTTTAACATGCTTGGGATTAGACTCACTCCCTAGATTTACTTCCACAAAATCCCCTCCTACGAAATTTGAAGGCTTTTCTAAATCAAGGATTCTATGGAACTCGGGAAGCTTGGAGGTTTGATCCTCCTCATGGATGAGGAGATCTTCCTCTTTGCTTTGATCGCTCTTGAGAAATTTGGGTTCTATGAAAGTGCTAGGCAAGGCACACGGTTTTGGAACATCTACCACTTTCAAAAGACTAGGGCTTTTCACAAAGACAATGTTTTTGGATTTTTCAAGATTTTCGATTTTTTTGACTTTTTCGGAATTGCTTTTCAGAGATGAAATGTACAAAACCTTGTTTTTGGTATTTTCGCACTTTTCAAATTTTTTGGCTTTTTGTAAACACAAGGGAGGAACAAAAACCACATTCTTTTGGAATTTTCAAAATTTTCAATTTTTTTGGCTTTTTGTAAACAAATGAAAGGAGGAGAAATGTAAATCACATTCTTTTTGACATTTTTGAAATTTTCTATTGTTTTTGGGTTTTGGGAATTTTCTAAATGTTTTTGGATTTTGCAAATTTCTAATTTTTTGGGGTTTTTGGATGTGGCGGGGTCTTCCATCAAACCTACAAAGAAAACACCATGCATTAGGCTCTAAATAAGAGGTCTAAGTCATAGGTTTCGGTGTTAGGAGGTTCTAAGGCACCCTTGACCCAAGTGGTCGTGGGTGGAGGTTCGGGTGGTATGAATGGGTCGTAGCCTATCCCATACCGGTTTGGGTTTGGGTTTGACACTATGGGTTCAAGATGACCTTGGTTTTGGCTTCCTAGGCCTTGATAAGGCATATAACCCATGTTCAACATCATGTTCCAAGGCTTCTTCAATTTTGAAAATGTTTTATAAAGGGGATGGCCTTGGAACTTGGTGTCGTCCATGTCATGCTCAAACACTTTTATAGACTTGGGGAGGACTTTGGATAGTTTTGAGATGGTCTTGAGCGGGCTAGCCTTGGGCGGCCCTTTTATGTGCACGACACCTTTTAGTTTGGGATGAGCTACCAAGGGTTCACCTAGTTTTGACTCATGGGTTTTGTCACCTGATAAGCATGGGAAATTTTGTATTCCCTGCAGTTGGGGTGATTCTCTATTAGAATTACCACAACTTGGTTTTGGAGGAGTATTTTTACACACCTATGAAAGGTGGATGGCACAGCCCGCAAGCTGTGTATCCATGGCCTTCCTAGGAGTAGGTTATAATGGGGGTGTATGTCTAAAATATGAAACACCCCGGAATGACTCATACCCCCTACTTCTATGGGTAACTCTATGACTCTTAAAGGTTTGGATGCGTTTCCATCGTATCCTGTGATCACGATGGAACTCGGGGTTAGAGAGGTCAAGGAGACTCCTATCTTGTAGGCTATGTCTAGTGGAAGTATATTTAGACCTCCTCCGCCATCAACCAAACACTTGTCTAGAGGATGGTGATTCAATACCACCTCTATATGTAAGGCTTGGTTATGGTTTTGGTAGGGTTGTTCTAGCTCATCTTCCGAAAACACAATGGGAGTTTTAGCACAAATGGGTGAGACTAGGAAGGAGAGGGACTCAGGGGTTATGGTTGGGTTAACCTTGGCCTTCTCTAAGATCTTTTCTAAAACTTATCTATGTCTAGGGGATGTTTGGATAAGCTCTAGGATAGACATGTTTATGGGAATCTTAGCAAGGTGATTTTTGAAATCATATGGGGTTAACACATTGTTTTTACCCATTAGATGCGATGCTTTGGGAATGCATGATTTTAAAGGGCCAGGGATAATGACCACTTCCTTGCTAGCATCTTTTGCTAAGTGTGGGGGTTGGTAGATCCTTCCGGATCTAGTGACCTCGTCCACACCTTCCCTATGGCTCGTTCCTAGGTGGGCTCTAGTTTGATGCTTGGGAGCATCCCGAATCTCTAATAAGGCTCTAGCCGAGGGCGGGACTCTAAGCACTCCCCAGATCACTACTTGTTTGGCTTTTTTTATTACGAGCAGTGGTGTGTGACAAGTAGTGCGATCCGTATGCCATGCATGTTCCAAACCATTCAAATGAGAGGAGAGAGCATATACCTTCTTGTCCATCCCGCTAGTGCTTGCATGGTTGGGGAAGGGTTCCTTGAGTACGACTTGGGCGGACTCCGGTTCCTTGGTGACCTAGAGCCGGCCTTGCTCGATCAAGTCCTCTATTTTATTTAAAATGGTATAGTAGTGATTTGTATCATGGCTTTTGAGCCTATGATACTTGCAAAACTTGTTCAAAAATTTCCCTTTAGGGGGTGTCCCCTCGGGAACTTCCGCAAGTGTCACCATTCTCTAGGCGAGCAGGAGGTCGAGGACCTCTATGATGGGCTACCCTAGCGGGGTGTACTCCCTTTTCTCGAAAGACTTTTGAACCTTTTTGTTCTTCGGTTCAAATTTTGAAGTGTTGGCCGGGCTCAGTTCTACTAGGACATTTGCAACTTTTTGGGGTTTTGCCCCATTTTTCGTAGTAGTTGGCCCGTAAGTCCCAGGTTTTTCAAAACGGGTTTTCAAAAAAATCTTGCCTTTTCACAAGTCATCGTAGACCCTCTTTTTCATATTTGCTTCGAATAAGGAAGCCTTCTTGATTAATTTATAGAAAGTGAAAATTTCATAGAGAGAAAGAAACATTTTCAGCTCGGGTTTGAAATTTTCAAGGATGAGCATCACGGCACATCCTTCTGAGATGGGCTCTCTTACTTGCCCCACTAAAGACCTCCATCGAACGATAAATGCATGAGCATCCTCATTCATGGCTTGTTTCGTATCTCTTAGGGTGTTCAAAATGGGGGTCACTTCCACGTTGTGTGAAAACCTTTGCATGAAACCATTTGCCAACTCTTCAAAAGTGGCAAATTGGCTCAAGTCATAGGAAGCGAGCCACTTGGAAGCAGTTCCCTTAAGGGAGAGGGGGAACCAGTAGATCCACTTAGCCGAGTCTTTCTTCTTTTTGTATGCTCGACGGGAAAAGAGTTGGAGGTGGGATCTAGGATCCTCCGTCCCGTCATACCGGTAGAAATTCGGTATGTCATCGTCGCTATCCGTTTGGTAGTTGGAAGGTAAAAAATCGGATAGGGCGTATGACCTCTTTTCCTTGGCCTGGCCCCTTAGTAGTTGTTGAAGGGCCTTGCGATCTTTCAATGTGAATGACTCGAGCTCTCTGTCCCCCTCCATAGTGGAGGTCTCTTCGTTCTCTTTCGAGCCCTAGTTTGCTTTCCATGGGATGAGCAGGATTCGACCGCTTCAGCCTCTTGGCTGAGAGCGGCGATTCTTGCTTCGAATTCTTTCCTCAAGTCTTCTAATGACTCTTTCTTGTTTTTGAAATTTGTTTTCGAAAATCTTTTCAAAAAAAGACTTGACGAGCATGAAGCCCGGCTCGACACCTCGTAAGAACCATCCGAACTCGACATAATCTTATAAGCCTTGAAAATCCTACACGTGCACAATTTACCAATGTTAAAAACACTTTGAAAAAGATTTTGGGAGTTTTATTTGCTTAGAAATTCCTCAAGACCCGAGTCCCATCGGGCGTGCCATTTTTGTAGACATGAAAATTCTCATTTTGAAGTTTATGAGACAAACTTGAAATGAAACTTTCCACACCTACGCTTGCGCGAGCATGCCAGCTAGTTTGAAACTAGCAAATATTAGCAAATTTGAGACTTCTAGGCGATTGTGTGCAAGCGGGATCTTTTCACTCACACATTCTTGAGCCGATGCTCAAGGGTCAGTGTTGAGCGCTTAGGAATTTCATTTTACAGCAAACACGACTCCCTTTTACATAAACAAGTATCTTTGAAAATTTTGTTGAACTTATGCACTAGGATTCAATACTTGGAAAAGCACAAGCTGCTGAAAACAGAGAATTCTGTTTTTAGAGCTTTTTTCTAGGGGAGTTTTGAAGGCGTCACAAACTTCCAAAAATTATCAAAATTTTACCAAATGAAGCTGGTAGTGTGGAGAGACTGTAGCCTTTTTCAAATCTACATTTCGAGCAGTATTGAATCAGAAACAACAGACCACCTCACTGACTCAGAACAGTTCTGTTTCAGAAATACAGAAACTCAAAGATGAGTCTATATCTCTCTGCTCTGAACTCTGATTTTGATGTTGTTGGAAAGCTATGGATGTTAGCTTTCCAATGAATCAAAATCAATTAATTTGAACTCTTATGGATAGAGATATGGGACTTTTACCCAACCTCTATTTCAGAAAATCTGATTGTACAAACAGTGGTGCAGAAATTTGGTCGTTCTTAATCTGCTTTTATTACATGGTTGAGCAGCCCTAAAATCTTGCCAATTTTATACAGAGTGTCCAAATGTGTATGAAATCAGTGTGCCAAATTTTGAGACAATCGGAGCAAGTATCACAAAATTAAAATTGCAGAAACAGACATATGCAGAGATGCTGAAATCTGGTTTTCTATTTTATAAATGTAATGATCTGTAACCCACACGAAATTAAAATGCAACAACCCTTAAAGCAAATTTGCTAGAATATAAATGAATGGAAATTACTTTATAGCTTAGACATAGAGGGGGTTATAAGTGTAGAGGGTATATAGCATATAGAAAGGAAGAAGCATTAAAGCAAACACTTGGCGTGCATGTGGGTGTATAGTGTTTCATCCACGAAATTGAAATTGCAGCAAAGCTAGATTATTACAAGTCGGGGGGAGATGAAACTCCATTAATACAACCCCATTTAATGAATTGAATGGAAGAGAATGAAGCTTAGATTAAGTAAGAAAGGTCTTACACGAGTTTTGGAGTGTGAAGGACCGCGTTTCAATGATGAAGCCGGCCTTCCTCTTGATGGCCTTCCTTCTCAACTCCCACAAGTTCTCACCTAGCTTCTCCTTCTTCCCACACTAGAGGACGTCCCTCCTTGATGGAAATTCCTACACCTAGTCTAGCACACACCACCCAAGGTCTAGAGATTCTCTCTCTTCTCTCTCCAATATCCAAGTTATAGAACCCGCCCCCCCTCTTGGGCCTTTTTATAGGCCAAGGGGGCTGGTTCTAGTGGTTTCTTGTGGGGCGGGTTGGAGCTTTTGCTTGGTGGATTTGATCCGCTCCAAACCGGCTTCTTGTAGTTCCTCATTGAGTTGATTTGGACCAGCCACCCCATTTAGGTCGTGACCTCCTATCCCACCGACTAAGACCAGCCTTGCTTCAGGTCGTGACCCCTTAGGTCGTGACCTTCCATTTAGGACCATGACCCTTCTCTTGGCCGAACCTAAGTCCTCCCAAATCCCAAGCCCACACGCCTCTTCAAAGCCCACACAACTCTCTCAAGTCCACCAAGGGAGACCCCTCTTGGCTGCCCAAGGTGGACACAAGCGCAAGGACGAGCAAGGAGGAAAAAGCTCAAATCACTTGTAAGTGTTTAAAATTCGGTATTTACATTACTCCTTTCATATTCAATTTAATTCGGATACGGGGTTGTATTAATGAAGCGTTGTCTCTCCCCGGGATGTAATATTAATGCTTGACACACGAGACACATACGTGCACTTGAGCCTTAGCTCTTATCTCGTACACGAGACACACACGTGCACTTGAGCTTTAGCTCTTATCTCGTACACCAAGCACCCACGTACACAATTGAGCCTTCGCTCTTACTCCAAAGACTCTAGTAAGAGCCATATAAGCTGCAATTTCATTCGGGTTGTTGCTTTAAAGTCGTGTGAGTTTATCATTTCAATTCCACACTCGCACCCAAGGAACACCCGAGCACTTGCTCAAACACTCATGCACATTTTGGCCTTGGCAGCCCCTAAGATATAGGCATATCTATATACTTTCAGGTGCGTGAGTTTTCCCGGTTCAGCTATGTGCGTCTTTACATTCCGGGTTGTTAAAATTCAGTCGTGTGAGTTGTCTTTACATTTATACACAACACACACGCACACATTGAGCCTTTCCGCTCTTATATCTATATTTCCCCGTTCTGCAAGTTAAATTTCAGTCGTGTGTGTGGGTTGCCTTTCAATTTATACACCACACACACACGAACACGTTGATGCCTTTGGCTCATATATATATATACGTATCTCCCTTCCACAATTTCCCTTCCACAATTTACATTCAAGTCGTGTGAGTTGCATTCAATTTGGGTATTTCCCTTTAGCTATGTCTTTCAATTTCGGGTTTTACATTCAAGTTGTGTGAGTTGCATATTATATCCGCCAAACTTGAGATATTGCGCATACTTGCATTTCAAATAAGCCCCGAATACCCTGTGCAAACACGCCAATCTTATGCCACTTGATGCACACACATCCCGCCTAAGTAGATAAAACTTAAAGACTTATACGTGCAACCCCACGTAAATAAAATCTGTAAATAGGCATACAATCGCTCAAATACTTTCGTATTCTTTTCAAGAGACCATGCTTGTTCAAAATCGATATCTTCTAAGCGTTTAAACCGACCCTTGAGCACCGGTTCAAGAAGGTTTACAACGAAAAGATCCCACTTGTCCACAATCTCTCCATAAGTCAGATATTTCAAAAATACTTCGCTAGTTTGAGTAAGCTAGCTGACATACCCTAAAAGCGACGTAAATACGAAAAGGCTCACTCTAGGCCTAAGAACCCAGAGTTAAAATTTTTGTGTGTCTACAGTCCCTTGAGAGACTTTGGATGTTTCGGGGTGATGGAAGACTTGGGCTTCCACACAACCCGGGTTTGGGAGATATTTTCTTCAAGGGAAATCAGTAAGCATGAAAAATTCTCTTGCTCCTGGTTTACAAGACCAGAAATGAGCCTTTTCACGTTTACGTCGCTTTTAGGGCATGCCAACTAGCTTACTCAAACTAGTGAAGGTTTTAAAATATATCTGACTTTTGAAAGGCAATTGTGGACAAGCGGGATCTTTTCGCTTGAAACCTTCTTGAATCGGTGCTCAAGGGTTAGTTCGAGTGCTTTAGAAACTTCGATCTTTTAAACAAACCTTATCTTTTGAAAAGAAAAGCGAGTATGAGGATTGTTTGCCTAAGTTGCAGGTTTTATTTACGGGGTTATCCGTATCCAAGTCTTTGAGCTTTTAAGCTAATTAGGCCGGATGTGTGTGCATCAAGTGGCCTAGATTTAGCGAAGTTTGAGCGTAGTTTGGGGTTTCCTCTTTGAAAATGCACAAAATGCAAGGATGCACGAACTCTCGCGAGTTTGGATATGATGTGAGCTAGGCTCGAATTGAAAGCAACTCACACACCCAACTTAAAGTAAATACCCGAAATGTAAATGCAACTCACGTAGCTGAAGGGGAAATATCTGAACCTTAAAAGCAACTCACACGACTTGAATGTAAATTGTGGAAGGGAGATATACTTATATTAAGAGCGGAAAGGCTCAATGCTCGCGTGTGTGAGTGTAGAATTGAAATGACAAACTCACACGACTTGAATTGAACTTGCCAAAATTGAAATATAAGTATATATATGAGCGGTAAGGCTCAACATGTTCGTGTGTGTTGTGTGTAAATGGAAAGACAACTCACGCACACGACTTGAATTGAACTTTACCGAAAGGGAAATATAGATATATATATATATATATATATATATATATATATATATGAGCGGTAAGGCTCAACATGTTTCTGTGTGTTGTGTATAAATGGAAAGACAACTCACACACACGACTTGAATTTTAACTTGCTGAAAGGGAGATATAGATATAGAAGAGCGGAAAGGCTCAATGTAAGTGAGTGCTTTTGGTGTGTAAATGGAAAGACAACTCACACAACTGAAATTGAACCACCCGAAATGTAAAGATGTATACAACTGAACATAAAACTCACGCAGCTGAAAGTATATAAATATTCTATATCTTAGGGGCTGCCAAGGCCAAAATGTGCATGAGAGTGTTGAGCAAGTGCTCGGATGCCCTTTGTGTGCAAGTGTGGAATTGAAATGACAACGCACATAGCTAAAAGTAACAACCCGAATGAAATTGCAACTCACACGACTCTTACTAGAGTCATTGGAGTAAGAACGAAAGCTCAATGTGTGTGTGTGCAAATCGTGTACGATTAAGAGCTAAAGCTCAAGTGTACGTGGGTGTCTTGTGTACGAGATAAGAGCTAAGGCTCAAGTGCACGTGTGTGTCTTGTGTACGAGATAAGAGTTAAGACTCAAGTGCACGTATGTGTCTCGTGTGTCAAGCACCAATATTACATCTCGGGGGGAGACCACGCTCCATTATTATAACCCCGTACCAAAATTGAATTAAGTATGAAAGGAGTAATGTAAATACCGAATTTTAAACACTTACAATGATTCGACTTTCCTCTCCTTGCTCGTGCTTGGGCTTGTAGTCCACCTTGGCAGCCAAGAGGAGTCTCCTTAGGTGGGCTTGAGAGAGGTTGGGGCTCGGGTGTGCTTAGGGACACGCCATTCCCTTGGGCTTGATTCGGGCTTATGAGGGAGCTCCACGGCAAAAGGTGGGGCTTAGGCGTGGATTGGCTCTAGTCAGCCCTAAAGGGAAGCTTGGGTATGACCTAAGGGTAGGTTTTACTAAGGTCGGCCCTAAAGGGAAGGACACGGCAACAAAGGGGTATGGTCCTAAGTGGCCCTAAAGGGAAGCTTGGGTATGGCCTAAGGGTGCAGTTGCGCTAAAAAGGGAAGTTGGTCCTAAGGTAAGGCACGGTCTAAGGGTGTAGTGTGGCGGCAAGGCAGCCAAGGTGTCTGGCGCTAGGGCACAGGGCGCACAGCAGGGCGCGGGCGGCAGTGTAGGGCGCTGGGCGCTAGGGCACGGCAGGGTTGCTGGGGCGCGTGAGAAGTCGGGGCGCGCGAGGTGCCGCAGGAAGTTGAGAGGCACGCAAACGGACAGCTGGGCCGAACAGTGCCTAGGAGGGTTTTGGGGTTTTAGCTTAGGCTCCTTATTTGAGTCGGTTAGGCTAGGTTTAGTCTAGTTAGGGTGAGGTTTAGTGAAGTAGGTTAGATGGGTTAGGCTAGGATTAGGAGGCCTACCTCTTAGAGCCGGTCCTTCTTGGTTGAGCCCATGATCATGCCATGGTTGCAGCCTTCCTTGATCGAGCCCACCTTGGTTGCAGCCCACTTAGCCAACAAGGCTTGAACCCACCTCACCCTTGAGCCAACATGGCTAGGTTTACCTCTCACTCTCTCTCCTCCCAAGCAAGTTCACGTGAATGTGCATTTGGGACCCCCTCACCTCTATTTATAGGCAAATGAGGTGGGTCTTGGATTTGGGTCTTGGATTTGTGTCTTGGAATCCAGATATGATCCAAACACTATTTTGATCTAGATCTTGAATCTCGGATATTTTAGATCCAAATCTAATCCAAATTTTCAATTGGTTTTGGATCTCGGATCTCGGATATTTTGGATCCAGATCCAATCCAAACACTATTTGGATTTGGAACTGGATATTTAGGTCCAGATCGGATCCAAATTTCTTTTCTTCAATCCTTTCTAGCGTTTTTCGCAATGTACGGTTTGTGCGGGTCCTGGCTTCATCAATGCTCCATCTTATGCTAGGTTTTCTCCAACTTTGTCGTCTGAATTCCTTCTCACCTTTTTAGACTTTATTTCTGCTCAATTTCGTCGTTTCTGGCTCAGATTTATGTTGCTTGGGTGGATGTGCTTGACTTGGCTTTTGGGTGCTCCGGGCTGGCAGTCTGTATCAGGTCTGGGCCTTCTTTTTGCCTTTTGAACCTTGCTTTTATCAGGCCAAGATGCTTCATTTGGGCTTCTGCACCTGCTTTTGAGGCTGCTTCGGCATTCATGCTTCACCTGTTTGAAATTTTGGTTTTGACAAAATTGGGACTTGGCCCATATGTGTGAAATCAACTTGAACGGGGTTTAGGCAAAATTTCGAGCTTTTGCAGCCCCTAGGTTTTTCGAAAACTCCAGATTTGGGTTTTGAAATGATTTTTCAAACTAGGTGTTTCTTTTCGAAATTCATTTTATTTTGGGGTGTTTACAAAGCCAAACTTGGTAACTTGAGAGACTTTGGATGTTTCGGGGTGATGGAAGACTTGGGCTTCCACACAACCCGATTTTGAGAGATATGTTCAAGGGGAGCCATGCTTGGTCCCTTGAAGGTTTTGACCTACTCCCTAGGTTCAACTCGTGGTGCTCCTAGGGATGGATTTTTTTGTTTCAAAGTCATAGTCTTGGGTTCAGAGTACAAGACTAGGCTTAAAGAAGTGGGTTCTTTGATGGTAGGGTTATGAGCTCCTAGGATGTTGATGCATGCCTTAGGGGTCTCCATGTCTACCATTTTTTTAACTTTTTCTTTTTGAAATTCTTTTTGGTGGTGCGGGACATTTGACGCACCTTGAAAATCCTCTATTTTGGGCACATTTTATGGGTTTATGTGTGCATGGATGTGATCCAATGCATCTGATGACCCTATTTCGAGAAAAGAGTTTTGAGGAAGATAGTTTCAGGCATACCTCTTTTTTGCTTGTTTACCTTTTCATGGTGAGAGCAGGCCGTGTTCTCGGGTGACTCTGTTTTGAGCTCTCGTGGCTTCTCGAGGCGTTCCTTTTCGAACCCTACGTGTTTGTGACTCGTCTTTTTGTGAGGTGTAGATTTTGTTTCCCACTGATGTGTGCCCAGATTTAGGGATTTCATTTGTTTTCAAAATTTCAAAGTTTGGTTTTTCAATTTTTTTGTTTTTTTGAAAATTTTCAAGATTTTTTTGAGTTTTTGAAATAAAAAAGTCTTTTTTCGATTTTTCTTTGGATTTTTTAGAGTTTGGAGACTTGGGAGTAGCTGACTTGTCCCTCTTTTGGGTTTTGTCTTTGACCTCCAATCCTTCGTCGAGTTTGAGATCGGTTTTCTTTTCACGATCTTTATATGCCCGAGATGAGCTCCTATGCGATCGATGGGCTTTAAGCTCTTTGCTTAAAGCATCCATCTTTTAAAACATTTCCCAAACATCAGCCAACTCTTCTCGGACTTTAGCTGTTTTGAAAACTTGCTTTAGCTTACTCGACAAGGATTTTCTTGGCTTTTGCCCTATTTTTCTGCAAATTTTTGAATGCACGAATTTTGAAAACACTTTTTTTGAAAATTTTTCAAGAGTTTTGCTTGTTTTATCGAAGTTTTAAGACCCGAGTCCCACCGGGCGTGCCAAATTGTAAACAACAAAAATTCTCACTCATCGTTTTTTAGACCGGAAATTAACCTTTTCGTGCCTACGTCGTTTCTATTGGCATGCCAGCTAGCTTAAATTAGCGAAGTTTTTGAAAATATTTGACTTTTGGGCAATTGTGAGAAAGCGGGATCTTTTCGCTTTAAACCTTCTTGAACCGATGCTCAAGGGTCAGTTTAAGCGCTTATAGACTTCGATAAAAATAATTTTAACTCTGAAAATATAAGTGTTTGAAATATGGATTTGATTCGTACCTACGTTGCAAATTTTATGTACGGGGGTTGTACGATTCCAAGTCTTTGAGTTTTAAGCTATTTAGGTCAGCTATGTGTGTGTACAAGTGGCCTAATTTCAGCATGTTTGAGCGTAGATTTGGGATTTCTTTGAAAACGCACGAATGCAAGGATGTACAAATATTTTTCAGGTTGAGATAATGATGTGAGCTAGGCTCGAATTGAAAGCAACTCACACAACTTTAATGAAAATACCCGAAATTTAAAGTGCAACTCACGCAGCTTGAATGTAAAACCCACACTAATTGAACTTGCAACTCACACGACTTGAATGTAAATTGCAGAAATTGAAATATATGTATATCTTAAGAGCGGAAAGGCTCAATTATGAGTGAGTGCTCTTGGTGTGTAAATGGAAATGGCAACTCACACGACTTGAATGTAAAACCCACCTGGAATTGAATTACTACTCACACGACTTGAATGTAAATCGACATGAATTGAAATATATACATATATCCTAAGAGCGGAAAGGCTCAATTGTGAGTGTGTGTTCTTTGTGTGTAAATTGAAAAGACAACTAACACAACTTGAATTAAACCCACCCGGAATGTAAGTGCGTACACGACTTAATGTAAAACTCACGCAGCTTGAAAGTATATAAGTATGCTATATCTTATGAGCAACAAAGGCTCAAAATGTGTATGAGAGTGTAGAGCAAATGCTCGAGTACTTTTGTGTGCGAGTGTAAAATTTAAATAACAAACTCACCCAGCTTGAATGTAACAACCCAAATTGAATTGCAACTCACACAGCTTTCACTAAAGTAAATACCCAAAGGGAAATATATACTTTAGCTTAAGAGCGGAAAGGCTCAATGTATGTGCAATCGTGTGCAATTAAGAGCGGAAAGGCTCAAGTGCATGTGGGTGTTCCTTGTGTACGTCTAAGAGCAATATGGTTCAAGTGTACGTGTGTGTCTTGTGTATCAAGCACAAATATTACATTTCGGGGGGAGACTACGCTCCATTATTACAACCCCATATCGAATTGAATTGAATAGGAAAAGCAACTTGATATATATTTTGAAAGACTTACACTTTTCCTAAGTTGAATTCGGGATTTTGCTAGGTCGTGTCCACCTTCTTTGTGTTGAGCCCGAGTCAAGGCGTCTTCATGTTGTAGCAAAGGGGCAAGCTCCTTCAAGTGGTGAGCCTTGGTGACGTGCAACCAAGAGGTAAGCCGGTTAGGGAGTGGGGCGACAAGGCTGGCCAAGGGTGCAGCCGGTCAAGTTTGGTCACTAGGGAGGCTTGGTTCAAGTAGGTTTTAGCCAAGGAGATCAAGTGGGTTTGTGACTTAGTATGGGTTGGGTTCGGCCAAGGAGTGAGTTAGTCCGATCCTAGCTAGTTCAGGTAGGGCTGGGTCGTGGGGTGTTGGTTGGTTAAGTGAGATGGGAGCTAGGTGGCTATGGTTGGTGAAGTGGGCTGATGTGGAAAGGGGTGCTAGTGACGCGGGACAGGGCGCGCGGCAGGGCGCTGTGCGACTGGGGTTGTAGCGCGTAGGAGGGCACGCGGTTGGCTGGGGGGTGGTGTTGGGTGCAGCAAAGGGGTGTAGCCGGGTGCAGCACGAGGTGTGCTTGAGTTGGGCTTAGGGGGTAGGTTTGGGTTAGGTTGGGTCAAGCCTAGGCTAGGTTAGGGTTAGGTTTCGAAGGGCCTACCTCTTGGAGCCGGGTCCACCATGTGCATCCATGCTGAGCCCACCTTGGTTGCAGCCTCCTCCTTGGTCCAAGCCCACTTGGTGCAGCCCTTTGTTAGGTCTACGTTCATACAAGGCTTCAACCCATACCCTTGTTCAAGCCCACATGGCTAGGACTCATGGCTAACCCTCTCTCTCACTCTCTCTTCTCCCAAAATATTTCATGTGAACCCCTTTCATCCACCCCTCACCTCTATTTATAGGCAAGGGAATGGGTCTTGGGTTTGGATCTTAGAATCCAGATCTGATCCAAATACTATTTGGGTTTGGATCTCGGATATTTAGGATCCAAATCCGACTCAAATATTATTTGAGTTTGGATCTCAAATCTTGGATATTTGAGATCCAGATCCGATTCAAGTATTATTTGGGTTTAGATCTGGATATTTTGGTCCAGATCCAATCCAATTTTTTCTGCTTCTTTCTTTCAGTCCTTTCTAGTGCTTTCCACAGTCATTTTTTAGCGGGCTCCGGTTCCTTGGCAACCCAATTTTTGCCTGGGTTTTCTTTAAACTTTTTTCGACTGATGTTCTATTTTTTAGGACATTCTGGCGTTTGTTTTGATCCGCCCTTTTCTGTTTTTGGTTGATTTCTGGTGCTATTGATCTCAAATTTCCCCACGGACTCCGTTCTTCATTCTAACGGGCCGTGTCTTGAACTTCTATCGACTTCATCAGGTTCTTGGCCTCTTTACGCACTTTGGAGTTGCTTTTGCTTTTTTAACCCAAAATACAATTTTGACCTTCTGTCGGGCTTTTCTCTGAACAGGCTTCAATTTTTCTTTCCTTTCTTGCTTTGGCCTTGAGATGGTTTTTGAAGTTTAGGAGTTTCAAAATATGGCATTTCTGGGGTCTTTACAGACTTGTCTATGTTTAGGTGAGGTTTGTATCAACTCTAAAATAGACATGTTTATGGGAAGTTTTGAAAGATAAAGTTTCAAATCATATGGGGTTAACACAACACTTTTATCCTTATCTATGCCATGAGATGCATTAGGGATGCATACTTTCGAAGGGTAGGGCAAAACGACCACTTCCTTGCTAGCTTATTTAGCTAAGTGTGGGGATTGATAGATCCTTCCGGATCTAGTCACCTCACCTACACTCTCCCTAAGGCTCAATCCTAGCTTGGCTTTATTTTGATGCTTTAGAGCACTGCAAATTTCTATAAAAGCTCTAACCGGGAGCGAGACTCTAAGCGCTACTTGGATCACTACTTGCTTGTCTTTTCTTATTACGAGAGACAGTGGTGTGTGACAAGTAGTGTGAACCGTATGCAATGCATGCTCAATCCCACGAGTTTGAAGTGGAAGAAGGCATACCTCTTTTCCTTTCCCGCTTATACTTGCATGATTAGGAAAGGGCTCTTTGAGTATAGCTTGGAAGGGCTCCAGTTCCTTCGAAACGTGGAGCTTACATTGCTCTATCAAGTCTTCGATTTTATTTTGAAGAGAAAAACATTTGTTTGTATCATGGCCTTTGAGCATATGATACTTGCGTTGATAAATTTTCTCTTAGGAGGTGCTCCTTCGGGAATGGCCGGGTGACTTATGAGGCCCTAGGTTAACAAGATGTTTAGGACTTCCGCAAGTGGTTGTCCTAGGTGAGTGAATTGCCTTTTCTAAAAAAAATTTGATATTTTCTAAATGGTTTTTGTTTGGATGGTTTGGAGGGTTCGACCGAGCTTGTCTCTACTTGGACATTTGCCACTTTTTAGGTCTTCACTCCTCCTTTCGGTGCATGTGGCCCATATGCCCTAGGTTTTTCAAATCTGGTTTTTTGAAAACTCTTTCCTTTCCATAAATTTTCATATACTTCCTTTTTTAAATTGGCTTCGAAGAGTAAAGCTTTTTTTATCAACTTTTGAAAAGTTGAGATCTCATGAAGGGAGAGGAGCTCTTTTAAATCCGTTTTGAAATTTTCAAGGATGAGCATTACAGCACATGCTTAAGATATGGGCTCCATAACTTTGCCCAAAAGTGACTTCCATCTAACGATGAATGCATGTTCATCCTCATTAGGTGCATGTTTGGTATCTCTTAAAGTATTTAGAGTGGGGTGACTTCTATATTGTAGGAAAACCGTTACATGAAATAATTCGCCAAATCTTCAGAATTGGCGAATTGGCTTAAGTCATAAGAAGCCAACCATTTTGATGCATTCCCCTTGAGAGAATGGGTTACCAGTATACCTATTTTGAAGAGTCCCTTTTTTTTATAGGCTCTTCAAGAAAAGAGTTGGAGATGAGATCTAGGATCTCTCTTTCCGTCGTACCGATGAAAGCTCGGTATCTTATCATCACTATCGGTTTGATAATCGGAAGATAGAAAATCTGATAGTGAGTATGCCCTTTTCTCCTTAGCTTGACCCTTTAATAACCGTTTGTAGAGTCTTTCTATCTTTAATGGTAAATGATTCTTGCTCTAGTTCCTCCTCAAACCTAGAGGTCACTTTGGGTTTTCTAGTATGAGTGGGTATTCTATGAGACCTCGCTTGTTTTCTATGAGAGGAACAAGATTCGACCGCATCGGCCTCTT
Organism: Brasenia schreberi; assembly: GCA_036023115.1. NCBI lineage: Eukaryota > Viridiplantae > Streptophyta > Magnoliopsida > Nymphaeales > Cabombaceae > Brasenia > Brasenia schreberi. Next base: position 9,803,995 of record JAYKKT010000066.1, read on the forward strand.
GGCTCAATGCGACGATTCTTTCCTCTATGCCTTTGAGTTTCCTTTTTAGGAAAACAAGCGAATCCTCCCGATTTTTGAAATATTCTTTTAAAATTCTTTTTAAAACTTGACTTTTGAGCACGAAACTAGGCTTGAGACCTCACATGACCCTTCTGAACTTGACATTATTTTTGAAGAAAAGAATCGACCTATGTACAGAAGATGGATTAAACACAAAAGATTTTTGAAAAAGTTAATTTAGAAAATTAACACCAAACTAACCAATCTTCAAAGACCCGAGTCCCACTGGGCGTGCCAATTTTGTATATGTGAAAATTTTACTCCAAAGTCTATGTAGAGACTTGAAATAAGTTTTCAATTTACGTCGTTTGTGTGAGCGTGCCAGCTAGTTTACTTAAACTAGCAAAAATAGATTTTCTAACTTCGTGTAGCGATTGTGGGGAAGCAAGATTTTTTCGTCTTAGGCTTTCTTGAACCGGTACTCAAGGGTCAGCCAAGACGCTTTGAGGATTGATTTGAACAAGGTGTGTGTTTCTAAAATTCACTTTTGAATAAACTTAAATCAACCAAAACGTGCACTTAGCCTATGAAAGGAAAATTTTCAAAATTCTGAAAAATAGAAACTTGTTCTATTTTTAGAACTTGTTTTCAGAATTTTCTAAATAGTTTCAGAATCTCTAAAATTCATGAAATGTAGAGATTCTGGAACAATTTTTATTCTATTTTTATGTGATGTGATTGTATAGAATTAAATCAAGAATGTGCCTCTACTCAAGCACTGAAAACTGATTTGTTATAGAAATACTAAGGTTTAAAGAAACGTTTGTATCTCGGTGCACAAAGTTCTGATCTTTATGAACTTGATCTTATTGGAAAGCTATAGATGTAAGAGAGTATAGCATATAGAGAGGTAGAGAAACTTGACATCAAACATTTAGTATGTGTGAATATAAAGGAATGAAATTGACAGCATTACTACACTATTACATCATGGGAAAAACAAATGCTCCATTAATACAACCCCTTTTAATTGAATGAGAATAAGGAGAGATTAAAACAACTAAGAGATGATAAATAAACCATGCAATCAGACCTTAACCGGCACCGAATGTGGGTGAGGTAGGAAGGGCTCGATTCCTTCCTTCTCCTCTCCTTTTTCTTCTTCTCTCTCTCTTTCTTTCCCTCTCTTCCTCTCTCTCTCTTGTTGCAACTATCCCTCTCTCTCCTAGGCTTTCTCTACTCTTCCTTCAATACTGGAAATCAACCCCCAAGAGCCTTTTTTATAGGCCTCAAGGGAGGAAGACCTAGAGCCTTCCACGATTTGGATTGGGTGGGTCTTTGGAGCCCAAGCCTTGATCCGATCCTTGGTTGGCCACATGGCCTTCATGTGGCCTCTTGATGGTCATCCCTTGGTCAATGCTAGTATAGCCCTATGTGGTTAGGCCAACCAAGTAGCCTTGGTGCGGTCAATTGGCTCGATCTAGCATGAAGCGGTCAAGTGTTTCGGTCTAGCCTTGGTGTAACCGGGTGGATGTAAGTGAATGGTCATCCCTTGGTCAATGCTAGCATAGCCCTATGTGGCTAGGTCGGCCAAGTAGCCTTGGTCCGGTCAATTGGCTCGATCTAGCATGATGCAGTCAAGTGTTTTGGTCTAAACTTGGTGTAACCGGGTGGATGTAAGTGAATGTGGCCCGATTAAGTTCAACTTGGGGTTGCCTTGTACCATACTTGATGGAGCCTTGGCTTGGTTCGTGGTACGGGGCAACTTTGAGTGCAACCCTAACTTGAGTTGGTGCAGTCGGGTGCAACCCTTTGACTAGGCGTGATTCTTCATTGCTCCTTGTTTAAGTGAGCCTCCATCGGTCGAGCTAGGTGCCCTTCTTCATGGGTCCTTACTTAGGTGAGTTCCCATTGGTCCGACTGAGTTTTATGCGTTCGGTCAAGGTGAGTGTGCTCCACCAAGGTAGGTTTGGCTATAGTAGTCTTGCTTTCTACTTCGTTTGGGTCCACATGAGCTCGGTCCTTGCTTGATGCGAGCTTGACTTAACTGTTACCTTGATCTTTGCTCCCATCCTGAATCTTCGGCGGGGATGATTCGTCTTTATCCTCTTTCGAATCAATCCAAATTCTATCTTTGTTGATATTTTTAAAACTTGATTTTAAAACTTTAAACTTTAAACTTTAAACCTCAAAATCTTTGTTTTTGATGTTTCATGAAACTCATAGGCCATATGAATTTTTAAAATAGCCTACTACTTTTAAAGCATGCTCGAATATGATTTTGCAAAACATTTTAGGGTGTTTAAAGATTATCATTCTATAACTTTGTCTGCAATAAACCAATTTCATTAAAAATAGTCCCATTGAAAATCTGAGATTCATAGCTTTCCAGCAAGACCAAGTTCATAGAAATCAGAGGTATATGCACCAAGATACACCTGTTTTTCTAAACCTCTATATTTCAGTCACAGATTTGTCCCGAATGTTTGAGTGATGTTCATTGTCTGATTTAATTATGCATGTCTACAACACTTAAAATTGGAATAAAAATAGTTCATGAATCTCCATATCAACTTCTGTTTTCTGTAAAAAATTTAAGAATTTTGAAGATTCAAAAGTTATTGAAAAAAATCCAAAAACAAGTCTTTCAAAACAAAACCAGTTTCTGTTTTTCAGGATTTTGAATTATTTCTTTTAAAAGGTAAGTTCACGAGTTTGGTTAAGTCCTTGGGAATTTATAGTGGATTTTGAAAATACACTAGACCTAAAATAATCCTCAAAGTGTCTAGGTTGATCATTGAACATCGGTTGAAGAAAGCCTACGTCAAAAAGAATTCACTTACCCACAATCGCTATAGAAGTGAGAATATCATTTTGCTAGTTTAAGTAAACTAGCTGGCACGCTCACGAATACGACATAGTTTATGAATTTGATTTCAATTCTTTACATAGACTTCGGAATAAAATTTCACATCTACAAATATACAAAATTATGACTGATTACATGCCTGACCATGATGAAAATTAGATGTACCTATTTCATGTACGTGTAACTAAGTGAATGTATGTGTATTATATGCTATACGTGAATAATTGCATTTATTTTTCCTTCTTTCTCTTTTTTCTCTCTATATATACACATATATAAACATTAAATAACCACAATATGCTTTTCATCACATGTGGAGAGTAGGATCATCATACAATTAAACAAGTAAGCAAATTTATGGAATTAGTGTCCATTTAAGGAAGTAGGTAAAGTGATGTTACAATGAAAACATAAAAGAACATGCAACATAATACATAAGTTACTAATTATCATCTATATTGTATATATTATCATTGTTAAACCCTCTTAGTGTAAGATAATATGCAATATGCACAAGAAGCATTAAATCACAATCAACAACACTATCATGTTTATAATATTACCAAGATGAAAATATAGGCGTTATTAGGGATCCATCTACCACATATATATCTACAAAAATTACAAATATAGTAAATAATCAAACTCAATACAACAAGTTAATGCAAACAACCAATATATAGGAAGCTTCATTACATGTTCTTACCCCTAGAAAATATCATGTCAATTCATCATATCACATATACCACAAATCTCGTAACGGTGATTGGCCATTGTCTCTAACAAAAAGAAGATTGTCGACCCAACCTTTGGGAGTTGTACTAATACAATGTTTCACATCGTGGCTATGACCCAACCAATGTTAGGAATCGACATCTGACACTAACTATTCTCTTATACTTTGTTGTATTCATCATTTCTTTCACACCTAAATCATACTTTGCTTCTCACACCTTTAGTTTTTTATTGAAAAATTATGATAATATTGTTGTGTTCCTATAGACACCCAAAATTTTCTTTTAAAATTCTTACCTTTTTAGGAAAGTGGCCATTTTTAGCAATTTTGGGGGTTTTTTGAAGGAAAAGGCACTAAACGAGTTTGTTTTGGTACCAAAATTTTATGGAAGCTTTAAAATGATGAAAGGATGCTTTCCGTTCTGAAAGTTTTGAATTTTGACAAAATTGGGAAAAATGACGATTTTGCCCTTAACACGAGAAAAACAGGATTTCGTTTCCTTAAAAGATTTATGATGGAAAGTACCTTGAAAGCTTACCTTTTTAAAAGATATAGGTATCAAAAAGACAAGTTGATGCCTGAAAAGGATGTTGGGCACCCAAAAAAGGAAAACGGGCGTTAAAAAGGAAAAGTGAAGCTTCCCAGAAAGAAAAGCTCATATTTGGAAAGAAATCAATTTCCAGAGGGCAAAGTTGGTATTACCAAGAGAAAGGAAAGATTGATGCAAGAACAATGGCTTCCGAAGAGAAAAGTTTGGTATCGAATGCATTTGATAACATATCCATGTTATGTTTGGTTCCTAAAAGAAGGCAATTGGTGTACTTATATGCATCAGCTTTACATTATCACCTGTTGCTATCATGTTAATTTGGTGTTGAAAATAAGGTTAATGTTCCAACACTCATGGAGGAAATCCAGCAAGCATGAAAGTTGGTTTTCGAAAACGTAACATGGGCCTTACTTAACAATTTCATAATAGGTAGGCATGAACATAATTACTTTCACAGCAGATGCGCAAATAATGGGGGATTGTTTGATCAATGTTCGGTTATTTAAAATGCTAAGTTGTCATCAGGATCAAACTTTATAACTGAAGTGGAAAGGGTGGAACAGTGTCAACCATCATGTGAACTGATGAAACACTTGTTTGCTGTTCGAGATGTTGTCAATGGGCACTCTTTCCTGCTACAAGGGGGACCTTTGATATCTTTGTTTAAAGTAACGAGGAGATTCACATGCTGGGAATAAACTTCCAACTGGGATGGGATGCTATAGTTAAAGCATAGTATCTCAACAATTTCTGTGTGTGAATAGGAGTGGAACAGTTAGTATCAAAAGCTCAAGATTTTGCTATGCTGTGAGTGCGGTAAAATGATTGTTATATTCATGTCTTGGACTTCTTTTATGATCTTAGTTGTTATATTTTGAGAGTTCATCGAGCTGGTATCAATCTGGTATGTATGATTGATCAAGGCGAGAAGCGTTGAGCCCCTTTGAAAAGAATTGAAATGTTTATGAGCGGGACTTGGTTTGAATTTCTACATAACTATACTTAGTGTTCTGGGGAAGGCAAGAAAACACTTGCTGATGTTAGCAAGGCGGTGGTGACTCGATAGTCCTGCAGATGCTCACAAAGAGCATATTCCGTTGTTGAGGAGCACGATCAATCCCTGTTCAAGATACCAGACTCGTTATCAACGTGATAGAATTAGGAGCAGCAGTAGTTCAGAAAGTGACTCAAATTCAAACGAAGATGAAGATGTTATACCTGCTGTGAAAGCTCTGTGGATAACGTTACTATTGATTTATTGATAGACAGCATCCAACTAAAGGCTCTCTTATGGATAATGAAAAAGCTAACGGTATTACGGATCATAGTGAGCTACACCAAAAAAAAAAGGAATACGAACTTGTTGACTTGCCTCCTAATACAAGGCCTCTCCCGATTTTCATCAACATGAGGAGCAGCTACTCAAAGACAGAAGGAAGCGGTTGAACCACAAAATATCGAGCCGCCATCTGCACAAACAGGTACGTTTCTTCTGTGCCTCACCAGATAATGTCCAATACGTTATCTGAAATCAAGGCATCATGAGGCATAAAGTCTTCAACGACCCCTAGCTGTATTCCTATCCACTACCTCAACAACTTCAACAAACCTGCAGCAAAACATGCTACCAAAACGGATTACAGATAACGCTCAAAAACTCAATTCTACAGATAATGTTCATCAACTCAGATGGAACCAAATACAGAAAATCAGGCTTATCAGATCAGGTAGTACTCAAGGCTTATCCAACACAGATAAAATCAAAAGAAGATCCTGTGAAGATCACGTTCCAAATCGAATGATATCAGGTAGCAAATCGATCCTATCAAAACAACTAAGTTCAGGCCTATCCAAATCACAGCAAGCAGGTATCCGTGAGCCTATAAAAGGGCTCTCCCAGGTCCTACAGAGGGCATCAACCAGCGAGCATCAACAGAAAATGATCAACCAAGATACAGCCACATTCAATCCGAAAATACAGAGAAATAGAGAGAGAAAGAGAGAGAAAGGAGGGGAAGAAGAAAGAAAAAAGGGAGGCTGGACTGGTTCCGACGTCCGACGATCATCCGACGAAGCTCTTCTACGTTCCTTCTCACTCACACAGGTTCGAATCCGTGCACAAATTTGTTTTAATTCGTGAGAATCTGAAGAAGCACAGATTCTGAAAATTTGTATATGAATCAAGGCCTCGAGCTCATGTTCTTCATTTATATCGATACAAACACACATGATTCCTTCATGAACGAAATTAAAATCCATGTTTAGATGATTCCCATGCATCATTAGGACTGATACAGGTAGAATTTCGTTTTAGAATCACGTTAGGAACACTCTGAAATTTTTTGTAAAACTGGTTTCTGAAACTGTCTGTGCACACATGTCTGATCACGGAATTTTTATAGACAAATGGATAAGCCAATTGCTTCGAGATTTTGCATGAATAATCTAGACATATCAAACTTTATTAGATAAAATTTGGAGGAAATTTTATGAACTTTTGCCTAGTCAATTAGATCCGTGAAGTTTGTACAAAATCCAGATTGCGTTTTACAGAAACAGAACATTCAGTAACAGACCTCTGTTCTTTTGCTCATATCTCTGCAACCACTAAATGAAATTGGATGAAATTTAATTCTGTGCAAACCTAACATCCGTATCTTTCCAACACAACAAATTTTATCGAAATTGGATGACTGAGTGCAGAGATATTACTGTTTTTCTGAGCTTCTAATTCACAGAAATAGGGTTGTTCTGAATTTTATAACAGTTTCTGATTCTATATTAAATTCTCAGAAAATAAAAAACAAAATTATAAAATAAAAATATATTCTAATTCTACACACATGTGTCTCTATTCTGTAAAAGTTTTAGTATTTTTGGAGAATCAAAAGTATTTTTAAAAAATTCGAAGAACAAGTCTTTGGAACTGAACAGATTCTGCAACTTTCAGAATCTGAAAATTTTCAGAAATCAAGAACTTAAACACAAATATGAAACTATTGAAAAATCTGGTTTTTCCTTTCTCGAATTAACGGATTCAAACAAATTTCAAGCGTCTAGGCTGACCCTTGAGTGCCGGTTCAAGAAGGCCTAAGTCGAAAAGATCTCACTTATCCACAATCGTTCTTAGAAGTCAGAAAATCAGAATTTGTTAGTTTTGATAAACGAACTGGCACGCTCGCGCAACCCGACGTAGTTCGAGGGTTTGATTTCGAATCCCACAATTTGAAATAAAATCACGTCTACAGAATTGGCACGCCTGGTGGGACTTGAGTCTTAGAAACTTGTTTGAATCCGTGATACTAACTAAATTTTCAGGTTTGTGATAAGATTCCATTCACAGGTTGATCATGTCGAGCTTAGAAGGATCTTGTGAGGTATCCAGCCGGGTCTCCCGCTCAACCAGCCGCTGCTAGAACAAAATTTCAAAAAGCTTTTCAAAAGGAGACAAGTTCGCTGCCCTAAGGGAGGGAATAAAGGTACTAGGAGAAGAAATCGACGCTTTAAGCCAAGAAGCTGAAGCAGTCGAATCCTGCTCTTTCCATGATAGGAAAACCAAAACGAATAGGAAATCAAACCACTGTAGGAAGCCTAGGGTCGTTTCCAAAATTGAAGAAGAACTTGAGCCCGAATCCTTCACCATGAAAGATCGAAAGGCTCTACATCAACTTTTGAAAAACCAAAAACATGAGAAAAAGTCCAATGCCTTATCAGATTTCCTACCTTTCGACTACCAAACCGATAGTGATGATGAGATACCCAGCTTCCACCGTTATGATGGAAATGGAGACCCTAGGTCTCATCTCCAACTTTTCTCCCGAAGTGCCTATAAAAAGAAAAAAGACTCCTCTAAGTGGGTCTATTGGTTCCCTCATTCTCTAAAAGGAAGTAATGGTTGGCCTCTTATGACTTAAGCCAGTTTGCCGATTTTGAAGAATTAGCCAACTATTTTATGCAAAGATTTTCGCATAATGTTGAAGTTACCCCCACTTTAAACACATTGAGGGACACCAAACAAGGCCCTAACGAAGACGCCCACGCGTTCATCGTTAGATGGAGATCAATCTTGGGGCAAGTCAAAGAACCTATCTCCGAAGGGTGTGCAGTGATGCTCATCCTAGACAATTTCAAAACTGATTTGAAAGTCCTCCTTTCCTTACATGAGATTTCTACTTTCCAAAAATTGATCAAGAAAGATTCCCTTTTCGAGACTAATTTGAAAAAGGGAACTTATGAAGATTTATGGAAAGGAAAAAGTTTTCCAAAAAAGTTTGAAAAACCTGGGGCATATGGGCCACATGTACCAGAGGGAGGGATAAAAGTACCAAAAGTGGCTAATGTTTGAGTAGAGCAAGGTTTAGCAGGACCCTCAAAACCTTCAAGGCAAAAAGATTTTGAAAAGAACCAAAAAAATAAAAAGAGATTTGAAAGAAGGGAGTACACTAACCTAGGACAACCACTCACGGAGGTCCTAGACATCCTATTGGCACAAGGTCTCACAACACTCCCAGAGATTCCCGAAGGGGCACCACCCCAAGGAAAGTTTTTAAACAAGTTTTGTAAATATCATAGGCTCAAGGGCCATGATACCCAACACTGCTACACCCTGAAGAATAGGATAGAGGATTTGATCGAGCAAGGTAAGTTGCACGTGTCTGAAGAGCCGGAGTCACCCCAGGCCATTTTTAAAGAACCCTTCCCTAACCACGCCAGTACGAGTGGGAAGGAAAAAGAGGTATGCTCCCTATCACATTCTAATCATGCAGTGCATATCATGCATCCCACACCTCACACACCACACTTTCCCAAAATAAAAAATGCCCAAGCAATAGTGATCCGAGGAGCGCTTAGAAACCCGCCCCCGGCTAGAGCCTTGGTAGTGATTCGAGGTGTCCCGAGACACCAAGTTAGAGCCAAAATAGGAATGAGCCCTAGGGATAGTGTAGAGGAAGTGACTAGATCCGGGAGGATCTATCAACCCCCACACTTAGCAAAACAAACAAGCAAGGGAGTGGTCGTTCTACCAGGCCCCCCATAAGCATGCATACCAAACTCATCCCAGGGTGTCGATAAAAAGGGTGTGGTAATAAACCCCTATGACCTAGAAAGGCATCTTTCTAAACTCCCGATAAACATGTCTATTTTAGAATTGATAAAAATTTCTCCCAAGCATAGACGAGTCCTAGAGGAGATTTTAGAGAAGACTAGAGTCAACACTACCATATCCCCTGAATCCCTATCTACCTTGGTTTCTCCCGTCTTTGCAAAAACTTCCATTATATTCACAGAGAATTATTTGGGAAAATATGATGTGATCCATAACCAAGTACTCCATATAGAAGTTGTGTTAAATGGCTACCCTATTAGTAAATGCCTAGTCGATGGAGGAGGAGGCCTTAATATCCTTCCCCTCCATGTGGCTTTCCAAATAGGAATCTCTACCTCTATGCTTGAACCGAGTCCCATAACCATTACAGGATATGATGGGAACCCATCTAACCCCTTAGGCTCCATAAAGTTACCCATGAAAGTCGGACAAATACCTCACGAGGGATTATTCCACGTCTTGGATATAAATCCCTATTACAACCTATTATTAGGAAGACCATGGATATACTCTCTTAGAGCCGTCCCATCCACCTTCCACAGATGTCTCAAAATCCCATGGAAAAATCGGGTAGTGGTTGTTTTTGGAGAAAACCATCCCCAATTGAATGGAATACAAACCTTTCCTTGTATATCAGGGGAGCCAAACCAGAAAGTAAAGACCAATCGGGAAACTGCCAAAATAAACCTCCCTGAAATAGCCAAACCTTCTAAAATGAGAGTAGTTCGTATTTTAGGCAAGTCAAAACTTTCCAAATCCCTCCATCTTCCCAAAAGAACCATTAGGATAAGTAAACCTGCCATAGATGATTCATCTTTCCAAAATCATCCTTTATATCAAAAATTTTCAAAATTCAGAAAACCTTGGAAGATGTTGCTAAATATGGGATATACTTCTTACCAAGGATTAGGGGTTCAAGGCCAAGGAAAACTAGAGCCTATTATACCTATGCCAAATATAGGACGCCATAGTTTAGGATATAGCCTATCCATACCACCCGAGCCACCACCCGAAACCAATTGGGTTAAGGGTGCCTTAGAACCCGCTAAAACCGAGACCTATGGTTTAGACATCTTATTTGGAGTCTAATTCATAGTGTTTTCTTTGCAGGTTTGATGGAAGATCCCTCTTTTGAGAAAAATACAAAAAAAATATATATTTCCAAAAACCAAAAAAATCTAGAAAAACCTAAAAACCCAAAAAAATATTTGATTTCCAAAGATTTAGTTGTTTCCCATTTTGTTATTTATGGTGAAAATTATCAAAAATCCAAAAAAATGTTGGTTTCCCCTTCTGTTTGTTTTCAAAAATCCAAAAAAATAGAAAATTATGAAAACTCAAAAAAAATGTTTATTTCCCAAAAATAGAAAAGTTTAGATTCAAAAATGTCTTCTTTTGATATTTTCCTAGAGACAAAGATGCTTGAAAATGATCAAGGCGAAAAGGAGGATCCCCTCATTCATGAGGATGATCTCACCTCTAGCCTGCCTGAATTCCATAAAGTCCTAGACTTGGATAAACCTTCTAGTGCCGTAGGGAGAGATTTTGTGGAAGTCAACTTAGGGAGTGAGTCAAATCCAAAGAAAGTCAAGATAGGTCTTTGTTTGCATGAGCATGAGAAAGCACCCTTCATTGCATTCTTAAAGGACTATATAGACGTGTTTGCATGGACTTATGAGGATATGCCTGGTTTAGATCCTCGTGTGGTAGAGCATCAGTTGCCATTAGACCCCCAAGTCAAACCCATAAAACAAAAACTTAGGAAAATTCATCCTGATATCCACTCCCAAGTAAAAGAAGGGTTAGAAGATCTTTTAAAAGCTGGATTTATAAAACCCATTGCATATTCCGATTGGCTTTCAAATATTGTTATAGTTAGAAAAAGCAATGGAAAAATTCGTATTTGCATAGATTTTCGAAATTTGAATAAAGCCACTCCAAAAGATAACTTTTCGCTTCTAAATATAGATTTGATAGTAGATAGCACTGCAAATCATGAAATGTTTTCTTTTATGGATGGCTATTCGGGTTATAATCAAATTAAACTAGCACCAAAAGACCAAGCCAAAACGGCTTTCACTACTCCTTGGGGTACGTATTGCTATACTGTTATGCCTTTTGGTTTGAAAAATGCAGGGGCCACATACCAAAGAGCCATGACCACGATTTTCCATGATCAAATTCATGAGCTTTTGGAAGTATACGTAGATGATCTCTTAGTAAAATCAAAAACCCGAAATTTACATTTGGAAACTTTGCAAAAGGTTTTTGAAAGACTTAGGATTTATAAAGTGAAATTGAACCCTCAAAAATGTGTTTTTGGAGTGGAATCAGGAAAACTTCTAGGGTTTATGGTCAGTCAAAGAGGTATAGAGGTCGACCCTTCTAAATGTCGAGCCATCATAGACATGTCTCCACCTTCTAATTTGACCCAAATTCGAAGTCTCCAAGGACGACTTCAAGCAATTCGGAGATTTATCTCCAACTTAGCCACGAGATATGAGCCTTTCAACAAACTCCTAAGGAAAGGGGTTAAGTTTGATTGGGATAGTGATTGTCAAAATGCTTTTGAAAGACTAAAATCATATTTGACAAACCCTCCCGTTTTGAAACCTCCAAAACCAGGAAAACCCTTGTTACTTTACATTTCCATTCATGAGAATGCATTGGGAGCTTTGCTGGCTCAATATGAAAATGATAGTCTTAAAGAATATGCTATTTACTATATTTCAAAAACTCTGTTGGCATATGAAAGAAAATATCCAGCCATGGAGAAGACATGTTTAGCTTTGGTATGGGCTTGCCAAAAGTTTAGGCACTATTTCCTAGATCATGAGATCTGGATAGTATCTAAACCCTATCAAACATCTTTTCGAAAAACCTATCTTAACAGGTAGGCTCGGTAAATGGCAACTTCTTTTGATGGAATATGATTTAAAATTCCATCACCAAAGTTCTATCAAGGGGCAGGCCTTGGCCGACCATGTTGCTGACTTACCTTTGAAAGATACGTATTCCATACATGATAAAATGCCCAATGAAGGCATCTTTTCCCACGACTTTCAAAAACATATTTTATCAAATTATTTCAATTACCAAGTATGAAAAATGTATTTTGATGGGTCAAGAAATCAACATGGAGCAGGTGTGGGAATCTTGCTCATATCCCCTGAAAAGGCGGAAATACCAATGGTTTTCCGATTAGATTTCCCATGTACCAATAATGTGGCTGAATATGAAGCACTCATACAAGGCCTAAAAGTTTTGAAAAATCTAGGGGCATCACGAGTGAAAATTTTTGGAGATTCCATGCTTGTTATAAATCAAGTTTCAAAAATTTGGCAGGTTAAGAATGAGAAGTTGACTCCCTACTTCGAATTGGCTATCCAATTGGTTAGCTCTTTCCAAGAATGCACACTCCCTCATATAGGTAGGGAGGATAATAGTGTGGCAGACGCCCTGTCATCACTAGGATCTTCCATAAAAATAGACCCCTTTACGGGAGCTAGGTTTTTAGAAATCATCCACCTGCCTAATCCATCCACACACAGTTTTGAAACCTGCCAAAATGACCAAAATAGCAATGAAAAACCCTGGTTTTATGATATTAGAAACTTTTTAGAAAATGGAAGTTTTCCTGATTTTGCTTCCCCTAAAGATAAGATTTTTATAAGGAAAGTTTCAACCCGATATGTTATCTTGGGAGGTGTCCTTTATAAGAAAAGTTTCACTGGGATTTTGTTGAGGTATATAGATGACGAAGAGGCTAAGGTAATCATGCATGAATTCCACAATGGGGAATGTGGAGGTCATGTCAATGCTAATATGATGGCAATGAAAATACTTAGAGCAGGGTATTTCTGGTCCACACTAAAGCAGGATTGTCACCAACATGTTAGGAAGTGTCACCAATGTCAGGTACATGGGAACGCCATCCATATTCCATCATCAGCATTGCATTCAGTCGTGAGTCCATGGCCCTTCACCATGTGGGCATTTGACATCATAGGACCCATCTCACCCGTTGCCTCAAACGGGCATAGATTCATTTTAGGAGCAACAGAATATTTTTCTAAATGGGTTGAAGCTAATTCCTTGGCTAATATCCAAGGGCAACAGGTAGTGGCATTCATTAAGAAAAATATACTTACTAGATTTGGAATCCCAAGGGATTTGGTTTCAGATAATGGCACTCCCTTTAAGAATGAAAAAGTCAAGAAATTATGTAGAACCTATGGGATTACCCAGCATTTTTCATCACCCTACTATCTCCAAGGTAACGGTCAAGCCGAAGCTACCAATAAGACCCTAATAAGCATAATAGAAAAGACTTTAGAGAAGGGTAGGGCATGGCATGAGAAATTAGATGAGGCTCTGTGGGCTTATAGGACATCCATTCGCACACCCACAAACACTACACCATTTGAATTAGTTTATGGTACAAGTGCCATATTACCCATCCATGCCAAACTGCATTCATACCATATTGCTTTAGCATTGGACCTACCTATAGAAACTCTACAAGAAGCCAGGTTGGCCGAGCTTGACCTTATTGATGAAAAAAGACTTCTTGCCATGAATCATGCATATGCATATAGGCAAAGGATAGCTAGGCACTATGAAAAACACATGAAAGCTCGCGATTTCAAGGTAGGGGACTTAGTTGTGAAAATCATCCATCATAGAGGCCCACATCCACTAGGAAAATGGCGACCCAAATGGGATGGCCCTTATGTCATAAGAGGGGCAACTTCTAATAATGCCTATTGGTTGGTTGATGCGAAAGGAAAGAATCTGGCAGATCCCATAAATGCCCAGTATTTGAAAAGGTATTACATCTAAAATCCCCCTTATTTCCATTTGAAAGAAAATGTTTCCAAAAACAAAAAGGGAGGATTGGAGAATCTCCTCTAAATTTCTAGGAAAGTATACAGAAGATGGATCACCCAAACCCAAGTTAGGAGGCTGGTGTGATATAAAAGGTAGAGCTTCAAAAAAAGAAAAAAAATTCCCTGGTGATGTTCCAAAGATCTTTGACTTGCCATACGAAGTCTAGTTTTGAAAGAGCAGGATATTTTCAAATGACAGGTGCTATTAGAAAATAGGATGTTCCTATTCGAGTCAATAATCCAAAAGGATGAGTTGTTTCCCATTCAATATCCCTCAGGAGAGTCAAAAGTCAAAAGTCAAAAAAAAAAAAGGAAGGAAACAAAAACCTCCAATATAGAGGCCTTCCTAGAAGAAAAAAAAAAAAGAAAAAAAAAGGGAAGGAAACAAAAACCTCCAATATAGAGGCCTTCCTAGAAGAAAAAGCTCAAAAGAGCAACTTCCTTTAAAATCCCATCTATTTGGAACCCCGGGACGCTTCAGAAGGGACCGCGGGTAATGCTTCCTCAAAAATCCCCACAGCTCATCCAAATGGAGAAAAGGCTCGTTAGGAAAGTCCTAGAGTAAGAATAGGACCTACTCAATTTGGATCTCATGCTGTTCCCAAGATTAGGTCTTTGTAAAGTAAGGAGGGGAGCTTTGAAATGCTATCCAAAATTTTCCATAAAACCTCTACTGAGTAGTAAGCATCAACATCTAAATGAAGGAAAAGGTGAGAAAATGGAGGTATCATTTTCTAGAAGCTAACAGGAGTTTCCTTTTTGAAAAGACGATTTCCAAAACTCTAAGCATCAAAAAGGCAATCTTAAGGAGTCATCCCATTTGAAGCAGCTACCATTTATAGGCATGAAATTCCATAACATTTGGAACATGCATACATAAACTGGTAGTCCATGGATCCCATAACATTTGGAACATGCATACATAAACTAGTAGTCCATAGATCCCATAACATTTGACATAGGCATACATGTACTGGTCGTCCATAGAGGCATGAAAGTCAGTTTTGTCTCAGTCTCTCAAAAGAAAATCTCCTTATAATAGTCATTCTAAGAAAAGAGATGTCATGGAACAAAAGGGGATCACATTTTCTCAAGATGTCTCTAAGGAAGAAAAGCAAATGGGTGTTTTCTTCTTTGATATTATCCAAATAAATTTGGGATAATGCCAAAGAGGGGCATCTGTAGACACCCAAAATTTTCTTTTAAAATTCTTACCTTTTTAGGAAAGTGGCTATTTTTAGCAATTTTGGGGGTTTTTTGAAGGAAAAGGCACTAAACGAGTTTGTTTTGGTACCAAAATTTTATGAAAGTTTTAAAATGATGAAAGGATGCTTTCCATTCTGAAAGTTTTGAATTTTGACAAAATTGGGAAAAATAACGATTTTGCCCTTAACACGGGAAAAACAAGATTTCGTTTCCTTAAAAGATTTATGATGGAAAGTACCTTGAAAGCTTACCTTTTTAAAAGATACAAGTATCAAAAAGACAAGTTGATACCTGAAAAGGATGTTGGGCACCCAAAAAAGGATAACGGGCGTTAAAAAGGAAAAGTGAAGCTTCCCAGAAAGAAAAGCTCATATTTGGAAAGAAATCAATTTCCAGAGGACAAAGTTGGTATTACCAAGAGAAAGGAAAGATTGATGCAAGAACAATGGCTTCCGAAGAGCTAATTATGTGGAAACCTAACATCCGTATCTTTCCAACACAACAAATTTTATCGAAATTGGATGACTGAGTGCGGAGATATTACTGTTTTTCTGAGCTTCTAATTCACAGAAACAGGGTTATTCCGAATTTTATAACAGTTTCTGATTCTGTATTTAATTCTCAGAAAATAAAGAACAAAATTATAAAATAAAAATATATTCTGATTCTACACACATGTGTCTCTATTTTGTAAAAGTTTTAGTATTTTTGGAGAATCAGAAATATTTTTAAAAAATTCGAAGAACAGGTCTTTGGAACTGAACAGATTCTGCAACTTTCAGAATCTGAAATCAAGAACTTAAACACAAATCTGAAACTATTGAAAAATCTGGTTTTTCCTTTCTCGAATTAACGGATTCAAACAAATTTCAAGCGTCTAGGCTGACTCTTGAGCGCCGGTTCAAGAAGGCCTAAGTCGAAAAGATCTCACTTATCCACAATCGTTCTTAGAAGTCATAAAATCAGAATTTGTTAGTTTTGATAAACTAACTGGCACGCTCGCGCAACCCGACGTAGTTCGAGGGTTTGATTTCGAATCCCACGATTTGAAATAAAATCACGTCTACAGTTCCCTCCCAACATCTCTTATCCACAAAACCATATCATCTCAACTGCAAATACTGCATCTGTGGCAAACATAAATGTATAATCAAGTCCATCATCCTTGTAGTCAACAAATGTATCGGTATATATATCAACACACAACCAATCAATGAATGGGTTATTCGGTCCACTTTCATCAATCTCAATATTGTCATGAAGTATATTCAGAGTCCACTATACGATAATGAGCACTTTTACTTGATTTCTTTGACATCTTCCATATTAAAAATAATATTATTAACATAACAAAAGTTGCACATAAAATACATGTACTTTACTAGAGAGTTGTGCCTTAGGTGTGTCATTCAAAGAAGACAATCGTGCCTAGGTTGTGATGACTTATAAAGAAGGCACATGCGTGTCATTTGGTAATGATCAACACACCTAGAATGTCTCTTTCTTGATCGATGATACTCATCTCACCCGAAACTTGATGGGAACTTCATTTTTTTTATCTATTTTTCTACAATTGATTACTAGATCGATGGAAGACTTTTAATAATATTCATATTACGGTTGTAGGGAATTAAATAAGGTTTAAAATAGATTGAAATGGATGTAAATAGATTGATTATCATGATTGAAAGTGATACGAGAAAAACACATTGTAAGGCTTCGACGACTCATGTGGAATTGGTGTTGGGGCTGTTAGAGTGAAGAATTGTGGAAAGGAGGTGTAGGATGACAGAGAAATTGAAGGTGGTAATTTCGGGTTTTTAAAAAAAATTGTATGTTCAGTATAACAATTTTGTAAAATATTGTTATGACATTTGAAGAGATACGGACGTTATTATACATAAAAAAACGATATTTTATATTAAAAACTATTTTCCACCAACAATTTGTGCATCCAGATCGACCCGAATCGAAGAGTCCTTCGCACACTCGAACTCTGGCTCGTATGTTCGTGTCCAAAACATATTCTCATGAAAGGTAAATCCTCTCTCTCTCTCTCTCTCTCTCTCTCTCTCTCTCTCTGATGGGGGATCCTATGCGTCTGGAAATGCATTCTGGAAATCAGTCATCGGAAAACCGCCGTTTACCGCCGGAAGATCACCTATCACAATCGCAATCCCGCTATTTATTATGCCCTCCACCTAAGGACTATCCAAGCCCTTGTCGCAGTCCTCCTCCACCGGACAAAACTCCATCGTTGAATGATTCCGCCCATCTTCTGCAATCCGAAACCGCCACCACGACCACGGGTACGCTGAGCGGCAACGCCGGCGGAGA
The DNA here is from genome assembly GCA_036023115.1 of Brasenia schreberi. NCBI lineage: Eukaryota > Viridiplantae > Streptophyta > Magnoliopsida > Nymphaeales > Cabombaceae > Brasenia > Brasenia schreberi. Next base: position 9,821,689 of record JAYKKT010000066.1, read on the forward strand.
TGGATCCGGCGCCGAGGACGAGACTGCTACGAGCCTCCGTCGCCGGCGGTCACGGTGGGACCCGCAGCCGGATGCCGATGCCGATGGTGCTGGCCGTAAGCGGAAGTCCCGGTGGGCCAATGACGACGCGAAGCCTTTAATTCAATTACCCGCCTTCATGAAGGAACTCTCTGGCGGCCTCGATCTCGATCCTGAGGTTCAGTCTCTCAATCTCCGTCTCCTCGAGATCTCCCGCCTTTTGCAATCCGGCCTCCCTCTCGACGACCGGCTCCGATCGCCATCGCCGGAGCCAATCTACGATAACATGGGCATCCGAGTCAACACGAGGGAATTCCGCGCAAGAGAACGCCTCAATCGCGAAAGGCAAGAGATCATCTCGCAATTGATCAAGCGGAATCCGCCGTTCAAGCCCCCGCCGAATTACCGGCCTCCGAAATTGCAAAAGAAGCTCTACATCCCGATGAAGGAGTTTCCTGGACACAATTTCATCGGCCTTATAATCGGCCCAAGGGGTAATACACAGAAAAGAATGGAGAATGAAACGGGAGCCAAGATCGTCATCCGGGGGAGAGGCTCCGTCAAGGAAGGACGGGTTCAGCAGAATCGCGACCTAAAGCCGGACCCGTCGGAAAACGAAGATCTTCACGTTCTCGTTGAGGCGGAGACACAGGAAGCCCTTGACATGGCCGCGGCGATGGTCGAGAGGCTTCTTCAGCCCGTCGATGAAGTACTCAACGAACACAAAAGGCAGCAACTCCGCGAATTGGCGGCCTTGAACGGCACGCTCCGAGATGACGAGTTCTGCAGGCTCTGTGGTGAGCCGGGGCACCCGCAATACGCCTGCCCATCGAGGTTGTCGACGTTCAAGAGAGACGTGTCGTGCAAGATTTGTGGCGATGGAGGGCACCCCACAGTCGATTGCCCTTTGAAGACTACGGGGAAGAAAATGGACGACGAGTACTGGAGTTTTCGGGCAGAGCTCCGCGGTGGCGGCGGTCTGGGCGGATCCGGCAACTCAGCGACGACGGCTGCTGCTTTGGCAATTACTGGCAGTGCAGGGCATAACCCAACTTGGGCTAACGGGAATTCTCCGGCAAATGCGAATGGTACCACCTTGAATTCGGCAGCAAAATTCGGATTGGGCGCCGGCAAGGATTATGACGATACTAATCTGTATATTGGATATCTCCCCCCCAATCTTGATGACTATGGGTTGATTAGTCTCTTCGTGCAGTTTGGGGACATAGTAATGGCGAAGGTGATCAAGGATAGAGTCTCGGGATTGAGCAAAGGGTACGGTTTCGTGAAATTTTCGAATGCAAATCAGGCCGCCCAGGCGATCGCTGCCATGAATGGGCATCGATTAGAAGGCAGGGTGCTGGCTGTTAGGATAGCTGGAAAACCGCCTCAGCCACTGGCGGCTCCGAAACCGACCGGTGGTTCTGCCTTTCCCGGTGCTGATCCCAATACGTATTCATCTTCTCAGCTTTTTGCCGGCCCTAGTGGTTATGGTTCTTCATTTCCCGGTGCTGATCCCAATACGTATTCATCTTCTCAATCTTTTGCCCCACCTAGTGGTTCTGGTTCTTCCTTTCCCGGTGCTGATCCCAATACGTATTCATCTTCTCAATCTTTTGTCCCGCCGGCTCCTTACATGGGAGTGCCATGGGGACCTTCAGTACCTTGGGCAAAGCCGCAGCCAGTGCCAGGCTATGGAACACAGTGTCCAGGAATAGGCTATCCCCACTCGTCTCAGCCATCGCCGGTACTGTCTTATTTGCAATCTGGTAGCGATGCTTCGCAGGGTTTGTCTCATCCAGGTACTTCGGCTCCACGGGGAACACAACCTACTTATACAGGTGGGGTTCCTCCTCCTAGTAGTTACCAGATGTATTACGGAATGCTTCCCTCTGCAAATGTTGGTTCAAGAGACGCATTAAAGAGTATGAGCAGCTCGGTGCCATGGGCAACTACTCCGCAGTTTGGCTCATCGTCGTCAGAGCGGAATTATGCCGGAGACTCGGAGTATGAGAAGCTCAAGTCAGAGATGAAGTGATCTATGCCTATGGCTGAATGGCAGGTAAACAGATAGAAAAAGCTATTCATAACATTGTTGCTAATTGTTGTTTTGGTTTACTATGATGTTGAGTAACTTGGTATTGGACAATCCTGCACAAGATACTGGGTTCGGTGCCCTCTTGGTTCAGTTGAATGTATGCTCATATGGTTGCATAGGCTTGGCCTGTGCATGGTAATGCAACCTTTTCAATCACCATTCATTTGGTTGATTGTTGTGACCTTGGAATTGCGTTGGGGGCAGAGATATACATTCTCTCTTTCCTCTCTCTATCTTGCATTCATGTTGTGAGAACTGCGATCTTGTTTTTTTTCCTTTAGTTTGATTGGTTTATCTATTGCTGTTTTTGCTCTTTCATTTGGGTTTGTGTGCCATAAGTTAACCTTCCGTCTTTTTTATACTTTGATTTTCCGCAGGAGTGAGGTTTCTGACTTGGGACTTAATGGAAGTTTGGAACTTAACGTCTTAACCTTGCTCTGATGCTATGCAATTGCAGAGATTTGGTGACAGGGGAAACTGTTTTCAACAGCTAGCCGGTGTTTCCCTTATCTACTAATGACTTAATGTGTACCTTTTTGCCGTTTAATTGCACTATGAGTTCGATGAAGCATGACTCTAGGTGTAGCTGAGCTCACTTTCTTTTCTCTTCCTTTCTTCTTTTATGGATGCTGACTGAGCGGTCATCTCTTCACGATGCTGTCATTCCCTTTGAACATGCAGAATGGGGTACATTTCACATATGATATGATTATGATATGTGAGCAATTCATATAGCAAGCCCTCTTTCGTTTTCGGATTAGGTGGTCTATTACGAATGATTGACCTTTTAGTTTTGTACTGACATAGTAACTCTTTTGTTTCTGTTCGTCTGAGGGAACTCTGCTGCACCCAGGTCATGCGGGTTCTTATACTATATGTCTTCAAGCAAAAGGTAAGTTGAAGTATCATTTGGCTATGATTCCTATGTCATGATGGATCTATATCAGCTTTTGAGTATGCTAATTCTCTTTGTGGGAATTTGCTGATGTGTACTGAGTTTTGTCCGTTGCAGGTGAAGGACATCAGTGTTTTGGTGTAAATCAGCTGTGGCCTCTTTTAGGCCCAGTTACTGCGTAATGTTATTATTCCTTCTTTTGATGAAAGAATTAAGGTCTACCTCCTTTATGTCATAGGGCGTGTTGGCCATGGTGGTGATGTCAGCGGACATCCTGCTTCTTGATTAAGATGGTACAACAAAAGAATACAACAACAACAGCTAAGCCTTTTCCCATACTAGACGGGGTCGGCTACATGGATTCTTTGTTTCCATAGTTCCCTATCGTGTGCCATGTTTGCAGTTAACTCACAATAAGCTAGATGGTACAACAAAAGAATAGATAGCAAAAATAAGTTTTTTATTTTTATGCTTCATAACTCAAAGGAACTGCCTATCGAATGAGGTGGAACCATCCAGCTGCAATCACCAGGCTTAGGTTATTTAACTCACATGACCTTAAGCCCCTTCCCACTATGTCCATAGACTCAGTACCCGCGGTACCAGATGTAATTTTGTTGATCAAATGAATCGAAAGGGAAGAGTTAGCATGTAGTTTTGGTGATTTAAGTGTTTTTGGTTTAGGGTGTCTAGAGAGTGCTCAAGATAGTGAATCTGGCAGCTATGGACAACATCTGGTGATGGAGATTCTGATTGGGGTGTAAGCCAGAGAGCACTAGTCCTGCCAGCGAGTAAGCGAAACCAGCTAGTGCATTCAACCCTTACGAAAAGACAAATATAAACCTCCACCTTGCAGAATTGATCTGCTGATAAAGGTTATGGCATTGGTAGCCAACATTTTGATTCTTAAGAGTCAACGGTTCCTTGGTGCTTGTAATCAAAACCAGAATATACTTGTCTCCAAGAGAGAGAAAGAGTTCTCCACATGAGAAGCACAGGATATAATGCTTTTGGCAAAACAATCTTACAGATGTGACCTCAATGAAGCCCTAGAAATAACTACTTACATATGTTAGAATAAATAGATTGTATTATATGAAGGCTTCAAAACCACCGATCATTTCTATCTTTTCATCTTTAAATCATTAAAGATGAAAGAGATTCTGTATACGTGTCTCAAAGATTGAGTGTATTTTACTTGAGGATACATGATATCTCCCCCTTCTTTTCTAGAGAGAGAGAGAGATTCTATGTACTTTTCTACAACTCTAGCAGGAAATGCTGAACAGGGTATGTGATGGCAAAAATAACTATATGTACCTTTAACCTTGGAGAAAGGTGTAAACTATGTCTATTCGTGGCACTTGATCACTAACCCATGGTTATTGATCAGATGTCACGCAATTTACGTTGTTCTTATGCTACTTTTACATTTTTACCTGTCGCCTCTGTGATTTCTCTTAGGCATTTCATTTTGATTCTTGTGTTCTTAAAATAATTTTGTTTTGTCAGTGCACTAATAACAATAACAAAAGATAAAATTAAGTAGATTGTTATCATTTGAAGGCTCACAAATATTGTTACTAAAGGTTAATGAATGATAGTATATATTATTTTGTTCTTTTTTAACTCTTAAGGTCAAAACATTTTATGTTTCATATCATAAGAATGGGACACTTTATGAAGTGGAACAAATATGTCATTTAGCTATTTTACATAATTTCACTTTGAGTTTTTGTTCATTTTCTAGTTTTATGTATTTAAACACGTATATTTCGTGTTTCGCTAAAAACAATTCCTCTTCGCACTTGTATTCTTTTATTTAAAAAAGTCTTGCTTCTTGTTTTCTTCTTCCTATTTTATCATTTCATTCACATATGTAGAATGTTCTTTTGGGATGTTAACTTTGGGTAGTTTATATTAAAATACATGTATTTATCAGTATATTTTATTATATTTTTCTCATTATAAAAGTGTACAAACATGTAATGAAGCACCCGGGCTAATAGGGGGGCCCAACGACTACTTTACTAGTCGTTGGGCTCTAACCAGCGACTATTTTAAATGCTTACCTTGTATTCTTTTGAGTGTATTTGCTATTATTGTACCATTTTCTAAGGCTTTTCATAGTCATCCTTTGGTGACTCACGATTGTTGTATATGTGTATTGGATATCCATTGCTCCATTTAATACATTAAAGTATCATCTTCATTACATGGTATTAGAGCCTATTTGTTTTTTGTGATTATCAAGATGTTGACTCGAGAAGCATGTCAAAACCTAGTCAAGGTACTTGGAGATTTATCGTGTTTTTTTCAAGCATTATCCAAAGCTTTAATCACTCTTAAGGCTGCATTGGGAAGCATGCCACGTGGAAGAAAACGTTTAAAAAAAGAAGTCTCTCGGTGGTGTTGTGGATTGCTTTCTCATTGATTGAAGAAATAATACTCCTTCCTATAAGGTATTTCCATTAAGTTTAAAGTCTCGATTCAAAGTTCTTAATGGAAGATAAGGAGAAGGCAATCATTGGTGCGATATGCTCTACATCAACTTATGACACTCAAGGTATGACTTTTTGATTACTTGATTCGGGTGCTTCATTTTATATTAATTGTAATGAAAAACTTTTGACTTCATGTAAACCTTTTTGATTATTGTGTGTTTACCATCGATGAAACCAAATTAAAGGTGAACAAAATATGACATCTTCAAAACAAAGATTTCTCAATTTCCAAAATTAGTGTTGTCCCAAAATTAAATTTAAATTTACTTTCCGTTTCTCAAATAATGGATAATGATTGTGTTATAACCTTCTCATCTATGGGTTATATTGCTCTGGATCGCCTCTCGATAGAGATGATTGGATGTGGCTATAGAGAAGGAGGACTCTATGGAATGGATTATATACATAATTTTAGACATTCCAAATAGTGTACAATTATGGCACAAAAGGCTTGGCCATTTAAATGTTTAAAAGTTGTCCTAATGTCCCATTAAAATAAAAAATGTTGAAAAATTTTCTTCTAAAGATTGTGTTATGGTAAAATGAATCATCTTTCATTTTCAAATAAAACATATATTATAAGCAAACCATTTTAAATTTTACACTCAGATGTTTGGGGTCTCGCACCCATTATGTCAAAAGGAGGAGTCTTCTAGTGTGTTATCTTTATTGATGGCTTTACTAAATATACGTGGATATATCTATTCGAGGCCAAATGCGATGTTTTTAAAATTTTTGTTACTTTTGATAACCTTGTTAAAAATTAATTTGATTCTTAAATAAAGATATTTAGATACTTATGAAGGGAAGAGTTTGCATCAAATGAATTTGAAAGGTATCTTGAAAACCATGAGAATTTTCAGATACTAAAACTCCCTAATAAAATGATATTATCGAACGAAAGCATCGAACCACTAGAACCTTATTAGTATCTAGTGAAATTCTTAAAAATCTTTGGGCATAAGTTATTAGGACTTTTGTCTATCTAATAAATCGCATGCCTTCGTTAGTATTGCAAAATATTTCTCTTGTAAACTTTTAAACTTAAACCTAATTTTTTTATATTAAGTGTATTTGTTTGTAAATGCTTTGTATTTACAAGCAAAGAAGATAAATTTGCTCCGCGTGCAATCAAATGTGTGTTCTTGGAGTATGGTATAAACAAAAACGATTATAATCCCAAGAACGACAAGTTTTATGTGTCAAGAGATGTTATGTTCTTTGAAAATCAATATGTGTTTCAAGATCAAGTTACTAGTTTCATTGATGAAACTAGAAATATTCCTTTTTTAGTGATATTCTAGGTAATTCAAAAGGAAACATAGAAAGTAAATATGACGAATCAATATCTTGTAGGCACATTTTAACTCCTTTTGAAAGATATTATACTAGGAGAACTCTAGAAACTATTGAACCTACTCTAAGAAAATCCAATAGGGATTCTAGACCCGTGATACATTTGTTTTTATGAAACCTTTTCTCCAACATATAGAGCTTATTAACTATAATTTTAGGTATAAAGGAACCCAAGACATTTAAAGAAGTTCAAACATCCTTGGACTAGGTTTATGCTATGAACGAGAAACTAGATGCCCTACGTAGAGCACAAACATGAGAAATTGTAACACGTCCCGAAACCAAAAAATGAATAAGGTGTATATTGGTATACAAAATGAAGACCAATGGTGACGATGCCCTAAAACAATATAAAGCTAGACTAGTGGATAAAAGATATTTACAAGAATATGGTATTGATTTCGAGGAAACCTTTGTCCTATTGGTTAGAATGACAACTGTCAGGTCTCTTATTGCTCTTAGTGCAATTAAAACTGTAATATTTTTTAAATAGATGTTAAGAATGCTTTTTTAAATAAATGGCTAAAAGAAGATGTTTGCATTGAACCTCCTCTCGGCCTTAACATTCTAAAGAATCAAGTTTTTCGTCTTAAAAGGTCTTTGGATATACTTAAACAAGTTCTTAAGGCTTGATTTGACAGAATGAGTGAGTTTATGACATATAATGGTTTTACAACTTGCTATATTGACATTGTTTTGCTTATAAAGTGATCTGCTATAAGTATTGTTATTTTCTTGAATTATTTAGATGATATGATCATTATAGGGAGTGATGGCCTTCGGATCTACAATATCAAACGAGACCTTGGTAGGGTGTTTGAAATGAAGGATTTAGGACATCTATGATAATTTTTGGGTATTGAGGTAATAAGAAATGTTAGAGGTTTCTTTTTGTCTCAAACTAAATTTGCTAATGATATTATTGTTAGGTTTGGACTAAGAGATGACAAGGCAGTTGATACACTTTAGGTAATTAACCAAAAGATAATACTTACAAATAGTGAACCACTTAGGGATCCCACTTCTTACGGATAGATGGTCAGATCATTGATATATCTAACCATCACTCATCTCAATATCACTCATATTATACATATTGTAAGTCAATTTCAGCATGCACCTACCACTGTACATATACATGTGAGCATGCACCTACCACTGTACATATGCATGCTTCATGCATATCATACGATATATCCACATTGAAAATGGAGTATTCTTATGCTCTTCTTTAATTGCATATACTTATACCGACTAGCGTGGTGATGTTAATGATATACACTCTACAACATGCTATTGAATCTTTCTTGGAGACTCTTTTATCTTTTTGAGATGAAAAAGCAATAAAAGGTGTCATTTTCGTCTAATGAAGCAGAATACAGAGTAATGATCAGCGCAACTACATAACTAACTTGGCTAAAATGACTTCTTTAAGATCTTGGAGTATCACTTGAAGTTATTCATATCATCTATTGGAACAACAAAAGTGTTATATATACAGCTAATAATAATACATTTCATACGCGCACCAAAGACATCGAGATGGAGAACACCTACAAGGACACTTAACACTACATTTTGTGTGATTAAAGTATTAACTTGCATATGTCTTAACCAAATCACTACTAGTCTCGTGCTTTAATTTTTAGTTGGCAAACTTTCGGTGATGATATCGTCAGTTTGAGGGGAGTATTAAAATAGATGTATTTATCTATATATTTTACTATATTTTTTCATTATAAAAGTATACATACATAACTCCGTCCATATAAGGGATCATCCTTGCATGGTCGGTCCCAAGCTCAGGTAAAGGAGGTTTGCGTTAGGCTTTCGACAACCATCATAAAACTTTATGGGACTTATCTACCATGGATTCTACAAATTATGAGCATTGTGTTGGGGTGTTCTCTTTTAGCGACGCAGTGCATATCCCAAATGCAGGGAAAAGTAAACAATCGTCTCTATATCTTCGTCTACATATAGTGAATTAATTGCAGAGAGGGTTCTCACATCATTTTCGGGTGTAGGTAAAGAAGGGCTATATTGTAGCCTAAATGTAGTGAACAAGTTACAACGAGGGTCTTTTCAGCTTGGTGAATGAATGTTAAGAAAGTTAGTCCTAGATAATAAGATTCGTATTAGTACGTAAAATATTAGAATATTGACCGACAAGTTAACGAAGGTGGTAAATACTATGATTTGGAGAAAGATTCACATTCTATGTTTACGAGAGACAAAGTGGGTTAGAGAAAAAGCAAAAGAGATCGAGAGTAAAGGTTTTAAATTATGGTACTCAAGAAAGAAAAAGGCTTGAAATGGAGTTGGTATTATTATAAATAATGATTTAAAGATAGTATAGTAGACATATAATGATATGGAGTACAGGGTTTGAATATAGTTTTTGCTTATGCATCCTAAGCAGTGTTGTCTGACGCGTATCGTATCGCCGAGCTCCACGATACCGGCGTATAAAATCCCTAATTTAAAAAATAAAAAAATATTTAAAAAATTAAGAAAAATTAGTAAAAATCTAAAACAAATTATAAAAAATCTGGTAATTGCTTTGAATTCATATAATGCAAAGTTTAGTACATATTGAGCATTCAACATTGAACAATTGCATCCAAATTTACATATTTTGAAGCAAAAAATGAAATACATTTACATATTGTAATCATGATCAACTAAATAATCTTCATCTTCTCCTTGCTGAATATCTTCCTCATCATCACCACCTTTTGCTTGAAAATCAAAATCTTTATCTCCTTCATAATGTTGTTCTGCTCCTTCCAAATTAATCCATGCAATGTCTTCTTGAGTTAGGAGGGCATTTTCTTCACTATCTTTTATAATCTAGCCTTCTAATATATCAAAATTATTCAAACTTATTAGATCAAATTTACTTTCTTCTCTATTTACTTTTTTCAATTGCCTAAAAGAAAGAAAGAAAAGTAATTAGTAAATAATATTAAAAATTAAAGTCAAACAATATATTAAATTGAATATTTAAGTACTAACTAATATAAGATTACCTTTCGCAAAGCCACATGTTACAACGAATAAAAACTAAGTCATTTAACCGCTTATGTTCCAACCTATTGTGCTTTTTTGTATGGATGTATTCAAAGACACTCCAATTTTTTTCACAACCTGTTGCACTACAAGTTTAGCTCAAAACTCTAACTGCAAAATCCCTAAGGTTTGGGCAATCACCTCCAAACATATTCCACCAAACATATGTAGAAAAAGGTAAATATTAGGGACATAATCGATAATAATATAAGATTTATTGATTTAAGAAACTTAAATACGAAGATAAACAATTTACCTAGACTCATAGTAGTGCGGTTGCGAATTGCTATAGACAACCTCATCAAGTGAAGAGCTTTATCATAGATCTCCATCTCTCGATGTATAGCATCTATTGTACTCTCATTAGGGACTAATCTGTCTATACAATCAATGATGCATCGATTAACCTCACCATCCCTTTTGAAGCTTGCTGAGTACCTGAATGATGGGTTTAGATAATATGCTGCGGCATGAATAGGTTGATGCAATTGTTTCTTCCATCTATTTTCTATAATTTTCCACACGGGCACATAATCCTTCTTTTTTCCATTAAAATTATTTCTAATGGGTTCTTTTGTCCTAACTCCGCTCATGTAAGGGATCACCCTTGCATTGTCGGTCCCAAGCCCGGATAAAGGAGGAGGGTTGTGTTAGGTTTCCGATAGCCAGCGTATACAAAAATTATGAGTATTGCTTTGGGGCGTCCCCGCCTAGCGACGTGATGCAGAGCCCGAATGCAGTAAGAAGTAAGCAAGGGCCACTACATTTTCGCCCAAATGTAGTGAATCAATTGCAGAGAGGGTTCCCACATCATGGATGGGTGTGGGTAAAGAAGTTAGTCCCGCTACATTGCCGCTCGAATGTAGTGAAAAATTTTCAGAGAGGGTCTTCGCATTTTGATTATGGACGGATGCGGGGGGTAAGGAGACTAGTCTTAGATAATAAGATTCGTATTGGTTCTTGGAATATTGGAACACTATCGGGTAAGCTAATGGAGGTGGTAGATACTATGATTCGGAGAAAGATTCATATTCTATATTTAAGAGACAAAATGGGTTGGAGAAAAAGCAAAGGAGATAGAGGATACAGGTTTTAAATTATGGTACTCAGGTAAAGAAAAGGCTCGAAACAGAGTTGGTATTATCATAAATAAGGATTTAAAGGAGAGTGTAGTAGACATACAACGATATGGTGACCGAATCATGACGTTGAAATTAGTGTTAGGAGCGGAGGTTTTGAATATAGTTTGTGCTTACGCACTCCAAGTAGGACTAGAAGATAGTATAAAGACTGTTTTTTGGGAAGAGTTAGATAATGTGTTTCAAAAGATTCCACAAAGGGAGATGATTTGTTTAGGAGGAGATTTAAATGGACATGTCGGTAAAGAGGCATTAGGATATCAAGGGATTTATGGAAACTTTGGTTTTGGGGATATAAACGAGGAAGGTAGGGAGATTTTAAATTTTGCTATGGCATTTGATCTCTTTATAGTCAATACAATCTTCAAAAAACGAGATGAACATTTAATTACTTATAAGAGTGGCTTATCACAAACACAAATTGATTACTTTATTTGTAGAAAAAAAGATAGAGCGTGTTGTAAAGATTGTAAGGTAATTCCAGGAGAAAGCTTAACCACCCAACATCGACTTTTAGTTATGGATTTACAAATAAAAAAATGGACAAAGAAGAAAAGAGTGCATCGAGCTATTCAGACTAAATGGTGGAACCTCAAAAGCGAGAAAGAAGATATATTTAAACAGAAAGTACTTCAAGGAGATGTTTGGAATTATGTTGGCACACCCTGTGATATGTGGAACAATATGGCTATACATATTAGGAAAGTGGCGAAAGATGTGTTAGGGGTATCTAAGAGAGGTGTACCGGCACAAAAAGAAGCTTGGTGGTGGAGTGAAGTAGTACAAAATAAAATCAAGGCAAAGAGGGCACATTATAAATTACATTATGCTAAGAAAACTAGTGAAACTTTAGAAGCTTATAAGAAAGCAAAGAAGGAAGCGAAAAAGGCCGTTAGTGAAGCAAAAGCTAAGATTTGGGAGGACTTATATAAAAAACTCAACACAAAAGAGGGTGAAAGAGATATTTTTAGGATAGCTAGGGCTAGAGATAAGAAAACTAAAGATCTTAGTTATGTTAGATGCATAAAAGACGAGGATGAAAAAATTCTAATGGCAAATGATGATATAAGAAATAGATAGAAAAACTATTTTTATAATCTTTTTAATGAAAATAAAGATGTTAGTATTAGTTTAGGAGATTTAGCCAAGTCAGAAAAATATATAAACCACAATTTCTACCGACGTATTCAAAAGAATGAAGTCAAAGAGGCTCTTAAACATACGAAGGGTGGTAAATCGGTAGGACCAGATAATATTCCTATAGAAGTTTGGAAAATACTAGGAGAAATAGGAATCACTTGGCTCACAAGACTATTTAATGAAATATGGAAAAACCAAAAGATGCCTGAGGAATGGAGAGCAAGTACACTTATACCCATATATAAGAACAATGGAGACATTCAAAATTGTGCGAATTATCGAGGTATCAAGTTAATGAGTCATACTATGAAATTATGGGAAAGAATTATCGAACGTAGGTTAAGACAAGTATCAAGTACAATAGAGAACCAATTTGGATTCATGCCAAGTAGATCTACTATTGAAGCGATTCACCTTTTGAGACGTCTTATGGAACATTTTAGAGCAAAAAAGAAAGACCTTCACATGATATTTATTGATCTAGAAAAAGCTTATGATAGGATACCGAGGGAGGTTATTTGGAAAACTTTGGAAAAAAGAGGTATCCCATTGACATATATTAACCTTATAAGAGATATGTATGATGGTGCAAAAACATGTGTGAGGACTCATGAAGGAACGACAGACTTTTTTGAAGTTAATATTGGGTTACTTCAAGGATCAACTTTAAGTCCATACTTATTTATAATGGTGATGGATGAGTTAACAAAACATATTCAAGATGAAGTACCTTGGTGTATGTTATTTGCAGATGACATTGTATTAGTGGAGGAGTATAAGGAAAAAGTTAATAGAAAATTGGAACTATGGAGAGAAACATTAGAAAGCAAAGGCCTTCGACTTAGTAGAACAAAGACAGAATATATGGAATGTAAGTTTGATCATTTCGTTACTTCAAAGGACATATAAATTAAAATTGGCACACATTGCATTGCCCAAAAGGAAAGTTTTAAATACCTAGGGTCAATTTTTCAGAGTGATGGAAGAATTGATGGAGATGTTACACATAGAATAAATGTAGTTGGTTAAAATGGAGAGGAGCATCAGGTATTCTCTGTGATAAGAAGATACCATTAAAATTAAAAGGTAAATATTATAGAGCAGCAATTAGGTTTGCCATGTTTTATGGTTCTGAGTGTTGGGCAGTTAATCATCAACATGTATAAAAGATGTCTGTGACAGAAATGAAGATGTTGAGATGGATGAGTGGTCATACAAGAAAAGACCGTATACATAATGAGGTTATTAGAAACAAATTAGGAGTGACACCAATAGAGGATAAAATGAGAGAACATCGTTTAAGATGGTTTGGACATATAGAAAGAAGATCAAAAGAAGAACCTGTAAGAAGGTTAGAAAAACTAAATTTGGAAAGTATTAAAAGAGGTAGAGGACGACCACAAAAGTGTTGGAAAGAAACAATAAAGAATGATCTAGCTTATTGGGAGTTAACTCCTAACATGGCACACGATAGGGATATGTGGAAACAAAGAATCCATATAGCTGACCCCGTCTAGTATGGAAAAGGCTTAGTTGTTGTTGTTGTTGGGTTCTTTTGTCCTATTCATGGCTTCATAAAGGTAGCCCACAGATGGTTTCTCCTCGCTATCTGCTAATCTAAAAACCTTCACCAAAGGATATGTAATCCTCAACAATCTAACACATGCATTCCAAAATGTACTCCTAAATACTGTATCTAAAATCTCATTCAACTTTCTGTTTCTTCTATTTTGAGGCAACTCTGCAAATTGTTGCCACTCATTTGAGGAGAACATTCTGTTTAATGCTTGTTTTTGTCTCATAACACTATGTACAGATAAGAAGTTAGTTGCAAACCGAGTTGTAGCTGTATGAAGAAGCTCTACACTATCTGTATATCTCATCATCGTACATAATATAAATGCATGGTTGTAGATAAATTGGGTGATATCTTGGTAACACTTAGTTGTTGCCTTTATCTCATCCATCTCACCAATATCTTCAAGGATGAGATCTAAATAATGGGCTACGCATGGTGTCCCATAGAAAGTCTCATAAGTATCTGCTAACTCCTTCCCAACTGTTTTGTAGTTAGCTGCATTATCTTTATTCAATTGGACTATATTCTCTAGCCCAACCTCGCATATCACCTTCCTCAAACTATTCTAAATCATCCTTTTGTTGTCTCCTCTCTTGGATACTCTCAATCATCTGAAGACATTTCATTTAATGCCTTCTAGCAAACTTCTAACTCTGCCTGTATAAGGAACAACTTCTTTTCTAGTCATTGGTAGGTTGTGCTTCAATCGTGAAATTCCACCACTAACCACCTTCTCACAAAACATAGATCTGATCTTTAATCTTGAACCTCAACTGGTATACCCTACTGTCATGCCGGATCATCAGACCTAGAATGGGGGTATCTAACACCCTTTCCTGCGGCAATCTCAATTGAGCACCTTAATTCAATAAAAAACCTGAAAATAAAAGTACTTCGTAAATCTCCAATCTTCATATAACACTCAAATAGAGTGTCTCCCACTTCATGAATGCAATAAAAATCATATCCACACACTTAATAACTTCATATTTTATCATTCAAAAAAAGAAAAATACAAATAACACAAAAAAACAATAAATACAAAGAAAAAATTGAAAAAAACACTAAAAATATACCATAATCCGAGTTAGGAGGCTTGCACGGACACCGTAGAACACGTTTTTAGACTCTTAAACCCCAAGGAGGAGGAGAACCACGGAAAGGAAGCGTGGGGAGCTAAAAAAAAACAAGAAACCCAAAATAATGCGGGTTTCTATTCGGTTAGAGATGCTTTATACGGGTCCTTGGGCGTATCGCGCGATACGGCACAAGAATTTGGTTTTTGCGATACAGTTACCTGCCCACGATACGATATGTATCGCACCGTCCGTATCGTACGATATGGATAACACTGATCCTAAGTAGGTTTTTTTGTGAAGAGTTAGACAAGGTAATTCAAAGACTTCTATAAAAGGAGATGATGAAGGTAGAGAGATTTTAAATTTTGTTTTGGCTTTTAATCTCTTATAGCCAATACAATTTCAAAAAATGAGATGAACATTTAATTACTTATAAGAGTAAATAAACACAAATTAATTATTTTATTTGTAGAAAAAAAGATAGATCGTGTTGTGAAGATTGTAAGGTAATTCTAGGAGAGATTAACTACTCAATATTGACTTTTAATAATGGATTTGTAGTAAAAAAGTGGATAAAGAAGAATAGAGTGCATGGAGCTATTTGGAGTAGATGGTGAAACCTTAAATGTGAGAAAAAAGATATATTTAAACATAAAATTCTTCAAGAAAATACTTGGAATTATGTAGGCACACCTTTTGATATGTAGAACAATATGACTATATATATTAGTAAAGTGACAAAAGGTGTGTTAGGCGAATCTAAGGGAGGCGTAGCAACATAGAAGAAGCTTGGTGGTGGAGTGAAGTGATGAAAGACAAAATCAAGACAAATAAGGCATGTTATAAATTGCATTATACGAAAAAAACTAGCGAAACTTGTGAGGCTTATAAGAAAGAAAAAAAAGTCGTTAGTGAAGCAAAAGCCAAAATTTGAGAGGATTTATATAAAAAGCTTAATTGAAAAGAAGTTTAAAGAGTTATTTTTAGGATAGCGAAGGCTAGAGATAAAAAAAACTAAGGATCTTACTTTTGTTAGATGCATAAAAGATAAGGATGAGAAGATTCTAGTGACGAATGATGGTATGAAAAATAGATTGAAAATTATTTCTATAAACTTTTTAATGAAAATACAAATAGTAGTATTAGCTTATGAGAGTTAGCTAAATCAAAAAAGTATATAAACCGTAATTTTTATAGTTGTATTTAAAAGAAGGTTGGTAAATCTCTAGGACCGTACAATATTCTTATAGAAGTATAAAATATCGTAGGAGAGATAGGCTCACTTGCCTCACAAGACTATTTAATGAAATATGGAAAACCCAAAACATGTCCGAGGAATGGAGAGCGAGGACAATCATACCCATATATAAGAACAAGAGAGACATTCATAATTGTACGAATTATCGAGGTATGAAGTTAATGAGCCATACTATGAAATTATGGGAAAGAATTATCGAACGTAGGTTAAGACAAATATCGAGTACAACAAAGAACCAATTCGGATTCATGCTCGACATATCTACTATTGAAGCGATTTACCTATTGAGACGTCCGATGAAACATTTTAGAGGAAAAATAACTTTTACATGATGTTTATTGATGTAGAAAAAACTTACGATAGGGTGCTAAGAGATTTTTTGGAGAACATGAGAAAAAAGAGGTATCTTGTTGACTTATATAAATCTTATAAGAGACATGTACGATGGTGCAAAAATATGTGTGAAGACTAATGAAGGAATGACAAAATTCTTTGAAGTTAATATTGGGTTACATTAGTGATCAAAATTAAGTTCCTATTTATTTATATTGGTCATTGATGAGTTAACAAAATATATTCAAGATGAAGTACCTTGGTGTATGTTATTTGCGGATGACATTGTGTTAGTGGATGAGTCTAAAGAAAAAGTTAATAGAAAATTGAAACTATGGAGAGAAACGTTAGAAAGTAAATGCTTCTGACTTAGTAGAACAAAGATAAAATATAAGTTTGATCATTTGAGTATTTCAGAGGACATAGAGACTAAGATTGACACACATTATATTCCTTAAAGGAAAGCTTTAAATATCTAGGGTCAATTTTTGAAAGTGATAGAAAAATTGACGGAGATGTTACGGATAGAATTAATGCCGGTTGGTTAAAATGTAGAGGGGCATCAAGTATTCTATATGATAAGAAAATATCATTAAAGTTGAAAGGTAAATATTATAGAGCAACAATTAGACATGCTATGTTTTATGTTTTAATTGTTTTGAGTGTTGGGCAGTTAATCATCATGTACAAAAGATGTTTGTAGCAGAAATGAAGATGTTGAGATAATTGAATGATCACACAATACATAATGAGATTATTAAAAATAAATTAGGAGTAGCACCAATAGAGGATAAAATGAGGGAAAATTGTTTAAGACGATTTGGACATGTAGAAAGATGACTCACAGACGCTCCTCTAAGAAGCTACGAAAAACTAGATTATGAAAATGTTAAAAAAAGAAGAGGATGGCCACAAAAAGTGTTGGAAAGAAAAAATAAAGAATGATCTAGTTTATATTGAGTTAACTACTAACATGACACATGATAGGGCTCTATAAAAACAAAGAATCCATGTAGCCGACCCCATCTAGAATGGGAAAAAACTTAGTTGTTATTTGCATAAAAGCATACATACATATAATCAAGCCACTTGGCACCAGGACCACCAGGGGGCCATTGGCTACTTTACTAGCTGTTGGGCTTTATTCAACAACTATTTTCAGCAGCCAACAACTGAATATTGTTGGGTGCCCAATACCACTTTCACTCCTCTCTCTCTCCTCCACTCCATAAATACTTACCTGGTATTCAATAAAGGTTAAGCCTTCATGGTCAATTTATATACATTCTTTTGAGTATATTTGCTATTGTTAGTGCATTTGCTATTATTATAACTTTTTCTAAGACCTTTTGTAGTAATCTTTTGGTGACTCACGATTATTATAGATGTGGATTTGCTTTGAAAACAGTTCTCTAAGCTCGTATGCCCTTGAAGCCTTGAGGGATAGGCTCTATTGATTCTCTTAAAATAAAACAAAAAAGATGTTATACATCATTAGAGGGGAATTTGCTATCTAGCTTTTCAATTCAGTGCTTGGATCTTGGAAAATTTTTTGGTTACCAGCAAATTCTAGAGTTACAATGCAACGCTTGAGTCTTATATCTTAAAAGGGAGTCAGGCTTCCAACGGTGACTCAATGCAAACAATCATCTCAGGAAATCCAGGGTTGTGCTTTACACCTATCTTTATCGATATTACAGCGTGATCTTAGAAGTTTGAACTTGCATCACCTTTTATTCCTCTTATCTGTTTGTGCTTCTTGATTGCTAGACATTCCTTTCTTTTCCTGTTCTTATTCTTGGCACTTGCTTGATCTGTGGTTTTCTATCATAAAGTTGGTTAGGTTAGTAGTCTATTTCTTATACCAGATGCCTTCGTGGTTTTCTATCATGACACTACTCTTCATCACAAAAGATTAGGACACTTAGATATAAACAAGTTTTGTAATCATCCCTTATTGAAAAATGATAAAGTTAAAGACTTTGTTTGCAAAGATTGTATTCTTGAAAAGTTGCATCATACACCCTTTGGTGAAAGAAGTTTTATTACAAGTAAGGCTTTTGAATTGGTGTATTCCAATGTTTGGGGACCCACTCCAATTGTTTCTAAAGGAGGAGTGAGATACTATGTGACCTTCATAGATATACTTGTATATTTCTTTTAAAACATAAACCCAAAGTCTTTAGAAAATTTTGACATTTTACAATTTTCGACACCACTTTTAAAATCTTTAGATCGGATTCTGTTAGTGAGTACACGTCAAAAGAATTTCAAAATTATGTAGAAACACATGAAATTCTACATAAAAAATCTTTCACCAAAACCCTACACCAAAATGGTTTAGTCGAATGCAAACATTGACATATTATAGAAATCACTAGGACACTTTTAATAGCTAGTAAGGTACCTAAGTATTTATAAGCGGAAGCTACCTTAACCGCCGTATATCTAATAAATAGGATGCCTTCATCTCAACTTAGTGGCCTTTCTCCCGTTGAAAAATTATTTTGAACTGTCCCGAATTATGAAAGACTAATGTTTTTGTGTGTAGATGTTTGTTTATACGGATGTGAACTATAAGTTGTCACTTAAAGCCATAGAGTGTATTTCCCTAGGTTATAGAATTGACAAAAAGAGTTATAGGAGTTTTGATCTCAAAGATGACAAATTAGATCTTGAAAGAAGACAAACTATATTTATCAAGAGATGAAATTTCTAGAAGCTGACTACTACTATGACGCTAACAATGAAGATAAAGAAAATAATAAATATATCTTTCTAAATGATATTATAAGCATAGAAGAAGATAGTAAAAACAAGGGAACCGTAGATCCTAAATAATAAGAAAAAAATACATAACTAGAAATAGAAAAAAACAATGAACCCAGAGAGACCTTTTTCACTTTTTTATACTAAAAACTAGAAGACAAGAAAATGTAAAAATGCCCACTAGAATTTCAAGACCCCACTAAGGTTTGTGTCCTATGAAACATTTGAACCTCAAAGAAGAAATCTTATTGCAACCATCCAAAAAGTTAAAGAACCTAATTTCTACCATCAAGCTAAAGGTATATGAGAATGGAAAAATACTATGTAAGAAGAATTAAAAGCTTTGGATAAGGCTTGTACTTGAGAGATAGTGCCTAAACCTAAAAGTAAGAAACTTATTGGGTGTAGATGGGTATATAAGGTAAAAACACATAGTGATGACACAATCGAAAGATATAAGGCTAGATTAGTAGCTAAAGGTATACACAAGAATATGAAATAGACTACGAAGAGACATCTACTCCCGTCACTAGAATGACTACTATAAGAATTCTCATAACTATTAGTGTCATTAGGAAGTGAAAAATCTTTCAATTAGATGTTAAAAATATTTTAAAATTTTAAATAAATAAATATATATGATCAGTGTTGTTTGACGCATATCGTATCGTGTATCATTTTGGTTCACGATATCGTATCTTATCGTAGTGTATCGTAATTTAATATTAAAAAATTAGTAAAAATTCAGAAAAAAGAAAGAAAAAATCACATAATTTCAAAGAATTCATATAATGAAAAGTTTAGTACATATTGGTCATTCACCATTAACAATTGAAAAAGAATTACATATTTTGAAACAAAAAATGAAATACATTTACATTTAGTAGTTAGGATCAACTAAATAATCTTCATCTTCTCTTTACTAAAGATCTTCACTACTTTATGCTTTAAAATCAAAATCTTCATCTCCTTGATGATGTTGTTGCGTTCCTTCCAAATTAATCCATGCAATGTCTTCTTCAGTTAGGAGTGCATTTTTTTCGTTATCTTCCATAATCCACTCTAATATATCAAAATTATCCAAACTTATTGGATCAAATTGACTTTATTCTCTATTTACCTTTTTTAGTTGTCTACAAGAAAGAAAGATAAGTAATTAGTAAATAACATTAACAATTGAAGTCAAACAAAATATTGAATTGAATCTTTAAGTAATAACTAATATAAGATTATCTTTGGCGAAGCCGCATGTTACAACATATGAAAACTAAGTCATTGAGCCGCTTATGCTATAACTTGTGCTATTTTGTGTGAATGTGTTTAAAGACACTCCAATTCTTTTCACAACCCGTTGCATTAAAGATTTGACTCAGAACTCTTATTGCAAAATCTCTAAGGTTTGGACAATCACTTCCAAACCTATTCCACCAAACATATGTACAAAAAGACAAACATCAGGGACTTAATCCACAATAATATAAGATTTAAAAAACTTAAATACGAAGATAAATAATTTACCTAGACGCATATTAGTACAATTGCAAATTGCTAAAGGTAAACCCATCAAGTAAAGAGTATTATTATAGATCTACATCTCTCGATGTATAGCATCTGCTCTACTCTCATTAGGAACTAATCTGTCTATACAATCAGTGATGCCTCGATTGACCTCACCGTCTCTTTTGAAGCTTGCTGAGTACCTGAATGTTGGGTTTAGATAATATGTTGTTGCATGAATAGGCTGATGCAATTGTTTGTTCAATCTATTATCTATAATGTTCCACACGGATACATAATCCCTCTTTCTTCCATTAAAATTATTTCTAATGGTTTCTTTTGCCCTGTTCATGGCTTTATAAAGGTAACACATAGATGGTTTCTCCTCACTATCAGCCAATCTCAAAACCTTCATTCAAGGACATGTAATCTTCAACAGTCTAACACATGTATTCTAAAATGTATTCTTGAAGACTATCTTTGAAATTTCATTTAACTTTCTGTTTCTTCTATTTTGAGGCAACTTTGCAAATTGTTGTCACTCATTTGAGAACATTCTCTTCAAGGCTTGCTTCTACTCTGTACACATAAGAAATTAGTTGCAAACCGAGTTGCAGCTGTACGAAGAAGCTTTGCACCATCTGTATATCTTCTCATCATACACAATACAAAAGCATGGTTGTAGATAAATTTGGTGATATCTTGGCAACACTCAGTTGCTGCCTTTATCTCATCCATCTCATGAATATCCTCAAGGATGAGATCTAAATAATGGGTTGCGCATGGTGTCAAATAGAAAGTCTCTTAAGTATCTGTTAACTCCTTCCCAACTGCTTTATAGTTAGTTGCATTATCTATAATGAATTAGACTACATTCTCTAGCCCAACCTCACATATCACCTTATCAAACTCTTGCCTTAAAAACATAAGTCCTTTAGGACAGTAGACAAGAAAGTTTAACAAAGTCCATCCTCGATTATTTGTCCATCCGTCTGTCATGATAGTGCATCCCGTCTCCTTCTATGACTCTCTCAAAGTTGAACAATATTCTTACACTTTAAGGACAGTCTTATCTAATAACTTTTCTCTTAACTTCTGATAAGAAACCATCTTATATCCTGGATCAATATTAGCAATTGTACCTACCATTGCTTCAAAATGAAAATTGTTTGCTACATTAAATGGAATGCATGCATCATAAAACCATTTGCCCACTACAAGGTCTGCTTGATCATGCAATTGTTATAAAGGCATAGCAACATGAATTCTAGGTTGACCTCTAGTGTAGTGCTTAGAGAAAAAAATGAATTTATGTCAGAAGAAGCTCTTCCTCTACTCCTTCCTCTTCCACCACTTTCACTTGCAAAATCTTTAACAACTCTCTTTCCTTGGTTGATGGTTAAGAAATACTACTATCAACTTTTCTTCTACCATATGAAGTAATACTATCAGTCAATCCAATAACATCATTATCCTCTTCCTTTAACATCCCTAAGTCATCATTCTTTTGTCTCCTCTCATGTATGTTTTCAATCATATGAAGATATTGTCATTTAATGACTTCTCACAAACTTCTAACTCTACTCGTGCAAGGACCAACTTCTTTCCTAGTCCTTGCTAGGTGGTGTTTCAATCGGAAAATTCTACCACTAACCACCTTCTCACAAAACAAACATTTGATCTTCAATCTGGAACCCTCAACCTATGTCACACGGGTGTGAGTGCAGGATACGATAAATTTAAAAAAATTTGTGTGCGGCGACACGGCTAAGGTATATAATATTATATATATATATATTATATAATATTCAAGCTAGAACAAGTGACACATCAATTAACATATGATAATAGTAAGTACACAACTTTATATTAAAGCAAAACAAGTAAACAACTACTAATTTCATCGTAATACACAAATCAATCAAAAGAAAATCAGAATCTTAATGTTTGATAAATGAAATGAGATGGAAATGAGATTGTCAAAAGAATATGTCAAGGGGTGCCTACCTTGAAAAAGGGTTGTTGAGTTTGGTTTACACATGCACATTTCGTAACACTTTCCCTTACCACAAGAGTAAGTTTCCTAAGAATGACAGCCTACGTAACAGTCAGTTCCCTTTTTTTCTGAAAAACAGACTTAACAATTAACACTTCTTATTTCTGTGTCCTCTACTTTGTGTTTCTTAAAGAACCAGCTAACCTATGTTCATAGCAATAATTCTATAGACTTAACAGTTAACACAGACTTAACAGTTACAAAGTGAGAGATTTACGTCTATCAATATCAGTAGAAGTATGTAGCAAAACTTTGAAGCTCAATTGTACATTCATGACAAAGAGCAACTCAGTAGACCTAATTGTTTTATATGATGCATAGTAACCTTGCATCAATTCCGATTGGACTTTCCGAGCAATCATGGCAAATGGAGTTATATATCTAGTGCCCCTTGTACCTTTAAAACTTAATATTAGAAACATGGACGCCATGATCAATACATCAAATTACAAGGATTTTGCAAAATAGTGCAACAAAGTTATTCAAGATCAACTTTTTTTACCCTTTCTTCTCTTATAAATGAGTTTCTGAATGCAACTGTTCTTGCACTTCCCTTCCTCACTGGCCAAAGATGAGAGACGATCTACGACATTGTAATCAGAAATATCTGGAGTCTTGTTACGCGAGAGTATGTATGACTCAGTGAAAATCTGCCCTAAAGATTATGTTCTCACAATCTGTTTCACTGCCACAAAGGACTGGTAAATTGCATCAAAAACCTTATCTAGTAAGTTCCAAACCTTAATCAACTAAGCTACTATCAATCACGATGCATCAGATTTGTTTCAATCTTGTATGCGTTGGTATCGCCCTCTATGACCAAAAGATTTCAAAAGCTCCTACGGGCTGCATGCTACGATCCATGATTACTTAACCTTGGGGTATCACAATAAGATCAGCCTTTTACGTTTCTAGCAATTATTGGTAGAAACAATACAGATTGGATTCTCTTTGAATCTTATGAAATTCAATATCATTAACGAAATGTCATTACTATGGGATCTCCTCTTCACTGACGCCGAGATAACGAGGAAAAGAATTGAATTCACACGCATGCACATGCATACAAAGATTGGGAGAGAGAGAGACATAGTACCTCTCCTGGTCGACTGTGGCTGTATCCCAAATCTGGGCCTTGATGGTCTTGTTGTCGATGTTGAGCGTCCTTATCTGGAACTCGACGCCAATGGTGGCCTTGGAATCGATGCTAAACTCGTTCCTGGAAAATCAGGAGAGCAGCAGAGACTTCCCCACCGCCGAATCCCCGATCAAAATCACCTTGAACACGTACTCGATCTTCTAGTTGAACTCCCCATATAGGTTCGACATCTCTCTCTCTCTCTCTCTCTCTCTCTCTCTCTCTCTCTCTTCTCTTCATAAGAAAAAGAAGGCGTGGGTGAAGATGTAGAGTGAAGAGGTGCAGGTGAAGATGTAGAGTGGAGGCACGGATGAAAGGTTGAGCCTTTTATACATCTGACCTAAACAACTTGGACGAATATGAACTCTGACACGTTGACCACACCCAAACTCGGCCTCGACACGTTAACCGTGTCGACATTACATGACACCATGTCGGTGCCGCACCGACATGTTGTCGGTGTCATACCCCTGTTGACACCGACACCCCACTTCCTAGAGGTGTTTATGTGACATAACCCTCAACTGTTGTACCCCACTGCCATACCGGATCATCAGATCGAGATTAGAAGTCCCTAACACCCCTCCTGCCATTTCAATTGATCACTTCAATTCAATAAAAAACCTAAAAATAAAAGCACTTCATAAATCTCCAATCTTCACATAACACTCAAATAGATTGTGTTGCAGAGCACTTTCTTTCGAGCGTTAAACACCAAGGATGGGGGAGAGTGCATTAGGGAGCTCTGAATACACGCAAAGGGAAGCCAACAGAAGCCAAAAACCCGCAAAACTACGGGTTTTTGTTCGGTACGGGTGATACGTGCCGTATCATGCGATACGACACGATAAGTTACTCGATACGGCACAATAACTTACTCCATATGATACATTGGCCTCTATCGTATCATGGTGTTTGCGATACATATAACACTGTATATGATTCCTCCTCCGGGACTTGATGTCTCGAAAGATCATTAAGTCTTTGTATGGTTTGAAGCAAATCCCTAAAACTTGGTTTGATAGATTTGAAAACTTTATGCATATGTGTAACTTTACCCGTTATATTGACACAATACTATTTATGAGAAAACCAGATGGGTATAGTAATCTTGTTTTTCTATGTTGATGATATGATCATCACTAGAGGTGATGAAGATGCCATATTGTAAGTTAAAAGGGATTTTCACAAAGAATTTGAAATGAAAGATTTCGGTTTGCTTAGTCTAACCGATGAAAAGAAGGTATATACACCAGAAGTACTTAAAACAAAATTAAGAGCAACGTTTGGAGAGAACCTGGAAGATCCAAAACCATTTAGGCAGTTGATACGAGTATTGACTTATCTCATTATTACTCGTCTAGACATATCACATGCTATCCATACTGCAAACCAGTTTCAACAAGCTCCTACTAGTGTTCACATGAGTGTTGTTATGAGAATTATCAGATACATTAAGCACTATGTGGATTAGGGGTGTTCTTAACTTCTTCTTCCTCTCTTGACTTGATCGTATATGCTGATATTGATTAGGGTGGAGATATAAACAATTGATATTCTACCACCAGTTTTTATATTTTTTTAGCTGTCTTTGATTTCCTAAAGATGTAAGAAATAACAGAAGGTATCTCTGTCATCCATAAAAACAATATACCGTGCAATAACAACTGTTGCTGTCGTTATAGAAGTGCTGAGAGACATGGAAGTCATTCTAGAATAACCCTCCATCATGTTTTGTAACAATAAGAGTGTTATGTACATAACATCTAACAATACTTTTCACAAGAGAACTAAACATATCGAGATGGATTGTCACTTTGTTAAAGAAAAATGTTTGAAGAAGAAGTTGACTTTGTGTTATGTGCCTTCCGAACTACAACTTTCGATTTCTTTATCAAGTCATTGTCAAGTCCTATGTTTCATTTTTTATTAGACAAACTTTCAATATACACACTGTAAGTTTGAGAGAGGGTGTTAAATAATAAATGTAATAGGAGACGGGCCACTAGGGTCCATTGGTCTTGAGCTAATTCGGGCCCGTTAGAAGTGCTCGCTCTAACGGCTAGTTCAAGTAGCCGTTGAGGAAGCCTCCAATGGCTACATCTTTCTTCTCTCTCTTCTTGTTGTACGTTATGTGGTATGCTCTATAAATAGAGCAATTCTAACACTAATAAAGCATGCAACACATTGACACTTGTTTTGACTCCTTGATTGTTTCGGTATTTGACTTGTATTGAGCGTTGAAACACCAAGCATTTGGTGAATTGGTTTCTTGGCAACTCTCAGTTTGTGTAATTAACGATTGATTGGGATTACTCAAGTTGATTCAAGAATCGTTTCTTTACAGGATCTTCAGATGGATTAGATTTCTAAGGCTATAATTAGGATTTGAAGAGTGGATACCAGATGTCCAGTTCAGAAATGATGGAGAGTTTGGAACTAAAAATGAGAGAAATCCATCTAGAGTTGCAGCAACATTCTATTTGAAGCTAGTTCAATGAGAAGCCTGCAGAGCAAATGTTAAATAGTTTCACTGAGTATTCCTCTAACGGTGTTGGTATACTTTCCTGTCGCTGGTTACTAGAGCTGGCTGATCTTAATGAGCTTTCCACAGGTTAAATTAAAAATAAACATTAGAAAGTAAAAACTTTCGACTTATAGAAAAAAGATAGAATATATAGAATGAAAGTTTGGTCATTTGGTTACTTCAAGTGACATAAAAATTAAGATTGACACTCATTGTATACCTTGTAAGAAAAGTTATAAATACTTAATTTTTCAGAGTGATGATGTACATTATAAATTAAGATTGACACACATTCAATCCACTATGGTTTATGGTTTTGAGTGTTTGACAGTATACAAAAGATATCCATGGCAGAAATAAAGATGCGAAGATGGATGAGTGGTGATCATATTAATAATGAGGTTATTAGAAACAAATTGGGAGTGACACCAATAGAGTGACAAAATGAGGAAAAATCATTTAAGATGGTTTGAACATGTAGAAAGGTGACCGAAGGAAGCTCATGTAAGAAGGTACGAGAAACTAGATTGTGAAAATGTTAATAGAGGAAAGGAAGACGACAAAAGTGTTGGAAGGAAATAATAAAGAATGATTTAGCTTTTGTTGAGTTAACTGTTAGCATGACACATGATCGAGTTCTATGGAAACAAAGAATCCATGTAACTGATCCCATCGTAGTATGGGAAAAGGCTTAGTTATTATTGTTGTTCTCTAAATATGTGCATGAACAGTTTTCATTCTTGACGCTAGGGTAAGTCGTAAGTGTGAATATCAGATTTCATATCCTCAGTACCTTCTGCTAAATGATACTGCACGATGTCCTGTGGATATGTCAGGCCAGCAGAGTTGATTTACTTCATCCAATAGATCTTGTCAGGCTATCCTTTTCGATATTACTCAAATGCCAGACTTTAATGAACCAAATATGTTGTGGATATACTGAAGATGGCTTGAGAACGGTTTATGGATGATGCGTATTTTAACTTCAGGTTTTGTCTGGTATGCTGCTAAAACCCCTTGGCTATTTTGAAAGTTTCTGCTGGACATGTAGGTATTTGGTAATTTAAAAGTTTGATCTATACAGTATTAGAAATGTCACTTTCATGTTTTCTCGTGCATGCCTAAACAGGTTTTACAAATCCTATTAGAGAGGTTTGGTGAAGGATTGCTCGTTGCTACTCTGTCTAAACGAAAATGCTTTTGGTGTAGATTCAGAATTGGAATTATGAACTTTAAATTTTGGGGATGTCAATGTCATGAATAGAGTGAGCGACAAGAATTTGCAGAAGACTATTGGTTGGCATTATACCTGGTTTTACCATGGAAGCAGCTAATTGATTTACATACATATTTGGTTTCATAATTTGTGCTAGATTGGGGGGAATAGGAGACCCTTGCGAACTTAGTGTCACTTTCTGCTTTATGTGGAGCTGAATTAAGTATATTCTTTTGTGCAATTTCTCCTTGGTTCTGAGGTCACCAGGTATGTCCAAGACATTATTCTAGACACAACCATGTTAGTGAAAGGTGCCGTCTTTTGCTGGTTAATATTTTAGATCTCAGGTACCATTTTGGTTACTGGAGGAATGATTACATTTGGAACCACTGGAGCTTAGTTGCTTTAGTTGGATCCTGCAGAAGCATGAGGGTTTCACTTAGGGAAACCCGATTGGTAACTATTACATGCAGGGTGATGCGTTTGTAGTTGTAATTGTAGGTATAAATACAATTATTCTTTCTGATGTGATAGCTTGATTGGCTCACTGTGCACATAACTTGCAGTTATGGGGTTAATGTTAGACACTCCTTGTAGTTTATTCTAGTCCGTATCTTGGACGTGGGTACCCCGATATTACTGTATTTCCCGAATTATGCCTCAGGTTGGGAGAGTTTTTTTTCTGGGTACATTGTGGAATCGCAACTGCGTGAGTGATTCCGTCTGAGGCTCAAAGCGCAAAAGCCTTCACTGTGATTTCTAGCTATCAAACCACAAGAATGCTGCAGGAGTTGAAAATTCCCCAAGTCTTTGTTGGACAATGTGGTGCTAGTGGTGGAATAGATTGTTCATGGATCGTTTTAATTGTATAAATTGGTTCTGAATTTATAAGTTTCTGTGTACACATTTCCAAGTCTCTTTGTGTGTGTGTGTGAGCTTCGTCTATAAAAGTAACAGCTTTACTATTTATTGCGTGTTGTTATTTGGATACGCAATGATTTTCAGCTTATAAAATTTGATTTATGTCAAAAGTGTATATGTAACTCAGCTTCATGTTCTCCATCCAGCTTACACTTAAGAAGATGGTACACGATATTTCTCCCTTTTAAATGGTTTCATTTTCTAGCAAGGTTGACATACCTGATACATTTAAATTGCAGTAACTCGACCAAATCTAATATTGTTATGCTATAATATCATTCACGAGTCACAATACTAAAATTGTCAAAAAGATAAGATCCAGCGATAGTAAAATTACATGTATGAGTTGAAAAGTTTCCAGTTCTGTCAATTTTGACAATGTGTAGATTCATTCTGTAATTGGAAGAGTTTCTTAAAACTTTGGTATGCTGATGAGCATGATTTCCATGTAAAAGTCTACTGTTCATCAATCAAATAGAAATCTTAGATGGCATCGTATCCGTTGATTCTCCATCAAATGCAGATGGAAATCAAAAGATTGACATTGCCTGAAAATGGATGCTACTATTTATGATGACTTCTGGATCGGTTAGTCATGCATTTATACAACAGTGATCGGCATGGTGATTTGGGTTATTTGTTCGGAGTCTCTACTGTACTTTATTAGCATACAGGCCAAATATGCCAGAACTGAAACTAACAATCGAGGATACCAAGCTCCAATCTCATCTTTTCAAAATTGCAACAGGAGGCCAAAAGCTGAACGCACGCCCATGTGTGCATGCCATGCTAATTGAACTCACCACCTGCGACGTATGTTGGAGCATGCTGCATGCGCCGAGCTATAATGTCTGACCACTCAAAATTGACACGAATCATTAACCAGATGGAAAGAAAGATGGCTTATTTTTAAAACTCTACTCACAATAGGATTTTCAATTTATGAGTAAAGCTCCATCAAGCCGCATCTACTCTCCTACTACATTAACTTTTTTTTTGTTACAACAGGACATCCAAGCCTAAAACACACCCATGTATACATGCCCTAGGAACCGAACTATCTAGCTCCAACATGGGAGTGGAGCTAAGGCTCTGAGTATAACCCGTTTAGTGGTAAGAGAATGGTGGATGCGAGTGGGAGCACGTCAACCTTGTCACTTTGAAATTTCTACCATTCAAATGGGACTCTGCGTGGGGTTGATTGTACTTGAATAGGTTGAAAATGGAAAAGCACAATCAGATTGCTGTCAAGTGGGTGGTCCCTTCATCCCTTCCTTCTCTCATGCTCACTGACGGTTCCACATCAATCTTTTCATTGTTACAATGTTTAGAAGGACGTGAGGCCGCCTCACCTGAAATTTGAAGTGTCAATGGAGAAAACTATAGCTAGTAGTTGAATCCATGATTATAACACAATTTGCCCCACTTAAACAGTTTCATATGCTATTCGCACCACCCAACACTAATTTTTAGATATGCAATTGCCTTAAATCATGCCTAAATGTGTGTTGTGAGCGCTCGTATTATGAATATGGTTGCCCCAAATGACTCATATTTATTATGAAATCGAATTCCCAGTTTATTCTTTTTCTTAGAAACAAAGAAGCTAACTACCAGTTAATATCTGAGGTTTCCCAATCAATATGATGTCAATCAAATCACTGCACAATTGGATTTCGCTTTAGATGGATTTTACACCCACCCAACCGTTGAAAGGTGTAGCGAGAACACTCGTTCCTGTTTTCCTTTTTCTTTTCTCGTTACAATAGAAGGCTGAAGCCTTGTGCACACATACTAACCATAGGAATCAAACTCATCACCTGCATCGTGAGAATAAGAGTCCTGGCAGTTGAGCTAACCCATTGTGAGTCGGACGGTGACATTTTATGACCTGAATGGTGTAAGCAATTTGACTCATTCAGGGGTTTCAGAAAACCATCTTTCCCCAAGAGCATTTAGAGGATGCACACTACAAATGGTCAGTTCACAAGAAAGAACTAAATTCATGGAATAAAATATTTACCAGATCCTTCTATATAAGGGTGTTCCAGGCCAGGCTTGGTTGACATACAAACTAAAGAGCACAAAGTCATACAACTATATCAGGAAACAAGTGGGTACTTATTTTGCTACATAAAGTTAGAGGTTGCAGGCAACAAGTCTCTACATGGACTAAATGAGGCTAAACTGACAAACAAGAAAAAGGAGTACCTAATGCCAGATGACCCATCTTTAACATTAACCAACAATCCATCACCTTTAATTGCATAGACAAGAAAGGCCTTGCCTCTATTTGTAAAATAATATTATTACAAAGGTACATAGTGAAGCCCATCTTTAACATTAATCAACAATCCATCGCTTTAATTACATATATAAGAAAGGTCTTGCATCTATTGTAACAACATATTATTACAAAAAACAAACAAAACATCATCAATCCTGGTTTGATCGGGTCCAAGACTATGAGGTACATCGCTTTTCTTTATTGATATCAGAGCATATATAGTTGTCATTGGTATCAGAGCATATAGAGTCATAAGTGCTTTCCTTGGCCTTGAGGTATAGTTCCTACAAACACAATAAAATAGGAAGGGGTTACTCTCTTATAGAGAAATTGAATCAAGGAACACAATAGAAACCAAGAGGCTTTTGTTTTATAAAACTTCCTTAGAACCAAAATGTTTGAGATTCTTTTTGTGAATGTAAATAAACAATCAAAGAGAAAACCATGAAATCGATCAAATACTCATCTGCTCAGTTTGGTTGTAATGAAGATCTTCAATCAAGTATGTTCTTGTTTACTTATTCCTTTTAGATCTTGCCCATATAGACAATCACTCGAAAAGCCAAACAAGAATAAAAAGCAAATAACAGTTAAATACGACACTATAGCTAAACTCCATATTCAATTACTCATTTAAAAATATAATTCTTATAAAATGAAAGAAAGGGGCAATGTAGTTTGAACATGTAAACCAAATACTAGTTAAGACTAGGGATTTAGCTGTAGCAAAATTAGTCTTCTGTAAACCTAAGCAGATATACACTATCTTAAATAGTCTTACCCTGCATGGAATATGGTGATCACAACCCTAAGACTTCAATTTGACTTTACCCTTTTTGAACTCTCTTTGAAGCTAGCAATTGAATAAGAACAAAGGTAAAAGAAAAACTTATTCGTTGCTTAAGATGACCTAGGAATAAGCTCAAAGAACAACCTCATAAAAAAAGTCAAATAAAAGTATAGTAAATATAACAAGAAAGGCGGTCATTTTTTTAAGGAATCATAGGAACCCGTTTCTCGAATCAAGTATTTTAACTATAGCAAAATGGGGCATTACAAACAAGATTGCTGCAACAAGAGAGACAACGGTGAAAACACCTAGTGTCGTAGTCTAGTGAAGAAGTAGGACATAATATGCATTATTTGTGAGCGTTTGTACTTGGACCGCCTTGTGACTAGTTGGTGTAATGATTTTTGAGTAACCCAGTACATCTCAAAGAGCAAAGAGGGAGCAATGGACTTAAAGGAATACAAACCTGAGAAACATCGAGTCTACATGAAAAATAATTCTTTTAGTGATATTTTAGGGGTTGAGTGCTTTAGGATTTTTATAAATGACACACCAGTTGTACTTATTGATGTATTAATTGTGTCTTTTATTATTAGACACAATCTTGTGTCAAGGTCTGCCTTAGTTAAAAATGGGTTTGTGGTCAGATTTATCCCTCAAAAAGTCACTATGCAGAAACATGGTAGGATAGCTTTTTCTGGTTTTTTTTTTTAGCATGATTTGTTTAAGTTAAATATTAATGATAATGAAAGTTCTTCTACTTATAATGATTGTGCATTTGCTGTTGATGTGTGGAATAAACATCCTTATACATTTCACCTTCTTGATGATGCCATAACAATATGGCCTTATACTCGTTTGCCTCCATAGGGTACATCATCATCTCTCCGAGCCATTACTACTACTGTAGATATGAAATTTTATTCTAAAGTCTATGTAGACACTTGAAATCAAATCCACAAATTACGTTGTGCGGGAGTGTGTCAGCTAGTTTGCTTAAACTAGCAAAGGTGATTTTTGACTTCAACAACGATTATGGGTAAGTGAATTCTTTTCGACTTAGGCCTTCGAACCGACTCTCAAGGGTTAACCTAGACACTTTGAAGATTGTTTTAGGTCCGGTGTATTTTCAAAATTCACTTCCAATTCCTAAGGACTTAACCAAACTCGTGAACTTAGTTTTTGAAAGAAATTTTTTCAAAATCCTGAAAAACAGAAACCGGTTATGTTTTCAGATACTTATTTCCAAATTATTTTTGATAACTTCTGGATTTCTAAAAATCTTGAAAATTTTGTAGAAAAAAGAGGCTGATATGAAGATTCAATAACTATTTTTATTCTAATTTTTGGTGTTGTGGATGTGCATAATTAAATCAGACAGTAATTCTCACTCAAGCGTTCAGGACAGATCTATGACAGAAATATAAAGGTTTAGAAAAATAGTTGTATCTCGGTGCACCGACCTCCAATTTCTATGAACTAATCTTGTTGGAAATCTATGAATTTAAGCTTTCCAATGAAACTGTTTTCAATTAAATTGGTTCACTGCAGACAAAGTTATAGGATAATAACCCAACCTCTTTTGTAGGAAATACATATTTTATAGGTTCTATTCTGAATTTATCCGACCTTCTCCGATTTTATTTATAGGGTTGCATAGCCTAAAATTCTTGAAACTTTTATTAGAAGTGGTTTTGTGTGTATAGATTAGGTGTGCACAGTTTCAAAGAATTCGGAGTAGAGAACAAGGAATTAAAAATCAAACATACAATGTATGCAGGATGCAAAAAATGGGTTTTCGAGTTTACAACATACATGAATGCATTATGTTTGAAATTAAAAGACAATCCACAACAATTAAAATGTAAATGACTAAAGAAAATGAAAGAAAGTATGATTATAGCTTAAGGATAGAGGAGATTAGGAGATATAAGAGCTTACAATGTATATTGGGGTAGGAAAAACCGAAAATCAAACACATAACATGCATCTAATGAACGTAAAAGAAATTGGGCAGCATAATCCTTAACTATTACATCAAGGATAGAGTCAGTTGCTTCTTAATTATAACACCTTTTGAATTGAATGAAAGTAAAGAAGAGATAAATTTGAAAGAGAGGAAAGGAATTGACCTTGATCGTGGAAGCCCTTGAAAGTGGTCGACGGCTTGGTGGAGATGGCTTGAGAAGGGGGTGACACCTCCACTCTCTTCTCTGTTCTCTCTCTCTCTCTCTCTCTTTCTCTCCCTCATTTGCTGTAGGATTCCCTCTCTTTCCTCACCTCTCTTCAATGTCTAAACATAAGCCCCAAAGCCCCCTTTTATAGATTTCAAGAGAAGCCTCTAGGGCCTTCCGCGGTTTTGGGCTTTTAGGGCCATTCCACTCCAATCCGATCCAAATAGCTGATCCATTGCTGCACATGGGTGCATGTGAGCTGGGAGGGTAGTCCTTTCTTGGTCCATGTGGGCTTGATGTAGTCCACATGGATCAACTCCTTCATTGGACATGGCTAGGTGAGCTCGACTCACCCTAGCCCGCCCTTGTATTGGGATTGATATTATTGGCTTGTCTTGTGGTTCGAGACGAGTCTTGACTTCACCCCTTTTGGCGTGTCTTAGCCCATCATGTTCATGTCTTGGCTTGATTCGGATATGGTCCTTCGCTTTGGCATTACCTTGATTGAGCTCAAGTCTTGATTGAGCCATCTTGTCGTGCCTTGGTCCTAGGGTGTCCTTGACTTTGCCTTGAACTTGATGTAGCCACTTGAGTTGAACTTGTTTGAATTTGATTTGAATCTCCCCTTTTAGTTGAATTGGAGTGAACTTGGTTTGGGGTGAGTCCTACTTGGCCTTGATATTGGGGCATGACCGTTGATTGTGCCTTGATCCATTCCTTGCTTCGAGTTTTGCTAGACTTGGCCCTGAATCATCGACATTGCTTTTGTAAATTTATCCTTATATCCTTTTGATTCAGGCTTTACTCCATCTTTGGGAAAATCATCACCTTTTTAATTTTTAAAACTCAATTTTGTAACTTCAAGTTAAAAACATTTCATTTCAAAATGTTGTTTTTTGGTATTTTATGAAATTCGTAGGTTGTGCTCAAATCATGGATTTAAAACAAGCCTAAATTTGTTTTGAAAAATTAAAACATGCTTAGATTTGTTTTGAAAAATATTTTTTTAGGGTGTTTACAACTACAAAATCCAAAATAGTTCATTAAGACATGGAAGACAAAGGATAGAGTGGACGAAGAATGTGAGTTGTGCACGTCTTACATGGAACAAACGCACCCAAGACAACCCACAGAGTGGAGTACCATGGCTGAGGCATGCATGTCTAGAAACAAGGTCACATGCTTTGTCCACATTGCCATTTTAGAGTAGACACGGTCGGGGCGTAGCTCAATGACAAGGGAGCTACATTTCTTTCTTGGTCACCGCCGGCAAGAAATGGAAATCAATAAAAAATGAATGAAACTTACCTGAGTTGATTTCAATTGATTTGATCATGATCATTCAATCCAATCTACCATAATCCTTCAATATCCCTACACAACAAAAAAGAAAAAAAAATGGATGAATGGCAACCACGAGATCATGATGGAGTCAAACATTAAACGAGATTGAGTATTTGCACACTATCGATTGAGATTGTCCAATGCACATGCAAGAAGATCAAGAGAACATCGAGTGTGCAAAGACAATCTCATGTTGTTGAGCTGCTGAAGTTCTCTATCACATAGAGAATTGATCAATATTGAGTATGAGAGAGAAAATGCAATAAGAGTATTTTAAGAAACTGAAATAAGGTTGTATATTTAGTATTTTTGGGTGTATGAAAAGGTATATACCTTTGACAGATCTCCCTAGAATGACTTCAAATTGGTTTCCTATTGTACTTGATACTTGTCTCAACCTTATCTTAATAATTCTTTCATATAACTTTATTGTATGTCTCGTCAACTTGATACCTTAATAATTTACACAATTATAAATGTCTCTCTTGTTCTTGCATATGAATATAACTATACTCTTCCTTCATTTCTTAAGCATTTTTTTGTTTATCATAATTTTATTAAATAATCTAATAAACCATGTGATACATGTCTCTCCTAAGATTTTTCATACTTCTATAGAAAACTTATCTAGTCCTATAGATTTATCAAGCTTCATAAGTTTAAAAGTCTATTTAACTTCATTTATTTAAGTATGTCAATAGAAATTATAATTTATATACTTTTCTAAGTTGGTGAAATCTTCAAGACTAATAGTAGTATCTATATTTTTATTAAAAAGCTTATAAAAGTAACTTACATCAATTTTTAATATTTGAATCCTCATCTTTGATGCATCTAACAAAATAAGATTATTAGCTTTCTTTTCTCTAGCATTAGCTATTCTAAAAATATCTTTTCCACCTTCTTTTTAGTTGAGTTTTAAATCCTCACATATTGGCTTTTTTTTTCTCTAATAACCATTTTTACTTTTTTTGGTCTTTCTATAGGCCTCCCAAGTTTCCTCCATCTTGTTAGCATAATGTAACTCGTAACATGCTCTCTTTGTGTTAGTTTTATCTTGAATAGCCTTACTCCAGCCCCAAGCCCCCTTTTATGTCAGCACACCTTTCTTATATTTACCTAAAAATCTCAGTTTTCTAATATGAATTTTCATGTTATTCTTCATGTTCAAGTTGTGTCTACATGATTCTAATCATCTCTTTGAAGAATGTTTTTAAAATATATTTTCTCTCTTTTTTAGGTTACACCATTTACTCTAAGTAGCTCCATGTATTCTTTCTCTTTGTTTACTTTCTTATATGAAAATCCATTACTAAAAGTTGATATTGGTAGTTAAGTTTTTTTGTCAAATTACTTTGTAATCCTTACAACATAATTTATCTTTTCTCCTTAATCAATTTATATTTTTGATGAGCTATTCTTATAAGTAATTAAATGTTTATATTATTTTTTAAAAGTGTATTGGCTATAAAGAAATCATGTGTCACAACAAAACTTAAAAAAAAATTTGTCTTCCTCATTTAAATCCTCAAAGACATAGTTTTCATAAATATCTTGATATCCTAATGCCTCATCCCATTCGGATCTCCTCCTAAACAAATCATTTCTTTATAAAATTCTCTAAATCACCTTATCTAACTCCTCTTGGAATGCCTTCTTTCTTTCTTCTAGTTCCACTTAGGGTGCAAAAGGATAAACTATATTCAAAGCCTACACCCAAAACACTAAATTCACTATTCTAATTTGATGATTGTATCATTGTATGCCTATTATACTATCATTTAAATCTTTATTTACCATAATATCAACTCTATTTCAAGTCTTTCCTTTTTCTCAATATCATCATTTAAACCATGTGTTTCAATCTCCTTAGCCTTTTCTTTAACACATTTTGTCTCTTATAAACAAAGAAAGTGAACCTTTCTACTAATCATAATAAACACCACTTTCATTAATTTATTAGTTGTAGATGTGAAAATTTCAATCCAAGCCTATTTAGAGACTTGAAGTAATCTTTTCAACACTACTTCGTTGTGCAAGCATGCCAGCTACTTTCTAAAAATTAACAAAATTTATAAATCTGACTTATTTGGCGATTGCGGCTAAGCAAGATCATTTCACTTTAAGCCTTCTTGAACCAATGCTCAAGGGTCAACCTAAGTACATTGAGGATTTATAGGTGAGATTTTAAATTCACTTCAAAAGAAATTTGAGAAAACTTGAATCAACTTGTGCACCAAGTGTTTTGGAAGATAAAACTTCATAAGTGCTGAAAAACAGAAACCGATTCTATTCAGACCTTGATTTCCAAATTTATTTCAATACCTTCCAAATTTCTAAAAATCATGAGAATTTAACAATGATCAAATCCTCGTGTGGAGCATTTAAAACTTTTTATCTTTATTTTTATAGCTATGGTCATACAAAATTAAATCGGGAAAGTGTCTTTGCTCAGACACTCGGAACTGTTTTGTCACAGAAATACAGAGATCCAAAGATAGGTCTGCATCTCAGTTCTCAAAACTCCGATTTTAGTGCACTTAGTCTTTTTAAGCTATAAATATCAGCTTTCTAATGAACCAAGTTTCACTGAATTTGGACAACTACAAACAGAGTTATGTGATGATTACCCATTCTCTATTGTAGGAAAACCGTTTTCACAGAAACGATTCAGGATTTTTCCTGATCTTGCATACCTTTTATTACATAGTTATATAGCCATAAAATTCTTGAAAATTTTATTACAAGTGGGCTTATGTGTGTAGATCAGTGTACCAAATTTTGGATTAATTGGAGCAGCAGTTTTGCAATGAAAAATAAAGCAATCAACATATGCGTGAATATTGAAATCGGATTTTCTAGTTTCTACAACATATGTGATGCAAACTCACCCGAATTTAAATTGCAACAACACAACATCTTGAAGTAAATTGCTGAAAGGAAAGGAATGAAAATATATATATTAGCTTAAGCATAGAGGAGATTAGTAGTTATAGAATGTTTATAACATATAGAGAGGTAGAATCAAGAACACAAACAATTAGAGTGCATAAGCAAGAATCGAGAATTTGCATCCCATCTACTTCTTATTATACCATGGGGGGAGACAAAGATCCATTAATATAACCCCTTTTGAATTGAATGGAAAGAAGAGAATAGAAAGGATTAATGGATGAAGAATACTTACTTGATTACCTTCTAGAAATCGGCTTACAAAAGAAAGCCCACGACCCTCACCTTCCCTTCCTTTTCTATCTTCTTTTCTCACTCTTAATTTCTAACTCTTGCAGCCCTGGCCTACCTTTCTACACTCCTCTCTCTCTCAAACCTTTTTCTAGAGAAAACCCACGAAAATCTCAGCCCAAGGTGCAGATCCTTCACTCTCTAATGCTCCAAGCCTCCAAGATGCCAAAGTCGTCCCCCCTTGGCCTCTATTTATAGGCCAAGGGGGACCTCTTTTAGGTCCTTCCTTGGGGCGGGTGCTCTATGGCCCAAATCCAGCCCCAAGGTCTGGTCTCCACGTGGCCTTGTGGTCTCCTTTAGTCAAAGCTGGACTTGTCCCATGTGGGTTGGTTCTTGGCTCAAGTCATGTGCACCTAAACATAGCCGGTTGAGCCTAGGTGCCTTAAAATGCAACCAGCTGCTTTCAACATGGTTTGCTTCCCTTGTGACTCGTCCCATTTGATCAAGCTAGGTATGGGGTTTCAATTGTAGTTTAGCCAAAGAATGTAGGGTGGACATGGCTAAGATAAATCCAATTTGGTCGAGTTAAGGTCATTTGATTAGATTTAGGCCATGAGTCATGGTTAGCCTAGGTGAATCAAGTCTAGGTCTTAGTCAAATTCAACTAGGTTGGTGAGGCTATCCACTTAACTTGATGAAGATGTGTCTTAACTCGGTTTGATCTACATCCTTGCTCCATGGCTTGACTTCCGTGAACTTGATCCCGACTTGACGTGGGTTTTGCTCAACCGTCACCCCGATCTTTGCCTGATTTGTTTATATCCTCTCATCCTTATCCCTTCAGCTTTAATTTGAACATCTCTATCTTTGAAATCTTTATTTTTAAAGATTTAAATTTTTTACTTTAAAGCAAAGGTTTTAAAACAAGCTGGTTTTCAAAATTGAGTGTGTTTTTATAAAAATTTATTTAGGGTATTTACAGATGCCTGTCTTTGGCATTAATCTAAATTCCTTTGGATAATAGCAAAGAATAAAACACCCTTTTTTATTTTACTTCCCAAATTATCTTGAGAATATAAATTGTCATTCATTTCATAAAACGCTTTCCTTAGATTATAGATGAGGGGTTCTAACCAAAGGGGACTTGACTCACACTCAATAGTAGTCCTAAACATGATCATGCATTGCTGACCTTGGGTATATGCATGCATGGTGTGTGATGCAAATGAGGTGTAGGTTTAGAGACTCATTTATGAGATGGATGAGCTTGAGGAGAAGCCTATGAAGGCTGACTATCCCAAGTAATACAATCCCATGTCGTTTGACATTTTGGGTTTTCAATTTTTTTTTCAAAAGGGAACTCCTTTTAGTTCCTATCGAAAGGACTTCCAATTTTTCATATTTCTTCTCATTTGGGTTTCAATACCCACTACTTAGGAGAGGTTTTGTAGGAAATTTTGGAAAACATTTCAAAATTCCATTTCCAACATAACAAAGTCTAATTCGCAAACAAAATGAAATCCAAATAAGTAGATTCTATTCCTACTTCAGGATTTTCATGGATAAACCTTTTTTCCATTGGGATAAGTTGTAGGGATTTGGGAAAGAGTTACCACAGTCCCTTCTGAAGCATCCCATGGTTTACGGCAAAGAGATGAAAAATTACTTTTTTTGAGCTTTGGCTTTTTCTTTTCTATCAACGGGGAAGACCTCCCTTTTCTTTTAAAGGATTTTTTTTTGTATTCTCCTTTTTTTTTTAAAGAAAAGACCTCTGTCGGAGGAATTTTTGTATTCCCTCTTTCTATTTGAAGAGAAGACCTCTTTTTGGAGGAGTTTTTGTAGTCTCTTTTTCTTTTGATTTTTGTCAATTTTCCTTTTGGAGAGAAGTAAAATGGGAGGAAAACTTATCCCTTTGGCTACTCGATTCAACCAAGATCATCCCATTTCCTATTAGCATCTACCATTTGAAAATATTTTGCTATATTGAACTATGCTTCATTTTGTAAGCCAAAGATTTTTGAAATGTTACCAAATGATTTTTGGAAAACTCTACTTTTCATAAAGCATTGATTCCCTCATTTAAGGCCCTATGATCTATCTTGATCCTTCTTTCAAGAAGTTCAAAGGATACCGATTTTAAAATCTTTTCGAAAGAATTTTACATAGACCCTATACATAATATTTTTTAAAATATTGGGCATTTATAGGGTCTACTAAATTTCTGCCCTCAACATCAATCAACCAATATGCATTGTTCGTGGTTGTTCCCCTTACAACATAGGGACCATCCCACTTGGGCCGCCACTTTTCAAGTGGATGAGGGCCACGATGGTGGATGATTTTCAATACAAGGTCTCCCACTTTGAAGTGGCGAGTCTTCATATGCTTTTTATAATGTCGGGCTATCGTTTGCCGGTATGCATGTGCATGATCAATAGCAAGGAGCCTCTTCTCATCTAATAGGTCAAGCTCAACAATTCTACCTTGATGTAAAGTCTCGATGGGTAAATCAAGTGCAAGTGATGTATGGAATTAATGCAATTTGGTATGAATGGGGAGTATGACATTTGTACCATAGACCAACTCGAATGGTGTGGCATTTGTAGGTGTTCGGATGGAAGTTCTATAAGCCCATAATGCTTCATCAAGCTTCTCATGCCATGTCCTACCCTTCTCTAAAGTTTTCTCAATGATGCTTACGAGAGTTTTGTTCGTGGCTTCGGCTTGACCATTTTCTTGAGGGTAGTAAGGCGATGAGAAATGTAAAGTTATGCCATACGTATTACATAACTTTTTCATCTTCTCATTCTTGAAAGGTGTACCATTATCCGACACTAGGTCCCTTGGAACTCCAATTCGAGTCAAGATATTTTTCTTAATGAATGCCACTACATGTTGTCCTTGGACATTAGCCAAAGAGGTAGCTTCAACCCATTTGGAAAAATATTTGGTGGCTCCTAAGATGAACCTATGTTCATTTGATGCAATTGGGGAGATTGGTCCTATGATGTCAAATGCCCACATGGTGAAGGGCCATGGGCTTACAATGGAATGCAAGGTGGACGATGGGATATGAATGACATGTTCATGCACTTGACATTGATGACATTTCCTAACATAATCATGACAATCCTGCTTAAGGGTGGACCAAAAATAACCAGCCCGAAGTATTTTCATGGCCATAATATTTACATTGATATGGCCTCCACATTCTCTATCGTGGAACTCATGCATTATGGTCTTAGCCTCATTAAGGTCTACACATCTCAACAAGATGCCAGTAAAACTCCTTTTGTAAAGAATCCCTCCCAAAATCACATATCAGGTTGAAATTTTTTGAATAAAAGCTTTATCTTTAGAAGAAGCAAATTCGAAAAATCTTCCATTTTCTAAAAAGTTTTTAATGTCTTGAAACCAAGGTTTTCCAATGAAATTTTGGTCATTTTGGCAAATATCTAAATCATGGGTGGATGGAGTGGGTAAGTGCAAGATCTCTAAGGATCGAGTTCCCATAGTGGAGTCGACTCTTAGAGATGACCCTAGTGATGAGAGGGCATCTACTATGGTGTTGTCCTCTCTACCTATGTGGGTGAGTCTGCATGATTTGAAGGAATTGACCAATTGAGTGGTCAATTAATGGTAGGTGTTGTAGACGCACGAAAAATCCCCACGGGCCTTTTCTGGGCTTGGAGTGGATCCTCTCGTGCGTCTAAGGCCTATTTATGCAAACAGGGCATGCCAGCTAGCTTACCTAAGCTAGCGAAGATGTAAAACTGACTTCTAATCGTGGCGACTGTGAGCAAGTGAGCTCTTGTCGTCGCAGACCTTCTTGCACCGATGCGCAAGGGTCAGTCTGTACGCTTTGCAAAAATCAAGTTTTTTGGGGATAGAAAGTCTACGAAGCGGTTCGAGGTATCTAATTCGGGTCATTTAGATGCGGTTGCATATTTTAGATCACGTGGATTTGCACGTGCCTAAGTCTTTCCTTTTATCCCTTTTCGGGCCACCTAGTTTGTGTGTTATGAACACTCCACTACATGGGCGAATTCGAGCGAGGCTTGCTTTGATGCAATATGCGTCCTACCTCGTGGTATGGCGTAGATGCAATGCAAACTCACGCTACTCCAAAGGGAAAACTCGAAATGTAAAGACAATACCGAAGGGAAATAACCGAAGGAAAATAACCGAAGGAAAATGACTTCAAATATAAATGCCGAAGGGAGATATGTATATAGATTATGTATATGGGCCCTTACTCGGCTCTTGCAAATAAGAGCGAAGGCTCAATGTGGGTGCGTGCTTGAATTGAAAGACTTACACACACGACATGAAATTAAACCCAAATATAAATTGCAGTATGGCCTTAACTAAGGTCTTGGGGGTAAGAGCGAAGGCTCAATGTGTGTGAGAGTGCTTGAATTGAAGTACTACGCACACAACATGAAATTAAACCCAAATATAATTGCAATAGGCCTTGACTAAGGTCTTGGGAGTAAGAGCGAAAGCTCAATGTGTGTGAGAGTGCATGAATTGAAGTACTATGCACACAACATGAAATTAAACCAAAATAGTATAGGTCGGCCCTTACTTGGGTCTTTCAAA
This sequence comes from Brasenia schreberi, assembly GCA_036023115.1. NCBI lineage: Eukaryota > Viridiplantae > Streptophyta > Magnoliopsida > Nymphaeales > Cabombaceae > Brasenia > Brasenia schreberi. Next base: position 9,864,664 of record JAYKKT010000066.1, read on the forward strand.
TAAGAGCGAAAGCTCAATGTGTGTGAGAGTGCTTGAATTAAAAGACTTACACACACGACATGAAATGAAACCCAAATAGTATAGGTCGGCCCTTACTTGGGTCTTTCAAATAAGAGCGAAAGCTCAATGTCTTTACATAGGGCTGGGCTTGGGGGAGTGGAGGACCCGGCTGGGCTTGGGGAAGGCGGCTTAGTGATGAAACCCGCCCCCAAGGGGGGGGTTTATATAGGGCTGGGTAGGTCGGTTAGGGCTGGGTTTGGGGTAGTGGTTAGGTGGTTTAGTGTAGACACCCAAAACTTTCTTTTAAAATTCTTACCTTTTTAGGAAAGTGGCCATTTTGGCAAATTTTGGGGTTTTTGAAGGAAAAAGGTACTAAACGAGTTTGTTTTGGTACCAAAATTTTATGGAAGCTTTAAAATGATAAAAGAATGCTTTTCTTTCTGAAAATTTCGAATTTTGACAAAATTAGGGAAAATGACGATTTTGCCCTTAACACTGGAAAAGCAGGATTTCGTTTCCTTAAAAGATTTATGATGAAAAGTATGTTGAAAGCTTGCCCTTTGAAAAGATACAGGTATCAAAAAGACAAATTGACACCTGAAAAGGATGGTGGATGCCCAGAAAGGGAAAACGGGCATTAAAAAGGGAAAATGAGCTTCCTAGAAAGAAAAGCTCACATTTAGAAAGAAATCAATTTCTAAAGGGTAAGGTCGGTATTATCAAAAGAAAGAAAAGGTAGAAGCAAGAACGAAAGCCTCTGAAAATGAAGGTTTGGTATCAAACACCTTTCGTAACATGTCTACGTTATGTTTGGGTATCGAGGTAATTAGTATTGATATACATCAATTTGCATCGTCATTTGTTACTGGTATGCTATTGATATGTTATGATAAGAGCAATTTTAATATCCCAACACTCGTGGAAAGGATTGAATGAGCATGATAGTTGATTTTCAAAAACGTAACATGGGCCTTACTTAACAATTTCATAATAGGTAAGCATGAACATAATCACTTTTCACAGCAGATGCGCAAATAATGGGGGATTGTTTGAATGCTCTTATACGTGTAATATTAAGAGATTCGGTTGAAATCATCATGTGAAATCATCAGCTCCTTAGAAGTGGTTATCAATAGTGTTTTGCTTATGTTACGTGTTCAGTTTCATCATGCTGAATTTCCAAATTGGCCTTGTTACGTAACAAAAATGTTTTCACCAAAATCAAAGAGCTACTATGCTGCGGCTCCACCTTGGTACGTGCAGTGGCTGTGACAACGATGAAGAGAAGCACAGTACCAAATGCATTTGGCCGAGATGAAAGCAGTTAAAGCAGGGATTCCAGTTGTTTTTGTAAACCATGGGAATGCTGAAGATGGTGGAGGTGCTAAAGATATTCACATGGAGAACTTCAGCATTTCTGTTGGAGGACATGTTCTCATAGAGGAAGTTGAGTTTAACTGCTATGAGAAAGATGGAGGAAGCCCTCTCAATCAATCAGATCGTGTTTTTATCAATCCAACAACTTCCCATGCTATTGATGATTTTTTTTGGAGATGGTCTTGTTACAGAGTCAGCTGATAACAGTTTTTAGGCGAACGGGAGTGACCCATTTTCTGTTGTGTCATTTCACACAAATGAAATAACTTGCGAGGAACATGCAAATGACTTATTTTCTGGATTGGTTGTTGATGATAAACAAAGTGATACTAAGGTGAATGAATCAAAGAATGTTAATCAATTGGGATCCTTTGACATTTTGGTGGCAACTTTGTTGATGTCACAAAAGATTCACCCAGCCGTGAAAAAATTTGGGTGATTTAATGGCCAGCTTCTCTATGAAAGACAATGTTGCAGGGCACCAAGCACATGTTATTGGAGGACCTTTTGCTGAAACAACAACTTTGCGGCTCAACAATTCACAAGGTCTCCTTACTGAAAATTCTAACAAGGAGATTTAGATTCCTCTCGGTGTGCAGGGCTCTCTCTACCAGTGTGCCTGTTAATCATAAGAACTTTGATCAGCAAAACGGCAATAATGGAAGACTTCTGCAGAGCCGAATCAGAGAAAGTGCAGATGATTGTCCTACAAATAGTGTAGATGTTGATACGCATAAGACTGATGCCCTTGATGCTTCATCAGTGAATGGCTCCATTTCTTTCGATGCCCAACAGAATCATCTTCAAGCCGTCATCAGGAAAACGGGATCTTCAGAAAATACTATGGGTCTAGGCGACAATGAGGTTCCTAAAGGTGAAGGAGCAGGTAAGCAGATCGGTGGAAGATCAGTCTCTGAGAAGAACTACTTTGAGGGCGATCTATGCCTTCACCATTGAAATGCCTTCTGTTCGTGTCCTACCATAACCTAGAGCAGAGGCATATTGAGTCACCATTTGCCAGATAGACCCTCAACAGCCTTCCACGATTTCCAACTGAATGTTGTAACAACTTCTAGCCACAACGATTCATCCATATCTGCAACAGATGGATGAAGGCTATGAAGATCACGTTCAAGGATATCCAAGGCAGATGAAATCAAATACAGATAACGTTCAACAAAGGATTATGCCTATCAAATGGAGATCACGTTCCAGATAAGATGAAACCAATTCAGATAAGATTTTATCAACACAATCAAAACCGAACTTATCCAAATCACAGCCAGAGCCTATAAAAAGGCTCTCCCAGGTCCTGCAGGGATCATCAACCAGTGACCATCAACCAACAAGCATCAAGAGGTTCAGTCCGAAAATTCAAAGAAATAGAGAGAGAGAGAGAGAGAAAGGAAGAGAAGAAGGAGAAGAAGGAAGTCCGGCCTGGTTCCGACGTCCGACGATCGTCCGGCGAAGTGCTCCTACGTCCCCTCTCACTGACACAGGTTGGAATTCTTGCACAAATTGGTTTTAATTCATGAGAATCTGAAAAAGCACAGATTCTGGAAATTTGTACATGAATCAAGGCCTTGAGCCCATGTTCTTCATTTATATCGATACAAACATGCATGATTCCTTCATGAACGGAATTAAAATCCATGTTTAGATGATTTCCATGCATCATTAGGGCTGATACAGGTTGAATTTCGTTTTAGAATCACGTTAGGAACTTTCTGAAATTTTCTGCAAACTTGGTTTCTGAAACTGTCCGTGCACACGCGTCTGATCACGGAATTTTTATAGACAAACGGATAAGCCAATTGCTTCGAAATTTTGCATGAATAATCTAGACATATCAGACGTTCTTATATAAAAGTTTTAGGAATTGTTATGAACTGTTGCCTAGCCAATTAGATCTGTGAAGTTTATACAAAATCCAGATTGCGTTTTATAGAAACAGAATGTTCAGTAACAGACCTCTGTTCTTTTGCTCATATCTCTGCAACCACTGAATGAAATTGGATGAAATTTGATTCTGAGGAAACCTAACATCTGTATCTTTCCAACATAATAAATTTTATTGAAATTGGATGACTGAGTGCTGAGATATTGCTATTTTTCTGAGCTTCTGATTCACAGAAACAGGGCTGTTCCGAATTTTATAACAGTATATGATTCTGTATTTAATTCTCAGAAAATAAAGAACAAAATTATAAAATAAAAATATATTCTGATTCTACAGACACGTGTCTCCATTCTGTAAAAGTTTTAGAATTTTTGGAGAATCAGAAGTATTTTTTTAAAAATTCGAAGAACAGGTCTTTGAAACTGAACAGATTCTGCAACTTTCAGAATCTGAAAATTTTCAGAAATCAAGAACTTAAACACGAATCTGAAACTATTGGAAAATCTGGTTTTTCCTTTCTCGAATTAATGGATTCAAACAAATTTCAAGCGTCTAGGCTGACCCTTGAGCGCCGGTTCATGAAGGCCTAAGTCGAAAAGATCTCACTTGTCCACAATCGTTCTTAGAAGTCAGAAAATCAGAATTTGTTAGTTTTGATAAACTAACTGGCACGCTCGCGCAATCCGACGTAGTTCGAGGGTTTGATTTTGAATCCCACGATTTGAAATAAAATCACGTCTACAGATTTGGCACGCCCGATGGGACTTGAGACTTTGAAATTTTGTTTGAATCCATTATACTAATTCAATTTTCAGGTTTGTGATAAGTTGGCTTAAACAGGTTGATCATGTCGAGCTCAGAAGGATCTTGTGAGGTATCCAGCCGGGTCTCCTGCTCTACCAGTCGTTGCTCGAACAAAATTTCAAAAAGCTTTTCAAAAGGAGACAGGTTCGCTGCCCTAAGGGAGGGAATAAAGGTACTAAGATAAGAAATCGACGCTTTAAGCCAAGAAGCTGAAGCAGTCGAATCCTGCTCTTCCCATGATAGGAAAACCAAAACAAATAGAAAATCAAACCACTGTAGGAAGCCTAGGGTCGTTTCCAAAATTGAAGAAGAACTTGAGCCTGAATCCTTCACCATGAAAGATCGAAAGGCTCTACATCAACTTTTGAAAAACCAAAAACATGAGAAAAAATCCTATGCCTTATCAGATTTCCTACCTTTCAACTACCAAACCGATAGTGATGATGAGATACCCAGCTTCCACCGTTATGATGGAAACGGAGACCCTAGGTCTCATCTCCAACTTTTCTCCCGAAGTGCCTATAAAAAGAAAAAAGACTCCTCTAAGTGGGTCTATTGGTTCCCTCATTCTTTAAAAGGGAGTGCTGCAAAATGGTTGGCCTCTTATGACTTAAGCCAGTTTGCCGATTTTGAAGAATTAGCCAACTGTTTTATGCAAAGATTTTCGCACAATGTTGAAGTTACCCCCACTTTAAATACATTGAGGGATACCAAACAAGGCCCTAACGAAGACGCCTACGCATTTATCGTTAGATGGAGATCAATCTTGGGGCAAGTCAAAGAACCTATCTCCGAAGGGTGCGCAGTGATGCTCATCCTAGACAATTTCAAAACTGATTTGAAAGTCCTCCTTTCCTTACATGAGATTTCTACTTTCCAAAAATTGATCAAGAAAGCTTCCCTTTTCGAGACCAATTTGAAAAAGGGAACTTATGAAGATTTATGGAAAGGAAAAAGTTTTCCAAAAAAATTTGAAAAACCTGGGGCATATGGGCCACATGCACCAGAGGGAGGGATAAAAGTACCAAAAGTGGCTAATGTTCGAGTAGAGCAAGGTTTAGCAGGACCCTCAAAACCTTCAGGGCAAAAAGATTTCGAAAAGAACCAAAAAAATAAAAAGAGATTTGAAAGAAGGGAGTACACTAACCTAGGACAACCAATCACGGAGGTCCTAGACATCCTATTGGCACAAGGTCTCACAACACTCCCAGAGATTCCCGAAGGGACACCACCCCAAGGAAAGTTTTTAAACAAGTTTTGTAAATATCATAGGCTCAAGGGCCATGATACCCAACACTGCTACACCTTGAAGAATAGGATAGAGGATTTGATCGAGCAAGGTAAGCTGCACGTGTCTGAAGAGCCAGAGTCACCCCAGGCCATTTTTAAAGAACCCTTCCCTAACCACGCCAGTACGAGTGGGAAGGAAAAAGAGGTATGCTCCCTATCACACTCTAATCATGCAGTGCATATCGTGCATCCCACACCTCACACACCACACTTTCCTGAAATAAAAAATGCCCAAGCAATAGTGATCCGAGGAGCACTTAGAAACCCGCCCCCGGCTAGAGCCTTGGTAGTGATTCGAGGTGTCCCGAGACACCAAGTTAGAGCCAAAATAGGAACGAGCCCTAGGGATAGTGTAGAGGAAGTGACTAGATCCGGGAGGATCTACCAACCCCCACACTTAGCAAAACAAACAAGCAAGGGAGTGGTCGTTCTACCAGGCCCCCCACAAGCATGCATACCAAACTCATCCCAGGGTGTCGATAAAAAGGGTGTGGTAATAAACCCCTATGACCTAGAAATGCATCTTTCTAAACTCCCCATAAACATGTCTATCTTGGAATTGATAAAAATTTCTCCCAAGCATAGACGAGTCCTAGAGGAGATTTTAGAGAAGACTAGAGTCGACACTACGATATCCCCTGAATCCCTATCTACCTTGGTTTCTCCCGTCTTTGCAAAAACTTCCATTGTATTCACAGAGAATGATTTGGGAAAGTATGATGTGATCCATAACCAAGCACTCCATATAGAAGTTATGTTAAACGGCTACCCTATTAGTAAATGCCTAGTCGATGGAGGAGGAGGCCTTAATATCCTTCCCCTCCATGTGGCTTTCCAAATAGGAATCTCTACCTCTATGCTTGAACCAAGTCCCATAACCATTACAGGATATGATGGGAACCCATCCAACCCCTTAGGCTCCATAAAGTTACCCATGAAAGTCGGACAAATACCTCACGAGGGATTATTCCATGTCTTGGATATAAATCCCCATTACAACCTATTATTAGGAAGACCATGGATACACTCTCTTAGAGCCGTCCCATCCACCTTCCACAGATGCCTCAAAATCCCATGGAAAAATCGGGTAGTGGTTGTTTTTGGAGAAGACCATCGCTAATTGAATGGAATACAAACCTTTCCTTGTATATCAGGGGAGCCAAACTAGGAAGTAAAGACCAATCGGGAAACTGCCAAAATAAACTTCCCTGAAATAGCTAAACCTTCCAAAACAAGAGTAGTTCGTATTTTAGGCGAGTCAAAACTTTTCAAATCCCTCCATCCTCCCAAAAGAACCATTAGGATAAGTAAACCTGCCATAGATGATTCATCTTTCCAAAATCATCCTCTATATCAAAAATTTTCAAAATTCAAAAAACCTTGGAAGATGTTGCTAAATATGGGATATACTCCTTACCAAGGATTAGGGGTTCAAGGCCAAGGAAAACTAGAGCCTATTACACCCATGCCAAATATAGGATGCCATGGTTTAGGGTATAGCCTATCCATACCACCCGAGCCACCACCCAAAACCAATTGGGTTAAGGGTGCCTTAGAACCCGCTAAAACCGAGACCTATGGTTTAGACATCTTATTTGGAGTCTAATTCATAGTGTTTTCTTTGCAGGTTTGATGGAAGATCCCTCTTTTGGGAAAAATACAAAAAAAGTATATATTTTCAAAAACCAAAAAAATCTAGAAAAACCCAAAAACCCAAAAAAATGTTTGATTTCCAAAGATTTAGTTGTTTCCCCTTTTGTTATTTATGATGAAAATTATCAAAAATCCAAAAAAATGCTGGTTTCCCCTTCTATTTGTTTTCAAAAATCCAAAAAAATAGAAAATTATGAAAACTCAAAAAAAATGTTTATTTCCCAAAAAAGAAAAGTTTAGATTCAAAAATGTATTCTTTTGATATTTTCCTAGAGACAAAGATGCTTGAAAATGATCAAGGCGAAAAGGAGGATCCCCTCATTCATGAGGATGATCTCACCTCTAGCCTGCCTGAATTCCATAAAGTCCTAGACTTGGATAAACCTTCTAGTGCCGTAGGGGGAGATTTTGTGGAAGTCAACTTAGGGAGTGAGTCAAATCCAAAGAAAGTCAAGATAGGTCTTTGTTTGCATGAGCATGAGAAAGCACCCTTCATTGCATTCTTAAAGGACTATATAGACGTGTTTGCATGGACTTATGAGGATATGCCTGGTTTAGATCCTCGTGTGGTAGAGCATCAGTTGCCATTAGACCCCCAAGTCAAACCCATAAAACAAAAACTTAGGAAAATTCATCCTGATATCCACTCCCAAGTAAAAGAAGGGTTAGAAGATCTTTTAAAAGCTGGATTTATAAAACCCATTGCATATTCTGATTGGCTTTCAAATATTGTTATAGTTAGAAAAAGCAATGGAAAAATTCGTATTTGCATAGATTTTCGAAATTTGAATAAAGCCACTCCGAAAGATAACTTTCCACTTCCAAACATAGATTTGATAGTAGATAGCACTGCAAATCATGAAATGTTTTCTTTTATGGATGGCTATTCGGGTTACAATCAAATTAAACTAGCACCAAAAGACCAAGCCAAAACGGCTTTCACTACTCCTTGGGGTACGTATTGCTATACTGTTATGCCTTTTGGTTTGAAAAATGCAGGGGCCACATACCAAAGAGCCATGACCACGATTTTCCATGATCAAATTCATGAGCTTTTGGAAGTATACGTAGATGATCTCTTAGTAAAATCAAAAACCCGAAATTTACATTTGGAAACTTTGCAAAAGGTTTTTGAAAGACTTAGGATTTATAAAGTGAAATTGAAGCCTCAAAAATGTGTTTTTGGAGTGGAATCAGGGAAACTTCCAGGGTTTATGGTCAGCCAAAGAGGTATAGAGGTCGACCCTTCTAAATGTCGAGCCATCATAGACATGCCTGCACCTTCTAATTTGACCCAAATTCGAAGTCTCCAAGGACGACTTCAAGCAATTCGGAGATTTATCTCTAACTTAGCCACGAGATGTGAGCCTTTCAACAAACTCCTAAGGAAAGGGGTTAAGTTTGATTGGGATAGTGATTGTCAAAATGCTTTTGAAAGACTAAAATCATATTTGACAAACCCTCCCGTTTTGAAACCTCCAAAACCAGGAAAACCCTTGTTACTTTACATTTCCATTCATGAGAATGCATTGGGAGCTTTGCTGGCTCAATATGAAAATGATAGTCTTAAAGAATATGCTATTTACTATATTTCAAAAACTCTGTTGGCATATGAAAGAAAATATCCAGCCATGGAGAAGACGTGTTTAGCTTTGGTATGGGCTTGCCAAAAGTTTAGGCACTATTTCCTAGATCATGAGATCTGGATAGTATCTAAACTAGACCCTATCAAACATCTTTTCGAAAAACCTATCTTAACAGGTAGGCTCGGTAAATGGCAACTTCTTTTGATGGAATATGATTTAAAATTCCATCACCAAAGTTCTATCAAGGGGCAGGCCTTGGCCGACCATGTTGTTGACTTACCTTTGAAAGATACGTATTCCATACATGATAAAATGCCCGATGAAGGCATCTTTTCCCACGACTTTCAAAAACATATTTTATCAAATCATTTCAATAATAACCAAGTATGGAAAATGTATTTTGATGGGTCAAGAAATCAACATGGAGCAGGTGTGGGAATCTTGCTCATATCCCCTGAAAAGGCTGAAATCCCAATGGCTTTTCGATTAGATTTCCCATGTACCAATAATGTGGCTGAATATGAAGCACTCATACAAGGCCTAAAAGTTTTGAAAAATCTAGGGGCATCGCGAGTGGAAATTTTTGGAGATTACATGCTTGTTATAAATCAAGTTTCAAAAATTTGGCAAGTTAAGAATGAGAAGTTGACTCTCTACTTTGAATTATCTATCCAATTGGTTAGCTCTTTCCAAGAATGCACACTCACTCACATAGGTAGGGAGGATAATAGTGTGGCAGATGCCCTGTCATCACTAGGATCTTCCATAAAAATAGACCCCTTTACGGGAGCTAGGTTTTTAGAAATCGTCCACCTGCCTAATCCATCCACACACAGTTTTGAAACCTGCCAAAATAACCAAAATAGCAATGAAAAACCCTGGTTTTATGATATTAGAAACTTTTTAGAAAATGGAAGTTTTCCTGATTTTGCTTCCCCTAAAGATAAGATTTTTATAAGGAAAGTTTCAACCCGATATGTTATCTTGGGAGGTGTCCTTTATAAGAAAAGCTTCACTGGGATTTTGTTGAGGTGTATAGATGACGAAGAGGCTAAGGTAATCATGCATGAATTCCACGATGGGGAATGTGGAGGTCATGTGAATGCTAATATGATGGCAATGAAAATACTTAGAGCAGGGTATTTTTGGTCCACACTAAAGCAGGATTGTCACCAACATGTTAGGAAATGTCACCAATGTCAGGTACATGGGAACGCCATCCATATTCCATCATCAGCATTGCATTCAGTCGTGAGTCCATGGCCCTTCACCATGTGGGCATTTGACATCATAGGACCCATTTCACCCGTCGCCTCAAATGGGCATAGATTCATTTTAGGAGCAACAGAATATTTTTCTAAATGGGTTGAAGCTACTTCCTTGGCTAACGTCCAAGGGCAACATGTAGTGGCATTCATTAAGAAAAATATACTTACTAGATTTGGAATCCCAAGGGATTTGGTTTCAGATAATGGCACTCCCTTTAAGAATGAAAAAGTCGAGAAATTATGTAGAACCTATGGGATTACCCAGCATTTTTCATCACCCTACTATCCCCAAGGTAACGGTCAAGCCGAAGCTACCAATAAGACCCTCATAAGCATAATAGAAAAGACTTTAGAGAAGGGTAGGGCATGGCATGAGAAATTAGATGAGGCTCTGTGGGCTTATAGGACATCCATTCGCACACCCACAAACACTACACCATTTGAATTAGTTTATGGTACAAGTGCCATATTACCCATCCATGCCAAACTGCATTCATACCATACTGCTTTAGCATTGGACCTACCTATAGAAACTCTACAAGAAGCCAGGTTGGCCGAGCTTGACCTTATTGATGAAAAAAGACTTCTTGCCATGAATCATGCATATGCATATAGGCAAAGGATAGCTAGGCACTATGAAAAACACATGAAAGCTCGCGATTTCAAGGTAGGGGACCTAGTTCTCAAAAAAAAAAAAAAAAAAAAAAAAAAAAAAATTTTAAAAAAAAACAAACTTCAAATTGAATGCATGATTTGACATTTTTGTTGAGTTGAGCCAAATCAATATTTGTGCATGATAATAAAAAAAAAAAAAAAAAAAAATTTTTTTTTTTTGGAACAAATTGTTAAAAAAAAAAAAAAAAAAAAAATAAAAAAAAAAGAAAAAAAAAAAAAAAAAAGTTGCAAGAAGAAATGAAGTCTCCTTTTTTTTCTTTGCAAAAATATAAAAAAAAAAAAAAAAAAAAAAAAAAAAAAAAAGAGAAAAAAAAAAGAAAAAAAAAAAAAAAAAAAGAAAAAAAGAAAAAAAAAAAAACTAGAAGCTAACAGGAGTTTCCTTTTTGAAAAGATGATTTCCAAAACTCCAAGCATCAAAAAGGCAATCTTAAGGAGTCATCCCATTTGAAGCAGCTACCATTTATAGGCATGAAATCCCATAACATTTGGAACATGCATACATAAATTGGTAGTCCATGGATTCCATAACATTTGGAACATGCATACATAAACTGGTAGTCCATGGATTCCATAACATTTGGAACATGCATACATAAACTAGTAGTTCATAGATCCTATAACTTTTGACATAGGCATACATGTACTGGTCGTCCATAGAGGCATGAAAGTCAGTTTTGTCTCAGTCTCTCAAAAGAAAATCTCCTTATAATAGTCATTCCAAGAAAAGAGATGTCATGGAACAAAAGGGGATCACATTTTCTCAAGATGTCTCTAAGGAAGAAAAGCAAATGGGTGTTTTCTTCTTTGACATTATCCGAATAAATTTGGGATAACGCCAAAGAGGGGCATCTGTAGACACCCAAAATTTTCTTTTAAAATTCTTACCTTTTTAGGAAAGTAGCCATTTTGGCAAATTTTGGGGTTTTTGAAGGAAAAAGGCACTAAACGAGTTTGTTTTGGTACCAAAATTTTATGGAAGCTTTAAAATGATAAAAGAATGCTTTTCTTTCTGAAAATTTCGAATTTTGACAAAATTGGGGAAAATGACGATTTTGCCCTTAACACTGGAAAAGCAGGATTTCGTTTCCTTAAAAGATTTATGATGAAAAGTATGTTGAAAGCTTGCCCTTTGAAAAGATACAGGTATCAAAAAGACAAATTGACACCTGAAAAGGACGGTGGATGCCCAGAAAGGGAAAACGGGCATTAAAAAGAGAAAATGAGCTTCCTAGAAAGAAAAGCTCACATTTAGAAAGAAATCAATTTCTAAAGGGTAAGGTCGGTATTATCAAAAGAAAGAAAAGGTAGAAGCAAGAACGAAAGCCTCTGAAAACGAAGGTTTGGTATCAAACACCTTTCGTAACATGTCTACGTTATGTTTGGGTATCGAGGTAATTAGTATTGATATACATCAATTTGCATCGTCATTTGTTACTGGTATGCTATTGATATGTTATGATAAGAGCAATTTTAATATCCCAACACTCGTGGAAAGGATTGAATGAGCATGATAGTTGATTTTCAAAAACGTAACATGGGCCTTACTTAACAATTTCATAATAGGTAAGCATGAACATAATCACTTTTCACAGCAGATGCGCAAATAATGGGGGATTGTTTGAATGCTCTTATACGTGTAATATTAAGAGATTCGGTTGAAATCATCATGTGAAATCATCAGCTCCTTAGAAGTGGTTATCAATAGTGTTTTGCTTATGTTACGTGTTCAGTTTCATCATGCTGAATTTCCAAATTGGCCTTGTTACGTAACAAAAATGTTTTCACCAAAATCAAAGAGCTACTATGCTGCGGCTCCACCTTGGTACGTGCAGTGGCTGTGACAACGATGAAGAGAAGCACAGTACCAAATGCATTTGGCCGAGATGAAAGCAGTTAAAGCAGGGATTCCAGTTGTTTTTGTAAACCATGGGAATGCTGAAGATGGTGGAGGTGCTAAAGATATTCACATGGAGAACTTCAGCATTTCTGTTGGAGGACATGTTCTCATAGAGGAAGTTGAGTTTAACTGCTATGAGAAAGATGGAGGAAGCCCTCTCAATCAATCAGATCGTGTTTTTATCAATCCAACAACTTCCCATGCTATTGATGATTTTTTTTGGAGATGGTCTTGTTACAGAGTCAGCTGATAACAGTTTTTAGGCGAACGGGAGTGACCCATTTTCTGTTGTGTCATTTCACACAAATGAAATAACTTGCGAGGAACATGCAAATGACTTATTTTCTGGATTGGTTGTTGATGATAAACAAAGTGATACTAAGGTGAATGAATCAAAGAATGTTAATCAATTGGGATCCTTTGACATTTTGGTGGCAACTTTGTTGATGTCACAAAAGATTCACCCAGCCGTGAAAAAATTTGGGTGATTTAATGGCCAGCTTCTCTATGAAAGACAATGTTGCAGGGCACCAAGCACATGTTATTGGAGGACCTTTTGCTGAAACAACAACTTTGCGGCTCAACAATTCACAAGGTCTCCTTACTGAAAATTCTAACAAGGAGATTTAGATTCCTCTCGGTGTGCAGGGCTCTCTCTACCAGTGTGCCTGTTAATCATAAGAACTTTGATCAGCAAAACGGCAATAATGGAAGACTTCTGCAGAGCCGAATCAGAGAAAGTGCAGATGATTGTCCTACAAATAGTGTAGATGTTGATACACATAAGACTGATGCCCTTGATGCTTCATCAGTGAATGGCTCAATTTCTTTCGATGCCCAACAAAATCATCTTCAAGCCGTCATCAGGAAAACGGGATCTTCAGAAAATACTATGGGTCTAGGCGACAATGAGGTTCCTAAAGGTGAAGGAGCAGGTAAGCAGATCGGTGGAAGATCAGTCTCTGAGAAGAACTACTTTGAGGGCGATCTATGCCTTCACCATTGAAATGCCTTCTGTTCGTGTCCTACCATAACCTGGAGCAGAGGCATATTGAGTCACCATTTGCCAGATAGACCCTCAACAGCCTTCCACGATTTCCAACTGAATGTTGTAACAACTTCTAGCCACAACGATTCATCCATATCTGCAACAGATGGATGAAGGCTATGAAGATCACGTTCAAGGATATCCAAGGCAGATGAAATCAAATACAGATAACGTTCAACAAAGGATTATGCCTATCAAATGGAGATCACGTTCCAGATAAGATGAAACCAATTCAGATAAGATTTTATCAACACAATCAAAACCGAACTTATCCAAATCACAGCCAGAGCCTATAAAAAGGCTCTCCCAGGTCCTGCAGGGATCATCAACCAGTGACCATCAACCAACAAGCATCAAGAGGTTCAGTCCGAAAATTCAGAGAAATAGAGAGAGAGAGAGAGAGAGAAAGGAAGAGAAGAAGGAGAAGAAGGAAGTCCGGCCTGGTTCCGACGTCCGACGATCGTCCGGCGAAGTGCTCCTACGTCCCCTCTCACTGACACAGGTTGGAATTCTTGCACAAATTGGTTTTAATTCATGAGAATCTGAAAAAGCACAGATTCTGGAAATTTGTACATGAATCAAGGCCTTGAGCCCATGTTCTTCATTTATATCGATACAAACATGCATGATTCCTTCATGAACGGAATTAAAATCCATGTTTAGATGATTTCCATGCATCATTAGGGCTGATACAGGTTGAATTTCGTTTTAGAATCACGTTAGGAACTTTCTGAAATTTTCTGCAAACTTGGTTTCTGAAACTGTCCGTGCACACGCGTCTGATCACGGAATTTTTATAGACAAACGGATAAGCCAATTGCTTCAAAATTTTGCATGAATAATCTAGACATATCAGACGTTCTTATATAAAAGTTTTAGGAATTGTTATGAACTGTTGCCTAGCCAATTAGATCCATGAAGTTTATACAAAATCCAGATTGCGTTTTATAGAAACAGAACGTTCAGTAACAGACCTCTGTTCTTTTGCTCATATCTCTGCAACCACTGAATGAAATTGGATGAAATTTGATTCTGAGGAAACCTAACATCTGTATCTTTCCAACATAATAAATTTTATTGAAATTGGATGACTGAGTGCTGAGATATTGCTATTTTTCTGAGCTTCTGATTCACAGAAACAGGGCTGTTCCGAATTTTATAACAGTATATGATTCTGTATTTAATTCTCAGAAAATAAAGAACAAAATTATAAAATAAAAATATATTCTGATTCTACAGACACGTGTCTCCATTCTGTAAAAGTTTTAGAATTTTTGGAGAATCAGAAGTATTTTTTTAAAAATTCGAAGAACAGGTCTTTGAAACTGAACAGATTCTGCAACTTTCAGAATCTGAAAATTTTCAGAAATCAAGAACTTAAACACGAATCTGAAACTATTGGAAAATCTGGTTTTTCCTTTCTCGAATTAATGGATTCAAACAAATTTCAACCGTCTAGGCTGACCCTTGAGCGCCGGTTCATGAAGGCTTAAGTCGAAAAGATCTCACTTGTCCACAATCGTTCTTAGAAGTCAGAAAATCAGAATTTGTTAGTTTTGATAAACTAACTGGCACGCTCGCGCAATCCGACGTAGTTCGAGGGTTTGATTTTGAATCCCACGATTTGAAATAAAATCACGTCTACATTTAGGTAGGGTGGTATGATGATAAGGTGGGCTGGAAAGGGTAGGGCCAGATATTTTAGATACTAGTGGTTTGGGTAGGTTGTGGGCTAGGGGTGGTTTAGGTGTTTAGGGTTTGGTTAGGTGGGTTGGTTCTAGGGTGAGGTTTAGTGAGCTAGGTTAGGTGATTAGGCTAGGTTTAGGGAAATTAACCTAGGTTTAGGGAAGGATTAGGGAAGTGGGTTAGGTGATTAGGTTAGGATTAGGCCGGGATTAGGGAAGTAGGTTAGGTGATTAGGCTCAGATTAGGGGCGGATTAGGGTGGAAGGCTAGGATTAGGTATTTTGGGTTAGGTTTAGGTGAAGGAGCTCCCTTTGCATGGCCCATAGACCTTAACCACATCATGTTGGTGCAGCCCTAGGTTAGGTTTTGGCTAATTACAAGCTTAAACCCACTTAATTAGGCTAACCCACATGATTAACCCCAAACTTGACACACAAGTCAAGCTTAATTACAACCACACTTGATCTTATCCACCCCCACTCTCTCTCATGCCCATAATCCCACGTGAAATTCAAGTGGGCCCCACCTCCATTTATGAGAAGGTGATGTGGGCCATGGATATGGATATTGGATTGGATTTTTGAATCCAAATCCAAATCCAAGTCCATACATGGGTTTGGATTGGGATCTGGATATATATGGTCCAGATCCGATCCAAACTGAACTCTGAATCCTTCGAGCTGTGTTTGAAACGAACGGTTTGTGCAGGGCCTGATAGCATCAGTACTCCGTCTGCGTTGGGTCTTCGCCAACATGATCGTCCGCCTCTGTTTTCGCCTTCCGAAGATGACTTCAAACAAGGTTTCGATGATAACAGGGTCTTGGATGTTCGAGATCCTGAGGGTGTGGATTTGATACAAGAGTTGCTGTGTCGGGCTCCACAGGTGCTCCAGTTCCGGGCTCTCCTTAGCTCTCTTGGTCCTGTCTGGATTAGGCCAAGCTGCTTCGGGGTTCCAAAACATGTTTTACAAAGGTTTTAAAAGCCATATTGTATGTTTTCAAAATACAGAATTTAAAACATATGTACAGGGTTGTCTGGAAGGCTCTTGGGTTTCCAGACTCAAAATGGCCCTTTGGGGCTGCTTTTTATAAAACCAGGTTGTTTTGAGGAATTCGTGGGATTTCGGGGTGTTTACAGATGCCCCTCTTTGGCCTTGTCCAAATCGATTTGGATAAGGGCAAAGATGACAAACACTCCTTTCAATGTCTCCCTAGATCTAGCCACGAAGAATATGGGATCGTCCCAATTTTAGCAAAATCTCAATTTACAAACCCTGGTAGGAGGAGATATCACGCCAAAGGGATTTACATGGAATCTGGTCCTAAATGGGATCATGTTCATGCAAGTACCATGCGTGGAATGCAAATGACATGGGTGTGGTGCCAAGAGTGGCGACCTCCTAGAGACCAGATGTGGTCGAACTCTAGAGACTTACAAGGCCTACTGCTCCAAGTGAGCAAAATCCTATGCTGTTCGCTGTTCGGTTTTCAAAACTTATTTACAAAACTATTTACAAAAGGGACAACTGTCTTGAGCCTTGATCCTAAGGATCTTGAGCTCTTCGTGCTTGCCCTTATTTGAGTCTTAACACTTGCTTATCTAGCGGAGGTTTTATAAGAAAACAAGGCATATTTCAAATTCCTACGCCTTACTCGAAACGTCGAATTCTCAAACAAGATGAAATTCAAGTAAGTAAATCCTATTTTTACTTTAGGATTCCTCGAAATGAACCATGCTTCAACTTGGGATAAGCCAGGGATGGGAAAGAGATACCACGGTCCCTTCTGAAGCATCCCGTGGTTTGAGGCACAGAAGGTGGAAAACTGCTCTTTTTGAGCTTTTTGGCCTCTTTTTCCTTTTTTCATCGAGGGTCTCCCTTTGGGAGTATTTTTTCTTTAATCCCTCTTTTTCTCAAGAGAATCGATTTTTCTTTTGAATTCTGGTTTCTTTCTTTTGGAAAGAGACTTTAAACGGGAAATTCCCTTTTGTTTGGGCCGTGTTTTTCCTTTTGAAAGGAGAAGAGAAGAGGGGAGGACTTATCCCAAGCCTACACTCGATCCATTCCAGATCAGCCTATTTAGAAATAACACGTA
This sequence comes from Brasenia schreberi, assembly GCA_036023115.1. Lineage (NCBI taxonomy): Eukaryota > Viridiplantae > Streptophyta > Magnoliopsida > Nymphaeales > Cabombaceae > Brasenia > Brasenia schreberi. The sequence goes on from JAYKKT010000066.1 coordinate 9,881,941, forward strand.
CTACTTGCAAGTATCTTGCTATGTTGAACTAGGCCTTTCTTTGTAAGAAGAAGGATTTTGAAATGTAACCACGATTTTGAAAACTCCACTCTTTCACAAGTACGAATTCTCTTCACTTAGGGTCACACGAGTTTGCTTTTGCACCTTATTCACATGTCTCAGGGCAGCTATCCCTAAAATTTTTCGAAAAATGGAATTTAATCCAGATCCTACACATGATACTTCTTTAAGTATTGAACATTGATAGGATCTGCTAAATTCCTACCTTCTACATCGATCAACCAATACGAATTGTTCGTAGTGGTTGCTCGTACAACATAGGGTCCATCCCAGTTGGGGCGCCACTTGCCTAGGGGGTGTGGGCCACGATGGTGGATGGTTTTTAAGACCAGATCTCCCACTTCAAAGTGGCGAGGTCTCATGTGTTTGCTATAATGTCGAGCTATCCTTTGCCGGTATGCACGAGCATGATCCATGGCAAGGAGTCGCCTCTCATCTAGCAAATCCAGTTCGGCCATCCTAGCATGCTGAAGCGTCTCTAGGGGGAGGTCGAGTGCTATGGATGTATGGAATGAATGCAGTTGAGTATGAATGGGAAGAATAACGTTTGTGCCATAGACCAATTCGAATGGTGTGGCATTCGTGGGAGTCCGGATGGAAGTCCTATAAGCCCATAAGGCTTCATCCAGCTTCTCGTGCCACATCCTACCCTTCTCTAAGGTTTTCTCAATTATGCAAATGAGAGTCTTGTTTGTGGCTTCGGCTTGGCCGTTGCCTTGAGGGTAGTAGGGCGAGGAGAAGTGGTGAGTTATGCCATACGTGTTGCACAACTTAACCATCCGCTCGTTCTTGAATGGGGTGCCATTATCAGACACAAGGTCTCGTGGAACCCCAAATCGAGCCAAGATATTCCTCCGGATGAAAGCCACCACATGTTGCCCCAGCACGTTGGTTAGGGATATGGCTTCCACCCACTTGGAGAAATACTCCATGGCTGCTAAAATAAACCGATGCCCATTCGAGGCCTTTGGAAATATTGGGCCTACGATGTCAAACGCCCACATGGTAAATGGCCAGGGGCTGACCACGGAATGCAATACAGATGATGGGATATGAATGGCGTGCCCATGCACTTGACATGGATGACACTTCCTAACATGGTCGTGGCAATCCCTTTTCAGGGTGGACCAAAAATAGCCCCCTCTAAGTATTTTCATTGCCATTATGTTGGCATTAACATGACCTCCACATTCTCCATCGTGGAACTCGTGCATCACTATCCTAGCCTCCTCTAGGTCGATACACCTAAGCAGAATGCCGGTAAAACTTTTTTTGTATAAGACCCCACCCAGAATGGTGTATTGGGTCGAAATCTTACGGATGAATGCCTTATCTTTGGATGTGGCATCCTCGGTGAATCCCCCATTTTCTAAAAACTGTTTGATGTCATAAAACCAGGTTTTTCAATAGACTCTGGGTTATTTTGGCAAATATCCAAGTCGTGTGTGGATGGGTGGGGCGCATGCCATATTTCCAAAGATCTGGTCCCTGAAATGGGATCGACCTTCAGGGCTGAACCCAAGGAGGAGAGGGCATCGGCGATGCCATTGTCCTCCCTTCCCAGGTGTGTGAGTTTACACGATTGAAAGGACTGGACCAATCGAGTGGCCAACTCGTGATATGGAAGTAGTTTCTCATTACGTACTTGCCAAATTTTCAAAACCTGGTTTATGACAAGGAGCGAATCTCCAAAGACCTCGATGCATGATGCCCCTAGAGTTTTCAAAATCCTTAAGCCTTGTATGAGTGCTTCATACTCGGCTACGTTGTTGGAACATTCGAAATCTAAGCAGACTGCTATGGGAATCTCGCCCTTTTCAAGGGAGATTAGGATGACCCCAGCACCAGCCCCTCGTTGGTTTCGTGCCCCATCGAAGTGCATCTTCCACACTTGGTTTTCGAAAGAATTTGCCAAAATATGGTTTTGAAAATGGTTTTGCAATATGCCTTCATCAGGCATTTCGACAAAAGTGGGATATGCGTCCTCTAAGGGGAACTCAGCCATGTAATCTGCTAGGGCTTGCCCCTTAATGGAGATCTGGTGATGGCATTTCAGATCATACTCCATTAGAAGGAGTTGCCATTTGCCCAATCTACCCGTGATAATGGGTTTTTCGAACAAGTGCTTGATTGGATCAAGCTTGGACACTATCCAGATCTCATGATCTAGGAAATAGTGTTTGAATTTCTGGCAAGCCCAGACTAGGGCCAAGCACGTCTTCTCCATGGCTTGATAATTTCGTTCATAAGCCAAGAGAGTTTTCGAAATATAGTAGATGGCATACTCCTTATGGGTGTCATCCTCGTATTGAGCCAACAGGGCTCCTAAAGCATTTGCATGCACGGAGATGTATAATAAAAGTGATTTTCCTTGCTTTGGAGGATTCAAAACGGGGGGATTAACCAAGTATGCCTTCAGTCTCTCGAAGGACTTTTGGCATTCGTCGTCCCATAAGAATTTCGTGCCCTTTCTCAACAGTTTGTTGAAGGGTTCGCATCTAGTTGCCAGATTCGATATGAATCGGCGAACGGATTGTAAGCGACCCTGGAGGCTACAGATTTGTGTGAGATTGGAGGGTGGAGCCATGTCTATGATGGCTCAACACTTAGAGGGGTCGACTTCTATTCCCCTTTGGCTCACCATAAAGCCTAGAAGCTTCCCTGATTCTACCCCGAACACACATTTTTGAGGGTTTAGCTTTACTTTGTAAAGCCTAAACCTTTCAAAAATCTTTTGTAAACATTCGATATGGGTGCATCGGGTTTTGGATTTCGCCAAGAGATCATCTACATACACTTCTACAAGCTCATGAATTTGATCATGGAAGATCGTGGTCATGGCTCGTTGGTATGTTGCGCCGGCATTTTTCAAACCAAAGGGCATGACTGTATAGCAATACGTGCCCCATGGGGTTGTGAAGGCGGTCTTACCTTGATCTTGTGGACTTAGTTTGATTTGATTATAGCCTGAATAGCCATCCATGAATGAAAACATTTCATGATTTGTAGTACTATCGACTATCAAATCTATGTTTGGTAAAGGATAATTATCCTTAGGAGTGGCTTTATTCAGGTTTCTGAAATCGATGCATATTCAAATTTTCCCATTGGTTTTTCGAACTACAACGATGTTTGACAACCAATCAGAATACGCAATGGGTTTTATAAATTCGGCTTTTAGCAGATCTTCTAAACCCTCTTTGACTTGTGTGTGTACATTCGGGTGTATTTTCCTAAGCTTCTGCTTTATAGGTTTTACACCTGCATCTAAGGGAAGATGATGTTCGACAATGCTGGGATCTATGCCCGGCATGTCTTCATACGTCGATGCGAACACATCTAAATAGGTTCGTAGAAATGCAATGAATGCTAACCTTTCAGTATCATGCAAGCATGTGCCTATTTTGATGGTTTTGGGATTGGAATCATCCCCTAGGTTCACCTCTATGAAATCTCCTCCTACTGATTGGGAAGGTTTTTCAAAATCGAGAATCTTATGAAATTCTGGGAGCTCAGAAGTGGGATCTTCCTCAAGGGGATCCACTTCTGGGCTTTGATTATTCTCGTGGGCTATAGACCCGAGGGAATTTAATGCGTGGTTTTCAAAATGACCTGGTTTTGTACTTGGATTTTCCAGTGATTTCGAAATTTTTGGTCTGGCTATGTAGACGACGTTTCTTTCGAAATCCTTTTCTTTTGCCAAAGTCCTACCAGGAGCAGCTATGTACAAAATTTTTTTGGTATTTTCAAAATTTTTGATTTTTTTGGGTTTTTGTAAAACAAGAACCTTGGGAACTATACAAAGCACTCTATTTTTGAGTTTTTATTTTTCCATTATTTTTGGTTTTTCTTGTTTTTCGATTTTTTTGATTTTAAGCTTTTCAAATGTTTTTGTATTTTTAGAAAAGGGATCTTCCGTCATACCTACAAAGGGAAAACACTACGGGTTAGACTCAGAATAGGAGATCTAAATCGTAGGTCTCTTCTAAGGCAGGTTCCGGGGCACCCTTGACCCAGGTGGTCACAGGGGGTGGCTCCGGCGGTATTCGGGGAGTATAGCCGATCCCATATCAGCTTGGATTGGCCCTAGGAAGGATGGGCTCTAGGAGCCCTAGTTCTGTGCCCCTAGACTTTTGTAAGGCGTGTAGCCCATGTTTAACAACATGTTCCATGACTTTTTGTTTTTTGAAAAAGTTTGATACAAGTCGTGGTCCTGGAACATGCTATCGACCATATTGTGCTCATATGGCCTCTTGTCCAGGGGCTTTGGAAATAGGGAACGCTTGGGTTTTCCCAGAAGGATTAGAGTCGGGAGGGGGCCTACTTTGGGCGGCCCCTTCACACATACAACCTTCCTAGGGTTGTTCAACACGAGCCGAGGTGGCTCAACCATAATTTGCCCCAGGTTAGCCTCATGGGCCTGGGAGCTTGATAAACAAGGGGAGTTTATGATCCCCTGAAGCTGTGGGTGACTCTCACCTAGGATCACTATGACCTGGTCCCTAAAAGGGATCTTGACACACCTGTGGAAGGTGGATGGCACAGCACACAAACTGTGTATCCAGGGCCTTCCCAACAACAGGTTATAATGGGGTGGATGTCCAAGACATGGAACACCCCCGTGTGTTCGATCCCTCCCGTTTTCATTGGGAGTTCGATGGATCCTAAAGGTCTAGACGCATTCCCATCGTATCCAGTGATAACGATGGGGCTTGGGTTCACTAAAGTCAAGGTGACTCCGATTTTATACGCCACATGAAGTGGAAGGATGTTGAGCCCTCCTCCACCATCGACTAGGCACCTGTCCAGAGAGTGGTTATTCAGAACCACCTCGATATGCAGGGCCTGATTATGGGTTTCGTAGGGTCTATCTACATCATCTTCCGAGAAAGTGATGGGCGATTTTGCTCCTAATAAAGCCACTTGGGCAGACAAGGATTCCAGACTTATGTTCGAACCAACCTTGGCCCTTTCTAGAATTTTCTCTAATACAAGTCTATGCCTAGGCGAGGTTTTTATAAGCTCTAAGATAGACATGTGAATAGGAATCTTTGAAAGGTGGTTTTCGAAGTCATAAGGATTTAGGATGACTTTGTCCTTATCTGCTTTTGGCAGAACACTAGGGATACATGCTTTTGAGGGGCCAGGCACATTGACCACCTTTTGAGCACCTTGAAGGTGCGGGGGTTGATAGATCCTCCCAAATCTAGTGACTTCCCCCACGACCAGCCTAGGGTTCGCGCTAGATTTAGCTTTAAGAATGAGCTGAGGAGAACCTTGGGTTTTCAAAACTGGTTTTACCGGGGATTCCACTTTTGGTGGTCCCCGAATGACGACTTGGGTGGGCTTCTTGTATAGTACAAGAATGGGCACGCAAGTGGGTCGACCAGGTTCTGGTTTTTGCGCTAGTTCCTTGGAAATGGTGAGGGTACATACCTCCTTTCCTTTCCCACTGCCACTGGCGTGTTTGGGAAAGGGTTCCTTGAAGATAGCTTGAGGTGGCTCAGGTTCCGCAGTGACTTGGAGCCGGCCTTCTGCTATCAAGTTCTCAATTTTATTTAAGAGGGAGAAGCAGCGTTTGGTATCATGGCCTTTGAGCCGATGATACTTACAAAATCGGTTTAAATACCCCCCTTTGGAAGTGACTCTTTCGGGGATTTCAGGGAGTTCTATCATGCCCTGGGCAAGTAGGAGGTCTAGGACCTCCGACACAGGTTGCCCCAGTGGAGTGTACTCCCATTTTTCAACCAGTTTTTGAAAATTTCGCTCCCTCTTATTTTCTAACTTTTCAAAATTTTTGGAAGTGCCCGCCATGCCTGGATCCACCCGGACATTGGCGATTTTATGGGGCTTTGTCCCTTTGTCCATCGTGGGTAGCCCGTATGTGATGGGCTTTTCCAAGCGGGTTTTTGGAACGGCACTTCCTTTCCACAAGTGATCGTATGTCCCTTTTCGCAAGTTGGTTTCGAAAAGGGAGGCCTTTTTGATCAACTTATGGAAAGTTGAAATCTCATGGAGCGAGAGAAGGGTTTTTAACTCACTTTTAAAATTATCCAGGATGAGCATTACTGCGCATCATTCGGATATGGGCTCTCGCACTTGGCCCAAAAGCGACCTCCATCTTATAATGAAGGCATGTACGTCTTCGTTCATGCCTTGCTTTGTATCCCTTAAGGTATTCAGGGTTGGCGTGACTTCTACGTTGTGTGCAAATCTTTGCATGAAGCAGTTTGCTAACTCTTCAAAAGTAGCGAACTGGCTTAAGTCGTAGGAAGCCAGCCATTTGGCAGCTGTGCCTTTAAGGGATAAAGGGAACCAATACACCCATTTCATCGAGTCCTTTTTCTTCTTATGGGCTCGACGTGAGAAAAGCTGCAAGTGAGACCTAGGGTCTCCCATGCTATCATACCGATGGAAGTTCGGTATTTCATCATCACTGTCTGTTTCGTAATCCATAGGAAGGAAATCAGACAGGGCGTAGTTTCTTTTCTCTTTATTCTACCCTTTCAGCAACTGTTGTAGGGCTTTAAGATCCTTTTGTGTGAAGGACTCGTGGTATTGGTTGCCTTCTATTACGGAGGCCTCTTTTTGCTTGCGAGGTTTTTTAGATTTCTTTTTAGGCCTTGGTTCACCCTTTGATGAACATGAATCGCCTACTTCAGCCTCTTGGCTGAGAGCATCGATTTTGGCCTCAAACTCCCTTCTCAAGTCCTCGATTTCATTTAGTTTTATTTTGTTTTTGAAAATCCTCCTAGAGTGAGAACTTGATGCGCATGAGCCTTGGCTCGACACTTCACTTGGATTGGATTTTGACATGCTTTTCAAGCTTTTTCAAAATGTCCTAAGTACAAGCAAAGAAAACAAGTTAAAATGACACCTTTTTAACAAAATTTTCGCAAAACTTCTACCTTAAAAACTTGATTTTTGAAAGGCTCATGTCCCACCGGGCGTGCCAATCTCTGTAGACGCGCGAAAAATCTCCACGCCTCCCCTGCCTTTTCTGGGCTTGGAATGGATCCTCTCGTGCGTCTAAGGCCTATTTATGCAAACAGGGCGTGCCAGCTAGCTTACCTAAGCTAGCAAAGATGTAAAACTGACTTCTAATCGTGGCGACTGTGAGGAAGTGAGCTCTTGTCGTCGCAGACCTTCTTGCACCGATGCGCAAGGGTCAGTCTGTACGCTTTGCAAAAATCGAGTTTTTTGGGGATAGAAAGTCTACGAAGCGGTTCGAGGTGTCTAATTCGGGTCTTTTAGATGCGGTTACATATTTTAGATCACGTGGATTTGCACGTGTCTAAGTCTTTCTTTTTATCCCTTTTCGGGCCACCTAGTTTGTGTGTTATGAACACTCCACTACATGGGCGAATTCGAGCGAGGCTTGCTTTGATGCAATATACGTCCTACCTCATGGTATGGCGTAGATGCAATGCAAACTCACGCTACTCTAAAGGGAAAACCCGAAATGTAAAGACAATACCGAAGGGAAATAACCGAAGGAAAATGACTTGAAATATAAATGCCGAAGGGAGATATGTATATAGATTATGTATATGGGCCCTTACTCGGGTCTTTCAAATAAGAGCGAAGGCTCAATGTGGGTGCGTGCTTGAATTGAAAGACTTACACACACGACATGAAATTAAATCCAAATATAAATTGCAGTATGGCCTTAACTAAGGTCTTGGGGGTAAGAGCGAAGGCTCAATGTGTGTGAGAGTGCTTGAATTGAAGTACTACGCACACAACATGAAATTAAACCCAAATATAACTGCAATAGGCCTTGACTAAGGTCTTGGGAGTAAGAGCGAAAGCTCAATGTGTGTGAGAGGGCTTGAATTGAAGTACTATGCACACAACATGAAATTAAACCCAAATAGTATAGGTCGGCCCTTACTTGGGTCTTTCAAATAAGAGCGAAAGCTCAATGTGTGTGAGAGTGCTTGAATTGAAAGACTTACACACACGACATGAAATGAAACCCAAATAGTATAGGTCGGCCCTTACTTGGGTCTTTCAAATAAGAGCAAAAGCTCAATGTGTGTGAGTGCTTGAATTGAAAGACAACGCACCCAACTTAAGCAAAACCCTACAAAATCAAAGTATATATATATATATATTTATGTATTAGGGGCTGAGTAGGCCCGTGTGTGTTCAAAATTGTGCACAACTAAGAGAGTGCACGTGTGTGGGTGTGCCAAGCCACGTTATTACAAGCGGGGGGAGACTATGCTCCGTTATTACAACCCCGTATCGAATTGAATCTCAAGCAAGTATACAACTAAAGACCGAGTTAGGCACTTACTAGTAGCTGGTCCGTAGATGCCTTGTTTGAACGTGGGCTTGGCCTTCGCCTTGGGCTGCAAAAGAGAGCTCCGCGAGGTTGAACGGCAAGAGGAGGTGGCCGAGTGTCCTTGGTGCATGGAAGAGGTGCCTTGAAGGTGGCCGGCCACTAGAGATGGGCTGTTTTTGGTGTGTTGGGTTAAAGGACCTAAGTAAGGTCACTAAGGGAATATGACACTAAGGGAATGAACTAGCAAGGAGAGGGTGATGGCTGGCGGATGACTGGCCGCATGAAGGGGCAACAGTCGGTTGGAGTGGCCGACTAAGGGCGTGATGTAAGGGAAGTGAGTGGCCGACTAAGGGAGTTTGGTGGTGGCGGGCTGCTAGCGAGCTATGGGTTCGGCTGAGTGAGAAGGGTGGCGGCGAGTGGAAGGGCTGATGTTAGGGTGGTAGGGGAGTAGATTAGGTGGTTTAGAGTGGAGAGGGAGTGAAGAGGTGGCAAGATAGGATGTAGGGGGCTTACCGGGTGAAGAAGAGGGTGGCGCTCGGCTGGAAGGGAGTTGTGCAGGCGGTGGCATTCGACTGGAAGGTGGTGGTGTAGGTGGTGGTGGGATGGGGAGCAGGTGGAGCAGGTGGAGTAGGCGGAGCAGGCGGCTGAGTTTGGGGAAGTGGAGGACCCGGCTGGGCTTGGGGAAGGCGGCTTAGTGATGAAACCCGCCCCCAAGGGGGGGGTTTATATAGGGCTGGGTAGGTCGGTTAGGGCTGGGTTTGGGGTAGTGGTTAGGTGGTTTAGGTAGGGTGGTATGATGATAAGGTGGGCTGGAAAGGGTAGGGCCAGATATTTAGATACTAGTGGTTTGGGTAGGTTGTGGGCTAGGGGTGGTTTAGGGGTTTAGGGTTTGGTTAGGTGGGTTGGTTCTAGGGTGAGGTTTAGTGAGCTAGATTAGGTGATTAGGCTAGGTTTAGGGAAGGATTAGGGAAGTGGGTTAGGTGATTAGGTTAGGATTAGGCTGGGATTAGGGAAGTAGGTTAGGTGATTAGGCTTAGATTAGGGGCGGATTAGGGTGGAAGGCTAGGATTAGGTATTTTGGGTTAGGTTTAGGTGAAGGAGCTCCCTTTGCATGGCCCATAGACCTTAACCACATCATGTTGGTGCAACCCTAGGTTAGGTTTTGGCTAATTACAAGCTTAAACCCACTTAATTAGGCTAACCCACATGATTAACCCCAAACTTGACACACAAGTCAAGCTTAATTACAACCACACTTGATCTTATCCACCCCCACTCTCTCTCATGCCCATAATCCCACGTGAAATTCAAGTGGGCCCCACCTCCATTTATGAGAAGGTGATGTGGGCCATGGATATGGATATTGGATTGGATTTTTGAATCCAAATCCAAATCCAAGTCCATACATGGGTTTGGATTGGGATCTGGATATATATGGTCTAGATTCGATCCAAACTGAACTCTGACTCCTTCGAGCTGTGTTCGAAACGAACGGTTTGTGCGGGGCCTGACAGCATCAGTGCTCCGTCTGCATTGGGTCTTCGCCAACATGATCGTCCGCCTCTGTTTTCGCCTTCCGGAGATGACATCAAACAAGGTTTCGATGATAACAGGGTCTTGGACGTTCGAGATCCTCGGGGTGTGGATTTGATACAAGAGTTGCTGTGCTGGGCTCGACAGGTGCTCCAGTTTCGGGCTCTCCTTAGCTCTCTTGGTCCTGTCTGGATTAGGCCAAGCTGCTTCGGGGTTCCAAAACATGTTTTACAAAGGTTTTAAAAGCCATATTGTATGTTTTCGAAATACAGAGTTTAAAACATATGTACAGGGTTGTCTAGAAGGCTCCTGGGTTTCCAGACTCAAAATGGCCCTTTGGGGCTGCTTTTTATAAAACCAGGTTGTTTTGAGGAATTCGTGGGATTTCGGGGTATTTACAGGTGTAGACATGGAAAATTTTCAACTCTGAGTTCTTAGGCCTGAAGTGAACCTTTTTGCAATCTACGTTGCTTTTTAGGGCGTGCCAGCTAGCTTACTCAAACTAGCGAAGTATGTTTTGAAATATCTGACTTTTAAAAGGCAATTGTGGGCAAGCGGGATCTTTTTGTTGCAAACCTTCTTGAACCGATGCTCAAGGGTCAGTTTGTATGCTTAGAGACTTTGTTTGAAACAAGTTTAACCTCAAAATCGATTTTGAACAACTAAGTGTTTTGAAATCTTTGGAACATCATGCACTTGGGCGAGTTTTGATTTACGAGGGTTGGGAGACCCTAAGTCTTTCAATTTTATCTACTTAGGCACGATGTGTGTGCATCAAATGGCCTAAGCCTTGGCATGATTGCACAATTTGTTTGGGGTTTATTTGATGCAGGTATGCACTCTAGCTCGAGTATGACGAGTATGCAATGCAACTCACACAACTTGAATGTAAAACCCGAAATTTAAAGACTTAGCTGAAGGAAAAACCCAAATTGAATGCAACTCACACGACTTGAATATAATTTGCAGAAATTTAAATATATCTATATCTTAAGAGCAGAAAGGCTCAATGTGTGCGTGGGTGTTGTGTATAAATTGAAATACAACTCATGCAGCTGAACCGTAAAATGCAGCAGGAGGGAGATATAGATATAAGAGCGGAAATGCTCAATGTGGCGTGGGTGTATGTATATAAATTGAAAGACAACACTGGACTGAATTTAACAACTCAAATTGAATTGCAATATGACTCTTATTAGAGTCTTGGGAGTAAGAGCGAAGGCTCAATGTGTGTGAGTGTGGAATGGAAAGACAACGCACACAACTTGAAAATAACACCCCAAATTGAATTGCAATATGGCTCTTATTAGAGTCTTGGGAGTAAGAGCGAAGGCTCAATGTGTGTGAGTGTGGAATGGAAAGACAACACACACAACTTGAAAATAACACCTGAAATTGAATTGCAATATGGCTCTTATTAGAGTCTTGGGAGTGTAAACACCTCGAAATCCCACGAATTCCTTAAACGAATCTGGTTTTATACAAGCAGCCCCCAAAGGGCCATTTTGAGTTTGGAAACCCAGGAGCCTTCCAAACAACCCTGTATATATGTTTTAAACTTTATCTTTCAAAAACATATGATATAGCTTTTGAAAACCCTTTTAAAACATGTTTTGAAACCCCGAAGTGGCTTGGCCCGATCAAGACAGGACCAGGAGAGCCAAGAAGAGCCCGGAACCGGAGCACACGTCAAGCCCGGCGCAGCAACTCTTGTATCTGATTCACACCCTAGGATCTCGAACGTCCAAGACCCTGTTCTTATCAAAATAACATTTGAAGTCATCTCCGGAAGGCAGAAACGGAGGTGGACGACTATGTTGGCGAAGACCCAACGCAGATGGAGTACTGATGCTGTCAGGCCCCGCACGAATCGTCCGTTTCGAACCCAGCTCGAAGGAGTCAGAGTTCAGTTTGGATTGGATCTGGACCATATATATCCAGATTCCAATCCAAACCCATATGTGGACTTGGATTTGGATTTGGATCCAGAGATCCAATCCAATATCCATATCCATGGCCCACATCACCTTCTCATAAATGGAGGTGGGCCACTTGAAATTCACGTGGGATATTGGGCATGAGAGAGAGTGGGGTTGAAAAATATCAAGAGTGTTGTATTAAGCTTGACTTGTGTGTCAAGTTTGGGTTAATCATGTGGGTTAGCCTAATTGAGTGGGTTTAAGCTTGTAATTAGCTAAAACCTAACCTAGGGCTGCACCAACATGGGGTGATCAAGGTCTATGGGCCATGCTAAGGGAGCTCCTTCACCTAAACCTAACCCAAAATGCCTAAACCTAGCCTAAACCCCTAATCCATCCCTAATCTGAACCTAATCACCTAACCCACTTCCCTAATCCCGGCCTAATCCCAACCTAATCACCCAACCCACTTCCCTAATCCTTCCCTAAACCTAGATTAATTTCCCTAATCCTAGCCTAAACCTAGCCTAATCACCTAACCTAGCTCACTAAACCTCACCCTAAAACCCAACCACCTAACCTAGCCCTAAACCCCTAAACCACCCTTAGCCCACGATTTATCCAAACACCTAGTTTTAAAATATCTGGCCCAACCCCATCCAGCCCACCTTATCTACATACCACCCTACCTAAACCACCTAACCACTACCCACAGCCCAGCCCTAACCGACCTACCCATCCCCTATTTAAACCCCCCTCATTGTGGGCGGGTTTTCCAAGTGGGAACCACCCTTCCATCCGGCCGGGCCCTCTCCTTCTCCCATCTCTCATCTAGCCGTGACCACTCTCCACCAGCTCCACCAGCCGCCACCTGCTCCGCCACCTTCCCTCTTCCGTCCACCACCACCACCCCTCAGCCGGACGCCATCATCTTCCCCCAACCGACAGCCACCTGCCCGCCACTTTCCCACTCCAGCCGCCACTTCTCCCCATTCGGTAAGTACCCCAAACTCCCTCAAAGCCCCTCTCTACCACCTCTCCACTCTTAGCCACCCATCTTCCCTTCAGCTCAGCCCCTTTGCCGCCACCACCTAAACCTAGCCGAACCTAGGATAACCCAAGTAGCTGGCCACTACTTAGCCACCATCTCCCATTCGGCCAACCCCCCCCCCTAGGTGTCCTATTTGGCCTTCCCACTAGCTCACCTTTTAGGTCCAGTTTCCCTAAGTACTCAACTTCCCTAGTGATCCTGATACCCATTTGTTCAGCCACTCTAAACTCTCTACTTGGAGGCGCCACCTACTTGCCACCGGCCCCCTTCGAGGCGTCTATCCCGCGCCCCATTTGCAGCCGGCCAGCGCCCTTGATCACCTACCTTCGCGGAGCTCCCACTTGCAGCCCAAGGCCAAGCCTACGCTCAAGCAAGACCTCTACGGACCAGCTACTCGTAAGTGTCTAAACTCGGTCTTTAGTCGTACACTTGCTTGAAATTCAATTTGATACGGGGTTGTAATAACGGAGCATAGTCTCCCCCCGCTTGTAATAACGTGGCTTGGCACAACCACACACGTGCACTCTCTTAGTCGTGCACAATTTTGAACACACACGGGCCTAATCAGCCCCTAATATATAAGTGTATATATACTTTCGTTTTCGAAGGGTTTTGTTTAAGTTGGGTGCGTTGTCTTTCAATTCAAGCACTCTCACACACATTGAGCTTTCGCTCTTATTTGAAAGACCCAAGTAAGGGCCGACCTATACTATTTGGGTTTCATTTCTTGTCGTGTGAGTAAGTCTTTCAATTCAAGCACTCTCACACACATTGAGCTTTCACTCTTATTTGAAAGACCCAAGTAAGGGCCGACCTATACTATTTGGGTTTCATTTCTTGTCGTGTGAGTAAGTCTTTCAATTCAAGCACTCTCACACACATTGAGCTTTCGCTCTTATTTGAAAGACCCAAGTAAGGGCCGACCTATACTATTTGGGTTTCATTTCTTGTCGTGTGAGTAAGTCTTTCAATTCAAGCCCTCTCACACACATTGAGCTTTCGCTCTTATTTGAAAGACCCAAGTAAGGGCCGACCTATACTATTTGGGTTTCATTTCTTGTCGTGTGAGTAAGTCTTTCAATTCAAGCACTTTCACACACATTGAGCCTTCGCTCTTACTCCCAAGACCTTAGTAAAGGCCTTATTGCAGTTATATTTGGGTTTCATTTATGTCGTGTGTGTAGTACTTCAATTCAAGCACTCTCACACACATTGAGCCTTCGCTCTTACTCCCAAGACCTTAGTCAAGGCCATACTGCAATTTATATTTGGGTTTAATTTCATGTCGTGTGTGTAAGTCTTTCAATTCAAGCACGCACCCACATTGAGCCTTCTCTCTTATTTGCAAGACCCGAGTAAGGGCTCATATACATAAGATATATATATATTTCCCTTCGGTTATTTCCCTTCGGTTATTTCCCTTCGGTTATTTCCCTTCTGTTATTTCCCTTCAGTATTGTCTTTACATTTCGGGTTTTCCCTTTGGAGTAGCGTGAGTTTGCATTGCATCTACGCCATACCACGAGGTAGGACGCATATTGCATCGAAGCAAGCCCCGCTCGAAATTCGCCCATGTAGTGGAGTGTTCATAACACACAAACTAGGCGACCCAAAAAGGGATAAAAGAAAAGACTTAGGCACGTGCAAATCCACGTGATCTAAAACATGCAATCGCATCTTAAAGACCCGAACTAAGATACCTCGAACCGTTTCGTAGACTTTCTCCCCAAAACTCGATTTTTGCAAAAGCGTACAGACTGACCCTTGCGCATCGGTGCAAGAAGGTCTGCGACGACAAGAGCTCACTTGCTCACAGTCGCCACGTTTAGAAGTCAGTGTTAAATATATCTTCGCTAGTTTAAGTAAGCTAGCTGGCACGCCCTATTTGTATACATAGGCCTTAGACGCACGATAAGATCCACTCCAAGCCACGAAAGAGGCGAAGAGGCGGGGATTTTCGCGCGTCTACAGAGATTGGCACGCCCGGTGGGACGTGAGCCTTTTTCAAAAATCGAGTTTACTTGTAGAAGTCTTGCGAAAATTTTATAAAGGTGTCGTTTTTAACTTGTTTTCTTTGCTTTTACTTAGGAAATTTTGAAAAAGCTTGAAAAGCATGTCAAAATCCAATCCAAGTGAAGTGTCGAGCCAAGGCTCATGCGCATCAAGTTCTCACTCTAGGAGGATTTTCAAAAACAAAATAAAACTAGATGAAATCGAGGACTTGAGAAGGGAATTTGAGGCCAAAATCGATGCTCTCAGCCAAGAGGCTGAAGTAGGCGATTCATGTTCATCAAACGGTGAACAAAGGCCTAAAAAGAAAATTGAAAAACCTCGCAAGCAAAAAGAGGCCTCCGTAATGGAAGGCAACCAATACCACGAGTCCTTCACACAAAAGGACCGTAAAGCCCTACAGCAGCTGCTGAAAGGGCAAAATAAAGAGAAAAGAAGCTACGCCCTGTCTGATTTCCTTCCTATGGATTACGAAACAGACAGTGACGATGAAATACCGAACTTCCATCGGTATGATGGCATGGGAGACCCTAGGTCTCACTTGCAGCTTTTCTCACGTCGAGCCCATAAGAAGAAAAAGGACTCGATGAAATGGGTGTATTGGTTCCCCCTATCCCTTAAAGGCACAGCTGCCAAATGGCTGGCTTCCTACGACTTAAGCCAGTTCGCTACTTTTGAAGAGTTAGCGAACTGCTTCATGCAAAGATTTGCACACAACGTGGAAGTCACGCCAACCCTGAATACCTTAAGGGATACAAAGCAAGGCATGAACGAAGACGTGCATGCCTTCATTATAAGATGGAGGTCTCTTTTGGGCCAAGTGCGAGAGCCTATATCCGAAGGATGCGCAGTAATGCTCATCCTGGATAATTTCAAAAGCGAGTTAAAAACCCTTCTCTCACTCCATGAGATTTCAACTTTCCATAAGTTGATCAAAAAGGCCTCCCTTTTCGAAACCAACTTGCGAAAAGGGACATACGACCACCTATGGAAAGGAAGTGCCGTTCCTAAAACACGTGTGGAAAAGCCCATCGCATATGGGCTGCCCACAACGGACAAAGGGGCAAAGCCCCATAAAATCGCCAATGTCCGGGTGGATCCAGGCATGGCGGGCACTTCTAAAAATTTTGAAAAAATAGAAAATAAGAGAGAACGCAATTTTTCAAAACCAATTGAAAAACGGGAGTACACTCCGCTGGGGCAACCTGTGTCGGAGGTCCTAGACCTCTTACTTGCCCAGGGCATGATCGAACTCCCTGAAATCCCCGAAGGAGTCACGTCCAAAGGGGGGTATTTAAACCGATTTTGCAAGTATCATCGGCTCAAAGGCCATGATACCAAACGGTGCTTCTCTCTTCTAAATAAAATTGAGAACTTGATAGCGGAGGGCCGGCTCCAGGTCACTGCGGAACCTGAGCCACCTCAAGCTATCTTCAAGGAACCCTTTCCCAAACACGCCAGTGGCAGTGGGAAAGGAAAGGAGGTATGTACCCTCACCATTTCCAAGGAACTAGCACAAAAACCAGAGCCTGGTCGACCTACTTGTGCGCCCATCCTTGTATTATACAAGAGGCCCGCCCAAGTCGTCATTCGGGGACCATCAAAAGTGGAAACCCCGGCAAAGCCAGTTTTTAAAATCCAAGGTTCTCCTCAGCTCATCCTTAGAGCCAAGTTTAGCGCGAACCCTAGGCTGGTCGTGGGGGAAGTCACTAGATCCGGGAGGATCTACCAACCCCGCACCTTCAAGGTGCTCAAAAGGTGGTCAGTGTGCCTGGCCCCTCAAAAGCATGTATCCCTAGTGGTCTGCCAAAAGCAGATAAGGACAAAATCATCCTAAATCCTTATGATTTCGAAAACCACCTTTCAAAGATTCCTATTCACATGTCTATCCTAGAGCTTATCAAAACCTCGCCTAGGCATAGACTTGTCTTAGAGAAAATTCTAGAAAGGGCCAAGGTTGATTCGAACATAAGTCCGGAATCCTTGTCTGCCCAAGTGGCTTTATTAGGAGCAAAATCGCCCATCACCTTTTCGGAAGATGATGTAGATAGACCCTACGAAACCCATAACCAGGCCCTGCACATCGAGGTGGTTCTAAACAACCACTCTCTGGACAGGTGCCTAGTCGATGGTGGAGGAGGGCTCAACATCCTTCCACTTCACGTGGCATACAAAATCGGAGTCACCTTGACTTCAGTGAACCCAAGCCCCATCGTTATCACTGGATACGATGGGAGTGCGTCTAGGCCTTTAGGATCCATCGAACTCCCAATGGAAACGGGAGGGATCGAACACACGGGGGTGTTCCATGTCTTGGACATCCACCCCCATTATAACCTGTTGCTGGGAAGACCCTGGATACACAGTTTGGGCGCTGTGCCATCCACCTTCCACAGGTGTGTTAAGATCCCTTTTAGGGACCAGGTCGTAGTGATCCTAGGTGAGAGTCACCCACAGCTTCAGGGGATCATAAACTCCCCTTGTTTATCGAGCTCCCAGGCCCACGAGGCTAACCTGGGGCAAATTATGGTGGAGCCACCTCGGCTCGTGTTGAACAACCCTAGGAAGGTTGTATGTGTGAAGGGGCCGCCCAAAGCAGGCCCCCTCCCGACTCTAATCCTCCTAGGAAAACCCAAACGTTCCCTATTTCCAAAACCCCTGGACAAAAGGCCATACGAGCCTAATATGGACGATAGCATGTTCCAGGACCACGACTTATATCCCATCTTTTCAAAAAACAAAAGGTCGTGGAACATGTTATTAAACATGGGCTACACGCCCTACAAAAGTCTAGGGGCACAAAACCAGGGTCTCCTAGAGCCCATCCTTCCTAGGGCCAACCCAAGCCGATATGGGATCGGCTATACTCCCCAAATACCGCCGGAACCACCCCCTGTGACCACCTGGGCAAGGGTGCCCCGGAGCCTGTCTTAGAAGAGACTTATGGTTTAGACCTCCTATTCCGAGTCTAACCCATAGTGTTTTCCCTTTGTAGGTATGACGGAAGATCCCTTTTTCTAAAAAAAAAAAAAAATACCAAAAACATTTGAAAACTTAAAATCAAAAAAATCGAAAAACAAGAAAAACCAAAACAATGGAAAAACAAAAACTCGAAAAAAGTGTGCTTTGTATAGTTCCCAAAGTTCTTGTTTTACGAAAACCCAAAAAAATCGAAAATTTGGAAAATACCAAAAAGATTTTGTACATAGCTGCTCCTGGTATGACTTTGGCGAAAGAAAAGGACTTCGAAAGAAACGTCGTCTGCATAGCCAGACCAAAAATTTCGAAATCGCTTGAAAATCCAAGTACAAAACCAGGTTATTTTGAAAACCACGCATCAAGTTCCCTCGGGTCTAAAGCCCACGAGAATGATCAAAGCCCAGAAGTGGATCCCCTTGAGGAAGATCCCACTTCTGAGCTCCCAGAATTTCATAGAATTCTCGATTTTGAAAGACCTTCCCAATCAGTAGGAGGAGATTTCGTAGAGGTGAACCTAGGGGATGATTCCAATCCCAAAACCATCAAAATAGGCGCATGCTTGCATGAAACTGAAAAGTTAGCATTCATTGCATTTCTACGAACCTATTTAGATGTGTTTGCATGGACGTATGAAGACATGCCGGGCATAGATCCCAGCATAGTCGAGCATCGTCTTCCCTTAGATATAGGGGTAAAACCAATAAAGCAGAAGCTTAGGAAAATACACCCGAATGTACACACGCAAGTCAAAGAGGGTTTAGAAGATCTGCTAAAAGCCGGATTTATAAAACCCATTGCGTATTCTGATTGGTTGTCAAATATCGTTGTAGTTCGAAAAACCAATGGGAAAATTCGAATATGCATCGATTTCAGAAACCTGAATAAAGCCACTCCAAAGGATAATTATCCTTTACCAAACATAGATTTGATAGTCGATAGTATTGCAAATCATGAAATGTTTTCATTTATGGATGGCTATTCAGGTTATAATCAAATCAAACTAAGTCCACGAGATCAGGGTAAGACCGCCTTCACAACCCCATGGGGCACGTACTGCTATACAGTCATGCCCTTTGGTTTGAAAAATGCCGGCGCAACATACCAACGAGCCATGAACACGATCTTCCATGATCAAATTCACGAGCTTGTAGAAGTGTATGTAGATGATCTCTTGGCAAATTCCAAAACCCGATGCACCCATATCGAATGTTTACAAAAGATTTTCGAAAGGCTTAGGCTTTACAAAGTAAAGCTAAACCCTCAAAAATGTGTGTTCGGGGTAGAATCAGGAAAGCTTCTAGGCTTTATGGTGAGCCAAAGGGGAATAGAAGTCGACCCCTCTAAGTGTCGAGCCATCATAGACATGGCTCCACCCTCCAATCTCACCCAAGTCCGTAGCCTCCAGGGTCGATTACAATCTGTGCGCCGATTCATATCAAATCTGGCAACTAGATGCGAACCCTTCAACAAACTGTTGAGGAAGGGTACGAAATTCTTATGGGATGACGAATGCCAAAAGTCCTTCGAGAGACTAAAGGCATACTTGGTTAATCCCCCCGTTTTGAATCCTCCAAAACAAGGAAAACCGCTTTTATTATACATCTCCGTGCATGTAAACGCTTTAGGAGCCCTGTTGGCTCAATACGAGGATGACACCCATAAGGAGTATGCCATCTACTATATTTCAAAAACTCTCTTGGCTTATGAACGAAATTATCAAGCCATGGAGAAGACGTGCTTGGCCCTAGTTTGGGCCTGCCAGAAATTCAGACACTACTTCCTAGATCATGAGATCTGGATAGTGTCCAAGCTTGACCCAATCAAGCACTTATTCGAAAAACCCATTCTCACGGGTAGATTGGGCAAATGGCAACTCCTTCTAATGGAGTATGATCTAAAATACCATCACCAGATCTCCGTTAAGGGGCAAGCCCTAGCAGATTACGTGGCTGACTTCCCCTTGGAGGACGCATATCCCACTCTTGTCGAAATGCCTGATGAAGGCATATTGCAAAACCATTTTCAAAACCACATTTTGGCAAATTCTTTCGAAAACCAAGTGTGGAAGATGCACTTCGACGGGGCACGAAACCAACGAGGGGCTGGTGCCGGGATCATCCTAATCTCCCCTGAAAAGGGCGAGATTCCCATAGCAGTCCGCTTAGATTTTGAATGTTCCAACAACGTAGCTGAGTATGAAGCACTCATACAAGGCTTGAGGATTTCGAAAACTCTAGGGGCATCATGCATCGAGGTCTTTGGAGATTCGCTCCTTGTCATAAACCAGGTTTTAAAAATTTGGCAAGTACGTAATGAGAAACTACTTCCATATCACAAGTTGGCCACTCGATTGGTCCAATCCTTCCAATCGTGTAAGCTCACACACGTAGGAAGAGAGGACAATGGCATTGCCGATGCCCTCTCCTCCTTGGGTTCAGCCCTGAAGGTCGATCCCATTGCAGGGACCAGATCTTTGGAAATATGGCATGCGCCCCATCCATCCACACACGACTTGGATATTTGCCAAAACAACCCAGAGTCTATTGAAAAACCCTGGTTCTATGACATAAAACATTTTTTAGAAAATGGGGGATTCACCGAGGATGCCACATCCAAAGATAGGGCATTCATTCGTAAGATTTCGACCCGATACACCATTCTGGGTGGGGTCTTATACAAAAAGAGTTTTACCGGCATTCTGCTTAGGTGTATCGACCTAGAGGAGGCTAGGATAGTGATGCACGAGTTCCACGACGGAGAATGTGGAGGTCATGTTAATGCCAACATGATGGCGATGAAAATACTTAGAGGGGGTTATTTTTGGTCCACCCTGAAAAAGGATTGTCACGATCATGTTAGAAAGTGTCATCCATGTCAAGTGCATGGGCACGCCATTCATATCCCTTCATCTGCATTGCATTCTGTGGTCAGCCCCTGGCCATTTACCATGTGGGCGTTTGACATTATAGGCCCCATATTTCCAAAGGCCTCGAATGGGCATCGTTTTATTTTAGCAGCCACGGAGTATTTCTCCAAGTGGGTGGAAGCCATTTCCCTAACGAATGTAGTGGGGCAACATGTGGTGGCTTTCATCCGGAGGAATATCCTGGCTCGATTTGGGGTTCCACGAGACCTTGTGTCTGATAATGGTACCCCATTCAAGAACGAGCGGATGGTTAAGTTGTGCAACACGTATGGCATAACTCACCACTTCTCCTCACCCTACTACCCTCAAGGCAACGGCCAAGCCGAAGCCACAAACAAGACTCTCATTGGTATCATTGAGAAGACCTTAGAGAAGGGTAGGAGGTGGCATGAGAAGCTGGATGAAGCCTTATGGGCTTATAGGACTTCCATCCGGACTCCCACGAATGCCACACCATTCGAATTGGTCTATGGCACAAACGCCATTCTTCCCATTCATACCCAACTGCATTCATTCCATACATCCATTGCACTCGACCTCCCCCTAGAGATGCTTCAGCATGCTAGGATGGCCGAGCTAGATTTGCTAGATGAGAGGCGACTCCTTGCCATGGATCATGCTCGTGCATACCGGCAAAGGATAGCCCGACATTATAGCAAACACATGAGACCTCGCCACTTTGAAGTGGGAGATCTGGTCTTGAAAACCATCCACCATCGTGGCCCACACCCCCTAGGCAAGTGGCGCCCCAACTGGGATGGACCCTATGTTGTACGAGCAACCACTACGAACAATTCGTATTGGTTGATCGATGTAGAAGGTAGGAATTTAGCAGATCCTATCAATATTCAATACTTAAAGAAGTATCATGTGTAGGATCTAGATTAAATTCCAGTTTTCGAAAATTTAAGAGGGATAGCTGCCCTGAGACGTGTGAATAAGGTGCAAAGGCAACTCGTGTGACCCTAAGTAAGAGAATTCGCACTTGTGAAAGAGTGGAGTTTTCAAAATCGTGGTTGCATTTCAAAATCCTTCATCTTACAAAGAAAGGCCTAGTTCAACATAGCAAGATACTTGCAAGTAGTACGTGCTATTTCTAAATAGGCTGATCTGGAATGGATCGAGTGTAGGTTTGGGATAAGTCCTCCCCTCTTCTCTTCTCCTTCCAAAAAGGAAAACAAAGGCCCAAATCAAAAGGGAATTTCCCATTTAAAGTCTCTTTCCAAAAGAAAGAAACCAGACTTCAAAAAGAAAAATCGATTCTCTTATAAAAAAGAGGGATTAAAGAAAAAATACTCCCAAAGGGAGACCCTCTATGGAAAAAAGGAAAAAGAGGCCAAAAAGCTCAAAAAGAGCAGTTTTCCGCCTTCTATGCCTTAAACCACGGGACACTTCAGAAGGGACCGTGGTATCTCTTTCCCATCCCTGGCTTATCCCAAGCTAAAGCATGGTTCATTTCGAGGAATCCTAAAGTAAAAATAGGATTTACTTACTTGAATTTCATCTTGTTTGAGAATTCGACGTTTCGAGTAAGGCATAGGAATTTGAAATGAAGCTTGTTTTCTTATAAAACCTCCGCTAGATAAGCGAGTGTTAAGACTCAAACAAGGGCAAGCACAAAGAGCTCGAGATCCTTAGGATCGAGGCTCAAGACAGTTGTCCCTTTTGTAAATAGCTTTTGTAAATAAGTTTTGAAAACCAAACATCGAACAGCATAGGATTTGCTCACTTGGAGCAATAGACCTTGTAAGTCTCTAAGAGTTCGACCACATCTGGTCTCGGGGAGGTCGCTATTCTTGGCACCACACCCATGTCATTTGCATTCCACGCATGGTACTTGCATAAACATGATCCCATTTAGGACCAGATTCCATAGTATAACCCTTTGGCGTGATATCTCCTCCTACCAGAGTTTGTAAAATTGAGATTTTTGCTAAAATGGGACGATCCCATATTCTTCGTGGCTAGATCTAGGGAGACATTAAAAGGGGTGTTTGTCATCTTTGCCCTTATCCAAATCTATTTGGACAAGGCCAAAGAGGGGCATCTGTAAACACCCCGAAATCCCACGAATTCCTTAAACGAATCTGGTTTTATACAAGCAGCCCCCAAAGGGCCATTTTGAGTTTGGAAACCCAGGAGCCTTCCAAACAACCCTGTATATATGTTTTAAACTTTATCTTTCAAAAACATATGATATAGCTTTTGAAAACCCTTTTAAAACATGTTTTGAAACCCCGAAGTGGCTTGGCCCGATCAAGACAGGACCAGGAGAGCCAAGAAGAGCCCGGAACCGGAGCACACGTCAAGCCCGGCGCAGCAACTCTTGTATCTGATTCACACCCCAGGATCTCGAACGTCCAAGACCCTGTTCTTATCAAAATAACATTTGAAGTCATCTCCGGAAGGCAGAAACGGAGGCGGACGACTATGTTGGCGAAGACCCAACGCAGACGGAGTACTGATGCTGTCAGGCCCCGCACGAATCGTCCGTTTCGAACCCAGCTCGAAGGAGTCAGAGTTCAGTTTGGATTGGATCTGGACCATATATATCCAGATTCCAATCCAAACCCATATGTGGACTTGGATTTGGATTTGGATCCAGAGATCCAATCCAATATCCATATCCATGGCCCACATCACCTTCTCATAAATGGAGGTGGGGCCCACTTGAAATTCACGTGGGATATTGGGCATGAGAGAGAGTGGGGTTGAAAAATATCAAGAGTGTTGTATTAAGCTTGACTTGTGTGTCAAGTTTGGGTTAATCATGTGGGTTAGCCTAATTGAGTGGGTTTAAGCTTGTAATTAGCTAAAACCTAACCTAGGGCTGCACCAACATGGGGTGATCAAGGTCTATGGGCCATGCTAAGGGAGCTCCTTCACCTAAACCTAACCCAAAATGCCTAAACCTAGCCTAAACCCCTAATCCATCCCTAATCTGAACCTAATCACCTAACCCACTTCCCTAATCCCGGCCTAATCCCAACCTAATCACCCAACCCACTTCCCTAATCCTTCCCTAAACCTAGATTAATTTCCCTAATCCTAGCCTAAACCTAGCTTAATCACCTAACCTAGCTCACTAAACCTCACCCTAAAACCCAACCACCTAACCTAGCCCTAAACCCCTAAACCACCCTTAGCCCACGATTTATCCAAACACCTAGTTTTAAAATATCTGGCCCAACCCCATCCAGCCCACCTTATCTACATACCACCCTACCTAAACCACCTAACCACTACCCACAGCCCAGCCCTAACCGACCTACCCATCCCCTATTTAAACCCCCCTCATTGTGGGCGGGTTTTCCAAGTGGGAACCACCCTTCCATCCGGCCGGGCCCTCTCCTTCTCCCATCTCTCATCTAGCCGTGACCACTCTCCACCAGCTCCACCAGCCGCCACCTGCTCCGCCACCTTCCCTCTTCCGTCCACCACCACCACCCCTCAGCCGGACGCCATCATCTTCCCCCAACCGACAGCCACCTGCCCGCCACTTTCCCACTCCAGCCGCCACTTCTCCCCATTCGGTAAGTACCCCAAACTCCCTCAAAGCCCCTCTCTACCACCTCTCCACTCTTAGCCACCCATCTTCCCTTCAGCTCAGCCCCTTTGCCGCCACCACCTAAACCTAGCCGAACCTAGGATAACCCAAGTAGCTGGCCACTACTTAGCCACCATCTCCCATTCGGCCAACCCCCCCCCCTAGGTGTCCTATTTGGCCTTCCCACTAGCTCACCTTTTAGGTCCAGTTTCCCTAAGTACTCAACTTCCCTAGTGATCCTGATACCCATTTGTTCAGCCACTCTAAACTCTCTACTTGGAGGCGCCACCTACTTGCCACCGGCCCCCTTCGAGGCGTCTATCCCGCGCCCCATTTGCAGCCGGCCAGCGCCCTTGATCACCTACCTTCGCGGAGCTCCCACTTGCAGCCCAAGGCCAAGCCTACGCTCAAGCAAGACCTCTACGGACCAGCTACTCGTAAGTGTCTAAACTCGGTCTTTAGTCGTACACTTGCTTGAAATTCAATTTGATACGGGGTTGTAATAACGGAGCATAGTCTCCCCCCGCTTGTAATAACGTGGCTTGGCACAACCACACACGTGCACTCTCTTAGTCGTGCACAATTTTGAACACACACGGGCCTAATCAGCCCCTAATATATAAGTGTATATATACTTTCGTTTTCGAAGGGTTTTGTTTAAGTTGGGTGCGTTGTCTTTCAATTCAAGCACTCTCACACACATTGAGCTTTCGCTCTTATTTGAAAGACCCAAGTAAGGGCCGACCTATACTATTTGGGTTTCATTTCTTGTCGTGTGAGTAAGTCTTTCAATTCAAGCACTCTCACACACATTGAGCTTTCGCTCTTATTTGAAAGACCCAAGTAAGGGCCGACCTATACTATTTGGGTTTCATTTCTTGTCGTGTGAGTAAGTCTTTCAATTCAAGCACTCTCACACACATTGAGCTTTCGCTCTTATTTGAAAGACCCAAGTAAGGGCCGACCTATACTATTTGGGTTTCATTTCTTGTCGTGTGAGTAAGTCTTTCAATTCAAGCCCTCTCACACACATTGAGCTTTCGCTCTTATTTGAAAGACCCAAGTAAGGGCCGACCTATACTATTTGGGTTTCATTTCTTGTCGTGTGAGTAAGTCTTTCAATTCAAGCACTTTCACACACATTGAGCCTTCGCTCTTACTCCCAAGACCTTAGTAAAGGCCTTATTGCAGTTATATTTGGGTTTCATTTATGTCGTGTGTGTAGTACTTCAATTCAAGCACTCTCACACACATTGAGCCTTCGCTCTTACTCCCAAGACCTTAGTCAAGGCCATACTGCAATTTATATTTGGGTTTAATTTCATGTCGTGTGTGTAAGTCTTTCAATTCAAGCACGCACCCACATTGAGCCTTCGCTCTTATTTGCAAGACCCGAGTAAGGGCTCATATACATAAGATATATATATATTTCCCTTCGGTTATTTCCCTTCGGTTATTTCCCTTCGGTTATTTCCCTTCGGTTATTTCCCTTCTGTTATTTCCCTTCAGTATTGTCTTTACATTTCGGGTTTTCCCTTTGGAGTAGCGTGAGTTTGCATTGCATCTACGCCATACCACGAGGTAGGACGCATATTGCATCGAAGCAAGCCCCGCTCGAAATTCGCCCATGTAGTGGAGTGTTCATAACACACAAACTAGGCGACCCAAAAAGGGATAAAAGAAAAGACTTAGGCACGTGCAAATCCACGTGATCTAAAACATGCAATCGCATCTTAAAGACCCGAACTAAGATACCTCGAACCGTTTCGTAGACTTTCTCCCCAAAACTCGATTTTTGCAAAAGCGTACAGACTGACCCTTGCGCATCGGTGCAAGAAGGTCTGCGACGACAAGAGCTCACTTGCTCACAGTCGCCACGTTTAGAAGTCAGTGTTAAATATATCTTCGCTAGCTTAAGTAAGCTAGCTGACACGCCCTATTTGTATACATAGGCCTTAGACGCACGATAAGATCCACTCCAAGCCACGAAAGAGGCGAAGAGGCGGGGATTTTCGCGCGTCTATAGGGAGTAAGAGCGAAAGCTCAATGTGTGTGAGTGTGGAATGGAAAGACAACGCACACCACTTGAATGTAAACCCATGCAGCTGAATTTATAGAAATAGAGCTATATCTTAGGGGCTGCCAAGGCCCGTGTGTGTGCGAAAGTGTGCAACTAAGAGCGGAAAGGCTCAAGTGCACGTATGTGCTTGTGTGTCATACACCAATATTACATTTCGAGGGGAGACTACGCTCCATTACTACAACCCCGTATCAAAATTTAATTAAGTACCAAATGTAAGGACTTACAACTCACCTAGCCCGCTATGTGGGGTGTGTCTAGGACACGTACGACTTGCTTGTGGAGCTCGGGTCACATGAGAGTGGAATCGGAGAGCTTTGAGGCTTGGGAGCACTTGGAGATGGGAGCAGCAAGTTATACCAGCTTTAGGGGCCACTTGGGGCTGATTTGGGCTAAGGTAGGACTCGAGCCAAGGTGGCTCGAGTGGTAGGGTTTGGTTTAGGATTCGGCCAACAATTGGCCTTTGTTTTGTCATGTGAGACTCGAGCCAAAGGTGGCTTGAGTAGGGAGTGGTTGTGCCTTAGGGTTTGGCCAAAGGCTGGCCTTTGGTTCAGCTTGTGTGACTTGAGCCAAGGTGGCTCGAGTAGGGAAGTTTTAGGATATAGTTGGGGCTGGTCCTAAGTGGGAACCAAGGCAAATATGGCCTAAGGTTTTGAGGTTCGGCCAAGGTGGCTGTCTTAGGTTAGGTGCTAGCTAACTAAGGCTGGCCAAGGCGGTTATGGGACTGGTACACGGCCAGTATGGCCGTGTGTTTAGGGCTGAAGGGAAGTCACGGCCTGCCTTGTGGCAGGCCGGGAACTTGTTGGGATTTAAGGATACACGGCCTGCACCAGCTGGCCGTGGGGTTTAGAATAAATGACCTGCCGAATGGCAGGTCTTGTTTGGTTTTGGAAAGGGGGCACGACCTACTGTTGGTCGTGTAATGTTTAAAGGGGAGATGGCCTGCCTCAAGGCATGTCAAGTTATGGCGGCAAGAGGGGAACACATGGCTGGGTTTGGCCGTGTGTTTAGGGTTAGGTGGCCTGCCTCAAGGCAGGCTAGATTATGGCAAAAAAAACAAGGAAGCCCGACCACCTTTGGGCGGGCTGTTTTAGGTAGGTGGCTTGCCTAAAGGCAGGCCTGACCTTGGGTGGAAAGAATGGGACACGGCCTGCACTTGCAGGTTGTGGGTCTTAGGGGTGGCTCGGCCAACTTTGGTCGAGCTTAGGGAGTGGTTTAAAGGAGAAGTTCGGCCAGGTCTTGGCTGGTTTTAATGGAGTTAGGGTTGGGATTAGGGTGTCTTGGGTTGGGTGTTCTAGAGAGGTTAGGGGAGAGGTTGGTTTAGGGTTAGGTTTAGATACTAATCGTGACTTGCAGCTCCACTCCAAGCTGCCAAGCTCCACCACGTGCAGCTCCACTCTCCTTGAAGACGCAGCTCCTTGGTTGGTGCAGCCCGGGCCACAATGGGCCAATCCCACACTCACAAGGCAAACAAGCCAAAAGAGCCACTATGGCCCACTCTCTCTCCTACTTTATGGAAGCCCTCCCCAAGTGGATTTCACGTGAACTTTATGGACCCCCTCACTCCTATTTATAGGCAAGTGAAGTGGCTCTTGGATACGGGTCTTGGGTTTGGATCGTGGAATCCATATCCGATCCAAATACTATTTGGATATGGATCTTGGATCTCAGATATTTTGGATCCATATCTGATCCAAATCCAAACATTTATATGGATATGGATATGGATATTTTGGTCTACATCCGATCCAATCCAAACACTATTTGGATCCAATCAAAATCCAAACACTATTTGGACTGACCCAAATCCAAACACTATTTGGATATGGATCTGGATATTTATGGTCCAGATCCAATCCAAAATTTCTCTGGATGGTCCTTCTTGGCTTTTCGAGGCGAACAATCTGTAAGGGCCTTGGCTTCATCAGCACTCCGTCTGGTGTTGGGTTTCCTCAATCTGTGTCGTCCGGACTCCATCTCGCCATTCTAGACTCCATTTTGCTCGATTTCCACCGTTTTGGGCTTTTCTCTGAACGGGCTCTGCTTTCTCTTATTTTTGGGCAGGGGATGGCTTTTGAAGCTCCGGGCTTGAACCCTTCTTCTTGCTTGGGCTCTCCTTTTGTACCTATTTTTGTATTTTAAAATAGATTGTTATTTTGGCTCAAACGAGTTTTTTTGTGTTTTTGAGAGTTTTTGAAATACAGAAAATTTGGGGTGTTTACAAATGCCCCTCTTTGGCATTATCCAAATTAATTTGGATAATGACAAAGAAAAAACACCCCATTTTGGTTTTTCTCTCAAATTTTCTCGAGAATACACCATTTTTTATATCGCAAAACCCTGTTTTCTTTTACCACAAGTGGGGATTTTTAGCAAAAGCGGGCTTTTTCTAGCTGTTTTTCCTATATATTATCATGCATGAACGACTCTTTGATGCATGCATGGAAAACTTTTATTTTGGGGTTTTTGTGCCCGAAGAGAGCCTTTTGAGTCTGGCTGCTCCGAGCAGGTTTTTTCCAGTTCTTTTTGACATTTTTCGGGTTTTTGAGCTTTAGAGAGAGCCTTTTGAGGCTGTCTGCTCTAAGTAGGTTCTACCCTTGTCTTTTTGACATTCATGGGTTTTCCGAAAATTTCTTTTTGAAAAGAAACTCCTTTTAACTTGTATCTAAGAGGACTTCCATTTTTCATACTCCTCTTCATTCGGGTTTCAATATCTGCTACTAAGAAGAGGTTTTTTTGGGTAGGAAAACTTGGAAAACATTTCAAATTTCCATTTCCTACAAAACAAAGTCAAGTTCTCAAACAAAATGAAATCCAAATAAGTCGATTTTATTCGTAGTCTAGGATTTTCGAAAATTTGAACCTTTTTCTTTGGGGATAAGATGTAGGGATATGGGAAAGAGATAACACGGTCCCTTCTGAAGCATTCCATGGTTTTAGGCAAAGGGTCGGAAAATCACTCTTTGGAGCTTTGGCTTTTTGTTTCTTTTTTTCACAGAGGGTCTCCCTTTGGGAGTATTTTTTCATTAATCCCTCTTTTCTTTAAAGGAGAAGACCTCTTTGGAGGAGTTTTTTATTCCCTGTTTATGAAGGGAAGACCTCTTTGGGGGGAGTTTTTGTATTCTCCTTTTTCTTTTGAACGAGAAGACCTCTTTCGGAGGAGTTTTTGTATTTCCTATTTATGAAGGGAAGACCACTTTCGGAGGAGTTTTTGTATTCTCATTTTTTTTCTTTTTCTTTTGGACATAGCCAATTTTCCTTTTTGGAGAGAAAGTAGAATGGGGGAAGGCTTATCCCTTTGGTTACTCGATTCAAACGAGATCGTCCTATTTCTTAATAGCATCTGCTATTCGAAAATATTTTGATATTTTGAACAAAGCTTAATCTTGTAAGCCAAGGATTTTTGAAATGCTGCCAATTCGTTTTTGAAAGTCTCTACCTTTCGTAAAGTATAAATTCCTCCATTCAGGGTTATACAATCAACTTTGATCCTTCTTTCAAGAAGTTTCAAAGGAGTTCGATTTTTTCAAAATCTTTTTGAAAGAATTCAACATAAACCCTTTTGAATATTTGGGCATTTTTCGGGTTTTTGCTAATTTCCACCCACAATATCAACAAATTTTTCGATTTTTGTTGCCCTTTTGAAGACATGGGGACACTTCTACTCGAATTGCCACCTTCTTGGGCTTTCTTTGGGGTGATATGATGTGAATGTGATGCACGCTATGCACTCCATGTGAATGTGATGCACGCTATGCACGCTATGCACTCCATGTGATGCACGCTATGCACTCCATGTGACTCAAAATGGAAATACATGCTTTTATGCAATGGTGAACACATGAAATGTACCTCACAAGTCATGAAGGAGATACATTTTCAAAATTGGTTCTCCATGGAAGGTGTCTAGGGGTTGTATTTTAAAAATGCCCCTAGCTTGATGGGGATGCATGATTTTACCTGGCCACACGGTGAAGGGCCATGGTTTTTCGAAAGACTTTTGGGGTGGACGATGGTATGTTCATGTCCACGCATTTTTATGGTTTTTCTAACATGATCATGATTCTTTTTGCTCAAGGATGGAAAACACAACCAGCCTTAAGTGATCGTCATGGCCATCATGTTTGATTTCGACATGGTCTCCAGATTTTCATTGTGAAACTCATGTGCTTTATCCTAACACAATCAAGGTTTTCATATAAACCAGAAGTTGAAAATCTTTCTTTTCAAAGTCATATATAGGGTTAAATTTTCGAAATTTTGATCCCTTTTGAGAAAGCAATTTTGGGAAATCCTCCCTTCCTATATGAATGGTTTTATACCACCCTTTTGATCAAAATATGTTTCCCATACTTGGTTTTGGTCAAGCATGGTTTTTGGAATTCATTTTGAAAATTCATGCCTTCATGGGGCATTTGATCACGTATGGGGAATGTGTCTCAAAGAGGCACTTCAGCCACACGATGCAGGGATTGTCCCTTGATGGAGTTCTTGAGTTTGAAACTCATACTCCGTTGAAAAAGGGGCTGCCATTTATTTTGCCTATCTGTTTAAGATAGGTTTTTCAAATGAGTGCTTCAATGAACATCATTCCTTTTCCATGACATGGGAGATGATGTCTCAAATTTGGAGGCCTACAGCAAGGCCAAGCATGATTTCTCTTTTGGCTTGGTGATTCTTTTCACATGCCAATAGAGTTTTCGAAATGTATGGCATATTTTGTATGAATATCATCTTCATTTTGATCGAATCAAGCACATAATGCATGAATTGTAATGCTTGGGAGGTTTTTATCAAAAGAATTTTGAAAGGTTTTTGTGAAATGCTAACCCTTTTTCGAGATTCTCATTTCTTTTTGAAATTCCCTTTGAAGGTGTTGGATTTGATTCATATGGAGACCTACCTATGGTGGCTCGATACTTAGGGGGTCGACTCTTCTTGCCCCTTTGGTTTCTCATAAACTCGAGTTCTAAGATGATGTCTAGACCCGATGTTTTGTTCACATGTATGATTTCATAATGCAATGCATGATGCTTATGCACACAGTATGGGTTAGACTCATTTCTAAAAATTCCCAATTTTTCATAAGTCAAGGATTTTACGAATTTCAGAAAGCTTGGAGGTGTTTATTCCTCCTTGCTTTGGTGATTCTCGAGCTTTTCAGTTTTGAAAAAGCTCTAGGCAGAAAGGTGGACCGAACCAGCTTTTGGATACTTGGGTTCTTAGGGGTATATATATTTTTCGAAAAAACTTTTTACAATTTTCAAAAATGGATTTTGTACATGGCCAAAGGCTTTTGAAATAAATTTCTTTTTAGGAATTTTCAGTTTTCCAAATGTTTTTGAGATTTTGAGGGTTTTCAATTTTTTTGGTTTTTGGTAATATCCAATTTTTTTGGTTTTTTCCAAAAGTAGAGATCTTTCATTGAACCTACAAAGAAAACATTCATGAATCAGACTCTATTTAATAGGTCTAAGACATGGGTTTCGGTTTTAGAGGTTCTACATGACACCCTTGACCCAGATGGTCTTAGGTGGCGGCTCTGGGGGTATGGGTGGGCTGTAATATCGATTCTTATTGGCTTTAGGTAGGACAGGTTCTTGCCTACCTTGGTTTCGGGTTCCCAGGCCCGCGTAGGGTTTATATCCCATGTTTAGAATCATGTTCCAGGGCTTCTTAGTTTTTGAAAAGTTTTTATACAACTCGTTCCCCTGGAACATAGAATCGTCCATGTTATGGGTATATACCCTTTTGGTTTTGGATAAAGGGATTTTGGATTCTGGGGTGATGGAAGACTTGGGCTTCCATACAACCCTAGTTTGGGAGCTTTGTCTCTCAAAGGAAACCGTGCTTGGTCTTTTGAGAAACTTTGGATATTTCGGGGTGATGGAAGACTTGGGCTTCCATGCATCCCTATTTTGGGAGATATATCTTTCAAGGGAAACCGGGCTTGGTCCCTCGAGAGATTTTGGATTTTTTAGGGTGGTGGAAGACTCGGGCTTCCACACAACCTGAGTTTGGGAGACATATTTTTCAAGGGAAGCCAAGCTTGCTCCCTCGAAGATTTCGACCTGCTCCCTAGGTGACTCGTGGTGCCCCTAGGGATGGATTTTTTTGTTTCAAAGCCATAGCCTTGGTTCCAAGGTACAAGACTAGGCTCGAAGAAGTGGGTTTGTCTATGGTAGGGTTATGAGCTCCTAAGATGTCGATGCATGCATATGTCTACCATTGTTTGATCTTCTTTTTCTTTTTCTTTTTGAAATTCTTTTGGGTGGTGCGGGATATGTGGCGTACCTTGAAAATCCTTTGTTTTAGGCACATTTTGTGGGTTTGTGTGTGCATGGGTGTGAGCCAATGCATCTGATGACCCTATTTCGAGAAGAGAGATTTGAGGAGGAT
Organism: Brasenia schreberi; assembly: GCA_036023115.1. Taxonomy (NCBI): domain Eukaryota; kingdom Viridiplantae; phylum Streptophyta; class Magnoliopsida; order Nymphaeales; family Cabombaceae; genus Brasenia; species Brasenia schreberi. Next base: position 9,914,735 of record JAYKKT010000066.1, read on the forward strand.
AGGCTTCAGGCATACCTCTTTGTGGCTTGTCTACCTTTTCAAGGTGAGAGCAGGCCGTTTTCTCGAGTGGCTCTATTTTGAGCTCCCGGGGAGGCGTTCCTTTTCAAAACCTTCTTGTTTTCACTCTTGTCTCTTTGTGGGGTGTGGGTTTCATGTCCCATAGTGTGTGTGTGCCTAGACTTAGGAATTTCACTTGAATTTTTCAAAATTTCAAAGTTTTATTTTTCAATTTTTTTGTCTTTTTGAAAGTTTTCAAGATTTTTTTGATTTTTTGAAACAGAGCAATCTGTTTTTGAATTTTCTTTGGATTTTCGAGATTTTGGAAATATGGGAGTGGAGGACTCGCCCTCTCTGGGGTTTAGCCTTTTACCTCACATCCTTTGTCGAGTTTGAGATCGATTTTCTTTCCATGATCTTTGTGCGCCCGAGAAGAGCTGCTATGGGTTTTATGGGTTTTAAGCTCTTCGCTTAAAACATCCATTCTTTGAAAAATCGCCCATATATCAGCTAGCGCTTCTCGTTCTTTGGCTGTTTTGAAAATCTCTTTTGTTTTACTCGACGAGGATTCTCTTGGCTTTCGCTCCATTTTCTGCAACTTCTAAGTATGCATGATTTTTGAAAAACACTTTTTTTGGAAAAATTTGAGTATAACTTGTTTGTTTGAAGTCTACTTAAGTCCCATGTCCCACCGGGCATGCCAAATCTGTAGACATGGAAAATTTTCAACTCCAGGTTCTTAGTCCTAAAGTGAACCTTTTCGCAATCTACATTGCATTTTAGGGCGTGCCAGCTAGCTTACTCAAACTAGCGAAGTATGTTTTGAAATATCTGACTTTTAAAAGGCAATTGTGGGCAAGCGGGATCTTTTCGTCACAAACCTTCTTGAACCGATGCTCAAGGGTCAGTTTGTACGCTTAGAGACTTTGTTTGAAACAAGTTTAACCTCAAAATCGATTTTGAACAACTAAGTGTTTTGAAATCCTTGGAAAATCATGCACTTGGGCGAGTTTTGATTTACGAGGGTTGGGCGACCCTAAGTCTTTCAATTTTATCTACTTAGGCACGATGTGTGTGCATCAAATGGCCTAAGCCTTGGCGTGTTTGCACGATTTGTTCGGGGTTTATTTGATGCAAGTATGCACTCTAGCTCGAGTATGGCGAGTATGCAATGCAACTCACACAACTTGAATGTAAAACCCGAAATTTAAAGACTTAGCTGAAGAAAAAACCCAAATTAAATGCAACTCACGCGACTTGAATATAATTTGCAGAAATTTAAATATATCTATATCTTCAGAGCGGAAAGACTCAATGTGTGCGTGGGTGTTGTGTATAAATTGAAATACAACTCACGCAACTGAACCGTAAAACACAGCAGAAGGGAGATATAGATATAAGAGCGGAAAGGCTCAATGTGGCGTAGGTGTATGCGTATAAATTGAAAGACAACACACAAGACTGAATTTAACAACTCAAATTGAATTGCAATATGGCTCTTATTAGAGTCTTGGGAGTAAGAGTGAAGGCTCAATGTGTGTGAGTGTGGAATGGAAAGACAACACACACAACTTGAAAATAACACCCGAAATTGAATTGCAATATGGCTCTTATTAGAGTCTTGGGAGTAAGAGCAAAAGCTCAATGTGTGTGAGTGTGGAATGGAAAGACAACGCACACCACTTGAATGTAAACCCACACAGCTGAATTTATAGAAATAGAGCTATATCTTAGGGGCTGCCAAGGCCCGTGTGTGTGCAAAAGTGTGCAACTAAGAGCAGAAAGGCTCAAGTGAATGTATGTGCTTGTGTGTCATACACCAATATTACATTTCGGGGGGAGACTACGCTCCATTACTACAACCCCGTATCAAAATTTAATTAAGTACCTGTAGACGCGCGAAAATCCCCGCCTCTTCGCCCCTTTCGTGGCTTGGAGTGGATCTTATCGTGCGTCTAAGGCCTATGTATACAAACAGGGCGTGCCAGCTAGCTTACTTAAGCTAGCGAAGATATATCAATACTGACTTCTAAACGTGGCGACTGTGAGCAAGTGAGCTCTTGTCGTCGCAGACCTTCTTGCACCGATGCGCAAGGGTCAGTCTGTACGCTTTTGCAAAAATCGAGTTTTTTTAGGGAGAAAGTCTACGAAACGGTTCGAGGTGTCTATTTCGGGTCTTTAAGATGCGATTGCATGTTTTAGATCACGTGGATTTGCACGTGCCTAAGTCTTTTCTTTTATCCCTTTTTGGGTCGCCTAGTTTGTGTGTTATGAACACTCCACTACATGGGCGAATTCGAGCGGGGGTTGCTTCGATGCAATATGCGTCCTACCTCGTGGTATGGCGTAGATGCAATGCAAACTCACGCTACTCCAAAGGGAAAACCCGAAATGTAAAGACAATGCTGAAGGGAAATAACAGAAGGGAAATAACCGAAGGGAAATAACCGAAGGGAAATATGTATATATCTTATGTATATGAGCCCTTACTCGGGTCTTGCAAATAAGAGCGAAGGCTCAATGTGGGTGCGTGTTTGAATTGAAAGACTTACACACACGACATGAAATTAAACCCAAATATAGATTGCAGTATGGCCTTGACTAAGGTCTTGGGAGTAAGAGCGAAGGCTCAATGTGTGTGAGAGTGCTTGAATTGAAGTACTACACACACGACATAAATGAAACCCAAATATAACTGCAATATGGCCTTGACTAAGGTCTTGGGAGTAAGAGCGAAGGCTCAATGTGTGTGAGAGTGCTTGAATTGAAGTACTACACACACGACATAAATGAAACCCAAATATAACTGCAATATGGCCTTGACTAAGGTCTTGGGAGTAAGAGCGAAGGCTCAATGTGTGTGAAAGTGCTTGAATTGAAAGACTACTCACACGACAATAAATGAAACCCAAATAGTATAGGTCGGCCCTTACTTGGGTCTTTCAAATAAGAGCGAAAGCTCAATGTGTGTGAGAGTGTTTAAATTGAAAGACAACACACCCAACTTAAACAAAACCCTTCGGAAATGAAATATATACGTACACTTATATATTAGGGGCTGATTAGGCCCGTGTGTGTTTGAAATTGTGCACGACTAAGAGGGTGCACGTGTGTGGTTGTGCCAAGCCACGTTATTACAAGCGGGGGGAGACTATGCTCCGTTATTACAACCCCGTATCAAATTGAATTTCAAGCAAGTGTATGATTAAAGACCGAGTTTAGAAACTTACAAGTAGCTGGTCCGTAGAGGTCTTGCTTGAGCGTGGCCTTGGCTTTGGGCTGCAAATGGGAGCTCCGCGAAGGTGTGTGACCAAGAGTGCTGGCCGGCTGCAAATGGGGCGCGGGATGGACGCCTCGAAGGGGAACGGTGGCAAGTGGGCGGCGCCTCCAAGTAGGGAGTTTAGAGTGGCTGACTAAGTGGGTCTTAGGGTCACTAGGTAAGTTAGGGACTTAGGGAAACTAGACCTAAAAGGTGAGCTAGTGGGAAGGCCAAAGAGGACGCCTAGGGGGAGGTCGGCCGAATGGGAGATGGTGGCTGAGCAGTGGCCAGCCACTTGGGTTATCCTAGGTTCGGCTAGGCTTAGGTGGTGGCGGCAAAGGTGGCTGAGCTAAGGGGAAGATGGGTGGCTAAGAGTGGAGAGGTGGTAGAGAGTGGTTTTGAGGGAGTTAGGGGGACTTACCGAATGGGAAGGAGTGGCGGCAAAGGTGGCTGTCGGCTGGTGGAAGATGGGAGAAGGAGAGGGCCCGGCTGAGTGAGGTGGTGGCGTCCGGCTGGTGGGGCAGTGATGGTGGATGGAAGAGGGAGAGTGGCGGAGCAGGTGGCGGCTGGTGGGGCTGGAGCTGCTGGGAAGACGGGTGAGAGATGGGAGAGGAGAGGGCCCGGCTGGGAGTGGAAAGTGGTTCCCACTTGGAAAACCCGCCCACAATGGGGGGGGGTTTAAATAGGGGATGGGTAGGTCGGTTAGGGCTGGGTTGTGGGTAGTGGTTAGGTGGTTTAGGTAGGGTAGTATGTAGATAAGGTGGGCTGGATGGGATTGGGCCAGATATTTTAAAACTAGGTGTTTGGGAAAATCGTGGGCTAAGGGTGGTTTAGGGCTAGGTTAGGTGGTTGGGTTTTAGGGTGAGGTTTAGTGAACTAGGTTAGGTGGTTTAGGCTAGGTTTAGGCTAGGATTAGGGAAATTAATCTAGGTTTAGGGAAGGATTAGGGGAGTGGGTTAGGTGATTAGGTCGGGATTAGGCCGGGATTAGGAAAGTGGGTTAGGTGATTAGGTTCAGATTAGGGGTGGATTAGGGGTTTAGGCTAGGTTTAGGCATTTTGGGTTAGGTTTAGGTGAAGGAGCTCCCTTAGCATGGCCCATAGACCTTGATCACCCCATGTTGGTGCAGCCCTAGGTTAGGTTTTAGCTAATTACAAGCTTAAACCCACTCAATTAGGCTAAACCACAAGATTAAACCCAAACTTGACACACAAGTCAAGCTTAATACAACACTCTTGATATTTATCACCCCCACTCTCTCTCATGCCCAATATCCCACGTGAATTTCAAGTGGGCCCCACCTCCATTTATGAGAAGGTGATGTGGGCCATGGATATGGATATTGGATTGGATCTCTGGATCCAAATCCAAATCCAAGTCCACATATGGGTTTGGATTGGGATCTGGATATATATGGTCCAGATCCAATCCAAACTGAACTCTGACTCCTTCGAGCTGGGTTCGAAACGGACGATTCGCGCGGGGCCTGACAGCATCAGTACTCCGTCTGCGTTGGGTCTTCGCCAACATGGTCGTCCGCCTCCGTTTCTGCCTTCCGGAGATGACTTCAAATGATATTTTGGTAAGAACAGGGTCTTGGACGTTCGAGATCCTGGGGTGTGAATCAGATGCAAGAGTTGCTGCGCCGGGCTCGACAGGTGCTCCGGTTCCGGGCTCTTCTTGGCTCTCCTGGTCCTGTCTTGATCAGGCCAAGCCACTTCGGGGTTTCAAAACATGTTTTAAAAGGGTTTTCAAAAGCTATATTATATGTTTTTGAAAGATAAAGTTTAAAACATATATACAGGGTTGTTTGGAAGGCTCCTGGGTTTCCAAACTCAAAATGGCCCTTTGGGGCTGCTTGTATAAAACCAGATTTGTTTAAGAAATTCGTGGGATTTCGGGGTGTTTACAGTACCAAATGTAAGGACTTACAACTCACCTAGCCCACTATGTGGGGTGTGCTTGGACTCGTATGCCTTGCTTGTGGAGCTCGGGTCACATGAGAGTGGAACCAGAGAGCTTTGAGGCTTGGGAGCACTTGGAGATGGGAGCAGCAAGTTATACCAGCTTTAGGGGCCACTTGGGGCTGATTTGGGCTAAGGTAGGACTCGAGCCAAGGTGGCTTGAGTGGTAGGGTTTGATTTAGGATTCGGCCAGCACTTGGCCTTTGTTTTGTCGTGTGAGACTCGAGCCAAAGGTGGCTCGAGTAGGGAGTGGTTGTGCCTTAGGGTTTGGCCAAAGGCTGGCCTTTGGTTCAGCTTGTGTGACTTGAGCCAAGGTGGCTCGAGTAGGGAAGTTTTAGGATATAGTTGGGGCTGGTCCTAAGTGGGAACCAAGGCAAATATGGCCTAAGGTTTTGAGGTTCAGCCAAGGTGGTTATCTTAGGTTAGGTGCTAGCTAACTAAGGCTGGCCAAGGCGGGTATGGGACTGGTTCACGGCCAGTATGGCCGTGTGTTTAGGGTTGAAGGGAAGTCACGGCCTGCCTTGTGGCAGGCCGGGGACTTGTTGGGATTTAAGGATACATGGCCTGCAACATGTTTAAAGCGGAGATGGCCTGCCTCAAGGCAGGCCAGGTTATGGCGGCAAGAGGGAAACACATGGCCTAGTTCGGCCATGTGTTTAGGGTTAGGTGGCCTGCCTCAAGGCAGGCCAGATTATGGCAAAAAAAACAAGGAAGCCCGGCCACCTTTGGCCGGGCTGTTTTAGGTAGGTGGCCTGCCTAAAGGTAGGCTTGACCTTGGGTGGAAAGAATGGGACACGGCCTACACTTGCAGGCCGTGGGTCTTAGGGGTGGCTCGGCCAACTTTGGCCGAGCTTAGGGAGTGGTTTAAAGGAGAAGTTCGGCCAGGTCTTGGCTAGTTTTAATGGAGTTAGGGCTGGGTTTAGGGTGTCTTGGGTTGGGTGGTCTAGAGAGGTTAGGGGAGAGGTTGGTTTAGGGTTAGGTTTAGATACTAATCGTGACTTGCAACTCCACTCCAAGCCGCCTCCACTCTCCTTGAAGACGCAACTCTTTGGTTGGTGCAGCCCGGGCCACAATGGGCCAATCCCACACTCACAAGGCAAACAAGCCAAAAGAGCCACTATGGCCCACTCTCTCTCCTACTTTATGGAAGCCCTCCCCAAGTGGATTTCACGTGAACTTTATGGACCCCCTCACTCCTATTTATAGGCAAGTGAAGTGGGTCTTGGATATGGGTCTTGGGTTTGGATCATGGAATCCATATCCGATCCAAACACTATTTGGATATGGATCTTGGATCTCGGATATTTTGGATTCATATTGGATCCAAATCCAAACATTTATATGGATATGGATCTAGATATTTTGGTCCAGATCCAATCCAATCCAAACACTATTTGGATCCAATCAAAATCCAAACACTATTTGGATATGGATTTGGATATTTATGGTCCAGATCTAATCCAAAATTTCTCTGGATGGTCCTTCTTGGCTTTTCGAGGCGAATGATTTGTGCGGGGCCTGGCTTCATCAGCGCTCCGTCTGATGTTGGGTTTCCCCAATCTGTGTCGTCCGGACTCCATCTCGCCATTCTAGACTCCGTTTTGCTCGATTTCCACCGTTTCGGGCTTTTCTTCGAACGGGCTCTGCTTTCTCTTGTTTTTGGGCAGGGAATGGCTTTTGAAGTTCTGGGCTTGAACCCTTTTTCTTGCCTGGGCTCTCTTTTTGCCTTTTATACCTATTTTTGTATTTTAATACAAATTGTTGTTTTGGCTCAAACGAGCTTTTTTATGTTTTTGAGAGTTTTTGAAATACAAAAAATTTGGGGTGTTTACAGTAGGGTATGAGTTTTTCATTTTTGACTTACCAAATTTTCGACCCTTGGTTTATAACAAGCATAGAATCTCCAAGGACTTCAATACATGATGCCCCTAGATTTTTTAAAATTTTTATGCCTTGTATGAGTGCTTCATATTCAACCATATTATTTAAGCATGAAAAATCTAGTTGAATGGTAATTGAGATTTCTCCTTTTTCACGAGGTATGAGGATGATTCCCATACCTACCCCTTGTTGATTCATTAGACCATCAAAGTACATCTTCCATACTCGATCTTCATTAAAACAATATGATAAAACATGGTTTTGAAATTCATTTGCAAAGATGCCTTCATCAGGCATTTTATCAAGTATGGGATATGTATCTTCAAGAGGTAATTCGGTCACATGATCGGCTAGGACTTGTCCCTTAATGAAGTTTTGATGATGAAATTTTAAATCAAACTCCATTAGGAGGAGCTGATATTTACCTAGCCTACCCGTTAGGATAGGTTTTTCAAACAAGTGCTTGATTGGATCAAGTTTAGACACTATCCAAATTTCATAGGAAATAATGTCTAAACTTTTGGCAAGCCCACACCAAGGCCAAGTATGTTTTCTCCATGGCTTAATAATTTCTTTCATATGCCAAAAGAGTTTTCGAAATGTAGTAAATAGCATACTCATTAAGACTATCATCCTCATATTGAGCAAGTAAAGCACCCAATGCATTCGCATGAATGAAAATGTAAAGCAATAAAGGTTTTCCTTGCTTTGGAGGTTTTAAAATCGGAGGGTTTACCAAATAAGTTTTCAATCTTTCAAAAGCTTTTTGACAATCAAAATCCCATTCAAATTTAACCCCTTTTGTCAAAAGCATATTGAAAGGTTCGTATCTTGTTGCTAGATTGGAGATAAATCTCCTAATGGCTTGGAGTCGACCTTGGAGGCTTCGGATTTGGGTCAAGTTGGAGGGTGGAGGCATGTCTATGATGGCTCGATACTTAGAGGTGTCGACTTCTATGCCACTTTGGCTTATCATGAACCCTAAGAGTTTTCCCGATTCCACTCCAAAAACACATTTTTGAGAGTTTAGCTTCACTTTATAAAGCCTAAGTCTTTCAAAAACTTTTTGCAAAGATTCTATGTGTGTGAATCGGGTTTTTTATTTTACCAAAAGGTCATGCACATATACTTCCAAGAACTCATGGATTTGATCATGGAAAATAGTAGTCATGGCTCTTTGATATGTGGAACCGGCATTTTTCAAACCAAATGGCATAATTGTGTAGCAGTATGTGCCCCAAGGTGTAGTAAAAGCAGTTTTTGCCTGATCTTTTGGTGCTAACTTGGTTTGATTATAATCTGAATAGCCATCCACAAAAGAAAACATTTCATGATTTGTAGTGCTATCCACTATCAAATCAATGTTTGGAAGAGGAAAATTATCTTTTGCAGTGGCTTTGTTCAAATTTCTAAAATCAATGCAAATTTGAATTTTCCCATTGGATTTTTGAACCACAACAATATTTGAAAGTCATTCGGAATAAGCAATGGGTTTTATAAATCCGGCTTTTAAAAAATCTTCTAAACCGTCTTTCACTTGGGAGTGAACATCGGGATGGATTTTACTAAGCTTTTGTTTCGTGGGTTTTGCATTGGGTTTCAAGGGTAGATGATGTTCTACGATCTTGGGGTCTAGACCCGGCATGTCTTCATAGGTCCATGCGAATACATCTACATAAGATTTCAAGAATGCAATGAATGATGTTCTTTCATGCTCATGCAAACATGCACCTATTTTGACACACATTGGGTTAGACTCACTCCTTAGGTTGATTTTTAGAAAATCCCCTCCTACGAAATTTGAAGGTTTTTCCAAGTCAAGGATTCTATGAAATTCAAGAATCTTGGAGGCTTGATCTTTGTAAACATGAAAATTTTCACTCCCAGGTTATAAGACTCGAAGTGAACTTTTTCGTGCCTACTCTTGTGCGAGCGTGGCAGCTAGCTTACACAAACTAGTGAAGGTTTTAAAATGTTTTTCTGACTTTTGGCGATTGTAGGCAAGCAAACTCTTTTCGCTTTAAACCTTCTTGAGCTGATGCTCAAGGGTCAGTTTAAGCGCTTAGGAATTTCGATTTTCAAACAAGTTTTTACTTCAAACTAACTTGAACGACAAGTGTTTTGGAAGAATTTGGTTCGTGCACTTTTTCCAATTTTATCACAAGGGTTGGACGACCCTAAGTTCTTGAGAGTTTTATTTGTTTAGGCCTGATGTGTGTATGTGTAAACACTCCAAAATCCCACGATTTTAGAAAACAAATTCCTGGTTTGCAAATCAAAAGAAAAGGCCATTTTGCATTTTCGAAAACCCAGGAGCTTCCAAAAGCTTGTAAATACTGTTTTGAACCTCATATCCAGTATGAATACCTTAAACTCGGGCTAAGCCCCATTTTTCCAAAAAGCCAAAGACGAACAGGTGAAGCAGGGAAGACGACACTTGATCGAGAAGCAACTCAGAAACCAGCTCACGAAGGCCAAATCAAAGGCAACCTCAGAAACAAGTGCAGAAGCCCAAAAGCAACACCCTTTTCTGATAAAAGCTAGGGTCAAGAGGCGAAAGGAAGGCCCAGGCCCGATGCAGAATGCAAGCCCGGCACACCCAGAAGCCAAATCGAATACATCCACCCAAGCAACATGAATCTGAGCCAGAAATGGCAAAATGTCCACCTCAAAAAGGCAAGAAGGACCATCCAGAGAAAATTTGGATTGGATCTGGACCATAAATATCCAGATCCATATCCAAATAATGTTTAGATTTGGGTCGATCCAAATAGTGTTTGGATTTGGATTGGATCAGATTTGGATCTTAAAATATCCGAGATCCAAGATCCATATCCAAATAGTGTTTGGATCGGACATGGATTCCACGATCCAAGCCCAAGACCCATATCCAAGACCCACCTCATTTGTCTATAAATAGGAGTGAGGGGGTCCCCAAAAGCTCACGTGAAAAGCCTTGGAGGAGCTTGGAGGAGAGAGGGTATTAGGGTGAGTGCTTAGTGCTTTCTTAATTTTGTTTAGTGGGTTAATTGTGGGCTTAAAGAGGGATTAGTGTGGGCTGCACCACCTTGATTAAGGGTTGTATTTGCTTGAACAAGAAGGCTTTGGAGTGGCTGATTTGGAGCTTTAGCACACCTTAAACTGACATTAAGAGGTAAGCCTTAATCTCCCTAAACCGTTCTTTCCCTAACTCTCTAAACCACCCTAATTTACCCCCAGCCACCACCTAATCCCCATCACCTAATCCCTAATCCACCATCCAACCTGCTCCTTAACCCACCGACTGAACACCCTAACCCCCGACCTACACTCTCACCATCCCACCCGAACCCCCTATACCATCCGCGCACCCTGTAATATTGTTGCTTGACACACGAGACACATACGTGCACTTAAGCCTTAACTCTTATCTTGTACACGAGACACACAAGTGCACTTGAGCCTTAGCTCTTATCTCGTACACCAAGCACCCACATACACAATTGAGCCTTCGCTCTTACTCCAAAGACTCTAGTAAGAGTTGCGTGAGTTGTCTTTAAATTTACACACTACACCCACGCGTTCATTGAGCTTTCGCTCTTATCATATATTTGTATTTCCATTCAGTTGGGTTGTTACTTTAAGTTGTGTGAGTTGTCATTTAAAATTCCACACTCGCACCCAGAGACACCCAAGCTCTTGCTCAAGCACCTTCACGCACATTTTGGCCTCGGCAGCCACTAAGATATAGCCATATCTATATATTTTCAGCTACATGAGTTTTCCCGATTCAGTTGTGTATGTCTTTCAATTCCGAGTTGTTAAATATGAGTCGTGTGAGTTGTCTTTACATTTATACACAACACACACGCACACGTTGACGACCTTCAGGCTCATATATATATATATATATATATACGTATTTTCCTTCAGCACTTTACATTTAAGTTGAGCGGGGTTTTACATTCCAAGTTACGTGAGTTGTCTTTCAATTTATATACAACACACACGCACATATTGAGCCTTTCCTCTCTTAAGATATAGCTATATTTCCCTTCCACAATTTTCCTTCAGCTATGTCTTTCAATTTTGGGTTTTAAGGTTCAGTTGTGTGAGTTGCATTGCATATCTGCCATACTCGAGATAGTGCACATACTTGCATCAAACAAACCCCGAACAACCCGTGCAAACACACCAAGACTTAGGCACTTGATGCATACACATCCCACCTAAGTAGATAAAAGCTCAAAGACATAGATACGTGCAAGTCCCACGTAAATAAAATCTGCAAATAGGCATACAAATCGATCAAATACTTTCATACTCTTTTCAAAAGTCCATGCTTGTTCAAAATCTAGATTTTCTAAAGCGTACAAACTGACCCTTGAGCATCGGTTCAAGAAGGTTTGCGACGAAAAGATCTCACTTGTCCACAGTCGCCCCATAAGTCAGATATTTCAAAACATACTTCGCTAGTTTGAGTAAGCTAGCTGGCACACCCTTTTTAAAGCAACTTAGACATGAAAAAGGTTCACTTCAGGCCTAAGAACCCAGAGTGAAAATTTTCGCGTGTCTACAGACTTTGGCACGCCCGATGGGACCTGGGTCTTAAGTAAAGTCGATAAAAACAAGCAAAGCTCTTGAATTTTTTTTTCAGAAAAGTATTTAACTCTTTTGCCTTTTGTGCATTTGATAGTTGGTTTTTGAAAAGCATCGGAGTCATGTCGAGTTCAGACTCCAATGAAGTGTCCAACCATGTCTCGCACACATCAAATTCTCACTCTAAGAGATTTTCGAAAAATCGAAATAGGAGAGATGACATTGAGGATTTGCGAAAAGATCTTGAGGCCAAGATCACTGCCCTTAGCCAAGAGGCTGAAGCAGCGAATTCATGTTCGTCTCATGGCGAACCGATAAAGGCCAAAAAGAAGGTTGAAAAAACTCGAAAACCCAAGGAGACCTCCGCCATGGAGGGAAACCAATAGCATGAGTCCTTCACTCACAAGGACCGTAAAGCCCTACAGCAGCCGCTGAAAGGGCAGAATAAAGAGAAAAGAACATACGCCCTGTTTGATTTCCTTCCCTTGGATTACGAAATAGACAGTGACGACGAAATACCGAATTTCCATCGGTATGATGGCACGGGAGATCCTAGATCTCACCTCCAACTTTTCTCTCATCGAGCCTGCAAGAAAAAGGACTCGATGAAGTGGATTTATTGGTTTCCCCTTTCTCTCAAAGGCCTAACTTCAAAATGGTTGGCTTCCTACGATCTAAGTCAGTTCACGACTTTTGAAGAGTTAGCGAACTACTTTATGCAAAGATTTTCACATAACGTAGAAGTCACACCCACTTTAAATACTTTGAGGGATACTAAACAAGGATCGAACGAGGATGTGCATGCATTCATCGTTCGATGGAGGTCCCTCCTTGGGCATGTAAGAGAACCAATATCCGAAGGGTGCGCAGTAATGCTCATCCTGGATAATTTCAAAAATGAATTAAAAACCCTTTTCTCCTTACACGAAATCTTGACTTTCCAGAAGTTGATTAAAAAGGCATCCCTTTTTGAAACAAATTTGAAGAAAGGCATCTACGATCACTTGTGGAAAGGGAGTGTTGTTTCAAAAACTCGCTTGTAAAAACCCAGAACTTATAGGTTACCCACAATGGACAAAGGGGCAAAACCCTACAAAGTTGCAAACGTTCGAGTGGATCCAAGCCCGACGAGCACTTCTAAAATTTTTGAGAATTTTAAAAATAAAAAAGAAAAAAAATACAAAAAACTTTTGAAAAATGGGAGTATACTCCACTGGGGCAACCTGTGTCGGAGGTCCTAGACCTCCTACTTGCCCAAGGAATGATCGAACTCCTTGAGATTCTTGAGGGAACCACTTCCAAAGGGAGGTTTTAAAATCGATTTTGCAAGTATCATCGGCTCAAAGGCCATGATACAAAAAATGTATCTCCATACTTAACAAAATTGAGAACTTGATAGCGCAGGGCCGACTCCAGGTCACTGAGGAACCAGAGCCTGCCCAAGCTATTTTTAAAGAACCCTTCCCCAACCACGCAAATACCAGTGGGAAGGGCAAAGAGATATGTGCTTTAACAATTTCAAAGAGTCTAGCGCATGCATATCATTCTGGGTTTTCTACTTGTGCACCATCTCTCATCCTTCATAGGAAAATCGCCCAAGTAGTGATCCGAGGAGCGCCTAGAGTCCCGCCCCCGGTTAAACCTGTTTTACAAATCCAAGGTGCTTCAAAGCACACAAGTAGAGCCATCATAGGTGCAAGCCCTAGGTTGATCGTGGGGGAAGTGACTAGGTCCGGAAGGATCTATGAACCCCCACATCTACAAAATGCTAAAAGCATGTATCCCTAGAGTTTCGCCAAAAACAGACAAAGGCAAAGTTGTTTTAACCTTGTATGATTTGGAAAATCATCTTTCAAAGATTCCAATTAACATGTCCATCCTAGAGCTGATACAAACCTCGCCTAGGCATAGATTTGTTTTAGAGAAAATTCTAGAAAGAGCCAAGGTTAGCTCAAACATAACCCCTAAGTCCTTATCAACCGAAGTGGCGTCTATAGGTGCAAAAATGCCCATCGTTTTCTCGGAAGAGGATATCGAAAGACCCTATGAATCCCACAACCAGGCCCTGCATATCGAGGTGGTATTGAATCATCATTCTTTGGACAAATGCCTAGTTGATGGGGGAGGAGGTCTCAACATCCTTCTACTCCACGTGGCATATCAAATCGGAGTCACCTTGACCTCCGTGAACCCAAGCCCCATCGTAATCACTGGATACGATGGGAATGCGTCTAGACCCTTAGGATCTATAGAATTACCCATGGAAACGGGAGGGATAGCTCACATGGGGGTGTTCCATGTCTTAGACATACACCTCCACTACAACCTATTGTCGGGAAGGCCTTGAATACACAGCCTGCAAGCTGTACCATCCACCTTCCATAGGTGTGTCAAAATCCCCTCGAGGATCAAGTCTTGGTAATTCTAGGTGAGAGTCACCCTCAGCTTCAGGGAATACAGAATTTCCCATGCTTGTCGAGTTCTCAAGCCTACGAGGCCAACCTGAGGCAGGTCTTGGTCGAGCCACCCAAGCTCATCCTTCCAAAGCCTAGGAAGGTTTTGTACATCAAGGGGCAGCCCAAGGCTCGCCCACTCAAAACCCTAACCATCCTAGGTAAGGCCAAGAGTCGCCTATTCCAAAAACCCCTAGACAAAAAGCCATACGAGCATAACATGGACGATCGCAAGTTCCAGAATCATGAACTATACCAAAACTTTTCAAAAAACAAAAAATCGTGGAACATGCTATTGAACATGGGATATATGCCATACAAAAGTCTAGGGGCACAAAACCAGGGTATCCTAGAGCCCATAGTGCCAAAGGCAAACCCAAGCCGATATGGGATCGGCTATACTCCCAAAATACCCCCAGAGCCCCCACCTGTGACTACCTGGGTCAAGGGCGCCTTGGAGCCTAGTGAAGCAGAAACCTATGATTTAGACCTCTTATTTAGAGTCTAACTTGTGGCGTTTTTCTTCGTAGGTATGATGGAAGATCCCTTCTTAAACCAAAAATCAAAAAAATTGAAAAATCTCGAAATTCAAAAACAATTTGGAAAACCTCAAAAACCAAAAACATTAGAAATATGTGCGAAAACCAAAAAAACTGTTGTTTGTATAGCTCCAAGTGTGTTTGCTTTACAAAAATCCAAAAAAATCGAAAATTTAGAAATCTCCAAAAACAAAATCCTGTATATACTAGCTCCTAGTAAAAATTTGGAAAAAGCTAAGGATTTCGAAAAGAAAGTTGTCTTCATAACAAGACCAAAAGCTTTGAAACCCGTTGAAATTCCTAGTAAAAAACCAAGTGTTTTCAAAACTCAAACATCAAGTTCAAATTCCCTAGGATTCAATACTCTCGAGAATGATCAAAGCCTGGAGGAAGATCCAACCTCCGAGCTCCCAGAGTTTCATAAAATTCTCGATTTTGAAAAACCTTCAAATTCAGTATGAGGGGATTTCATAGAGATCAACCTAGGGAGTGGAACAAAGCCCAAACACATTAAGATAGGCGCATGTTTGCATGAGCATGAAGTATCATCATTCATTGCATTCTTGAAAACCTACATCGATGTATTTGCATGGACATATGAAGACATGCTGGGTATAGACCCAAGAGTCGTAGAGCATTGTCTTTCCCTAGATTCAGATTTGAAACCCATAAAGCAAAAGCTTAGAAAGATTCATCCGAACGTGCATGCGTAGGTTAAAGAGGGTTTAGAAGATCTGCTAAAAGCCGATTTTATAAAACCCATTGTGTATTCTGATTGGTTGTCAAATATTGTTGTAGTTCAAAAATCCAATGGAAAAATTCGAATATGCATCAATTTTAGAAACCTGAAAAAAGCCACTCCAAAAGATAACTTTCCTTTACCTAACATTGATTTGATAGTCAATAGTACTGCAAATCATGAAATGTTTTCATTCATGGATGGCTATTCAGGATATAACCAAATCAAATTAGCCCCAAGAGATCAGGCTAAAACTGCTTTCACAACACCTTGGGGCACGTACTGCTATACAATCATGCCCTTTGGTTTGAAAAATGCCGACGCCACCTATCAAAGAGCTATGACTACGATCTTTCACGATCAGATTCATGAGCTCGTAGAGGTATATGTGGATGATCTCTTGGCTAAATCAAAAACTCGATGCACTCATATCGAATGCTTACAAAAAATTTTCGAAAGGCTTAGGCTTTACAAAGTATAGCTAAACCCTCAAAAGTGTGTGTTCGGAGTCGAATATGGTAAGCTCTTAGGCTTTATGGTAAGCCAAAGGGGCATTGAAGTCAACCCCTCTAAGTGTAGAGCCATCATAGACATGGCCCCACCCTCTAATCTCACGCAAGTCCGTAGCCTCCAAGGTCTCCTCCAATCAATTCGTAGGTTTATTTCAAACTTCGCAACAAGATGCGAACCTTTCAACAAACTTTTGAGAAAAGAGAAGAAATTTTTATGGGACGATGAGTGCCAAAAGGCTTTCGAAAGACTAAAAGCGTATTTGGTGAATCCTCCAATTTTAAACCCTCCAAAGCAAGGAAAACCTCTTTTACTCTATATTTCTGTGCATACGAATGCTTTGGGTACATTGCTAGCTCAATATGAGGATGATACCCACAAGGAGTATGCCATCTATTACATTTCGAAAACTCTCTTGGCTTATGAAAGAAATTATCAAGCCATGGAGAAGACTTGCTTGGCCTTGGTGTGGGCCTGCCAGAAATTTCGACACTACTTCCTAGATCATGAGATCTGGATAGTGTCTAGGCTCGATCCCATCAAGCATCTGTTTGAAAAACCTATCCTCATAGGTGTAGACGCGCGAAAATCCCCGCCTCTTCGCCTCTTTCGGGGCTTGGAGTGGATCTTATCGTGCGTCTAAGGCCTATGTATATAAATAGGGCGTGCCAGCTAGCTTACTCAAGCTAGCGAAGATATATTTAACACTGACTTCTAAACGTGGCGACTGTGAGCAAGTAAGCTCTTGTCGTCGCAGACCTTCTTGCACCGATGCGCAAGGGTCAGTCTGTACGCTTTTGCAAAAATCGAGTTTTTGGGGAGAAAGTCCACGAAGCGGTTCGAGGTGTCTATTTCGGGTTTTTAAGATGCGATTGCATATTTTAGATCACGTGGATTTGCACGTGCCTAAGTCTTTTTCTTTTATCCCTTTTTGGGTCGCCTAGTTTGTGTGTTATGAACACTCCACTACATGGGCGAATTCGAGCGGGGCTTGCTTTGATGCAATATGCGTCCTACCTCGTGGTATGGCGTAGATGCAATGCAAACTCACGTTACTCCAAAGGGAAAACCCGAAATGTAAAGACAATACTGAAGGGAAATAACAGAAGGGAAATAACCGAAGGGAAATAACCGAAGGGAAATAACCGAAGGGAAATAACCGAAGGGAGATATGTATATATCTTATGTATATGAGCCCTTACTCGGGTCTTGCAAATAAGAGCGAAGGCTCAATGTGGGTGCGTGCTTGAATTGAAAGGCTTACTCACACGACATGAAATTAAACCCAAATATAAATTGCAGTATGGCCTTGACTAAGGTCTTGGGAGTAAGAGCGAAGGCTCAATGTGTGTGAGAGTGCTTGAATTGAAGTACTACACACACGACATAAATAAAACCCAAATATAACTGCAATAAGGCCTTTACTAAGGTCTTGGGAGTAAGAGCGAAGGCTCAATGTGTGTGAAAGTGCTTGAATTGAAAGACTTACTCACACGACAAGAAATGAAACCCAAATAGTATAGGTCGGCCCTTACTTGGGTCTTTCAAATAAGAGCGAAAGCTCAATGTGTGTGAGAGTGCTTGAATTGAAAGACTTACTCACACGACATGAAATGAAACCCAAATAGTATAGGTCGGCCCTTACTTGGGTCTTTCAAATAAGAGCGAAAGCTCAATGTGTGTGAGAGTGCTTGAATTGAAAGACAACGCACCCAGCATAAACAAAACCCTTCGAGAATGGAATATATACGTACACTTATATATTTAGGGGCTGATTAGGCCCGTGTGTGTTCAAAATTGTGCACGACTAAGAGAGTGCACGTGTGTGGTTGTGCCAAGCCACGTTATTACAAGCGGGGGGAGACTATGCTCCGTTATTACAACCCCGTATCAAATTGAATTTCAAGCAAGTGTACGACTAAAGACCGAGTTTAGACACTTACGGGTAGCTGGTCCGTAGAGGTCTCGCTTGGGCGTGGCCTTGGATTTGGGCTGCAAACGGGAGCTCCGCGAAGGTATGTGATCAAGGGTGCTGGCCGGCTGCAAATGGGGCGCGGGATAGACGCCTCGAAGGGGGCCGGTGGCAAGTAGGTGGCGCCTCCAAGTAGGGAGTTTAGAGTGGCTGAACAAGTGGGTATTAGGATCACTAGGGAAGTTGGGTACTTAGGGAAACTGGACCTAAAAGGTGAGCTAGTGGGAAGGCCAAATAGGACACCTAGGGGGGGGTTGGCCGAATGGGAGATGGTGGCTAAGTAGTGGCCAGCAACTTGGGTTATCCTAGGTTCGGCTAGGCTTAGGTGGTGGCGGCAAAGGGGCTGAGCTGAAGGGAAGATGGGTGGCTAAGAGTGGAGAGGTGGTAGAGAGGGGCTTTGAGGGAGTTTGGGGTACTTACCGAATGGGGAGAAGTGGCGGATGGAGTGGGAAAGTGGCGGGCAGGTGGCTGTCGGCGGGTTCAGTTGGGGGAAGATGATGGCGTCCGGCTGGGGGGTAGTGGTGGTGGACGGAAGAGGGAAGGTGGCGGCTGGTGGAGCAGGTGGAGCTGCTGGGGAGTGGTCACGGCTGGATGAGAGATGGGAGAGGGAGAGGGCCCGGCTGGATGGAAGGGTGGTTCCCACTTGGAAAACCCGCCCACAAGGAGGGGGGTTTAAATAGGGGATGGGTAGGTCGGTTAGGGCTGGGCTGAGGGTAGTGGTTAGGTGGTTTAGGTAGGGTGGTATGTAGATAAGGTGGGCTGAAAGGGGTTGGGCCAGATATTTTAAAACTAGGGGTTTGGGTAAATCGTGGGCTAAGGGTGGTTTAGGGGTTTAGGGCTAGGTTAGGTGGTTGGGTTTTAGGGTGAGGTTTAGTGAGCTAGGTTAGGTGATTAGGCTAGGTTTAGGCTAGGATTAGGGAAATTAATCTAGGTTTAGGGAAGGATTAGGGAAGTGGGTTAGGTGATTAGGTTGGGATTAGACCGGGATTAGGGAAATGGGTTAGGTGATTAGGTTCAGATTAGGGGTGGATTAGGGGTTTAGGCTAGGTTTAGGCATTTTGGGCTAGGTTTAGATGAAGGAGCTCCCTTAGCATGGCCCATAGACCTTGATCACCCCATGTTGGTGCAGCCCTAGGTTAGGTTTTAGCTAATTACAAGCTTAAAACCCACTCAATTAGGCTAACCCACATGATTAACCCAAACTTGACACACAAGTCAAGCTTAATACAACACTCTTGATATTTTTCAACCCCACTCTCTCTCATGCCCAATATCCCACGTGAAATTCAAGTGGGCCCCACCTCCATTTATGAGAAGGTGATGTGGGCCATGGATATGGATATTGGATTGGATCTCTGGATCCAAATCCAAATCCAAGTCCCCATATGGGTTTGGATTGGAATCTGGATATATATGGTCCAGATCCAATCCAAACTGAACTCTGACTCCTTCGAGCTGGGTTCGAGACGGACGATTTGTGCGGGGCCTGACAGCATCAGTACTCCGTCTGCGTTGGGTCTTCGCCAACATAGTCGTCCGCCTCCGTTTCTGCCTTCCGGAGATGACTTCAAATGCTATTTTGATAAGAACAGGGTCTTGGACGTTCGAGATCCTGGGATGTGAATCAGATACAAGAGTTGCTGCGCCGGGCTCGACATGTGCTCCGGTTCCGGGCTCTTCTTAGCTCTCCTGGTCCTGTCTTGATCGGGCCAAGCCACTTCGGGGTTTCAAAACGTGTTTTAAAAGGGTTTTCAAAAGCCATATTATATTTTTTAGAAAGATAAAGTTTAAAACATATGTACAGGGTTGTTTGGAAGGCTCCTGGGTTTCCAAACTCAAAATGGCCCTTTGGGGGCTGCTTGTATAAAACCAGATTCGTTTAAGAAATTCGTGGGATTTTGGGGTGTTTACAGATGCCCCTCTTTGGCCTTGTCCAAATAGATTTGGATAAGGGCAAAGATGACAAACACCCCTTTTAATGTCTCCCTAGATCTAGCCACGAAGAATATGGGATCGTCCCATTTTAGCAAAAATCTCAATTTTACAAACTCTGGTAGGTGGAGATATCACGCCAAAGGGTTCACTTATAGAATCTGGTCCTAAATGGGATCATGTTCATGCAAGTACCATGCGTGGAATGCAAATGACATGGGTGTGGTGCCAAGAGTGGCGACCTCCCAGAGACCAGGTGTGGTCGAACTCTAGAGACTTACAAGGCCTACTGCTCCAAGTGAGCAAAAACCCTATGCTGTTCGATGTTCGGTTTTTAAAACTTATTTACAAAAGCTATTTACAAAAGGGACAACTGTCTTGAGCCTCGATCCTAAGGATCTCGAGCTCTTCGTGCTTGCCCTTGTTTGAGTCTTAACACTCGCTTATTTAGCGGAGGTTTTTATAAGAAAACAAGCTTCATTTCAAATTCCTACGCCTTACTCGAAACGTCGAATTCTCAAACAAGATGAAATTCAAGTAAGTAAATCCTATTTTTACTTTAGGATTCCTCGAAATGAACCATGCTTTAGCTTGGGATAAGCCAGGGATGGGAAAGAGATACCACGGTCCCTTCTGAAGTGTCCCGTGGTTTAAGGCATAGAAGGCGGAAAACTGCTCTTTTTGAGCTTTTTGGCCTCTTTTTCCCCTTTTTTTTATAGAGGGTCTCCCTTTGGGAGTATTTTTTCTTTAATCCCTCTTTTTCATAAGAGAATCGATTTTTCTTTTTGAAGTCTGGTTTCTTTCTTTTGGAAAGAGACTTTAAATGGGAAATTCCCTTTTGATTTGGGCCTTTGTTTTCCTTTTGGAAGGAGAAGAGAAGAGGGGAGGACTTATCCCAAGCCTACACTCGATCCATTCCAGATCAGCCTATTTAGAAATAGCACGTACTACTTGCAAGTATCTTGCTATGTTGAACTAGGCCCTTCTATGTAAGATGAAGGATTTTGAAATGCAACCACGATTTTGAAAACTCCACTCTTTCACAAGTGCGAATTCTCTTACTTAGGGTCACACGAGTTGCTTTTGCACCTTATTCACACGTCTCAGGGCAGCTATCCCTATAAAATTTTCGAAAACTGGAATTTAATCCAGATCCTACACATGATACTTCTTTAAGTATTGAATATTGATAGGATCTGCTAAATTCCTACCTTCTACATCGATCAACCAATACGAATTGTTCGTAGTGGTTGCTCGTACAACATAGGGTCCATCCCAGTTGGGGCGCCACTTGCCTAGGGGGTGTGGGCCACGATGGTGGATGGTTTTCAAGACCAGATCTCCTACTTCAAAGTGGCGAGGTCTCATGTGTTTGCTATAATGTCGGGCTATCCTTTGCCGGTATGCACGAGCATGATCCATGGCCAGGAGTCGCCTCTCATCTAGCAAATCTAGTTCGGCCATCCTAGCATGCTGGAGTGTCTCTAGGGGGAGGTCGAGTGCAATGGATGTATGGAATGAATGCAGTTGGGTATGAATGGGAAGAATGGCGTTTGTGCCATAGACTAATTCGAATGGTGTGGCTTTCGTGGGAGTCCGGATGGAAGTCCTATAAGCCCATAAGACTTCATCCAGCTTCTCATGCCACCTCCTACCCTTCTCTAAGGTTTTCTCAATGATACCAATGAGAGTCTTGTTTGTGGCTTCGGCCTGGCCATTGCCTTGAGGGTAGTAGGGCGAGGAGAAGTGGTGAGTTATGCCATACGTGTTGCACAACTTAACCATCCGCTCGTTCTTGAATGGGGTACCATTATCAGACACAAGGTCTCGTGGAACCCCAAATTGAGCCAAGATATTCCTCCGGATGAAAGCCACCACATGTTGCCCCATTACATTCGTCAGGGAAATGGCTTCCACCCACTTGGAGAAATACTCCGTGGCTGCTAGAATAAAACGATGCCCATTCGAGGCCTTTGGAAATATGGGGCCTACAATGTCAAACGCCCACATGGTAAATGGCCAGGGGCTGACCACGGAATGCAATGCAGATGAAGGGATATGAATGGCGTGCCCATGCACTTGACATGGATGACACTTCCTAACGTGATCGTGACAATCCTTTTTCAGGGTGGACCAAAAATAACCCCCTCTAAGTATTTTCATCGCCATCATGTTGGCATTAACATGACCTCCACATTCTCCGTCGTGGAACTCGTGCATCACTATCCTAGCCTCCTCTAGGCCGATACACCTAAGCAGAATGCCGGTAAAACTCTTTTTGTATAAGACCCCACCCAGAATGGTGTATCGGGTCGAAATCTTACGAATGAATGCCCTATCTTTGGATGTGGCATCCTCGGTGAATCCCCCATTTTCTAAAAATTGTTTTATGTCATAGAACTAGGGTTTTTCAATAGACTCTGGTTTGTTTTGGCAAATATTCAAGTCGTGTGTGGATGGATGGGGCGCATGCCATATTTCCAAAGATCTGGTCCCTGAAATGGGATCGACCTTTAGGGCTGAACCCAAGGAGGAGAGGGCATCGGCAATGCCATTGTCCTCTCTTCCTACGTGTGTGAGCTTACACGATTGGAAGGATTGGACCAATCGAGTGGCCAACTCGTGATATGGAAGTAGTTTCTCATTACGTACTTGCCAAATTTTTAAAACCTGGTTTATGACAAGGAGCGAATCTCCAAAGACCTCAATGCATGATGCCCCTAGAGTTTTCGAAATCCTCAAGCCTTGTATGAGTGCTTCATACTCAGCTACGTTGTTGGAACATTCGAAATCTAAGCGGACTGCTATGGGAATCTCGCCCTTTTCAGGGGAGATTAGGATGATCCCGGCACCAGCCCCCCGTTGGTTTCGTGCCCCGTCGAAGTGCATCTTCCACACTTGGTTTTCGAAAGAATTTGCCAAAATGTGGTTTTGAAAATGGTTTTGCAATATGCCTTCATCAGGCATTTCGACAAGAGTGGGATATGCGTCCTCCAAGGGGAAGTCAGCCACGTAATCTGCTAGGGCTTGCCCCTTAACGGAGATCTGGTGATGGTATTTCAGATCATACTCCATTAGAAGGAGTTGCCATTTGCCCAATCTACCCATGAGAATGGGTTTTTCGAACAAGTGCTTGATTGGATCAAGCTTGGACACTATCTAGATCTCATGATCTAGGAAGTAGTGTCTGAATTTCTGGCAGGCCCAGACTAGGGCCAAGCACGTCTTCTCCATGGCTTGATAATTTCGTTCATAAGCCAAGAGAGTTTTTGAAATATAGTAGATGGCATACTCCTTATGGGTGTCATCCTCGTATTGAGCCAACAGGGCTCCTAAAGCGTTTACATGCACGGAGATGTATAATAAAAGTGGTTTTCCTTGTTTTGGAGGATTCAAAACGGGGGGATTAACCAAGTATGCCTTTAGTCTCTCGAAGGACTTTTGGCATTCGTCATCCCATAAGAATTTCGTACCCTTCCTCAACAGTTTGTTGAAGGGTTCGCATCTAGTTGCCAGATTCGATATGAATCGGCGCACAGATTGTAATCGACCTTGAAGGCTACGGACTTGGGTGAGATTGGAGGGTGGAGCCATGTCTATGATGGCTCGACACTTAGAGGGGTCGACTTCTATTCCCCTTTGGCTCACCATAAAGCCTAGAAGCTTTCCTGATTCTACCCCGAACACACATTTTTGAGGGTTTAGCTTTACCTTGTAAAGCCTAAGCCTTTCAAAAATTTTTTGTAAACATTCGATATGGGTGCATCGGGTTTTGGATTTTGCCAAGAGATCATCTACATACACTTCTACAAGCTCGTGAATTTGATCATGGAAGATCGTGTTCATGGCTCCTTGGTATGTTTGTAGACGCGTGAAAATCCCCGCCTCTTCGCCTCTTTCGTGGCTTGGAGTGGATCTTATCGTGCGTCTAAGGCCTATGTATACAAATAGGGCGTGCCAGCTAGCTTACTTAAGCTAGCGAAGATATATTTTAACACTGACTTCTAAACGTGGCGACTGTGAGCAAGTGAGCTCTTGTCGTCGCAGACCTTCTTGCACCGATGCGCAAGGGTCAGTCTGTACGCTTTTGCAAAAATCGAGTTTTTGGGGAGAAAGTCTACGAGACGGTTCGAGGTGTCCATTTCGGGTCTTTAAGATGCGATTGCATGTTTTAGATCACGTGGATTTGCATGTGCCTAAGTCTTTTCTTTTATCCCTTTTTGGGTCGCCTAGTTTGTGTGTTATGAACACTCCACTACATGGGCGAATTCGAGCGGGGTTGCTTCGATGCAATATGCGTCCTACCTCGTGGTATGGCGTAGATGCAATGCAAACTCACGCTACTCCAAAGGCAAAACCCGAAATGTAAAGACAATGCTGAAGGGAAATAACAGAAGGGAAATAACCGAAGGAAAATAACCGAAGGGAAATAACCGAAGGGAAATAACCGAAGGGAAATATGTATATATCTTATGTATATGAGCCCTTACTCGGGTCTTGCAAATAAGAGCGAAGGCTCAATGTGGGTGCGTGCTTGAATTGAAAGACTTACACACACGACATGAAATTAAACCCAAATATAAATTGCAGTATGGCCTTGACTAAGGTCTTGGGAGTAAGAGCGAAGGCTCAATGTGTGTGAGAGTGCTTGAATTGAAGTACTACACACACGACATAAATGAAACCCAAATATAACTGCAGTAAGGCCTTTACTAAGGTCTTGGGAGTAAGAGCGAAGGCTCAATGTGTGTGAAAGTGCTTGAATTGAAAGACTTACTCACACGATAAGAAATGAAACCCAAATAGTATAGGTCGGCCCTTACTTGGGTCTTTCAAATAAGAGCGAAAGCTCAATGTGTGTGCGAGTGCTTGAATTGAAAGACTTACTCACACGACAAGAAATGAAACCCAAATAGTATAGGTCGGCCCTTACTTGGGTCTTTCAAATAAGAGCGAAAGCTCAATGTGTGTGAGAGTGCTTGAATTGAAAGACAACGCACCCAACTTAAACAAAACCCTTCGGAAATGAAATATATATGTACACTTATATATTAGGGGCTGATTAGGCCCGTGTGTGTTCAAAATTGTGCACGACTAAGAGAGTGCACGTGTGTGGTTGTGCCAAGCCACGTTATTACAAGCGGGGGGAGACTATGCTCCGTTATTACAACCCCGTATCAAATTGAATTTCAAGCAAGTGTACGACTAAAGACCGAGTTTAGACACTTACGAGTAGCAGGTCCGTAGAGGTCTTGCTTGAGCGTGGCCTTGGCTTTGGGCTGCAAACGGGAGCTCCGCGAAGGTATGTGATCAAGGGTGCTGGCCGGCTGCAAATGGGGCGCGGGATAGACACCTCGAAGGGGGCCGGTGGCAAGTAGGTGGCGCCTCCAAGTAGGGAGTTTAGAGTGGCTGAATAAGTGGGTATTAGGGCCACTAGGGAAGTTGGGTACTTAGGGAAACTGGACCTAAAAGGTGAGCTAGTGGGAGGGCCAAATAGGACACCTAGGGGGGTTGGACGAATGGGAGATGGTGGCTAAGTAGTGGCCAGCCACTTGGGTTATCCTAGGTTCGGCTAGGCTTAGGTGGTGGCGGCAAAGGGGCTGAGCTGAAGGGAGGATGGGTGGCTAAGAGTGGAGAGGTGGTAGAGAAGGGGGCTAGGTAAGGTGGAGGGTACTTACCGAATGGGGAGAAGTGGCGGATGGAGTGGGAAAGTGGCGGGCAGGTGGCTGTCGGCTGGTGGAGTTGGGGGAAGATGGTGGCGTCCGGCTGGGGGGCAGTGGTGGTGGACGGAAGAGGGAAGGTGGCGGAGCAGGTGGCGGCTGGTGGAGGAGCTGGAGCTGTTGGGGAGTGGTCACGGCTGGGTGAGAGATGGGAGAAGGAGAGGGCCCGGCTGGATGAGAGATGGGAGAAGGAGAGGGCCCGGCTGGATGGAAGGGGTGGTTCCCACTTGGAAAACCCGCCCACAATGAGGGGGGTTTAAATAGGGGATGGGTAGGTCGGTTAGGGCTGGGCTGTGGGTAGTGGTTAGGTGGTTTAGGTAGGGTGGTATGTAGATAAGGTGGGCTGGATGGGGTTGGGCCAGATATTTTAAAACTAGGGGTTTGGGTAAATCGTGGGCTAAGGGTGTGTAGACGCGAGAAAAATCCCCGCCTCTTCGCCTCTTTCGTGGCTTGGAGTGGATCTTATCGTGCGTCTAAGGCCTTTGTATATAAACAGGGCGTGCCAGCTAGCTTACTTAAGCTAGCGAAGATATACTTAACACTGACTTCTAAACGTGGCGACTGTGAGCAAGTGAGCTCTTGTCGTCGCAGACCTTCTTGCACCGACGCGCAAGGGTCAGTCTGTACGCTTTTGCAAAAATCGAGTTTTGGGGAGAAAGTCTACGAAACGGTTCGAGGTGTCTATTTCGGGTCTTTAAGATGCGATTGCATGTTTTAGATCACGTGGATTTGCACGTGCCTAAGTCTTTTCTTTTATCCCTTTTTGGGTCACCTAGTTTGTGTGTTATGAACACTCCACTACATGGGTGAATTCGAGCGGGGGTTGCTTCGATGCAATATGCGTCCTACCTCGTGGTATGGCGTAGATGCAATGCAAACTCACGCTACTCCAAAGGGAAAACCCGAAATGTAAAGACAATACTGAAGGGAAATAATAGAAGGGAAATAACCGAAGGGAAATAACCGAAGGGAAATAACCGAAGGGAAATATGTATATATCTTATGTATATGAGCCCTTACTCGGGTCTTGCAAATAAGAGCGAAGGCTCAATGTGGGTGCGTGCTTGAATTGAAAGACTTACACACACGACATGAATTAAACCCAAATATAAATTGCAGTATGGCCTTGACTAAGGTCTTGGGAGTAAGAGCGAAGGCTCAATGTGTGTGAAAGTGCTTGAATTGAAAGACTTACTCACACGACATAAATGAAACCCAAATATAACTGCAATAAGGCCTTTACTAAGGTCTTGGGAGTAAGAGCGAAGGCTCAATGTGTGTGAAAGTGCTTGAGTTGAAAGACTTACTCACACGACATAAATGAAACCCAAATATAACTGCAATAAGGCCTTTACTAAGGTCTTGGGAGTAAGAGCGAAGGCTCAATGTGTGTGAAAGTGCTTGAGTTGAAAGACTTACTCACACGACATAAATGAAACCCAAATATAACTGCAATAAGGCCTTTACTAAGGTCTTGGGAGTAAGAGCGAAAGCTCAATGTGTGTGAGTGTAGAATTGAAGTACTACGCACACGACATAAATGAAACCCAAATAGTATAGGTCGGCCCTTACTTGGGTCTTTCAAATAAGAGCGAAAGCTCAATGTGTGTGAGAGTGTTTAAATTGAAAGACAACGCACCCAACTTAAACAAAACCCTTCGGAAATGAAATATATACGTACACTTATATATTAGGGGCTGATTAGGCCCGTGTGTGTTCAAAATTGTGCACGATTAAGAGAGTGCACGTGTGTGGTTGTGCCAAGCCACGTTATTACAAGCGGGGGGAGACTATGCTCCGTTATTACAACCCCGTATCAAATTGAATTTCAAGCAAGTGTATGACTAAAAACCGAGTTTAGACACTTACGGGTAGCTGGTCCGTAGAGGTCTTGCTTGAGCGTGGCCTTGGCTTTGGGCTGCAAACGGGAGCTCCGCGAAGGTATGTGCTCAAGGGTGCTGGCCGGCTGCAAATGGGGCGCGGGATAGACGCCTCGAAGGGGGCCGGTGGCAAGTAGGTGGCGCCTCCAAGTAGGGAGTTTAGAGTGGCTGAATAAGTGGGTCTTAGGGTCACTAGGGAAGTTAGGTACTTAGGGAAATTGGACCTAAAAGGTGAGCTAGTGGGAAGGCCAAAGAGGACGCCTAGGGTGGTTGGCCGAGTGGGAAATGGTGGCTAAGTAGTGGCCAGCCACTTGGGTTATCCTAGGTTCGGCTAGGCTTAGGTGGTGGCGGCAAAGAGGTTGAGCTGAGGGGAAGATGGGTGGCTAAGAGTGGAGAGGTGGTAGAGAGTGGCTTTGAGGGAGTTAGGGGGACTTACCGAATGGGGAGGAGTGGCGGATGGAGTGGGAGAGTGGCGGGCAGGTGGCTGTCGGCTGGTGGAGTTGGGGGAAGATGGTGGCGTCCAGCTGGGGGGCAGTGGTGGTGGACGGAAGAGGGAAGGTGGCGGAGCAGGTGGCGGCTGGTGGAGGAGCTGGAGCGGCTGGGGAGTGGTCACGGCTGGATGGAAGATGGAAGAAGGAGAGGGCCCGGCTGGGAGTGGAGAGTGGTTCCCACTTGGAAAACCCGCCCACAATGAGGGGGGTTTAAATAGGGGATGGGTAGGTCGGTTAGGGCTGGGTTGTGGGTAGTGGTTAGGTGGTTTAGGTAGGGTAGTATGTAGATAAGGTGGGCTGGATGGGGTTGGGCCAGATATTTTAAAACTAGGGGTTTGGGAAAATCGTGGGTTAAGGGTGGTTTAGGGGTTTAGGGCTAGGTTAGGTGGTTGGGTTTTAGGGTGAGGTTTAGTGAGCTAGGTTAGGTGGTTTAGGCTAGGTTTAGGCTAGGATTAGGGAAATTAATCTAGGTTTAGGGAAGGATTAGGGGAGTGGGTTAGGTGATTAGGTTGGGATTAGGCCGGGATTAGGGAAGTGGGTTAGGTGATTAGGTTCAGATTAGGGGTGGATTAGGGGTTTAGGCTAGGTTTAGGCATTTTTGGCTAGGTTTAGGTGAAGGAGCTCCCTTAGCATGGCCCATAGACCTTGGTCACCCCATGTTGGTGCAGCCCTAGGTTAGGTTTTAGCTAGTTACAAGCTTAAACCCACTCAATTAGGCTAACCCACATGATTAACCCCAAACTTGACACACAAGTCAAGCTTAATACAACACTCTTGATATTTTTCACCCCCCACTCTCTCTCATGCCCAATATCCCACGTGAATCTCAAGTAGGCCCCACCTCCATTTATGAGAAGGTGATGTGGGCCATGGATATGGATATTGGATTGGATCTCTGGATCCAAATCCAAATCCAAGTCCACATATGGGTTTGGATTGGGATCTGGATATATATGGTCCAGATCCAATCCAAACTGAACTCTGACTCCTTCGAGCTGGGTTCGAAACGGACGATTCGTGCGGGGCCTGACAGCATCAGTACTCCGTCTGCGTTGGGTCTTCGCCAACATGGTCGTCCGCCTCCGTTTCTGCCTTCCGGAGATGACTTCAAATGATATTTTGGTAAGAACAGGGTCTTGGACGTTCGAGATCCTGGGGTGTGAATCAGATACAAGAGTTGCTGCGCCGGGCTCGACAGGTGCTCCGGTTCCGGGCTCTTCTTGGCTCTCCTGGTCCTGTCTTGATCGGGCCAAGCCACTTCGGGGTTTCAAAACATGTTTTAAAAGGGTTTTCAAAAGCCATAGCGTATGTTTTTGAAAGATATAGTTTAAAACATATATGCAGGGTTGTTTGGAAGGCTCCTGGGTTTCCAAACTCAAAATGGCCCTTTAGGGCTGCTTGTATAAAACCAGATGGATTTTGAGAAATTCGTGGGATTTCGGGGTGTTTACAGATGCCCCTCTTTGGCCTTGTCTAAATAGATTTCGATAAGGGCAAAGATGACAAACACCCCTTTTAATGTCTCCCTAGATCTAGCCACGAAGAATATGGGATCGTCCCATTTTAGCAAAATCTCAATTTTACAAACTCTGGTAGGAGGAGATATCATGCCAAAGGGTTCACTTATGAAATCTGGTCCTAAATGGGATCATGTTCATGCAAGTACCATGCGTGGAATGCAGATGACATGGGTGTGGTGCCAAAAGTGGCGACCTCCCAGAGACCAGGTGTGGTCGAACTCTAGAGACTTACAAAGCCTACTGCTCCAAGTGAGCAAAAACCCTATGCTGTTCGATGTTCGGTTTTTAAAACTTATTTACAAAAGCTATTTACAAAAGGGACAACTGTCTTGAGTCTCGATCCTAAGGATCTCAAGCTCTTCGTGCTTGCCCTTGTTTGAGCCTTAACACTCGCTTATCGAGCGGAGGTTTTATAAGAAAACAAGCTTCATTTCAAATCCCTACGCCCTACTCGAAACGTCGAATTCTCAAACAAGATGAAATTCAAGTAAGTAAATCCTATTTTTACTTTAGGATTCCTCGAAATGAACCATGCTTTAGCTTGGGATAAGCCTGGGATGGGAAAGAGATACCACGGTCCCTTCTGAAGCGTCCCGTGGTTTGAGGCATAGAAGGCGGAAAACTGCTCTTTTTGAGCTTTTTGGCCTCTTTTTCCTTTTTTCCATAGAGGGTCTCCCTTTGGGAGTATTTTTTCTTTAATCCCTCTTTTTCATAAGAGAATCGAATTTTCTTTTTGAAGTCTGGTTTCTTTCTTTTGGAAAGAGACTTTAAATGGGAAATTCCCTTTTTGGTTTTGGGCCTTTGTTTTCCCTTTGGAAGGAGAAGAGAAGAGGAGAGGACTTGTCCCAAGCCTACACTCGATCCATTCCAGATTAGCCTATTTAGAAATAGCACGTACTACTTGCAAGTATCTTGCTATGTTGAACTAGGCCTTTCTTTGTAAGAAAAGGATTTTGAAATGTAACCACGATTTTGAAAACTCCACTCTTTCACAAGTGCGAATTCTCTCACTCAGGGTCACACGAGTTGCCTTTTGCACCTTATTCACATGTCTCAAGGAAGCTATCCCTTCAAAATTTTCGAAAACCGGAATTTAATCCAGATCCTACACATGATACTTCTTTAAGTATTGAATATTGATAGGATCTGCTAAATTCCTACCTTCTACATCGATCAACCAATACGAATTGTTCGTAGTGGTTGCTCGCACAACATAGGGTCCATCCCAGTTGGGGCGCCACTTGCCTAGGGGGTGTGAGCCACGATGGTGGATGGTTCTCAAGACCAGATCTCCCACTTCAAAGTGGCGAGGTCTCATGTGTTTGCTATAATGTCGGGCTATCCTTTGCCGGTATGCACGAGCATGATCCATGGCAAGGAGTCGCCTCTCATCTAGCAAATCTAGCTCGGCCATCCTAGCATGCTGGAGCGTCTCTAGGGGGAGGTCGAGTGTAATGGATGTATGGAATGAATGCAGTTGGGTATGAATGGGAAGAATGGCGTTTGTGCCATAGACCAATTCGAATGGTGTGGCATTTGTGGGAGTCCGGATGGAAGTCCTATAAGCCCATAAGGCCTCATCCAGCTTCTCATGCCACCTCCTACCCTTCTCTAAGGTCTTCTCAATGATACCAATGAGAGTCTTGTTTGTGGCTTCGGCTTGGCCGTTGCCTTGAGGGTAGTAGGGCGAGGAGAAGTGGTGAGTTATGCCATACGTGTTGCACAACTTAACCATCCGCTCGTTCTTGAATGGGGTACCATTATCAGATACAAGGTCTCGTGGAACCCCAAATCGAGCCAAGATATTCCTCCTAATGAAAGCCACCACATGTTGCCCCTATACGTTGGTTAGGGAGATGGCTTCCACCCACTTGGAGAAATACTCAGTGGCTGCTAAAATGAATCTATGCCCATTCGAGGCCTTTGGAAAGATCGGGCCTACGATATCAAACGCCCAGATGATAAATGGCCAGGAGCTGACCACGGAATGCAATGAAGATGAAGGGATATGAATGGCATGCCCATGCACTTGACATGGATGACACTTTCTAACGTGATCGTGACAATCCTTTTTCAGGGTGGACCAAAAATAACCCCCTCTAAGTATTTTCATCGCCATCATGTTGGCATTAACATGACCTCCACATTCTCCGTCGTGGAACTCGTGCATCACTATCCTAGCCTCCTCTAGGTCGATACACCTAAGCAGAATGCCGGTAAAACTCTTTTTGTATAAGACCCCACCCAGAATGGTGTATCGGGTCGAAATCTTACGAATGAATGCCTTATCTTTGGATGTGGCATCCTCGGTGAATCCCCCATTTTCTAAAAATTGTTTTATGTCGTAGAACCAGGGTTTTTCAATAGACTCTGGGTTGTTTTGGCAAATATCCAAGTCGTGTGTGGATGGATGGGGCGCATGCCATATTTCCAAAGATCTGGTCCCTGAAATGGGATCGACCTTCAGGGCTGAACCCAAGGAAGAGAGGGCATCGGCGATGCCATTGTCCTCTCTTCCCACGTGTGTGAGCTTACATGACTGGAAGGATTGGACCAATCGAGTGGCCAACTCGTGATATGGAAGTAGTTTCTCATTACGTACTTGCCAAATTTTTAAAACCTGGTTTATGACAAGGAGCGAATCTCCAAAGACCTCGATGCATGATGCCCCTAGAGTTTTCGAAATCCTCAAGCCTTGTATGAGTGCTTCATACTCAGCTACGTTGTTGGAACATTCGAAATCTAAGCGGACTGCTATGGGAATCTCGCCTTTTTCAGGGGAGATTAGGATGATCCCGGCACCAGCCCCTCGTTGGTTTCGTGCCCCGTCGAAGTGCATCTTCCACACTTGGTTTTCGAAAGAATTTGCCAAAATGTGGTTTTGAAAATGGTTTTGCAATATGCCTTCATCAGGCATTTCGACAAGAGTGGGATATGCGTCCTCCAAGGGGAAGTCAGCCACGTAATCTGCTAGGGCTTGCCCCTTAACGGAGATCTGGTGATGGTATTTCAAATCATACTCCATTAGAAGGAGTTGCCATTTGCCCAATCTACCCGTGAGAATGGGTTTTTCGAACAAGTGCTTGATTGGATCAAGCTTGGACACTATCCAGATCTCATGATCTAGGAAGTAGTGTCTGAATTTCTGGCAGGCCCAGACTAGGGCCAAGCACGTCTTCTCCATGGCTTGATAATTTCGTTCATAAGCCAAGAGAGTTTTCGAAATATAGTAGATGGCATACTCCTTATGGGTGTCATCCTCGTATTGAGCCAACAGGGCTCCTAAAGCGTTTACATGCACAGAGATGTATAATAAAAGCGGTTTTCCTTGTTTTGGAGGATTCAAAACGGGGGGATTAACCAAGTATGCTTTTAGTCTCTCGAAGGACTTTTGGCATTCGTCATCCCATAAGAATTTCGTGCCCTTCCTCAACAGTTTGTTGAAGGGTTCGCATCTAGTTGCCAGATTCGATATGAATCGGCGCACAGATTGCAATCGACCCTGGAGGCTACGGACTTGGGTGAGATTGGAGGGTAGAGCCATGTCTATGATGGCTCGACACTTAGAGGGGTCAACTTCTATTCCCCTTTGGCTCACCATAAAGCCTAGAAGCTTTCCTGATTCTACCCCGAACACACATTTCTGAGGGTTTAGCTTTACTTTGTAAAGCCTAAGCCTTTCGAAAATTTTTTGTAAACATTCGATATGGGTGCATCGGGTTTTGGATTTCGCCAAGAGATCATCTACATACACTTCTACAAGCTCGTGAATTTGATCATGGAAGATCGTGTTCATGGCTCGTTGGTATGTTGCGCCGGCATTTTTCAAACCAAAGGGCATGACTGTATAGCAGTACGTGCCCCATGGGGTTGTGAAGGCGGTCTTACCCTGATCTCGTGGGCTTAGTTTGATTTGATTATAGCCTGAATAGCCATCCATAAATGAAAACATTTCATGATTTGCAGTACTATCGACTATCAAATCTATGTTTGGTAAAGGATAATTATCCTTTGGAGTGGCTTTATTCAGGTTTCTGAAATCGATGCATATTCGAATTTTCCCATTGGTTTTTCGAACTACAACGATATTTGACAACCAATCAGAATACGCAATGGGTTTTATAAATCCGGCTTTTAGCAGATCTTCTAAACCCTCTTTGACTTGCGTGTGTACACTCGGGTGTATTTTCCTAAGCTTCTGCTTTATTGGTTTTACACCTATATCTAAGGGAAGACGATGCTCGACTATGCTGGGATCTATGCCCGGCATGTCTTCATACGTCCATGCAAACACATCTAAATAGGTTCGTAGAAATGCAATGAATGCTAACTTTTCAGTTTCATGCAAGCATGCGCCTATTTTGATGGTTTTGGGATTGGAATCATCCCCTAGGTTCACCTCTACGAAATCTCCTCCTACTGATTGGGAAGGTCTTTCAAAATCGAGAATTCTATGAAATTCTGGGAGCTCAGAAGTGGGATCTTCCTCAAGGGGATCCACTTCTGGGCTTTGATCATTCTCGTGGGCTTTAGACCCGAGGGAACTTGATGCGTGGTTTTCAAAATAACCTGGTTTTGTACTTGGATTTTCCAGTGATTTCGAAATTTTTGGTCTGGCTATGTAGACAACGTTTCTTTCGAAATCCTTTTCTTTCGCCAAAGTCATACCAGGAGCAGCTATGTACAAAATCTTTTTGGTATTTTCCAAATTTTTGATTTTTTTGGGTTTTTGTAAAACAAGAACTTTGGGAACTATACAAAGCACACTTTTTTCGAGTTTTTGTTTTTCCATTGTTTTGGTTTTTCTTGTTTTTCGATTTTTTTTGATTTTAAGTTTTCAAATGTTTTTGGTATTTTTAGAAAAAGGGATCTTCCGTCATACCTACAAAGGGAAAACACTATGGGTTAGACTCGGAATAGGAGATCTAAACCATAGGTTTCTTCTAAGACAGGCTCCAGGGCACCCTTGACCCAGGTGGTCACAGGGGGTGGTTCCGGCGGTATTTGGGGAGTATAGCCGATCCCATATCGGCTTGGATTGGCCCTAGGAAGGATGGGCTCTAGGAGACCCTGGTTTTGTGCCCCTAGACTTTTGTAGGGCGTGTAGCTCATGTTCAATAACATGTTCCACAACTTTTTATTTTTTGAAAAGATGGGATACAAGTCGTGGTCCTGAAACATGCTATCGTCCATATTAGGCTCGTATGGCCTTTTGTCCAGGGGTTTTGGAAATAGGGAACGCTTGGGTTTTCCTAGGAGGATTAGAGTTGGGAGGGGGCCTGCTTTGGGCGGCCCCTTCACACATACAACCTTCCTAGGGTTGTTCAACACGAGCCGAGGTGGCTCAACCATAATTTGCCCCAGGTTAGCCTCATGGGCCTGGGAGCTCGATAAACAAGGGGAGTTTATGATCCCCTGAAGCTGTGGGTGACTCTCACCTAGGATCACTACGACTTGGTCCCTAAAAGGGATCTTGACACACTTGTGGAAGGTGGATGGCACAGCGCACAAACTGTGTATCCAGGGTCTTCCCAGCAACAGGTTATAATGGGGGTGGATGTCCAAGACATGGAACACCCCCGTGTGTTCGATCCCTCCCGTTTCCATTGGGAGTTCGATGGATCCTAAAGGCCTAGACGCATTCCCATCGTATCCAGTGATAACGATGGGGCTTGGGTTTACTGAAGTCAAGGTGACTCCGATTTTGTACGCCACGTGAAGTGGAAGGATGTTGAGCCCTCCTCCACCATCGACTAGGCACCTGTCCAGAGAGTGGTTGTTTAGAACCACCTCGATATGCAGGGCCTGGTTATGGGTTTCGTAGGGTCTATCTACATCATCTTCCGAAAAGGTGATGGGCGATTTTGCTCCTAACAAAGCCACTTGGGCAGACAAGGACTCCGGACTTATGTTCGAATCAACCTTGGCCCTTTCTAGAATTTTCTCTAAGACAAGTCTATGCCTAGGCGAGGTTTTGATAAGCTCTAGGATAGACATGTGAATAGGAATCTTTGAAAGGTGGTTTTCGAAATCATAAGGATTTAGGATGATTTTGTCCTTATTTGCTTTTGGCAGACCACTAGGGATACATGCTTTTGAGGGGCCAGGCACACTGACCACCTTTTGAGCACCTTGAAGGTGCGGGGGTTGGTAGATCCTCCCGGATCTAGTGACTTCCCCCACGACCAGCCTAGGGTTCGCGCTAAACTTGGCTCTACGGATGAGCTGAGGAGAACCTTGGATTTTCAAAACTGGTCTTGTCGGGGTTTCCACTTTTGGTGGTCCCCGAATGACGACTTGGGCGGGCCTCTTGTATAATACAAGGATGGGCGCACAAGCAGGTCGACCAGGTTCGGGCTTTCGCGCTAGTTCCTTGGAAATGGTGAGGGTACATACCTCCTTTCCTTTCCCACTGCCACTGGCGTGTTTGGGAAAGGGTTCCTTGAAGATAGCTTGAGGTGGCTCAGGTTCCGCAGTGACCTGGAGCCGGCCCTCCGCTATCAAGTTCTCAATTTTATTTAGAAGAGAGAAGCACCGTTTAGTATCATGGCCTTTGAGCCGATGATACTTGCAAAATCGGTTTAAATACCCCCCTTTGGACGTGACTCCTTCGGGGATTTCAGGGAGTTCGATCTTGCCCTGGGCAAGTAGGAGGTCTAGGATCTCCGACACAGGTTGCCCCAGCGGAGTGTACTCCCGTTTTTCAATTGGTTTTGAAAAATTGCGTTCTCTCTTATTTTCTATTTTTTCAAAATTTTTAGAAGTGCCCGCCATGCCTGGATCCACCCGGACATTGGCGATTTTATGGGGCTTTGCCCCTTTGTCCGTTGTGGGCAGCCCATATGCGATGGGCTTTTCCACACGTGTTTTTGGAGCGGCACTTCCTTTCCATAAGTGGTCGTATGTCCCTTTTCGCAAGTTGGTTTCGAAAAGGGAGGCCTTTTTGATCAACTTATGGAAAGTTGAAATCTCATGGAGCGAGAGAAGGGTTTTTAAATCGCTTTTGAAATTATCCAGGATGAGCATTACTGCGCATCCTTCGGATATAGGCTCTCGCACTTGGCCCAAAAGAGACCTCCATCTTATAATGAAGGCATGTACGTCTTCGTTCATGCCTTGCTTTGTATCCCTTAAGGTATTCAGGGTTGGCGTGACTTCCACGTTGTGTGCAAACCTTTGCATGAAGCAGTTCGCTAACTCTTCAAAAGAAGCGAACTGGCTTAAGTCGTAGGAAGCCAGCCATTTGGCAGCTGTGCCTTTAAGGGATAGAGGGAACCAATACACCCATTTCATCGAGTCCTTTTTCTTCTTATGGGCTCGACGTGAGAAAAGCTACAAGTGAGACCTAGGGTCTCCCATGCCATCATACCGATGGAAGTTCGGTATTTCATCGTCACTGTCTGTTTCGTAATCCATAGGAAGGAAATCAGACAGGGCGTAGCTTCTTTTCTCTTTATTTTGCCCTTTCAGCAGCTGCTGTAGGGCTTTACGGTCCTTTTGTGTGAAGGACTCGTGGTATTGGTTGCCTTCCATTACGGAGGCCTCTTTTTGCTTGCGAGGTTTTTCAATTTTCTTTTTAGGCCTTTGTTCGCCGTTTGATGAACACGAATCGCCTACTTCAGCCTCTTGGCTGAGAGCATCGATTTTA
Organism: Brasenia schreberi; assembly: GCA_036023115.1. NCBI lineage: Eukaryota > Viridiplantae > Streptophyta > Magnoliopsida > Nymphaeales > Cabombaceae > Brasenia > Brasenia schreberi. Next base: position 9,951,817 of record JAYKKT010000066.1, read on the forward strand.
GCCTCAAATTCCCTTCTCAAGTCCTCGATTTCATCTAGTTTTATTTTGTTTTTGAAAATCCTCCTAGAGTGAGAACTTGATGCGCATGAGCCTTGGCTCGACACTTCACTTGGATTGGATTTTGACATGCTTTTCAAGCTTTTTCAAAATTTCCTAAGTAAAAGCAAAGAAAACAAGTTAAAACGACACCTTTATAAAATTTTCGCAAGACTTCTACAAGTAAACTCGATTTTTGAAAAGCCTCACGTCCCACCGGGCGTGCCAATCTCTGTAGACGCGCGAAAAATCCCCGCCTCTTCGCCTCTTTCGTGGCTTGGAGTGGATCTTATCGTGCGTCTAAGGCCTTTGTATATAAACAGGGCGTGCCAGCTAGCTTACTTAAGCTAGCGAAGATATACTTAACACTGACTTCTAAACGTGGCGACTGTGAGCAAGTGAGCTCTTGTCGTCGCAGACCTTCTTGCACCGACGTGCAAGGGTCAGTCTGTACGCTTTTGCAAAAATCGAGTTTTGGGGAGAAAGTCTACGAAACGGTTCGAGGTGTCTATTTCGGGTCTTTAAGATGCGATTGCATGTTTTAGATCACGTGGATTTGCACGTGCCTAAGTCTTTTCTTTTATCCCTTTTTGGGTCACCTAGTTTGTGTGTTATGAACACTCCACTACATGGGCGAATTCGAGCGGGGGTTGCTTCGATGCAATATGCGTCCTACCTCGTGGTATGGCGTAGATGCAATGCAAACTCACGCTACTCCAAAGGGAAAACCCGAAATGTAAAGACAATACTGAAGGGAAATAACAGAAGGGAAATAACCGAAGGGAAATAACCGAAGGGAAATAACCGAAGGGAAATATGTATATATCTTATGTATATGAGCCCTTACTCGGGTCTTGCAAATAAGAGCGAAGGCTCAATGTGGGTGCGTGCTTGAATTGAAAGACTTACACACACGACATGAAATTAAACCCAAATATAAATTGCAGTATGGCCTTGACTAAGGTCTTGGGAGTAAGAGCGAAGGCTCAATGTGTGTGAAAGTGCTTGAATTGAAAGACTTACTCACACGACATAAATGAAACCCAAATATAACTGCAATAAGGCCTTTACTAAGGTCTTGGGAGTAAGAGCGAAGGCTCAATGTGTGTGAAAGTGCTTGAGTTGAAAGACTTACTCACACGACATAAATGAAACCCAAATATAACTACAATAAGGCCTTTACTAAGGTCTTGGGAGTAAGAGCGAAGGCTCAATGTGTGTGAAAGTGCTTGAGTTGAAAGACTTACTCACACGACATAAATGAAACCCAAATATAACTGCAATAAGGCCTTTACTAAGGTCTTGGGAGTAAGAGCGAAAGCTCAATGTGTGTGAGTGTAGAATTGAAGTACTACGCACACGACATAAATGAAACCCAAATAGTATAGGTCGGCCCTTACTTGGGTCTTTCAAATAAGAGCGAAAGCTCAATGTGTGTGAGAGTGTTTAAATTGAAAGACAACGCACCCAACTTAAACAAAACCCTTCGGAAATGAAATATATACGTACACTTATATATTAGGGGCTGATTAGGCCCGTGTGTGTTCAAAATTGTGCACGATTAAGAGAGTGCACGTGTGTGGTTGTGCCAAGCCACGTTATTACAAGCGGGGGGAGACTATGCTCCGTTATTACAACCCCGTATCAAATTGAATTTCAAGTAAGTGTATGACTAAAAACCGAGTTTAGACACTTACGGGTAGCTGGTCCGTAGAGGTCTTGCTTGAGCGTGGCCTTGGCTTTGGGCTGCAAACGGGAGCTCCGCGAAGGTATGTGCTCAAGGGTGCTGGCCGGCTGCAAATGGGGCGCGGGATAGACGCCTCGAAGGGGGCCGGTGGCAAGTAGGTGGCGCCTCCAAGTAGGGAGTTTAGAGTGGCTGAATAAGTGGGTCTTAGGGTCACTAGGGAAGTTAGGTACTTAGGGAAATTGGACGTAAAAGGTGAGCTAGTGGGAAGGCCAAAGAGGACGCCTAGGGTGGTTGGCCGAGTGGGAAATGGTGGCTAAGTAGTGGCCAGCCACTTGGGTTATCCTAGGTTCGGCTAGGCTTAGGTGGTGGCGGCAAAGAGGTTGAGCTGAGGGGAAGATGGGTGGCTAAGAGTGGAGAGGTGGTAGAGAGTGGCTTTGAGGGAGTTAGGGGGACTTACCGAATGGGGAGGAGTGGCGGATGGAGTGGGAGAGTGGCGGGCAGGTGGCTGTCGGCTGGTGGAGTTGGGGGAAGATGGTGGCGTCCAGCTGGGGGGCAGTGGTGGTGGACGGAAGAGGGAAGGTGGCGGAGCAGGTGGCGGCTGGTGGAGGAGCTGGAGCGGCTGGGGAGTGGTCACGGCTGGATGGAAGATGGAAGAAGGAGAGGGCCCGGCTGGGAGTGGAGAGTGGTTCCCACTTGGAAAACCCGCCCACAATGAGGGGGGTTTAAATAGGGGATGGGTAGGTCGGTTAGGGCTGGGTTGTGGGTAGTGGTTAGGTGGTTTAGGTAGGGTAGTATGTAGATAAGGTGGGCTGGATGGGGTTGGGCCAGATATTTTAAAACTAGGGGTTTGGGAAAATCGTGGGTTAAGGGTGGTTTAGGGGTTTAGGGCTAGGTTAGGTGGTTGGGTTTTAGGGTGAGGTTTAGTGTGCTAGGTTAGGTGGTTTAGGCTAGGTTTAGGCTAGGATTAGGGAAATTAATCTAGGTTTAGGGAAGGATTAGGGGAGTGGGTTAGGTGATTAGGTTGGGATTAGGCCGGGATTAGGGAAGTGGGTTAGGTGATTAGGTTCAGATTAGGGGTGGATTAGGGGTTTAGGCTAGGTTTAGGCATTTTTGGCTAGGTTTAGGTGAAGGAGCTCCCTTAGCATGGCCCATAGACCTTGGTCACCCCATGTTGGTGCAGCCCTAGGTTAGGTTTTAGCTAGTTACAAGCTTAAACCCACTCAATTAGGCTAACCCACATGATTAACCCCAAACTTGACACACAAGTCAAGCTTAATACAACACTCTTGATATTTTTCACCCCCCACTCTCTCTCATGCCCAATATCCCACGTGAATCTCAAGTGGGCCCCACCTCCATTTATGAGAAGGTGATGTGGGCCATGGATATGGATATTGGATTGGATCTCTGGATCCAAATCCAAATCCAAGTCCACATATGGGTTTGGATTGGGATCTGGATATATATGGTCCAGATCCAATCCAAACTGAACTCTGACTCCTTCGAGCTGGGTTCGAAACGGACGATTCGTGCGGGGCCTGACAGCATCAGTACTCCGTCTGCGTTGGGTCTTCGCCAACATGGTCGTCCGCCTCCGTTTCTGCCTTCCGGAGATGACTTCAAATGATATTTTGGTAAGAACAGGGTCTTGGACGTTCGAGATCCTGGGGTGTGAATCAGATACAAGAGTTGCTGCGCCGGGCTCGACAGGTGCTCCGGTTTCGGGCTCTTCTTGGCTCTCCTGGTCCTGTCTTGATCGGGCCAAGCCACTTCGGGGTTTCAAAACATGTTTTAAAAGGGTTTTCAAAAGCCATAGCGTATGTTTTTGAAAGATATAGTTTAAAACATATATGCAGGGTTGTTTGGAAGGCTCCTGGGTTTCCAAACTCAAAATGGCCCTTTGGGGCTGCTTGTATAAAACCAGATGGATTTTGAGAAATTCGTGGGATTTCGGGGTGTTTACAGGGTGGTTTAGGGGTTTAGGGCTAGGTTAGGTGGTTGGGTTTTAGGGTGAGGTTTAGTGAGCTAGGTTAGGTGATTAGGCTAGGTTTAGGCTAGGATTAGGGAAATTAATCTAGGTTTAGGGAAGGATTAGGGAAGTGGGTTAGGTGATTAGGTTGGGATTAGGCCGGGATTAGGGAAGTGGGTTAGGTGATTAGGTTCATATTAGGGGTGGATTAGGGGTTTTGGCTAGGTTTAGGCATTTTGGGTTAGGTTTAGATGAAGGAGCTCCCTTAGCATGACCCATAGACCTTGATCACCCCATGTTAGTGCAGCCCTAGGTTAGGTTTTAGCTAATTACAAGCTTAAACCCACTCAATTAGGCTAACCCACAAGATTAAACCCAAACTTGACACACAAGTCAAGCTTAATACAACACTCTTGATATTTTTCAACCCCACTCTCTCTCATGCCCAATATCCCACGTGAATTTCAAGTGGGCCCCACCTCCATTTATGAGAAGGTGATGTGGGCCATGGATATGGATATTGGATTGGATCTCTGGATCCAAATCCAAATCCTAGTCCACATGTGGGTTTGGATTGGGATCTGGATATATATGGTCCAGATCCAATCCAAACTGAATTCTGACTCCTTCGAGCTGGGTTCGAAACGGACGATTTGTGCGGGGCCTGACAGCATCAGTACTCCGTCTGCGTTGGGTCTTCGCCAATATAGTCGTCCGCCTCCGTTTCTGCCTTCCGGAGATGACTTCAAATGCTATTTTAATAAGAACAGGGTCTTGGACGTTCGAGATCCTGGGGTGTGAATCAGATACAAGAGTTGCTGCGCCGGGCTCGACAGGTGCTCCGGTTCCGGGCTCTTCTTGGCTCTCTTGGTCCTGTCTTGATCGGGCCAAGCCACTTTTGGGGTTTCAAAACATGTTTTAAGAGGGTTTTCTATATCATATGTTTTTGAAAGATAAAGTTTAAAACATATATACAGGGTTGTTTGGAAGGCTCCTGGGTTTCCAAACTGAAAATGGCCCTTTGGGGGCTGCTTGTATAAAACCAGATTCGTTTAAGAAATTCGTGGGATTTCGGGGTGTTTACAGATGCCCCTCTTTGGCCTTGTCCAAATAGATTTAGATAAGGGCAAAGATGACAAACACCCCTTTTAATGTCTCCCTAGATCTAGCCACGAAGAATATGGGATCGTCCCATTTTAGCAAAATCTCAATTTTACAAACTCTGGTAGGAGGAGATATCACGCCAAAGGGTTCACTTATGGAATCTGGTCCTAAATGGGATCATGTTCATGCAAGTACCATGCGTGGAATGCAAATGACATGGGTGTGGTGCCAAGAGTGGCGACCTCCCAGAGACTAGGTGTGGTCGAACTCTAGAGACTTAGCGGGCCTACTGCTCCAAGTGAGCAAAAACCCTATGCTGTTCGATGTTCGGTTTTTAAAACTTATTTACAAAAGCTATTTACAAAAGGGACAACTGTCTTGAGCCTCGATCCTAAGGATCTCGAGCTCTTCGTGCTTGCCCTTGTTTGAGTCTTAACACTCGCTTATTTAGCGGAGGTTTTTATAAGAAAACAAGCTTCATTTCAAATTCCTACGCCTTACTCGAAACGTCGAATTCTCAAACAAGATGAAATTCAAGTAAGTAAATCCTATTTTTACTTTAGGATTCCTCGAAATGAACCATGCTTTAGCTTGGGATAAGCCAGGGATGGGAAAGAGATACCACGGTCCCTTCTGAAGTGTCCCGTGGTTTAAGGCATAGAAGGCGGAAAACTGCTCTTTTTGAGCTTTTTGGCCTCTTTTTCCCCTTTTTTTTATAGAGGGTCTCCCTTTGGGAGTATTTTTTCTTTAATCCCTCTTTTTCATAAGAGAATCGATTTTTCTTTTTGAAGTCTGGTTTCTTTCTTTTGGAAAGAGACTTTAAATGGGAAATTCCCTTTTGATTTGGGCCTTTGTTTTCCTTTTGGAAGGAGAAGAGAAGAGGGGAGGACTTATCCCAAGCCTACACTCGATCCATTCCAGATCAGCCTATTTAGAAATAGCACGTACTACTTGCAAGTATCTTGCTATGTTGAACTAGGCCCTTCTTTGTAAGATGAAGGATTTTGAAATGCAACCACGATTTTGAAAACTCCACTCTTTCACAAGTGCGAATTCTCTTACTTAGGGTCACACGAGTTGCTTTTGCACCTTATTCACACGTCTCAGGGCAGCTATCCCTCTTAAATTTTCGAAAACTGGAATTTAATCCAGATCCTACACATGATACTTCTTTAAGTATTGAATATTGATAGGATCTGCTAAATTCCTACCTTCTACATCGATCAACCAATACGAATTGTTCGTAGTGGTTGCTCGTACAACATAGGGTCCATCCCAGTTGGGGCGCCACTTGCCTAGGGGGTGTGGGCCACGATGGTGGATGGTTTTCAAGACCAGATCTCCTACTTCAAAGTGGCGAGGTCTCATGTGTTTGCTATAATGTCGGGCTATCCTTTGCCGGTATGCACGAGCATGATCCATGGCCAGGAGTCGCCTCTCATCTAGCAAATCTAGTTCGGCCATCCTAGCATGCTGGAGCGTCTCTAGGGGGAGGTCGAGTGCAATGGATGTATGGAATGAATGCAGTTGGGTATGAATGGGAAGAATGGCGTTTGTGCCATAGACCAATTCGAATGGTGTGGCATTTGTGGGAGTCCGGATGGAAGTCCTATAAGCCCATAAGGCCTCATCCAGCTTCTCATGCCACCTCCTACCCTTCTCTAAGGTCTTCTCAATGATACCAATGAGAGTCTTGTTTGTGGCTTCGGCTTGGCCGTTGCCTTGAGGGTAGTAGGGCGAGGAGAAGTGGTGAGTTATGCCATACGTGTTGCACAACTTAACCATCCGCTCGTTCTTGAATGGGGTACCATTATCAGATACAAGGTCTCGTGGAACCCCAAATCGAGCCAAGATATTCCTCCGGATGAAGGCCACCACATGTTGCCCCATTACATTCGTTAGGGAAATGGCTTCCACCCACTTGGAGAAATACTCCGTGGCTGCTAAAATAAAACGATGCCCATTCGAGGCCTTTGGAAATATGGGGCCTACAATGTCAAACGCCCACATGGTAAATGGCCAGGGGCTGACCACGGAATGCAATGCAGATGAAGGGATATGAATGGCGTGCCCATGCACTTGACATGGATGACACTTTCTAACATGATCGTGACAATCCTTTTTCAGGGTGGACCAAAAATAACCCCCTCTTAGTATTTTCATCGCCATCATGTTGGCATTAACATGACCTCCACATTCTCCGTCGTGGAACTCGTGCATCACTATCCTAGCCTCCTCTAGGTCGATACATCTAAGCAGAATGCCGGTAAAACTCTTTTTGTATAAGACCCCACCCAGAATGGTGTATCGGGTCGAAATCTTACGAATGAATGCCTTATCTTTGGATGTGGCATCCTCGGTGAATCCCCCATTTTCTAAAAATTGTTTTATGTCATAGAACCAGGGTTTTTCAACAGACTCTGGGTTGTTTTGGCAAATATCCAAGTCGTGTGTGGATGGATGGGGCGCATGCCATATTTCCAAAGATCTGGTCCCTGAAATGGGATCGACCTTCAGGGCTGAACCCAAGGAGGAGAGGGCATCGGCAATGCCATTGTCCTCTCTTCCTACGTGTGTGAGCTTACATGATTGGAAGGATTGGACCAATCGAGTGGCCAACTCGTGATATGGAAGTAGTTTCTTATTACGTACTTGCCAAATTTTTAAAACCTGGTTTATGACAAGGAGCGAATCTCCAAAGACCTCGATGCATGATGCCCCTAGAGTTTTCGAAATCCTTAAGCCTTGTATGAGTGCTTCATACTCAGCTACGTTGTTGGAACATTCGAAATCTAAGCGGACTGCTATGGGAATCTCGCCCTTTTCAGGGGAGATTAGGATGATCCCGGCACCAGCCCCTCGTTGGTTTCGTGCCCCGTCGAAGTGCATCTTCCACACTTGGTTTTCGAAAGAATTTGCCAAAATGTGGTTTTGAAAATGGTTTTGCAATATGCCTTCATCAGGCATCTCGACAAGAGTGGGATATGCGTCCTCCAAGGGGAAGTCAGCCACGTAATCTGCTAGGGCTTGCCCCTTAACGGAGATCTGGTGATGGTATTTCAGATCATACTCCATTAGAAGGAGTTGCCATTTGCCCAATCTACCTGTGAGAATGGGTTTTTCGAACAAGTGCTTGATTGGATCAAGCTTGGACACTATCCAGATCTCATGATCTAGGAAGTAGTGTCTGAATTTCTGGCAGGCCCGGACTAGGGCCAAGCACGTCTTCTCCATGGCTTGATAATTTCGTTCATAAGCCAAGAGAGTTTTCGAAATATAGTAGATGGCATACTCCTTATGGGTGTCATCCTCGTATTGAGCCAACAGGGCTCCTAAAGCGTTTACATGCATGGAGATGTATAATAAAAGCGGTTTTCCTTGTTTTGGAGGATTTAAAACAGGGGGATTAACCAAGTATGCCTTTAGTCTCTCGAAGGACTTTTGGCATTCGTCATCCCATAAGAATTTCGTACCCTTCCTCAACAGTTTGTTGAAGGGTTCGCATCTAGTTGCCAGATTTGATATGAATCGGCGCACAGATTGTAATCGACCCTGGAGGCTACGGACTTGGGTGAGATTGGAGGGTGGAGCCATGTCTACGATGGCTCGACACTTTAGAGGGGTCGACTTCTATTCCCCTTTGGCTCACCATAAAGCCTAGAAGCTTTCCTGATTCTACCCCGAACACACATTTTTGAGGGTTTAGCTTTACTTTGTAAAGCCTAAGCCTTTCGAAAATCTTTTGTAAACATTCGATATGGGTGCATCGGGTTTTGGATTTCGCCAAGAGATCATCTACATACACTTTTATAAGCTCGTGAATTTGATCATGGAAGATCGTGTTCATGGCTCGTTGGTATGTTGCACCGGCATTTTTCAAACCAAAGGGCATGACTGTATAGCAGTACGTGCCCCATGGGGTTGTGAAGGCGGTCTTACCCTGATCTCGTGGACTTAGTTTGATTTGATTATAGCCTGAATAGCCATCCATAAATGAAAACATTTCATGATTTGCAGTACTATCGACTATCAAATCTATGTTTGGTAAAGGATAATTATCCTTTGGAGTGGCTTTATTCAGGTTTCTGAAATCGATGCATATTCGAATTTTCCCATTGGTTTTTCGAACTACAACGATATTTGACAACCAATCAGAATACGCAATGGGTTTTATAAATCCGGCTTTTAGCAGATCTTCTAAACCCTCTTTGACTTGCGTGTGTACATTCGGGTGTATTTTCCTAAGCTTCTGCTTTATTGGTTTTACACCTACATCTAAGGGAAGACGATGCTCGACTATGCTGGGATCTATGGCCGGCATGTCTTCATACGTCCATGCAAACACATCTACATAGGTTTGTAGAAATGCAATGAATGCTAACTTTTCAGTTTCATGCAAGCATGCGCCTATTTTGATGGTTTTGGGATTGGAATCATCCCCTAGGTTCACCTCTACGAAATCTCCTCCTACTGATTGGGAAGGTCTTTCAAAATCGAGAATTCTATGAAATTCTGGGAGCTCAGAAGTGGGATCTTCCTCAAGGGGATCCACTTCTGGGCTTTGATCATTCTCGTGGGCTTTAGACCCGAGGGAACTTGATGCGTGATTTTCAAAATGACCTGGTTTTGTACTTGGATTTTCAAGTGATTTCGAAAATTTTGGTCTGGCTATGCAGACGACGTTTCTTTCGAAATCCTTTTCTTTCGCCAAAGTCCTACCAGGAGCAGCTATGTACAAAATCTTTTTGGTATTTTCCAAATTTTCGATTTTTTTGGGTTTTTGTAAAACAAGAACTTTGGGAACTATACAAAACACACCTTTTTCGGGTTTTTGTTTTTCCATTGTTTTGGTTTTTCTTGTTTTTCGATTTTTTTTTTTTGATTTTTAAGTTTTCAAATGTTTTTGGTATTTTTTAGAAAAAGGGATCTTCCGTCATACCTACAAAGGGAAAACACTATGGGTTAGACTCGGAATAGGAGGTCTAAACCATAGGTCTCTTCTAAGACAGGCTCCGGGGCACCCTTGACCCAGGTGGTCACAGGGGGTGGTTCCGGCGGTATTTGGGGAGTATAGCCGATCCCATATCGGCTTGGGTTGGCCCTAGGCAGGATGGGCTCTAGGAGACCCTGGTTTTGTGCCCCTAGACTCTTGTAGGGCGTGTAGCCCATGTTCAATAACATGTTCCACGACCTTTTGTTTTTTGAAAAGATGGGATATAAGTCGTGGTCCTGGAACATGCTATCGTCCATATTAGGCTCGTATGGCCTTTTGTCCAGGGGTTTTGGAAATAGGGAACGTTTGGGTTTTCCTAGGAGGATTAGAGTCGGGAGGGGGCCTGCTTTGGGCGGCCCCTTCACACATACGACCTTCCTAGGGTTGTTCAACACGAGCCGAGGTGGCTCAACCATAATTTGCCCCAGGTTAGCCTCATGGGCCTGGGAGCTCGATAAACAAGGGGAGTTTATGATCCCCTGAAGCTGTGGGTGACTCTCACCTAGGATCACTACGATTTGGTCCCTAAAAGGGATCTTGACACACTTGTGGAAGGTGGATGGCACAGCGCACAAACTGTGTATCCAGGGTCTTCCCAGCAACAGGTTATAATGGGGGTGGATGTCCAAGACATGGAACACCCCTGTATGTTCGATCCCTCCCGTTTCCATTGGGAGTTCGATGGATCCTAAAGGCCTAGACGCATTCCCATCGTATCCAGTGATAACGATGGGGCTTGGGTTCACTGAAGTCAAGGTGACTCCGATTTTGTACGCCACGTGAAGTGGAAGGATGTTGAGCCCTCCTCCACCATCGACTAGGCACCTGTCCAGAGAGTGGTTGTTTAAAACCACCTCGATATGCAGGGCCTGGTTATGGGTTTCGTAGGGTCTATCTACATCATCTTCCGAAAAGGTGATGGGCGATTTTGCTCCTAATAAAGCCACTTGGGCAGACAAGGATTCCGGACTTATGTTCGAATCAACCTTGGCCCTTTCTAGAATTTTCTCTAAGACAAGTCTATGCCTAGGCGAGGTTTTGATAAGCTCTAGGATAGACATGTGAATAGGAATCTTTGAAAGGTGGTTTTCGAAATCATAAGGATTTAGGACGATTTTGTCCTTATCTGCTTTTGGCAGACCACTAGGGATACATGCTTTTGAGGGGCCAGGCACACTGACCACCTTTTGAGCACCTTGAAGGTGCGGGGGTTGGTAGATCCTCCCGGATCTAGTGACTTCCCCCACGACTAGCCTAGGGTTCGCGCTAAACTTGGCTCTAAGGATGAGCTGAGGAGAACCTTGGATTTTAAAAACTGGCTTTGCCGGGGTTCCAACTTTTGATGGTCCCCGAATGACGACTTGGGCGGGCCTCTTGTATAGTACAAGGATGGGCGCACAAGCAGGTCGACCAGGCTCTGGTTTTTGCGCTAGTTCCTTGGAAATGGTGAGGGTACATACCTCCTTTCCTTTCCCACTGCCACTGGCGTGTTTGGAAAAGGGTTCCTTGAAGATAGCTTGAGGTGGCTCAGGTTCCGCAGTGACCTGGAGCCGGCCCTCCGCTATCAAGTTCTCAATTTTATTTAGAAGAGAGAAGCACCGTTTGGTATCATGGCCTTTGAGCCGATGATACTTGCAAAATCGGTTTAAATACCCCCCTTTGGACGTGACTCCTTCGGGGTTTTCAGGGAGTTCGATCATGCCCTGGGCAAGTAAGAGGTCTAGGACCTCCGACACAGGTTGCCCCAGCGGAGTGTACTCCCGTTTTTCAATTGGTTTTGAAAAATTGCGTTCTCTCTTATTTTCTATTTTTTCAAAATTTTTAGAAGTGCCCGCCATGCCTGGATCCACCCGGACATTGGCGATTTTATGGGGTTTTGCCCCTTTGTCCGTTGGGGGCAGCCCATATGCGATGGGCCTTTCCACACGTGTTTTGGGAACGGCGCTTCCTTTCCATAAGTGGTCGTATGTCCCTTTTCGCAAGTTGGTTTCGAAAAGGGAGGCCTTTTTGATCAACTTATGGAAAGTTGAAATCTCATGGAGCGAGAGAAGGGTTTTTAACTCGCTTTTGAAATTATCCAGGATGAGCATCACTGCGCATCCTTCGGATATAGGCTCTCGCACTTGGCCCAAAAGAGACCTCCATCTTATAATGAAGGCATGCACGTCTTCGTTCATGCCTTGCTTTGTATCCCTTAAGGTATTCAGGGTTGGCGTGACTTCCACGTTGTGTGCAAATCTTTGCATGAAGCAGTTCGCTAACTCTTCAAAAGTAGCGAACTGGCTTAAGTCGTAGGAAGCCAGCCATTTGGTAGCTGTGCCTTTAAGGGATAGGGGGAACCAATACACCCATTTCATCGAGTCCTTTTTCTTCTTATGGGCTCGACGTGAGAAAAGCTGCAAGTGAGACCTAGGGTCTCCCATGCCATCATACCGATGGAAGTTCGGTATTTCATCGTCACTGTCTGTTTCGTAATCCATAGGAAGGAAATCAGACAGGGCGTAGCTTCTTTTCTCTTTATTTTGCCCTTTCAGCAGCTGCTGTAGGGCTTTACGGTCCTTTTGTGTGAAGGACTAGTGGTATTGGTTGCCTTCCATTACGGAGGCCTCTTTTTGCTTGCGAGGTTTTTCAATTTTCTTTTTAGGCCTTTGTTCACCGTTTGATGAACATGAATCGCCTACTTCAGCCTCTTGGCTGAGAGCATCGATTTTGGCCTCAAATTCCCTTCTCAAGTCCTCGATTTCATCTAGTTTTATTTTGTTTTTGAAAATCCTCCTAGAGTGAGAACTTGATGCGCATGAGCCTTGGCTCGACACTTCACTTGGATTGGATTTTGACATGCTTTTCAAGCTTTTTTCAAAATTTCCTAAGTAAAAGCAAAGAAAACAAGTTAAAACGACACCTTTATAAAATTTTCGCAAGACTTCTACAAGTAAACTCGATTTTTGAAAAGGCTCACGTCCCACCGGGCGTGCCAATCTCTGTAGACGCGTGAAAATCCCCGCCTCTTCGCCTCTTTCGTGGCTTGGAGTGGATCTTATCGTGCGTCTAAGGCCTATGTATACAAATAGGGCGTGCCAGCTAGCTTACTTAAGCTAGCGAAGATATATTTTAACACTGACTTCTAAACGTGGCGACTGTGAGCAAGTGAGCTCTTGTCGTCGCAGACCTTCTTGCACCGATGCGCAAGGGTCAGTCTGTACGCTTTTGCAAAAATCGAGTTTTTGGGGAGAAAGTCTACGAGACGGTTCGAGGTGTCCATTTCGGGCCTTTAAGATGCGATTGCATGTTTTAGATCACGTGGATTTGCACGTGCCTAAGTCTTTTCTTTTATCCCTTTTTGGGTCGCCTAGTTTGTGTGTTATGAACACTCCACTACATGGGCGAATTCGAGCGGGGTTGCTTCGATGCAATATGCGTCCTACCTCGTGGTATGGCGTAGATGCAATGCAAACTCACGCTACTCCAAAGGGAAAACCCGAAATGTAAAGACAATGCTGAAGGGAAATAACAAAAGGGAAATAACCGAAGGGAAATAACCGAAGGGAAATAACCGAAGGGAAATAACCGAAGGGAAATATGTATATATCTTATGTATATGAGCCCTTACTCGGGTCTTGCAAATAAGAGCGAAGGCTCAATGTGGGTGCGTGCTTGAATTGAAAGACTTACACACACGACATGAAATTAAACCCAAATATAAATTGCAGTATGGCCTTGACTAAGGTCTTGGGAGTAAGAGCGAAGGCTCAATGTGTGTGAGAGTGCTTGAATTGAAGTACTACACACACGACATAAATGAAACCCAAATATAACTGCAGTAAGGCCTTTACTAAGGTCTTGGGAGTAAGAGCGAAGGCTCAATGTGTGTGAAAGTGCTTGAATTGAAAGACTTACTCACACGACAAGAAATGAAACCCAAATAGTATAGGTCGGCCCTTACTTGGGTCTTTCAAATAAGAGCGAAAGCTCAATGTGTGTGCGAGTGCTTGAATTGAAAGACTTACTCACACGACAAGAAATGAAACCCAAATAGTATAGGTCGGCCCTTACTTGGGTCTTTCAAATAAGAGCGAAAGCTCAATGTGTGTGAGAGTGCTTGAATTGAAAGACAACGCACCCAACTTAAACAAAACCCTTCGGAAATGAATATATATGTACACTTATATATTAGGGGCTGATTAGGCCCGTGTGTGTTCAAAATTGTGCACGACTAAGAGAGTGCACGTGTGTGGTTGTGCCAAGCCACGTTATTACAAGCGGGGGGAGACTATGCTCCGTTATTACAACCCCGTATCAAATTGAATTTCAAGCAAGTGTACGACTAAAGACCGAGTTTAGACACTTACGAGTAGCAGGTCCGTAGAGGTCTTGCTTGAGCGTGGCCTTGGCTTTGGGCTGCAAACGGGAGCTCCGCGAAGGTATGTGATCAAGGGTGCTGGCCGGCTGCAAATGGGGCGCGGGATAGACACCTCGAAGGGGGCCGGTGGCAAGTAGGTGGCGCCTCCAAGTAGGGAGTTTAGAGTGGCTGAATAAGTGGGTATTAGGGCCACTAGGGAAGTTGGGTACTTAGGGAAACTGGACCTAAAAGGTGAGCTAGTGGGAGGGCCAAATAGGACACCTAGGGGGCCGAATGGGAGATGGTGGCTAAGTAGTGGCCAGCCACTTGGGTTATCCTAGGTTCGGCTAGGCTTAGGTGGTGGCGGCAAAGGGGCTGAGCTGAAGGGAGGATGGGTGGCTAAGAGTGGAGAGGTGGTAGAGAAGGGGGCTAGGTAAGGTGGAGGGTACTTACCGAATGGGGAGAAGTGGCGGATGGAGTGGGAAAGTGGCGGGCAGGTGGCTGTCGGTTGGTGGAGTTGGGGGAAGATGGTGGCGTCCGGCTGGGGGGCAATGGTGGTGGACGGAAGAGGGAAGGTGGCGGAGCAGGTGGCGGCTGGTGGAGGAGCTGGAGCTGCTGGGGAGTGGTCACGGCTGGGTGAGAGATGGGAGAAGGAGAGGGCCCGGCTGGATGAGAGATGGGAGAAGGAGAGGGCCCGGCTGGATGGAAGGGGTGGTTCCCACTTGGAAAACCCGCCCACAATGAGGGGGGTTTAAATAGGGGATGGGTAGGTCGGTTAGGGCTGGGCTGTGGGTAGTGGTTAGGTGGTTTAGGTAGGGTGGTATGTAGATAAGGTGGGCTGGATGGGGTTGGGCCAGATATTTTAAAACTAGGGGTTTGGGTAAATCGTGGGCTAAGGGTGGTTTAGGGGTTTAGGGCTAGGTTAGGTGGTTGGGTTTTAGGGTGAGGTTTAGTGAGCTAGGTTAGGTGATTAGGCTAGGTTTAGGCTAGGATTAGGGAAATTAATCTAGGTTTAGGGAAGGATTAGGGAAGTGGGTTAGGTGATTAGGTTGGGATTAGGCCGGGATTAGGGAAGTGGGTTAGGTGATTAGGTTCAGATTAGGGGTGGATTAGGGGTTTTGGCTAGGTTTAGGCATTTTGGGTTAGGTTTAGATGAAGGAGCTCCCTTAGCATGGCCCATAGACCTTGATCACCCCATGTTAGTGCAGCCCTAGGTTAGGTTTTAGCTAATTACAAGCTTAAACCCACTCAATTAGGCTAACCCACAAGATTAAACCCAAACTTGACACACAAGTCAAGCTTAATACAACACTCTTGATATTTTTCAACCCCACTCTCTCTCATGCCCAATATCCCACGTGAATTTCAAGTGGGCCCCACCTCCATTTATGAGAAGGTGATGTGGGCCATGGATATGGATATTGGATTGGATCTCTAGATCCAAATCCAAATCCTAGTCCACATGTGGGTTTGGATTGGGATCTGGATATATATGGTCCAGATCCAATTCAAACTGAATTCTGACTCCTTCGAGCTGGGTTCGAAACGGACGATTTGTGCGGGGCCTGACAGCATCAGTACTCCGTCTGCGTTGGGTCTTCGCCAATATAGTCGTCCGCCTCCGTTTCTGCCTTCTGGAGATGACTTCAAATGCTATTTTAATAAGAACAGGGTCTTGGACGTTCGAGATCCTGGGGTGTGAATCAGATACAAGAGTTGCTGCGTCGGGCTCGACAGGTGCTCCGGTTCCGGGCTCTTCTTGGCTCTCCTGGTCCTGTCTTGATCGGGCCAAGCCACTTTTGGGGTTTCAAAACATGTTTTAAGAGGGTTTTCTATATCATATGTTTTTGAAAGATAAAGTTTAAAACATATATACAGGGTTGTTTGGAAGGCTCCTGGGTTTCCAAACTCAAAATGGCCCTTTGGGGGCTGCTTGTATAAAACCAGATTCGTTTAAGAAATTCGTGGGATTTCGGGGTGTTTACAATGTTGCGCCGGCATTTTTCAAACCAAAGGGCATGACTGTATAGCAATACGTGCCCCATGGGGTTGTGAAGGCGGTCTTACCCTGATCTCGTGGACTTAGTTTGATTTGATTATAGCCTGAATAACCATCCATGAATGAAAACATTTCATGATTTGTAGTACTATCGACTATCAAATCTATGTTTGGTAAAGGATAATTATCCTTTGGAGTGGCTTTATTCAGGTTTCTGAAATCGATGCATATTCGAATTTTCCCATTGGTTTTTCGAACTACAACGATATTTGACAACCAATCAGAATACGCAATGGGTTTTATAAATCCGGCTTTTAGCAGATCTTCTAAACCCTCTTTGACTTGCGTGTGTACATTCGGGTGTATTTTCCTAAGCTTCTGCTTTATTGGTTTTACACCTACATCTAAGGGAAGACGATGCTCGACTATGCTGGGATCTATGCCCGGCATGTCTTCATACGTCCATGCAAACACATCTAAATAGGTTCGTAGAAATGCAATGAATGCTAACTTTTCAGTTTCATGCAAGCATGCGCCTATTTTGATGGTTTTGGGATTGGAATCATCCCCTAGGTTTACCTCTACGAAATCTCCTCCTACTGATTGGGAAGGTCTTTCAAAATCGAGAATTCTATGAAACTCTGGGAGCTCAGAAGTGGGATCTTCCTCAAGGGGATCCACTTCTGGGCTTTGATCATTCTCGTGGGCTTTAGACCCGAGGGAACTTGATGCGTGGTTTTCAAAATAACCTGGTTTTGTACTTGGATTTTCAAGTGATTTCGAAATTTTTGGTCTGGCTATGCAGACGACGTTTCTTTCGAAATCCTTTTCTTTTGCCAAAGTCCTACCAGGAGCAGCTATGTACAAAATCTTTTTGGTATTTTCCAAATTTTCGATTTTTTTAGGTTTTTGTAAAACAAGAATTTTGGGAACTATACAAAGCACACTTTTTTCGAGTTTTTGTTTTTCCATTGGTTTTGGTTTTTCTTGTTTTTCGATTTTTTTTTTTATTTTAAGTTTTCAAATGTTTTTGGTATTTTTAGAAAAAGGGATCTTCCGTCATACCTACAAAGGGAAAACACTACGGGTTAGACTCGGAATAGGAGGTCTAAACCATAGGTCTCTTCTAAGACAGGCTCCGGGGCACCCTTGACCCAGGTGGTCACAGGGGGTGGCTCCGGCGGTATTCGGGGAGTATAGCCGATCCCATATCGGCTTGGGTTGGCCCTAGGAAGGATGGGCTCTAGGAGACCCTGGTTTTGTGCCCCTAGACTCTTGTAGGGCGTGTAGCCCATGTTCAATAACATGTTCCACGACCTTTTGTTTTTTGAAAAGATGGGATACAAGTCATGGTCTTGGAACATGCTATCGTCCATATTAGGCTCGTATGGCCTTTTGTCCAGGGGTTTTGGAAATAGGGAACGCTTGGGTTTTCCTAGGAGGATTAGAGTCGGGAGGGGGCCTGCTTTAGGCGGCCCCTTCACACATACAACCTTCCTAGGGTTGTTCAACACGAGTCGAGGTGGCTCAACCATGATTTGCCCCAGGTTAGCCTCATGGGCCTGGGAGCTCGATAAGCAAGGGGAGTTTATGATCCCCTGAAGCTGTGGGTGACTCTCACCTAGGATCACTACGACCTGGTCCCTAAAAGGGATCTTAACACACCTGTGGAAGGTGGATGGCACAGCGCACAAACTGTGTATCCAGGGTCTTCCCAGCAACAGGTTATAATGGGGGTGGATGTCCAAGACATGGAACACCCCCGTGTGTTCGATCCCTCCCGTTTCCATTGGGAGTTCGATGGATCCTAAAGGTCTAGACGCATTCCCATCGTATCCAGTGATAACGATAGGGCTTGGGTTCACTGAAGTCAAGGTGACTCCGATTTTATACGCCACATGAAGTGGAAGGATGTTGAGCCCTCCTCCACCATCGACTAGGCACCTGTCCAGAGAGTGGTTGTTTAGAACCACCTCGATATGCAGGGCCTGGTTATGGGTTTCGTAGGGTCTATCTACATCATCTTCCGAAAAGGTGATGGGCGATTTTGCTCCTAATAAAGCCACTTGGGCAGACAAGGACTCCGGACTTATGTTCGAATCAACCTTGGCCCTTTCTAGAATTTTCTCTAAGACAAGTCTATGTCTAGGCGAGGTTTTGATAAGCTCTAGGATAGACATGTGAATAGGAATCTTTGAAAGGTGGTTTTCGAAATCATAAGGATTTAGGATGATTTTGTCCTTATCTGCTTTTGGCAGACCACTAGGGATACATGCTTTTGAGGGCCCAGGCACACTGACCACCTTCTGAGCACCTTGAAGGTGTGGGGGTTGGTAGATCCTCCCGGATCTAGTGACTTCCCCCACGACCAGCCTAGGGTTCGTGCTAAACTTGGCTCTAAGGATGAGCTGAGGAGAACCTTGGATTTTAAAAACTGGCTTTGCCGGGGTTTCCACTTTTGATGGTCCCCGAATGACGACTTGGGCGGGCCTCTTGTATAGTACAAGGATGGGCGCACAAGCAGGTCGACCAGGCTCTGGTTTTTGCGCTAGTTCCTTGGAAATGGCGAGGGTACATACCTCTTTTCCTTTCCCACTGCCACTGGCGTGTTTGGGAAAGGGTTCCTTGAAGATAGCTTGAGTTGGCTCAGGTTCCGCAGTGACCTGGAGCCGGCCCTCTGCTATCAAGTTCTCAATTTTATTTAGAAGAGAGAAGCACCGTTTGGTATCATGGCCTTTGAGCCGATGATACTTGCAAAATCGGTTTAAATACCCCCCTTTGGACGTGACTCCTTCGGGGATTTCAGGGAGTTCGATCATGCCCTGGGTAAGTAAGAGGTCTAGGACCTCCGACACAGGTTGCCCCAGCGGAGTGTACTCCCGTTTTTCAATTGGTTTTGAAAAATTGCGTTCTCTCTTATTTTCTATTTTTTCAAAATTTTTAGAAGTGCCCGCCATGCCTGGATCCACCCGGACATTGGCGATTTTATGGGGCTTTGCCCCTTTGTCCGTTGTGGGCAGCCCATATGCGATGGGCTTTTCCACACGTGTTTTGGGAACGACACTTCCTTTCCATAAGTGGTCGTATGTCCCTTTTCGCAAGTTGGTTTCGAAAAGGGAGGCCTTTTTGATCAACTTATGGAAAGTTGAAATCTCATGGAGCGAGAGAAGGGTTTTTAACTCGCTTTTGAAATTATCCAGGATGAGCATTACTGCGCATCCTTCGGATATAGGCTCTCGCACTTGGCCCAAAAGAGACCTCCACCTTATAATGAAGGTATGCACGTCTTCGTTCATGCCTTGCTTTGTATCCCTTAAGGTATTCAGGGTTGGCGTGACTTCCACGTTGTGTGCAAATCTTTGCATGAAGCAGTTCGCTAATTCTTCAAAAGTAGCGAACTGGCTTAAGTCGTAGGAAGCCAGCCATTTGGCAGCTGTGCCCTTAAGGGATAGGGGGAACCAATACACCCATTTCATCGAGTCCTTTTTCTTCTTATGGGCTCGACGTGAGAAAAGCTGCAAGTGAGACCTAGGGTCTCCCATGCCATCATACCGATGGAAGTTCGGTATTTCATCGTCACTGTCTGTTTCGTAATCCATAGGAAGGAAATCAGACAGGGCGTAGCTTCTTTTCTCTTTATTTTGCCCTTTTAGCAGTTGCTGTAGGGCTTTACGGTCCTTTTGTGTGAAGGACTCGTGGTATTGGTTGCCTTCCATTATGGAGGCCTCTTTTTGCTTGCGAGGTTTTTCCATTTTCTTTTTAGGCCTTTGTTCACCGTTTGATGAACATGAATCGCCTACTTCAGCCTCTTGGCTGAGAGCATCGATTTTGGCCTCAAATTCCCTTCTCAAGTCCTCGATTTCATCTAGTTTTATTTTGTTTTTGAAAATCCTCCTAGAGTGAGAACTTGATGCGCATGAGCCTTGGCTCGATACTTCACTTGGATTGGATTTTGACATGCTTTTCAAGCTTTTTCAAAATTTCCTAAGTAAAAGCAAAGAAAACAAGTTAAAACGACACCTTTATAAAATTTTCGCAAGACTTCTACAAGTAAACTCGATTTTTGAAAAGGCTCACGTCCCACCGGGCGTGCCAATCTCTGTAGACGCGCGAAAATCCCCGCCTCTTCGCCTCTTTCGGGGCTTGGAGTGGATCTTATCGTGCGTCTAAGGCCTTTGTATATAAATAGGGCGTGCCAGCTAGCTTACTCAAGCTAGCGAAGATATATTTAACACTGACTTCTAAACGTGGCGACTGTGAGCAAGTAAGCTCTTGTCGTCGCAGACCTTCTTGCACCGATGCGCAAGGGTCAGTCTGTACGCTTTTGCAAAAATCGAGTTTTTGGGGAGAAAGTCCACGAAGCGGTTCGAGGTGTCTATTTCGGGTTTTTAAGATGCGATTGCATATTTTAGATCACGTGGATTTGCACGTGCCTAAGTCTTTTTCTTTTATCCCTTTTTGGGTCGCCTAGTTTGTGTGTTATGAACACTCCACTACATGGGCGAATTCGAGCGGGGCTTGCTTTGATGCAATATGCGTCCTACCTCGTGGTATGGCGTAGATGCAATGCAAACTCACGCTACTCCAAAGGGAAAACCCGAAATGTAAAGACAATACTGAAGGGAAATAACAGAAGGGAAATAACCGAAGGGAAATAACCGAAGGGAAATAATCGAAGGGAAATAACCGAAGGGAGATATGTATATATCTTATGTATATGAGCCCTTACTCGGGTCTTGCAAATAAGAGCGAAGGCTCAATGTGGGTGCGTGCTTGAATTGAAAGGCTTACTCACACGACATGAAATTAAACCCAAATATAAATTGCAGTATGGCCTTGACTAAGGTCTTGGGAGTAAGAGCGAAGGCTCAATGTGTGTGAGAGTGCTTGAATTGAAGTACTACACACACGACATAAATAAAACCCAAATATAACTGCAATAAGGCCTTTACTAAGGTCTTGGGAGTAAGAGCGAAGGCTCAATGTGTGTGAAAGTGCTTGAATTGAAAGACTTACTCACACGACAAGAAATGAAACCCAAATAGTATAGGTCGGCCCTTACTTGGGTCTTTCAAATAAGAGCGAAAGCTCAATGTGTGTGAGAGTGCTTGAATTGAAAGACTTACTCACACGACATGAAATGAAACCCAAATAGTATAGGTCGGCCCTTACTTGGGTCTTTCAAATAAGAGCGAAAGCTCAATGTGTGTGAGAGTGCTTGAATTGAAAGACAACGCACCCAGCATAAACAAAACCCTTCGAGAATGGAATATATACGTACACTTATATATTTAGGGGCTGATTAGGCCCGTGTGTGTTCAAAATTGTGCACGACTAAGAGAGTGCACGTGTGTGGTTGTGCCAAGCCACGTTATTACAAGCGGGGGGAGACTATGCTCCGTTATTACAACCCCGTATCAAATTGAATTTCAAGCAAGTGTACGACTAAAGACCGAGTTTAGACACTTACGGGTAGCTGGTCCGTAGAGGTCTCGCTTGGGCGTGGCCTTGGATTTGGGCTACAAACGGGAGCTCCGCGAAGGTATGTGATCAAGGGTGCTGGCCGGCTGCAAATGGGGCGCGGGATAGACGCCTCGAAGGGGGCCGGTGGCAAGTAGGTGGCGCCTCCAAGTAGGGAGTTTAGAGTGGCTGAACAAGTGGGTATTAGGATCACTAGGGAAGTTGGGTACTTAGGGAAACTGGACCTAAAAGGTGAGCTAGTGGGAAGGCCAAATAGGACACCTAGGGGGGGGTTGGCCGAATGGGAGATGGTGGCTAAGTAGTGGCCAGCAACTTGGGTTATCCTAGGTTCGGCTAGGCTTAGGTGGTGGCGGCAAAGGGGCTGAGCTGAAGGGAAGATGGGTGGCTAAGAGTGGAGAGGTGGTAGAGAGGGGCTTTGAGGGAGTTTGGGGTACTTACCGAATGGGGAGAAGTGGCGGATGGAGTGGGAAAGTGGCGGGCAGGTGGCTGTCGGCGGGTTCAGTTGGGGGAAGATGATGGCGTCCGGCTGGGGGTAGTGGTGGTGGACGGAAGAGGGAAGGTGGCGGAGCAGGTGGCGGCTGGTGGAGCAGGTGGAGCTGCTGGGGAGTGGTCACGGCTGGATGAGAGATGGGAGAGGGAGAGGGCCCGGCTGGATGGAAGGGTGGTTCCCACTTGGAAAACCCGCCCACAAGGAGGGGGGTTTAAATAGGGGATGGGTAGGTCGGTTAGGGCTGGGCTGAGGGTAGTGGTTAGGTGGTTTAGGTAGGGTGGTATGTAGATAAGGTGGGCTGGAAGGGGTTGGGCCAGATATTTTAAAACTAGGGGTTTGGGTAAATCGTGGGCTAAGGGTGGTTTAGGGGTTTAGGGCTAGGTTAGGTGGTTGGGTTTTAGGGTGAGGTTTAGTGAGCTAGGTTAGGTGATTAGGCTAGGTTTAGGCTAGGATTAGGGAAATTAATCTAGGTTTAGGGAAGGATTAGGGAAGTGGGTTAGGTGATTAGGTTGGGATTAGGCCGGGATTAGGGAAGTGGGTTAGGTGATTAGGTTCAGATTAGGGGTGGATTAGGGGTTTAGGCTAGGTTTAGGCATTTTGGGCTAGGTTTAGATGAAGGAGCTCCCTTAGCATGGCCCATAGACCTTGATCACCCCATGTTGGTGCAGCCCTAGGTTAGGTTTTAGCTAATTACAAGCTTAAAACCCACTCAATTAGGCTAACCCACATGATTAACCCAAACTTGACACACAAGTCAAGCTTAATACAACACTCTTGATATTTTTCAACCCCACTCTCTCTCATGCCCAATATCCCACGTGAATTTCAAGTGGGCCCCACCTCCATTTATGAGAAGGTGATGTGGGCCATGGATATGGATATTGGATTGGATCTCTGGATCCAAATCCAAATCCAAGTCCCCATATGGGTTTGGATTGGAATCTGGATATATATGGTCCAGATCCAATCCAAACTGAACTCTGACTCCTTCGAGCTGGGTTCGAGACGGACGATTTGTGCGGGGCCTGACAGCATCAGTACTCCGTCTGCGTTGGGTCTTCGCCAACATAGTCGTCCGCCTCCGTTTCTGCCTTCCGGAGATGACTTCAAATGCTATTTTGATAAGAACAGGGTCTTGGACGTTCGAGATCCTGGGATGTGAATCAGATACAAGAGTTGCTGTGCCGGGCTCGACATGTGCTCCGGTTCCGGGCTCTTCTTAGCTCTCCTGGTCCTGTCTTGATCGGGCCAAGCCACTTCGGGGTTTCAAAACGTGTTTTAAAAGGGTTTTCAAAAGCCATATTATATTTTTTAGAAAGATAAAGTTTAAAACATATGTACAGGGTTGTTTGGAAGGCTCCTGGGTTTCCAAACTCAAAATGGCCCTTTGGGGGCTGCTTGTATAAAACCAGATTCGTTTAAGAAATTCGTGGGATTTTGGGGTGTTTACAATAGGTAGGTTGGGTAAATGGCAACTCCTCTTGATGGAGTATGACCTGAAATACCACCATCAAATCTCCATTAAGGGCAAGCCCTAGCAGACTATGTGGCTGAGTTCCCCTTAAAGGATGAATATCTCACACTCGATGAAATGCCTGATGAAGGCATATTGCTAAACCAATTTCAAAACCACATCTTGGAAAACTCTTTTGAAAATCGAGTGTGGAAGATGCACTTCGATGGGGCACGAAACCAAAGAGGTGCTGGTGCTGGGGTCATTCTTGTATCCCCTGAAAAGGGTGAAATCCCCATAGCCATTCACCTAGATTTCAAATGTTCTAACAACATATCGAGTATGAAGCACTCATACAAGGCTTAAAAATTTTGAAAACTCTAGGGGCATCATGCATCGAAGTCTTTGGAGATTCTTTACTTGTCATAAACCAAGTGTTAAAGATTTGGCAAGTTAAAAACGAAAAACTTCTTCCATACCACAAGTTGGCCACCAAGCTGGTCGAGTCGTTCAAATCATGTACACTCACACACGTAGGAAGAGAGGATAATGGCATAGCCGATGCCCTCTCGTCCTTGGGCTCAGCCCTAAGGGTCGATCCCACTCTGGGAACCAGACCCTTAGAAATATGGCATTCGCCCACTCCATCCACACATGATCTTGAGATTTGCCAAAACAACCAAACTGATACTGAAAAACCTTGGTTTCAAGACATAAAAAGTTTCTTAGAAAACAGAGGATTTTCAGAATACGCTTCATCCAAAGACAAAGCTTTTATACGAAGAATTTCTACCTGATATACGATTTTGGGAGGGGTTCTTTACAAAAAGAGTTTTACTGGCATCTTACTAAGGTGTGTCGACCTTAAGAAGGCTAGGAAAATAATGCATGAATTCCACGACGGAGAATATGGAGGGCATGTAAATGTCAATATGATGGCAATGAAAATACTTAGAGAGGGTTATTTTTGGTCCACCTTAAAGCAGGATTGCCATGACCATGTTAGGAAGTGTCACCCATGTCAAGTGCATGGACACGCCATCCATACCCCGTCATCCTCACTGCATTCCGTGGTCAGCCCCTGGCCATTCACCATGTGGGTGTTTGACATCATAGGACCAATATTTTCTCATGCATCAAATGGGCATAGGTTCATACTCGCAGCCACCGAATATTTTTCCAAATGGGTTGAAGCTACCTCCCTGACCAATGTAACAAAGGACTTAGTGTCCGACAATGGTACCCCCTTCAAAAACGAGAGGATGGTTAAGTTATGTAACACGTATGGCATAACTCACCACTTCTCATCGCCCTACTACCCTTAAGGCAACGGCCAAGCCGAAGCCACAAATAAGACTCTCATAAGCATTATTGAGAAAACTTTAGAGAAGGGTAGGACGTGGCATGAGAAGCTGGATGAAGCTTTATGGGCTTATAGGACTTCCATCCGAACTCCCACAAATGCCACACCATTTGCGTTGGTCTATGGCACAAACGCCATTCTCCCCATTCATACTAAAATTCATTCATTTCATACATCCATTGCACTCGACCTTCTCCTAGAGACGCTACAGCATGCTAGGATGGCCGAACTTGACTTACTAGATGAGCGAAGGCTCCTTGCCATGGATCATGCACATGCATACCGGCAAAGGATAGCCCGACACTATGAGAAGCAAATGAGACCTCGCCATGTCAAAGTGGGAGACCTTGTGCTCAAAATTATCCAATATCGTGGCCCACATCCACTTGGAAAGTGGCGGCCTAAGTGGGATGGCCCTTATGTTGTGTGTGGAACCACCACAAAAATGCATATTGGCTAGTCGATGTTGAGGGTAGGAACTTAGTCGACCCTATGAATGCTCAATTTTTGAAAAAATACCATGTGTAGGGTCTAAGCTAAGCTCTATTTCAAAAATAGTTTTGAAAACCTCCTTTTTAAACTTCGTGAGTGAGGATCAAAGCAAATCGTGCAAACCCTGAATGAGAGACTCGATTGCTTGTGAAAAAGCAGAGTTTTCCAAAACCAATGGGTCACATTTCAAAAATCCTTCTTCTTACAAACGAGGGCCTAGTTCAAAATAGCAAGATACTTGCAAGTAGTATGTGCTATTTGTGAATAGGTCGATCTAGGATGAATCGAGTAGATCCTTGGGATAAGTCCATCCCCGTTTCTCTTCTCTTCCCTAAAAGCAAAGCTTGGCCAAAAAGAAAAAGAGAAACCCCTGCAAAGTCTCTTTCCCAAAAGAAAGTTGAATCAAAAGAAAAATTGTGTATTCTATGGAAAAGAGGGAATAAAGAAAAAATACTCCCAAAGGGAGACCCTACGAAAAACAGAAAAAAAAAGGCCAAAAGCTCAAAAAGAGCAGTTTTCCGCCTTTATGCCTCAAACCACAGGACACTCCAGAAGGGACCGTGGTAAACTCTTTCCCATCCCTGTGACTTATCCCAAGGTGAAGAAAGGTTCATTCTAGGGAATCCTAAAGTAAAAATAGGATTTACTTACTTGAATCTCATCTTGTTTGAGAGTTAGACATCTAAGTAAGGCGTAGGAATTCTGAAAAATGGCTTGATTTCGAATAAAACCTTCGCTAGATCAGCGAGTATCAAGAATCAAATAAAGGAAAAACACGAAAAGCTGAAATCCTTAGGATTGAAGCTAAATGGAGCTTTCTTCTTTCAAAAACGAGTTTAGAATTCCTCGAACATCGAGCAACATAGGACCAGCTCACTTGGTGCAGCAGGTCTTCATAAAGACTCCCAAGTTTGACCATTATATTAAGTCTCTAGGAGACCATACTTCCTAGCATCTCATTCCATGCCACTCATTCATATTCACGCATGGACACTTGCACAATCCAATTAGGACAAGCACCATCTTAGGCAAAAATCTCCTCTTACGGGTCTTAAAGAAAATGTTTTCTCAAAACTGGGATGATCCCATATTCTCAAGGACAGATCTAGGGAAAAAGCAAACAAGGGTGTTGTCGTCTTTGCCATTATCCAAATCCATTTGGATAATGACAAAGAGGGGCATCTGTAAACACTCCAAAATCCCACGATTTTAGAAAACAAATTCCTCGTTTGCAAATCAACCCAAAAGGCCATTTTGCATTTTCGAAAACCCAGGAGCTTCCAAAAGCTTGTAAATATTGTTTTGAACTCCATATCTAGTATGAATGCCTTAAACTCGGGCTAAGGCCCATTTTTCTAAATAGCCAAAGACGAACAGGTGAAGTAGGGATGACGATACCTGATCGAGAAGCAGCTCAAAAACCAGCCCACGAAGGCCAAATCAAAGGCAACCAAAACAAGTGCAGAAGCCCAAAAGCAGCACCCTGGCTTGATAAAAGCTAGGGTCAAGAGTGTAGACACTGAAAAATCCTCACTTCTGGTTCTTAGGCCCAAAGCGAATCTTTTTGTATGTCTAAGTCAAATTTTAGCAAAAGGGTCTGCCAGCTAGCTTGCTTAAGCTAGCGAAGAAACGTTTTGAAATCTGACTTCTATCGGGCCGACTGTGAGCAAGTGAGCTCTTTTCGTCGCAGACCTTCTTGCACCGATGCGCAAGGGTCAGTCTGTACGCTTGGCAAAGTCTTTTAAAATGTAAACCTCTTAGAAAAATACCCTAAGTGTTTTGGGGCTTTGTATGATTTTCAGATTTTTATTACACGTGGGATTTGCACATGCCTATGTCTTTCTTTTTATCTCTTTTCGGGCCAACTAGGTGTGAGCGCAAGTGACCTAGGTTGGGCGATTTTTGAGCGGGAGTGTGGGGTTTGCTTTGATGCAATATGCGTCCTAACTCGTGGTATGGCATATATGCAATGCAAACTCACACAACTCCAAAGGGAAAACCCGAATTGAAAGACAATGCGGAAGGGAAATGACTTAATGTAAATTTGCAAAAGGGAAATTGCAAAAGGGAAATGTGGCTATATCTTAAGAGCGGAAAGGCTCAATTGTGAAAAGACTATGCACACTGCTAAACCTTAAAACCCAAATCTTAAAGACATAGCCGAAGGGAAATACTTATAATATATATGGGCCCGAAGGTCGCCAATGTGTGCATGGGTGTTGTGTGTATATTGAAAGACAACTCACACGACTTGTAAATGAAACCCAAATATAATTGCAATAGGCCTTGACTAAGGTCTTGGGAGTAAGAGCAAAAGCTCAATGTGTGTGAGTGTAGAATTGAAATACTACACACACAACTTAAATGAAACTCAAATATAATTGCAATAGGCCTTGACTAAGGTCTTGGGAGTAAGAGCGAAAGCTCAATGTGTGTGAGTGTAGAATTGAAATACTACACACACGACATGAATGGAAACACCCCAAAACGAAATTGCAATAGGCCCTTACTAGGGTCTTGGAAATAAGAGCGAAAGCTTAATGTGTGTGAGTGTGAAAATTGAAAGACAACACACAACTTAATAAAAACCCACGCAACTTAAATCATATAAGTATAGCTATATCTTAAGGGCCGATTAGGCCCGTGTGTGTGCTATAATCGTGTGCAGCTAAGAGCGGAATAGGCTCAAGTGCACGTGTGTGTGGGTGTGCCAAACCACATTATTACAAGCGGGGGGAGACAACGTTCCATTATTACAACCCCGTATCAAATTTAATTAAGCATAAGCAAATCTATAACAAGGACCGAGTTAGGCACTTACGTATAGCTGGTCTGGGTGTGACTTGCTTGCACTTGGGCCTAGTGAGTCGCCTTGGGCTGCAAGAGGGAGCTCCTTAGATGGTGCAGCCGGGTGATGCTGGCCAAATGGTGGAAGGTGGCAGGTGGTGGCCGGTTGGGTGAGATGTTAGTAGGCTAGGGGAAAGTGGCGGGTGTGTGGCTAGGAATGGAGGGGAGTGGAGAAGAGATAATGTTGAGATGGGGTACTAACCGGGATGGAAGGGCTGGCCGAAGGGTGGAGGTGGCGGGTGATGGAGTGGTGCTGGCCGAATGGAAGGGTTGGTGGCGTGGAATGGTGTTGGCCGGTTGCAGCTGGTGGAAGGTGGAGTGGAGTGGTGCTGGCCGAAGGGTGGAGGTGGCGGGTTCCAAGAGGGGGGAGAAATCCCAGATTTTTGAGAGCCAAGGACCTCTCCCACCCGCATGCATGGGAGGAGTATTTATAGGCTTAGTGGGGTCGGTGGCTGGGTTGGTATTGGGGAGTCAGTTGGGCTGGTTAGGTGGTGGTGGTTTGGGGGTATGGTGTGCTAGATATTTAGGTGGGCCAGATATTTGTTTTGGGTGGTTTGAGGATATGGTGTGCTAAGTGTTTAGGTGGGCAGGTTTAGTGGTTTAGGGCTTAGCTAGGTGGGTTGGGCTTAGGGTGAGGTTTAGTGAAGTGGGTTAGGTGTTTAGGCTAGGATTAGGGTGAGGTTAGGGGGATTAGGCTAGGTTTAGGGAAGGATTAAGGAAGTGGGTTAGGTGATTAGGCTAGGATTAGGTCGGGTTTAAGGGAAAATGGCTAGGTAAGGTGGGTTAGCTTAGGGTTAGGTTAGAAGCATTTCTTTGCCTTCGACCCTTGGACCTAGTTGCAGCAAATTGGTGCAGTCCTAGGTTAGTTGTAGGTGCATACAAGCTTAAACGCACACTCATTAGGCTAACCCACATGATTAACCCAAAACTTGACACAAAAGTCAAGCCCACCATGTTTCTCACTCATATTTCACCCCATTCTCTCTCATACCCAAGCTTTTCACGTGAATTTCTTGTGGGCCCCACCTCCATTTATGAGAAGGTGATGTGGGCCATGGATGTGGATGTTGGATTGGATCTTCGGATCCCAATCCAAATCCAAATCCATATACATGTTTGGATTTGGATCTGGATATATATGGTCCAGATCCGATCCAAATCTAAATTTCTGACTCCTTTATGGTATGTTCGAAACGGATGGTTTGTGCGGGGCCTGACAGCATCAGTACTCCGTCTTGCATTGGGTATTTGCTAACATTGTCGTCCGCTCCTCTTTTCACCTTTCGGAGATCATTTCGATATATTTGTGGATAATAGGGGCTTGGATGTCCGAGATTCTGGGGATGAATCTGATACGAGAGTTGATGTGCCGGGCTTGACATATGCTCCGGTTCTGGGCTCTCTTTCGCTCCTCTGGTCATACTTTCGTCAGGCCAAGTTGCTTTTTGGGGTTTCAAAATATCTTTTTAAAGGTTTTAAAACTATATACTACATATTTTAAAACATGTATAGTTTAAACATATGTACAGGGCTTTGCCTGGAAGGCTCCTGGGTTTCCAGACTCAAAATAGCCCTTTGGGGCTGCTTTTGCAAAACCAGGTGTATTTGAGAAAAATCGTGGGATTTTGGGGTGTTTACAGATGCCCCTCTTTGGCATTATCCAAATTGATTTGGATAATGGCAAAGACGACAAACACCCCTTTCAATGTCTCCCTAGATCTATCCACGAAAATATGGATCGTCCCAATTTTTAAACAAAATTTCTCTTTAAAACCCTAATAGGAGGAGATATCACGCCAAAGGGATTTTCTATGGAATCTGGTCCTATATGGGATCATGCTATGCAAGTGTCCATGCGTGGATATGCAGATGCATGACATGGATGGGACGCCTAGAATGGCGACCTCCAAGAGACCAGATTTGGTCGAACTCTTGAGACTTACAAAGGCCTGCTGCTCCAAGTGAGCAGACCCTATGCTGTTCGATGTTCGATTTTTCAAAATCTATTTACAAAAGGGAACACTGCTTTGAGCCTCGATCCTAAGGATCTCGAGCTCTTCGTGTTTGCCTTTGCTTGAGTCTTGACACTCGCTAATCTAGCGGAGGTTTTATAAGAAAATAAGCTACATTTCAAGATTCCCATGTCTTACTCGAAACATCAAATTCTCAAACAAAAATGAAATTCAAGTAAGTAAATCCTATTTTTACTTTAGGATTCCTCAAAATGAACCATGTTTTACTTGGGATATGCCAAGGATGGGCGAGAGATACCACGGTCCCTTCTGAAGCGTCTTGTGGTTTAAGGCATAGAAGGCGGAAAACTGCTCCTTTTGAGCTTTTGGCCTCTTTTTCCTTTCTTTTCATAGAGGGTCTCCCTTTGGGAGTATTTTCTCTTTAATCCCTCTTTTTCACACGAGAATCGATTTTTTTCTTTTTGGATTTTGGTTTCTTTCTTTGGGAAAGAGATTTTTGAGGGGGAATTCCCTTTGTTTTGGCCATGTTTTCCTTTTGGAAGGAGAAGAGAAGAGGGGAGGACTTATCCCAAGGTTACACTCTATTCATTCCAGATCAACCTATTTAGAAATAACACGTACTACTTGCAAGTATCTTGCTATATTGAACTAGGCCTTTCTTTGTAAGAAGAAGGATTTTGAAATGTAACCACGTGTTTGGAAGACTCCACTCTTTCACAAGTGCGAATTCTCTCACTCAGGGTCACACAATTTGCCTTTGAACCTTACTTTCGAAGTTTCAAAGCAGCTATCCCTAAGGGTTTTCAAAAATGGGAATTTAACCCAAATCCTACACATAATACTTCTTTAAGTATTGAATATTGATAGGATCTGCTAAATTCCTACCTTCTACATCGATCAACCATTATGAGTTGTTCGTGCTAGTTGCACGTACAACATAGAGTCCATCCCATTTGGGGTACCACTTTCCTAGGGGATGTGGGCCACGATAGTGGATGATTTTCAAAACCAGATCTCCCACTTCAAAGTGGCGAGGTCTCATGTGTTTGCCATAATGTCGGGTTATCTTTTGCCGGTATGCACGAGCATGATCCATAGCAAGGAGTCGCCTCTCATCTAGCAAATCTAGTTCAGCCATCCTAACATGCTGAAGCGTCTCTAGGGGGAGGTCGAGTGCGATGGATGTATGGAATGAATGCAATTGTGTATGAATGGAAAGAATGACATTTGTGCCATAGACCAATTCGAATGGTGTGGCATTTGTGGGAGTCCGGATGGAAGTCCTATAAGCCCATAAGGCTTCATCCAGCTTCTCGTGCCACGTCCTACCCTTCTCTAAAGTCTTCTCAATTATACTAATGAGAGTCTTATTCGTGGCTTCGGCTTGGTCGTTGCCTTGAGGGTAGTAGGGCGAGGAGAAGTGGTGAGTTATGCCATACGTGTTGCACAACTTAACCATCCGCTCGTTTTTGAATGGGGTGCCATTATCGGACACAAGGTCTCGTGGAACCCCAAATCGAGCCAAGATATTCCTCCTAATGAAAGCCACCACATGTTGCCCCTATACGTTGGTTAGGGAGATGGCTTCCACCCACTTGGAGAAATACTCAGTGGCTGCTAAAATGAATCTATGCCCATTCGAGGCCTTTGGAAAGATCGGGCCTACGATATCAAACGCCCAGATGATAAATGGCCAGGAGCTGACCACGGAATGCAATGAAGATGAAGGGATATGAATGGCATGCCCATGCACTTGACATGGATGACACTTCCTAACATGATCGTGACAATCCTTTTTCAGGGTGGACTAAAAATAGCCCGCTCTAAGTATTTTCATCGCCATCATGTTGGCATTAACATGACCTCCACATTCTCCATCGTGGAACTGATGCATAACAGTCCTAGCCTCCTCTAGATCGACACATCTTAGTAGGATGCCGGTAAAACTTTTTTTGTATAAAACCCCACCTAGAATGGTGTATAGGGTTGAAATTTTCTGGATGAATGCCTTATCTTTGGATGTGGCATCCTCGGCGAATCCCCCATTTTCTAGAAAATGTTTGATGTCATAAAACCAAGGTTTTTCAACAGAATCTGGATTATTTTGGCAAACATCCAAATCGTGTGTGGATGGGTTGGGCGCATGCCATATTTCTAAGGATCGGGTCCCTGAAATGGGATCGACCTTTAGGGCTGAACCCAAGGAGGAGAGGGCGTCGACAATGCCATTATCCTCTCTTCCTACGTGTGTGAGTCTGCACGATTAGAATGACTCAACCAATCGAGTAGCCAACTCGTGATATGGAAGACGTTTTTCATTTCGCACTTACCAAATTTTCAAAACTTGGTTTATAACAAGGAGCGAATCTCCAAAGACCTCGATGCATGATGCCCCTAGAGTTTTCGAAACCCTTAAACCTTGTATGAGTGCTTCATACTCAGCTATGTTGTTGGAACATTCAAAATCTAGGCGAATTGCTATGGGGATCTCACCCTTTTCAGGGGATATGAGGATGACCCCAGCACCAGCCCCTCGTTGGTTTCGTGCCCCATCGAAGTGCATCTTCCACACTTGGTTTTCAAAAGAGTTTGCCAAAATGTGGTTTCGAAATTGATTTTGCAATATGCCTTCATCAGGCATTTCATCAAGTGTGGGATATGCGTCCTCCAGGGGGAACTCAACCACGTAGTCTGCTAGGGCTTGCCCCTTAATGGAGATCTGGTGATGGTATTTCAGGTCATACTCCATTAGAAGGAGTTGCCATTTGCCCAATCTACCAGTGAGAATGGGTTTTTCGAATAAATGCTTGATTGGATCAAGCTTTGACACTATCCAGATCTCATGATCTAAGAAATAATGTCGAAATTTTTGGCAGGCCCAGACTAGGGCCAAGCACGTCTTCTCCATGGCTTGATAATTCCTTTCATAAGCCAAGAGAGTTTTCAAAATATAATAGATGGCATACTCCTTATGGGTGTCATCCTCGTATTGAGCTAGTAGAGCTCCCAAGTTATTCGCATGCACGGAAATGTAAAGCACAAGAGGTTTTCCTTACTTTGGAGGATTCAAAACAGGGGGATTAACGAGGTATGCCTTTAGTCTTTCGAAGGACTTCTGGCAGTCGTTATCCCATGAAAATTTTGTGCCCTTCCTCAACAGTTTCTTGAAGGGTTTGCATCTAGTCGCCAGGTTTGATATAAACCGACGAATGGACTGTAATCGACCCTGGAGACTACGAATCTGTGTGAGATTGGAAGGTGGAGCCATGTCTATGATGGCTCAACACTTAGAGGGGTCGACTTCTATACCCCTTTGGCTCACCATAAAGCCTAGAAGCTTCCCGGATTCTACTCCGAATACACATTTTTGCGGGTTTATCTTTACTTTGTAAAGTCTAAGCCTTTCGAAAATCTTTTGCAAACATTCGATATGAGTGCATCGGGTTTTGGATTTTGCCAAGAGATCATCTACATACACTTCTACGAGCTCATGAATCTAATCATGGAAGATCGTGGTCATGGCTCTCTGGTATGTTGTGCCGGCATTTTTCAAACCAAAGGGCATGACTGTATAGCAGTACGTGCCCCATGGGGTTGTGAATGCGGTCTTACCCTGATCTCGTGGACTTAATTTGATTTGATTATATCTTGAATAGCCATCCATAAATGAAAACATTTCGTGATTTGTAGTACTATCGACTATCAAATCTATGTTTGGTAAAGGATAATTATCCTTTGGAGTGGCTTTATTCAGGTTTCTGAAATCGATGCATATTCGAATCTTCCCATTGGTTTTTCGAACCACAACGATATTTGATAACCAATTAGAATACGCAATGGGTTTTATAAATCCGGCTTTTAGCAGATCTTCTAAACCCTCTTTGACTTGTGCGTGTACATTTAGATGTATTTTCCTAAGCTTCTGCTTTATGGGTTTCACATCCACATCTAAGGGAAGACGATGTTCGACAATACTGGGGTCTATGCCCGGCATGTCTTCATACGTCCATGCAAACACATCTAAGTAGGTTCGTAGAAATGCAATGAATGCTGATCTTTCATGCTCATGCAAACATGCGCCTACCTTAATGAGTTTGGGATTGGAATCACTCCCTAGGTTCACCTCTATGAAATCTCCTCCTCCTGAATTGGAAGGTCTTTCAAAATCGAGAATTTTATGAAATTGAGGGAGCTCAAAAGTGGGATCTTCCTCAAGGGGATCCACTTATGGGCTTCGATCATTCTCATGGGTTATAGACCCGAGGGAATTTGATGCGTGGATTTTTGAAAGACCTGGTTTTACACTTGGAATTTCAATTGATTTCGAAATGTTTGTTTTGGTTATGCAGACAACGTTCCTTTCAAAATCCTTTTCTTTTTCCAAAGCTTTACTAGGAGCAGCTATGTACAAAATCTTTTTGGTATTTTGTAGATTTTCAATTTTTTTGTGTTTTTGCAAAACAAGAACTTTAGGAACTATACAAACTACTCTTTTTTGAGTTTTTGATTTTCCAATGTTTTTGGTTTTTGCAATTTTTTCATTTTTTCGATTTTGATTTTTTCAAATGTTTTTGTATTTTTGTAAAAGGGATCTTCCATCATACCTACAAAGGGAAAACACTACGGGTTAGACTCGAAATAAGGGGTCTAAATCGTAGGTTTCTTCTAGGGTAGGCTCTAGGGCACCCTTGACCCAGGTGGTCACAGGGGGTGGCTCTGGCGGTATTTTGGGAGTATAGCCGATCCCGTATCGGCTTGGATTATTCCTAGGAAGGATGGGTTCTAGGAGACCCTGATTTTGTGCCCCTAGACTCTTATAGGGCGTATAGCCCATGTTCAACAGCATGTTCTACGATTTTTTGTTTTTTGAAAAATTTGAATATAAATCGTGGTCCTGGAACTTGCTGTCGTCCATATCATGCACATATGGCTTCTTGTCTACGGGTTTTAGAAATAAGAGATGTTTGGGTCTTCCTAGAAGGGTTAGAACTTTGAGGGGGTTAGCCTTGGGTGGCCCCTTCACATACACGACCTTCCTAGGGTTGTTTAACACGAACCTTGTTGGCTTAAGCATGGTTTCCCCAGTTTTACCTCATGGGTCTGGGAGCTTGACAAGCAGGGGGAGTTTATGACCCCTTGAAGTTGTGGGTGACTCTCTCCTATGATCACAACGACTTGGTCCTTGAAAGGGATCTTGACACACCTGTGGAAGGTGGATGGCACAGCGCACAAGCTGTGTATCCAAGGCCTTCCCAACAACAGGTTATAATGGGGGTGGATGTCCAAGACATGGAACACCCCCGTGTGTGCTATCCCTCCTGTTTCCATGGGGAGTTTGATAGATCCTATAGGTCTAGACACATTCCCATCGTATCTAGTGATAACGATGGGGCTGGGATGAACGGATGTCAAGGTGACTCTGATTTGATTCGCCACATGAAGTGGAAGGATGTTGAGCCCTCCTCCCCCATCGACATGGCACCTGCCCAGAGAGTGGTTATTCAGAACCACCTCGATATGCAGGGCCTGGTTATGGGCTTCATAGGGTCTATCTACATCGTCTTCCGAGAATACGATGGACGATTTCACTCCTATAGAGGCCACTTGGTTGGACAAAGACTCAGGGGTAATATTCGAACTAACCCTTGCTCTTTCTAGAATTTTCTCTAACACTAGTCTATGCCTAGGCGAAGTTTGTATTAGCTCTAGGATAGACATATTGATAGGAATCTTTGAAAGATGGTTTTTGAAATCATACACCTTTAAAACAACATTTTCTTTGTCCGTTTTTTACGAAACCCTAGGAATACATGCTTTTGAGGGACCAAGCACACTGACCACCTTTTTAGCACTTTGTAGATGTAGGGGTTGGTAGATCCTCCCAAATCTTGTCACCTCCCCTACGATCAACCTAAGTTTCGTACTAATCATGGTTCTAATCGAGAGATTTGGAGCACCTTGAATGATTAACACTGGTTTGACCGGGGACGGAACTCTTGGTGGTCCCCGGATGACTACTTGGGCGGGTTTGTTATATAGTATGAGAGTAGACGCACAAGTAGGTGAACCAGACTCACATGCATGCGCTAGATTCTTTGAAATTGAAAGAGTACATACCTCTTTTCTCTTCCCACTAGTACTTGCATGCTTGGGGAAGGGTTCTTTAAAGATAGCTTGGGCAGGCTTAGGTTCTTCAGCGACTTGGAGCCGGCCTTCTGCTATCAAGTTCACAATCTTATTAAGGAGGGAGAAGCATCGCCTTGTATCATGGCCATTGAGTCGATGATACTTGCAGTACTTGTTTAGAAACCCTCCCTTCGAAGTGACTCCCTCAGGAATCTCGGGGAGTTCGATCATGTCTTGGGCAAGTAGGAGGTCTAGGGCCTCCGTCACAAGTTGCCCCAGCGGAGTATACTTCCGTCTTTCGAAGGGCTTTTGAAAACTCCTCTCCTTTTTATTTTCTGCTTTTTCAAAAGCTTTTGAAGCACTTGCTGGGCTTGGATCCACCCGGACGTTGGCGATTTTATGGGGCTTTGCCCCTTTGTCCGCGGTGGATGGCCCATAGTTGATGGACTTCTCCAAGCAAGTTTTCGAAATAGGACTTCCTTTCCATAAGTGGTCGTACACCCCCTTTTTCAAGTTTGTTTTGAAAAGGGATGCTTTCTTTATTAACTTATGGAAAGTAGAGATTTCATGAAGCGAGAGAAGGGTTTTCAGCTCGTTTCTAAAATTATCGAGGATGAGCATGACTGCACATCCTTCTGATATGGGCTCTCGCACTTGACCCAAGAGAGACCTCCATCGAACAATGAACGTATGTACGTCCTCGTTCACACCTTGTTTTGTATCCCTCAAGGTGTTTAAAGTTGGCGTGACTTCTACGTTATGCGAGAATCTCTGCATAAAGCAGTTCGCTAACTCTTCAAAAGTTGCGAACTGGCTAAGATCGTAGGAAGCCAGCCATTTGGCAGCTGTGCCCTTGAGGGATAGAGGGAACCAATACACCCATTTCATTGAGTCCTTCTTTTTGTTATGGGCTCGACGAGAGAAAAGCTGCAAGTGAGACCTAGGGTCTCCCATGCCATCATACCGATGGAAGTTCGGTATTTCATCATCACTGTCTATTTCGTAATCCATAGGTAGGAAATCAGACAGGGCATAGCTCTTTTTCTCTTTATTTTGCCCTCTCAACAACTGCTGTAGGGTTTTACGGTCCTTGTGTGTGAAGGACTCGTGGTATTGGTTACCTTCCATTGCGGAAGTCTCCTTGTGTTTGCGAGGTTTTTCAAATTTCTTCTTGGCCTTTGGTTCGCCATTGGACGAACATGAATCGCCTGCTTCAGCCTCTTGGCTAAGAGCGGTGATTTTGGTCTCGAAGTCCCTTCTCAAATCTTCAATCTCTTATTTTTTCGAAAACCTTCGAGATTGAGAACTTGATGCGCAGGAGCCACGACTAGATACGTCTTGGGAGCCTGGACTCGACATGCTTCAATATGCTTTTCAAAACAAATCCTAAGTATGAAAATGCAAACAAGCAAAGTTTAAAACACTTTAGAAAAATTTTTTCATGAGGTTTCTCTACATGAACTGACTCTACACAAGGCCCAGGTCCCACCGGGCGTGCCAAATCTGTAGACACTGAAAATCCTCACTTCTGGTTCTTAGGCCTGAAGCGAATCTTTTTGTATGTCTAAGTCGTATTTTAGCAAAAGGGCGTGCCAGCTAGCTTGCTTAAGTTAGCGAAGAAACGTTTTGAAATCTGACTTCTATCGGGGCGACTGTGAGCAAGTGAGCTCTTTTCATCGCAGACCTTCTTGCACCGAAGCGCAAGGGTCAGTCTGTACGCTTGGCAAAGTCTTTTAAAATGTAAACCTCTTAGAAA
This sequence comes from Brasenia schreberi, assembly GCA_036023115.1. Classification (NCBI taxonomy): domain Eukaryota; kingdom Viridiplantae; phylum Streptophyta; class Magnoliopsida; order Nymphaeales; family Cabombaceae; genus Brasenia; species Brasenia schreberi. Next base: position 9,989,925 of record JAYKKT010000066.1, read on the forward strand.
AATACCCTAAGTATTTTGGGGCTTTGTATGATTTTCAGATTTTTATTACACGTGGGATTTGCACATGCCTATGTCTTTCTTTTTATCTCTTTTCGGGCCAACTAGGTGTGAGCGCAAGTGACCTAGGTTGGGCGATTTTTGAGCGGGAGTGTGGGGTTTGCTTTGATGCAATATGCGTCCTAACTCGTGGTATGGCGTATATGCAATGCAAACTCACACAACTCCAAAGGGAAAACCCGAATTGAAAGACAATGCGGAAGGGAAATGACTTAATGTAAATTTGCAAAAGGGAAATTGCAAAAGGGAAATATGGCTATATCTTAAGAGCGGAAAGGCTCAATTCTGCAAAGACTATGCACACTGCTGAATCTTAAAACCCAAATCTTAAAGACATAGCCGAAGGGAAATACTTATAATATATATGGGCCAGAAAGGTCGCCAACGTGTGCATGGGTGTTGTGTGTATATTGAAAGACAACTCACACGACTTGTAAATGAAACCCAAATATAATTGCAATAGGCCTTGACTAAGGTCTTGGGAGTAAGAGCGAAAGCTCAATGTGTGTGAGTGTAGAATTGAAATACTACGCACACAACTTAAATGAAACCCAAATCTAATTGCAATACGCCTTGACTAAGGTCTTGGGAGTAAGAGCGAAAGCTCAATGTGTGTGAGTGTAGAATTGAAATACTACGCACACGACATGAATGGAAACACCCCAAAACGAAATTGCAATAGGCCCTTACTAGGGTCTTGGAAATAAGAGCGAAAGCTCAATGTGTGTGAGTGTGAAAATTGAAAGACAACACACAACTTAATAAAAACCCACGCAACTTAAATCATATAAGTATAGCTATATCTTAAGGGCCGATTAGGCCCGTGTGTGTGCTATAATCGTGTGCAGCTAAGAGCGGAATAGGCTCAAGTGCACGTGTGTGTGGGTGTGCCAAACCACATTATTACAAGCGGGGGGAGACAACGCTCCATTATTACAACCCCGTATCAAATTTAATTAAGCATAAGCAAGTCTATAACAAGGACCGAGTTAGGCACTTACGTATAGCTGGTTCGGTTGTGACTTGCTTGCACTTGGGCCTAGTGAGTCGCCTTGGGCTGCAAGAGGGAGCTCCTTGGATGGCTGGGGCAAGGGAAGGTGCTGGTCGGATGGCACCTTGGTGCTGGTCGAGGAGCATGCACGGTAGGTAAGTAGGGGGTAAGGTGGGTGGCGCCTTGGCGCTGGCCGAGGGGCAGGCACGGGTATAAGGCACAACAAAGGGGGAGTGAGTTGGGGAAGGTTAGGGTGTTAGTTAGGGGTTGCCACTAAGGCTTGGGGTAGGTCTTAGGGAGAAGTAAGGTTGCTAGCTAAAGCGCGGCTGGCTGAGAGAGGAGGGGCAGGTGGTGCAGCCGGGTGATACTGGCCGAATGGTACAAGGTGGCAGGTGGTGGCCGGTTGGGTGAGATGTTAGCTAGGCTAGGGGAAAGTGGCGGGTGTGTGGCTAGGAATGGAAGGGAGTGGAGAAGAGATAATGTTGAGATGAGGTACTAACCGGGATGGAAGGGCTGGCTGAAGGGTGGAGGTGGCGAGTGATGGAGTGGTGCTGGCCGAATGGAAGGGTTGGTGGCGTGGAATGGTGTTGGCTGGTTGCAGCTGGTGGAAGGTGGAGTGGAGTGGTGCTGGCCGAAGGGTGGAGGTGGCGGGTTCCAAGAGGGGGGAGAAATCCCAGATTTTTGAGAGCCAAGGACCTCTCTCACCCGCATGCATGGGAGGAGTATTTATAGGCTTAGTGGGGTCGGTGGCTGGGCTGGTATTGGGGAGTCATTTGGGTTGGTTAGGTGGTGGTGGTTTGGGGGTATGGTGTTCTAGATATTTAGGTGGGCCAGATATTTGTTTTGGGTGGTTTGGGAATATGGTGTGCTAGGTGTTTAGGTGGGCTGGTTTAGTGGTTTAGGGCTTAGCTAGGTGGGTTGGGCTTAGGGTGAGGTTTAGTGAAGTGGGTTAGGTGTTTAGGCTAGGATTAGGGTGAGGTTAGGGGGATTAGGCTAGGTTTAGGGAAGGATTAAGGAAGTGGGTTAGGTGATTAGGCTAGGATTAGGTCGGGTTTAAGGGGAAATGGCTAGGTAAGGTGGGTTAGCATAGGGTTAGGTTAGAAGCATCCCTTTTTGCCTTCGACCCATGGACCTAGTTGCAGCAAATTGGTGCAGCCCTAGGTTAGGTGTAGGTGCATACAAGCTTAAACGCACACTCATTAGGCTAACCCACATGATTAACCCAAAACTTGACACAAAAGTCAAGCCCACCATGTTTCTCACTCATATTTCACCCCATTCTCTCTCGTACCCAAGCTTTTCATGTGAATTTCTTGTGGGCCCCACCTCCATTTATGAGAAGGTGATGTGGGCCATGGATGTGGATGTTGGATTGAATCTTCGGATCCTAATCCAAATCCAAATCCATATACATGTTTAGATTTGGATCTGGATATATATGGTCCAAATCTGATCTAAATCTGATTTTCTGACTCCTTCATGGTAAGTTCGAAATGGACGGTTTGTACGGGGCCTGACAGCATCAGTACTCCGTCTTGCATTGGGTCTTCGCTAACATTGTCGTCCGCTCCTCTTTTCACCTTCCGGAGATCATTTCGATAGATTTATGGATAATAGGAGCTTGTATGTCCGTGATTCTGGGGATGAATCTGATATGAGAGTTGATGTGCCGGGCTTGACATATGTGTAAACACCCCGAAATCCCACGAATTTCTCAAAATCCATCTGGTTTTATACAAGCAGCCCCAAAGGGCCATTTTGAGTTTGGAAACCCAGGAGCCTTCCAAACAACCCTGTATATATGTTTTAAACTATATCTTTCAAAAACATATGATATAGCTTTTGAAAACCCTTTTAAAACATGTTTTGAAACCCCGAAGTGCCTTGGCCCGATCAAGACAGGACCAGGAGAGCCAAGAAGAGCCCGGAACCGGAGCACCTGTCGAGCCCGGCGCAGCAACTCTTGTATCTGATTCACACCCCAGGATCTCGAACGTCCAAGACCCTGTTCTTATCAAAATAGCATTTGAAGTCATCTCCGGAAGGCAGAAACGGAGGCGGACGACTATGTTGGCGAAGACCCAACGCAGACGGAGTACTGATGCTGTCAGGCCCCGCACGAATCGTCCGTTTCGAACCCAGCTCGAAGGAGTCAGAGTTCAGTTTGGATTGGATCTGGACCATATATATCCAGATTCCAATCCAAACCCATATGTGGACTTGGATTTGGATTTGGATCAAGAGATCCAATCCAATATCCATATCCATGGCCCACATCACCTTCTCATAAATGGAGGTGGGGCCCACTTGAGTTTCACGTGGGATATTGGGCATGAGAGAGAGTGGGGTTGAAAAATATCAAGAGTGTTGTATTAAGCTTGACTTGTGTGTCAAGTTTGGGTTAATCATGTGGGTTAGCCTAATTGAGTGGGTTTAAGCTTGTAATTAGCTAAAACCTAACCTAGGGTTGCACCAACATGGGGTGATCAAGGTCTATGGGCCATGCTAAGGGAGCTCCCTCACCTAAACCTAACCCAAAATGCCTAATCCTAGCCTAAACCCCTAATCCACCCCTAATCTGAACCTAATCACCTAACCCACTTCCCTAATCCCAACCTAATCACCTAACCCACTACCCTAATCCTTCCCTAAACCTAGATTAATTTCCCTAATCCTAGCCTAAACCTAGCCTAATCACCTAACCTAGCTCACTAAACCTCACCCTAAAACCCAACCACCTAACCTAGCCCTAAACCCCTAAACCACCCTTAGCCCACGATTTACCCAAACCCCTAGTTTTAAAATATCTGGCCCAACCCCTTCCAGCCCACCTTATCTACATACCACCCTACCTAAACCACCTAACCACTACCCACAGCCTAGCCCTAACCGACCTACCCATCCCCATATTTAAACCCCCCTCCTTGTGGGCGGGTTTTCCAAGTGGGAACCACCCTCTCACCCAGCCGGGCCCTCTCCTTCTCCCTTCTCTCACCCAGCCGGGACGACTCCCCACCTTGGCCTGCTCCAGCTGCTCCACCAGCCGCCACCTGCTCCGCCACCTTCCCTCTTCCATCCACCACCACCACCCCTCAGCCGGACGCCATCACCTCCACCCCACCAAACCAGCCAACAGCCACCTGCCCGCCTGCTTCCCACTCCATCCGCCACCTCTCCCCATTCGGTAAGCACCCCAAACTCCCTCAAAGCCCCTCTCTTCCACCTCTCCACTCTTAGCCACCCATCCTACCTTCATCTCAGCCCTTTTGCCGCCACCACCTAAACCTAGCCGAACCTAGTATAACCCAAGTTGCTGGCCACTACTTAGCCACCATCTCCCATTCGGCCAACCCCCCTAGGTGTCCTATTCGGCCTTCCCACTAGCTCACCTTTTAGGTCCAGTTTCCCTAAGTACCCAACTCCCCTAGTGATCCTAATACCCACTTATTCAACCACTTTAAACCCCCTACTTGGAGGCGCCATCTACTTGCCACCGGCCCCCTTCGAGGCGTCTATCCCGCGCCCCACTTGCAGCCGGCCGGCCCCCTTGATCACCTACCTTCGCGTAGCTCCCACTTGCAGCCCAAGGCCAAGCCCACGCTCAAGCAAGACCTCTACGGACCAGCTACTCGTAAGTGTCTAAACTCGGTCTTTAGTCGTACACTTGCTTGAAATTCAATTTGATACGGGGTTGTAATAACGGAGCATAGTCTCCCCCCGCTTGTAATAACGTGGCTTGGCACAACCACACACGTGCACTCTCTTAGTCGTGCACAATTTTGAACACACACGGGCCTAATCAGCCCCTAATATATAAGTGTACATATATATTTCATTTTCGAAGGGTTTTGTTTAAGTTGGGTGCGTTGTCTTTCAATTCAAGCACTCTCACACACATTGAGCTTTCGCTCTTATTTGAAAGACCCAAGTAAGGGCCGACCTATACTATTTGGGTTTCATTTCTTGTCGTGTGAGTAAGTCTTTCAATTCAAGCACTCTCACACACATTGAGCTTTCGCTCTTATTTGAAAGACCCAAGTAAGGGCCGACCTATGCTATTTGGGTTTCATTTCATGTCGTGTGAGTAAGTCTTTCAATTCAAGCACTTTCACACACATTGAGCCTTCGCTCTTACTCCCAAGACCTTAGTAAAGGCCTTATTGCAGTTATATTTGGGTTTCATTTATGTTGTGTGGGTAGTCTTTCAATTCAAGCACTCTCACACACATTGAGCCTTCGCTCTTATTCCCAAGACCTTAGTCAAGGCCATACTGCAATTTATATTTGGGTTTAAATTCATGTCGTGTGTGTAAGTCTTTCAATTCAAGCACGCACCCACATTGAGCCTTCGCTCTTATTTGCAAGACCCGAGTAAGGGCTCATATACATAAGATATATACATATTTCCCTTCGGTTATTTCCCTTCGGTTATTTCCCTTCGGTTATTTCCCTTCAGTATTGTCTTTACATTTCGGGTTTTCCCTTTGGAGTAGCGTGAGTTTGCATTGCATCTACGCCATACCACGAGGTAGGACGCATATTGCATCGAAGCAAGCCCCGCTCGAATTCGCCCATGTAGTGGAGTGTTCATAACACACAAACTAGGCGACCCAAAAAGGGATAAAAGAAAAGACTTAGGCACGTGCAAATCCACGTGATCTAAAACATGCAATCGCATCTTAAAGACCCGAAATAGACACCTCGAACCATTTCGTAGACTTTCTCCCCAAAACTCGATTTTTGCAAAAGCGTACAGACTAACCCTTGCGCATCGGTGCAAGAAGGTCTGCGACGACAAGAGCTTACTTGCTCACAGTCGCCACGTTTAGAAGTCAGTGTTAAAATCTTCGCTAGCTTAAGTAAGCTAGCTGGCACGCCCTATTTGTATACATAGGCCTTAGACACACGATAAGATCCACTCCAAGCCCCGAAAGAGGTGAAGAAGTGGGGATTTTCGCGCGTCTACAGAGATTGGCACGCCCGGTGGGACGTGAGCCTTTTCAGAAATCGAGTTTACTTGTAGAAGTCTTGCGAAAATTTTATAAAGGTGTCGTTTTAACTTGTTTTCTTTGCTTTTACTTAGGAAATTTTGAAAAAGCTTGAAAAGCATGTCAAAATCCAATCCAAGTGAAGTGTCGAGCCAAGGCTCATGCGCATCAAGTTCTCACTCTAGGAGGATTTTCAAAAACAAAATAAAACTAGATGAAATCGAGGACTTGAGAAGGGAATTTGAGGCCAAAATCGATGCTCTCAGCCAAGAGGCTGAAGTAGGCGATTCATGTTCATCGAACAGTGAACAAAGGCCTAAAAAGAAATTTGAAAAACCTCGCAAGCAAAAAGAGGCCTCCGTAATGGAAGGCAACCAATACCACGAGTCCTTCACACAAAAGGACCGTAAAGCCCTACAGCAGCTGCTGAAAGGGCAAAATAAAGAGAAAAGAAGCTACGCCCTGTCTGATTTCCTTCCTATGGATTACGAAACAGACAGTGACGATGAAATACCGAACTTCCATCGGTATGATGGCATAGGAGACCCTAGGTCTCACTTGCAGCTTTTCTCACGTCGAGCCCATAAGAAGAAAAAGGACTCGATGAAATGGGTGTATTGGTTCCCTCTATCCCTTAAAGGCACAGCTGCCAAATGGCTGGCTTCCTACGACTTAAGCCAGTTCGCTACTTTTGAAGAGTTAGCGAACTGCTTCATGCAAAGATTTGCACACAACGTGGAAGTCACGCCAACCCTGAACACCTTAAGGGATACAAAGCAAGGCATGAACGAAGACGTGCATGCCTTCATTATAAGATGGAGGTCTCTTTTGGGCCAAGTGCGAGAGCCTATATCCGAAGGATGCGCAGTAATGCTCATCCTGGATAATTTCAAAAGCGAGTTAAAAACCCTTCTCTCGCTCCATGAGATTTCAACTTTCCATAAGTTGATCAAAAAGGCCTCCCTTTTCGAAACCAACTTACGAAAAGGGACATACGACCACTTATGGAAAGGAAGTGTCGTTCCCAAAACACGTGTGGAAAAGCCCATCGCATATGGGCTGCCCACAACGGACAAAGGGGCAAAGCCCCATAAAATCGCCAATGTCCGGGTGGATCCAGGCATGACGGGCACTTCTAAAAATTTTGAAAAAATAGAAAATAAGAGAGAACGCAATTTTTCAAAACCAATTGAAAAACGGGAGTACACTCCGCTGGGGCAACCTGTGTCGGAGGTCCTAGACCTCTTACTTGCCCAGGGCATGATCGAACTCCCTGAAATCCCCGAAGGAGTCACGTCCAAAGGGGGGTATTTAAACCGATTTTGCAAGTATCATCGGCTTAAAGGCCATGATACCAAACGTTGCTTCTCTCTTCTAAATAAAATTGAGAACTTGATAGCGGAGGGCCGGCTCCAGGTCACTGCGGAACCTGAGCCACCTCAAGCTATCTTCAAGGAACCCTTTCCCAAACACGCCAGTGACAGTGGGAAAGGAAAGGAGGTATGTACCCTCACCATTTCCAAGGAACTAGCGCAAAAACCAGAACCTGGTCAACCTACTTGTGCGCCCATCCTTGTACTATACAAGAAGCCCACCCAAGTCGTCATTCGGGGACCACCAAAAGTGGAAACCCCGGCAAAGCCAGTTTTTAAAATCCAAGGTTCTCCTCAGCTCATCCTTAGAGCCAAGTCTAGCGCAAACCCTAGGCTGGTCGTGGGGGAAGTCACTAGATCCGGGAGGATCTACCAACCCCTGCACCTTCAAGGTGCTCAAAAGGTGGTCAGTGTGCCAGGCCCCTCAAAAGCATGTATCCCTAGTGGTCTGCCAAAAGCAGATAAGGACAAAATCGTCCTAAATCCTTATGATTTCGAAAACCACCTTTCAAAGATTCCTATTCACATGTCTATCCTAGAGCTTATCAAAACCTCGCCTAGGCATAGACTTGTATTAGAGAAAATTCTAGAAAGGGCCAAGGTTGATTCGAACATAAGTCCGGAATCCTTGTCTGCCCAAGTGGCTTTATTAGGAGCAAAATCGCCCATCACCTTTTCGGAAGATGATAAACCCTACGAAACCCATAACCAGGCCCTGCACATCGAGGTGGTTCTAAACAACCACTCTCTAGACAGGTGCCTAGTCGATGGTGGAGGAGGGCTCAACATCCTTCCACTTCACGTGGCGTACAAAATCAGAGTCACCTTGACTTCAGTAAACCCAAGCCCCATCGTTATCACTGGATACGATGGGAATGCGTCTAGGCCTTTAGGATCCATCGAACTCCCAATGGAAACGGGAGGGATCGAACACACGGGGGTGTTCCATGTCTTGGACATCCACCCCCATTATAACCTGTTGCTGGGGAGACCCTGGATACACAGTTTGTGCGCTGTGCCATCCACCTTCCACAGGTGTGTTAAGATCCCTTTTAGGGACCAGGTCGTAGTGATCCTAGGTGAGAGTCACCCACAGCTTCAGGGGATCATAAACTCCCCTTGTTTATCGAGCTCCCAAGCCCATGAGGCTAACCTGGGGCAAATTATGGTTGAGCCACCTCGGCTCGTGTTGAACAACCCTAGGAAGGTTGTATGTGTGAAGGGGCCGCCCAAAGCAGGCCCCCTCCCGACTCTAATCCTCCTAGGAAAACCCAAACGTTCCCTATTTCCAAAACCCCTGGACAAAAGGCCATACGAGCCTAATATGGACGATAGCATGTTCCAGGACCACGACTTATATCCCATCTTTTCAAAAAATAAAAGGTCGTGGAACATGTTATTGAACATGGGCTACACGCCCTACAAGAGTCTAGGGGCACAAAACCAGGGTCTCCTAGAGCCCATCCTGCCTAGGGCCAACCCAAGCCGATATGGGATCGGCTATACTCCCCGAATACCGTCGGAGCCACCCCCTGTGACAACCTGGGTCAAGGGTGCCCCAGAGCCTGTCTTAGAAGAGACCTATGGTTTAGACCTCCTATTCCGAGCCTAACCCGTAGTGTTTTCCCTTTGTAGGTATGACGGAAGATCCCTTTTTCTAAAAAAAATACCAAAAACATTTGAAAAACTTAAAATCGAAAAAATCGAAAAACAAGAAAAACCAAAAACAATGGAAAAACAAAAACTCGAAAAAAGTGTGCTTTGTATAGTTCCCAAAGTTCTTGTTTTACAAAAACCCAAAAAAATCGAAAAATTGGAAAATACCAAAAAGATTTTGTACATAGCTGCTCCTGGTTTAACTTTGGCGAAAGAAAAGAATTTCGAAAGAAACGTCGTCTGCATAGCCAGACCAAAAATTTCGAAATCACTTGAAAATCCAAGTACAAAACCAGGTTATTTTGAAAACCACGCATCAAGTTCCCTCAGGTCTAAAGTCCACGAGAATGATCGAAGCCCAGAAGTGGATCCCCTTGAGGAAGATCCCACTTCTGAGCTCCCAGAATTTCATAGAATTCTCGATTTTGAAAGACCTTCCCAATCAGTAGGAGGAGATTTCGTAGAGGTGAACCTAGGGGATGATTCCAATCCCAAAACCATCAAAATAGGCGCATGCTTGCATGAAACTGAAAAGTTAGCATTCATTGCATTTCTACGGACCTATTTAGAGGTGTTTGCATGGACGTATGAAGACATGCCGGGCATAGATCCCAGCATAGTCGAGCATCGTCTTCCCTTAAATGTAGGTGTAAAACCAATAAAGCAGAAGCTTAGGAAAATACACCCGAATGTACACATGCAAGTCAAAGAGGGTTTAGAAGATCTGCTAAAAGCCGGATTTATAAAACCCATTGCGTATTCTGATTGGTTGTCAAATATCGTTGTAGTTCGAAAAACCAATGGGAAAATTCGAATATGCATCGATTTCAGAAACCTGAATAAAGCCACTCCAAAGGATAATTATCCTTTACCAAACATAGATTTGATAGTCGATAGTACTGCAAATCATGAAATGTTTTCATTTATGGATGGCTATTCAGGCTATAATCAAATCAAACTAAGCCCACGAGATCAGGGTAAGACCGCCTTCACAACCCCATGGGGCACGTACTGCTATACAGTCATGCCCTTTGGTTTGAAAAATGCCGGCGCAACATACCAACGAGCCATGAACACGATCTTCCATGATCAAATTCACGAGCTTGTAGAAGTGTATGTAGATGATCTCTTGGCAAAATCCAAAACCCGATGCACCCATATCGAATGTTTACAAAAGATTTTCGAAAGGCTTAGGCTTTACAAAGTAAAGCTAAATCCTCAAAAATGTGTGTTCGGGGTAGAATCAGGAAAGCTTCTAGGCTTTATGGTGAGCCAAAGGGGAATAGAAGTCGACCCCTCTAAGTGTCGAGCCATTATAGACATGGCTCCACCCTCCAATCTCACCCAAATCCGTAGCCTTCAGGGTCGATTACAATCTGTGTGCCGATTCATATCGAATCTGGCAACTAGATGCGAACCCTTCAACAAACTGTTGAGGAAGGGTACGAAATTCTTATGGGATGACGAATGCCAAAAGTCCTTCGAGAGACTGAAGGCATACTTGGTTAATCCCCCCGTTTTGAATCCTCTAAAACAAGGAAAACCGCTTTTATTATACATCTCCGTGCATGTAAACGCTTTAGGAGCCCTGTTGGCTCAATACGAGGATGACACCCATAAGGAGTATGCCATCTACTATATTTCGAAAACTCTCTTGGCTTATGAACGAAATTATCAAGCCATGGAGAAGACGTGCTTGGCCCTAGTCTGGGCCTGCCAGAAATTCAGACACTACTTCCTAGATCATGAGATCTGGATAGTGTCCAAGCTTGATCCAATCAAGCACTTGTTCGAAAAACCCATTCTCACGGGTAGATTGGGCAAATGGCAACTCCTTCTAATGGAGTATGATCTGAAATACCATCACCAGATCTTCGTTAAGGGGCAAGCCCTAGCAGATTACGTGGCTGACTTCCCCTTGGAGGACGCATATCCCACTCTTGTCGAAATGCCTGATGAAGGCATATTGCAAAACCATTTTCAAAACCACATTTTGGCAAATTCTTTCGAAAACCAAGTGTGGAAGATGCACTGCGACGGGGCACGAAACCAACGAGGGGCTGGTGCCGGGATCATCCTAATCTCCCCTGAAAAGGGCGAGATTCCCATAGCAGTCCGCTTAGATTTCGAATGTTCCAACAACGTAGCTGAGTATGAAGCACTCATACAAGGCTTAAGGATTTCGAAAACTCTAGGGGCATCATGCATCGAGGTCTTTGGAGATTCGCTCCTTGTCATAAACCAAGTTTTAAAAATTTGGCAAGTACGTAATGAGAAACTACTTCCATATCACGAGTTGGCCACTCGATTGGTCCAATCCTTCCAGTCGTGTAAGCTCACACACGTGGGAAGAGAGGACAATGGCATCGCCGATGCCCTCTCTTCCTTGGGTTCAGCCCTGAAGGTCGATCCCATTTCAGGGACCAGATCTTTGGAAATATGGCATGCGCCCCATCCATCCACACACGACTTGGATATTTGCCAAAACAACCCAGAGTCTATTGAAAAACCCTGGTTCTATGACATAAAACAATTTTTAGAAAATGGGGGATTCACCGAGGATGCCACATCCAAAGATAGGGCATTCATTCGTAAGATTTCGACCCGATACACCATTCTGGGTGGGGTCTTATACAAAAAGAGTTTTACCGGCATTCTGCTTAGGTGTATCGACCTAGAGGAGGCTAGGATAGTGATGCACGAGTTCCACGACGGAGAATGTGGAGGTCATGTTAATACCAACATGATGGCGATGAAAATACTTAGAGGGGGTTATTTTTGGTCCACCCTGAAAAAGGATTGTCACGATCATGTTAGGAAGTGTCATCCATGTCAAGTACATGGGCACGCCATTCATATCCCTTCATCTACATTGCTGTAGACGCGCGAAAATCCCCGCCTCTTCGCCCCTTTCGTGGCTTGGAGTGGATCTTATCGTGCGTCTAAGGCCTATGTATACAAACAGGGCGTGCCAGCTAGCTTACTTAAGCTAGCGAAGATATATCAATACTGACTTCTAAACGTGGCGACTGTGAGCAAGTGAGCTCTTGTCGTCGCAGACCTTCTTGCACCGATGCGCAAGGGTCAGTCTGTACGCTTTTTGCAAAAAAAATCGAGTTTTAGGGAGAAAGTCTACGAAACGATTCGAGGTGTCTATTTCGGGTCTTTAAGATGTGATTGCATGTTTTAGATCACGTGGATTTGCACATGCCTAAGTCTTTTCTTTTATCCCTTTTTGGGTCGCCTAGTTTGTGTGTTATGAACACTCCACTACATGGGCGAATTCGAGCGGGGGTTGCTTCGATGCAATATGCGTCCTACCTCGTGGTATGGCGTAGATGCAATGAAAACTCACGCTACTCCAAAGGGAAAACCCGAAATGTAAAGACAATGCTGAAGGGAAATAACAGAAGGGAAATAACCGAAGGGAAATAACCGAAGGGAAATAACAGAAGGGAAATAACCGAAGGGAAATATGTATATATCTTATGTATATGAGCCCTTACTCGGGTCTTGCAAATAAGAGCGAAGGCTCAATGTGGGTGCGTGTTTGAATTGAAAGACTTACACACACGACATGAAATTAAACCCAAATATAAATTGCAGTATGGCCTTGACTAAGGTCTTGGGAGTAAGAGCGAAGGCTCAATGTGTGTGAGAGTGTTTGAATTGAAGTACTACACACACGACATAAATGAAACCCAAATATAACTGCAATAAGGCCTTTACTAAGGTCTTGGGAGTAAGAGCGAAGGCTCAATGTGTGTGAAAGTGCTTGAATTGAAAGACTACTCACACGACAAGAAATGAAACCCAAATAGTATAGGTCGGCCCTTACTTGGGTTTTTCAAATAAGAGCGAAAGCTCAATGTGTGTGAGAGTGTTTAAATTGAAAGACTTACTCACACGACATGAAATGAAACCCAAATAGTATAGGTCGGCCCTTACTTGGGTCTTTCAAATAAGAGCGAAAGCTCAATGTGTGTGAGAGTGTTTAAATTGAAAGACTTACTCACACGACATGAAATGAAACCCAAATAGTATAGGTCGGCCCTTACTTGGGTCTTTCAAATAAGAGCGAAAGCTCAATGTGTGTGAGAGTGTTTAAATTGAAAGACAACACACCCGACTTAAACAAAACCCTTCGGAAATGAAATATATACGTACACTTATATATTAGGGGCTGATTAGGCCCGTGTGTGTTTGAAATTGTGCACGACTAAGAGAGTGCACGTGTGTGGTTGTGCCAAGCCACGTTATTACAAGCGGGGGGAGACTATGCTCCGTTATTACAACCCCGTATCAAATTGAATTTCAAGCAAGTGTATGATCAAAGACCGAGTTTAGAAACTTACAAGTAGCTGGTCCGTAGAGGTCTTGCTTGAGCGTGGCCTTGGCTTTGGGCTGCAAACGGGAGCTCCGCGAAGGTACGTGACCAAGAGTGCTGGCCGGCTGCAAATGGGCGCGGGATGGACGCCTCGAAGGGGGTCGGTGGCAAGTGGGCGGCGCCTCCAAGTAGGGAGTTTAGAGTGGCTGACTAAGTGGGTCTTAGGGTCACTAGGTAAGTTAGGGACTTAGGGAAACTGGACCTAAAAGGTGAGCTAGTGGGAAGGCCAAAGAGGACGCCTAGGGGGAGGTCGGCCGAATGGGAGGTGGTGGCTGAGTAGTGGCCAGCCACTTGGGTTATCCTAGGTTCGGCTAGGCTTAGATGGTGGCGGCAAAGAGGTTGAGCTAAGGGGAAGATGGGTGGCTAAGAGTGGGGAGGTGGTAGAGAGTGGTTTTGAGGGAGTTAGGGGGACTTACCGAATGGGAAGGAGTGGCGGCCAAGGTGGCTGTCGGCTGGTGGAAGATGGGAGAAGGAGAGGGCCCGGCTGAGTGAGGTGGTGGCGTCCGGCTGGTGGGGCAGTGATGGTGGATGGAGGAGGGAGAGTGGCGGAGCAGGTGGCGGCTGGTGGGGCTGGAGCTGCTGGGAAGACGGGTGAGAGATGGGAGAGGAAGAGGGCCCGGCTGGGAGTGGAAAGTGGTTCCCACTTGGAAAACCCGCCCACAATGGGGGGGGTTTAAATGGGGATGGGTAGGTCGGTTAGGGCTGGGTTGTGGGTAGTGGTTAGGTGGTTTAGGTAGGGTAGTATGTAGATAAGGTGGGCTGGATGGGATTGGGCCAGATATTTTAAAACTAGGTGTTTGGGAAAATCGTGGGCTAAGGGTGGTTTAGGGCTAGGTTAGGTGGTTGGGTTTTAGGGTGAGGTTTAGTGAGCTAGGTTAGGTGGTTTAGGCTAGGTTTAGGCTAGGATTAGGGAAATTAATCTAGGTTTAGGGAAGGATTAGGGGAGTGGGTTAGGTGATTAGGTTGGGATTAGGCCGGGATTAGGGAAGTGGGTTAGGTGATTAGGTTCAGATTAGGGGTGGATTAGGGGTTTAGGCTAGGTTTAGGCATTTTTGGCTAGGTTTAGGTGATGGAGCTCCCTTAGCATGGCCCATAAACCTTGATCATCCCATGTTGGTGCAGCCCTAGGTTAGGTTTTAGCTAATTACAAGCTTAAACCCACTCAATTAGGCTAAACCACAAGATTAAACCCAAACTTGACACACAAGTCAAGCTTAATACAACACTCTTGATATTTATCACCCCCACTCTCTCTCATGCCCAATATCCCACGTGAATTTCAAGTGGGCCCCACCTTCATTTATGAGAAGGTGATGTGGGCCATGGATATGGATATTGGATTGGATCTTTGGATCCAAATCCAAATCCAAGTCCACATATGGGTTTGGATTGGAATCTGGATATATATGGTCCAGATCCAATCCAAACTGAACTCTGACTCCTTCGAGCTGGGTTCGAAACGGACGATTCGTGCGGGGCCTGACAGTATCAGTACTCCGTCTGCGTTGGGTCTTCGCCAACATAGTCGTCCGCCTCCGTTTCTGCCTTCCGGAGATGACTTCAAATGCTATTTCGATAAGAACAGGGTCTTGGACGTTCGAGATCCTGGGGTGTGAATCAGATACAAGAGTTGCTGTGCCGGGCTTGACAGGTGCTCCGGTTCCGGGCTCTTCTTGGCTCTCCTGGTCCTGTCTTGATCGGGTCAAGCCACTTCGGGGTTTCAAAACATGTTTTAAAAGGGTTTTCAAAAGCTATATCATATGTTTTGAAAGATAAAGTTTTAAAACATATATACAGGGTTGTTTGGAAGGCTCCTGGGTTTCCAAACTCAAAAACGGCCCTTTGGGGCTGCTTGTATCAAAACCAGATTTGTTTAAGAAATTCGTGGGATTTCGGGGTGTTTACAATTGCATTCCGTGGTCAGCCCCTGGCCATTTACCATGTGGGCGTTTGACATAGTAGGCCCAGTATTTCCAAAGGCCTCGAATGGGCATCGTTTCATTTTAGCAGCCACGGAGTATTTCTCCAAGTGGGTGGAAGCCACTTCCCTAACGAATGTAATGGGGCAACATGTGGTGGCTTTCATCCGGAGGAATATCTTGGCTCGATTTGGCTTTCCACGAGACCTTGTGTCTGATAATGGTACCCCATTCAAGAACGAGCGGATGGTTAAGTTGTGCAACACGTATGGCATAACTCACCACTTCTCCTCGCCCTACTACCCTCAAGGCAACGGCCAAGCCGAAGCCACAAACAAGACTCTCATTGGTATCATTGAGAAAACCTTAGAGAAGGGTAGGAGGTGGCATGAGAAGCTGGATGAAGCCTTATGGGCTTATAGGACTTCCATCCGGACTCCCACGAATGCCACACCATTCGAATTGGTCTATGGCACAAACGCCATTCTTCCCATTCATACCCAACTGCATTCATTCCATACATCCATTGCACTCGACCTCCCCCTAGAGACGCTTCAGCATGCTAGGATGGCCGAGCTAGATTTGCTAGATGAGAGGCGACTCCTTGCCATGGATCATGCTCGTGCATACCGGCAAAGGATAGCCCGACATTATAGCAAACACATGAGACCTCGCCACTTTGAAGTGGGAGATCTGGTCTTGAAAACCATCCACCATCGTGGCCCACACCCCCTAGGCAAGTGGCGCCCCAACTGGGATGGACCCTATGTTGTACGAGCAACCACTACGAACAATTCGTATTGGTTGATCGATGTAGAAGGTAGGAATTTAGCGGATCCTATCAATATTCAATACTTAAAGAAGTATCATGTGTAGGATCTGGATTAAATTCCAGTTTTTGAAAATTTGAGAGGGATAGCTGCCCTGAGACGTGTGAATAAGGTGCAAAAGCAACTCGTGTGACCCTAAGTAAGAGAATTCGCACTTGTGAAAGAGTGGAGTTTTCAAAATCGTGGTTGCATTTCAAAATCCTTCATCTTACAAAGAAGGGCCTAGTTCAACATAGCAAGATACTTGCAAGTAGTACGTGCTATTTCTAAATAGGCTGATCTGGAATGGATCGAGTGTAGGCTTGGGATAAGTCCTCCCCTCTTCTCTTCTCCTTTCAAAAGGAAAACAAAGGCCCAAATCAAAAGGGAATTTCCCATTTAAAATCTCTTTCCAAAAGAAAGAAACTAGACTTCAAAAAGAAAAATCGATTCTCTTATGAAAAAGAGGGATTAAAGAAAAAATACTCCCAAAGGGAGACCCTCTATGAAAAAAAGGAAAAAGAGGCCAAAAAGCTCAAAAAGAGCAGTTTTCTGCCTTCTATGCCTTAAACCACGGGACGCTTCAGAAGGGACCGTGGTATCTCTTTCCCATCCCTGGCTTATCCCAAGCTAAAGCATGGTTCATTTCGAGGAATCCTAAAGTAAAAATAGGATTTACTTACTTGAATTTCATCTTGTTTGAGAATTCGACGTTTCAAGTAAGGCGTAGGAATTTGAAATGAAGCTTGTTTTCTTATAAAACCTCCGCTAAATAAGCGAGTGTTAAGACTCAAACAAGGGCAAGCACGAAGAGCTCGAGATCCTTAGGATCGAGACTCAAGACAGTTGTCCCTTTTGTAAATAGCTTTTTGTAAATAAGTTTTGAAAACCGAACATCGAACAGCATAGGATTTTGCTCACTTGGAGCAGTAGGCCTTGTAAGTCTCTAGAGTTCGACCACACCTGGTCTCTGGGAGGTCGCCACTCTTGGCACCACACCCATGTCATTTGCATTCCACGCATGGTACTTGCATGAACATGATCCCATTTAGGACCAGATTCCATAGTAAAACCCTTTGGCGTGATATCTCCTCCTACCAGAGTTTGTAAAATTGAGATTTTGCTAAAATGGGACGATCCCATATTCTTCATGGCTAGATCTAGGGAGACATTAAAAGGGGTGTTTGTCATCTTTACCCTTATCCAAATCGATTTGGACAAGGCCAAAGAGGGGCATCTGTAAACACCCCGAAATCCCACGAATTTCTCAAAATCCATCTAGTTTTATACGAGCAGCCCCAAAGGGCCATTTTGAGTTTGGAAACCCAGGAGCCTTCCAAACAACCCTGTATATATGTTTTAAACTATATCTTTCAAAAACATATGATATAGCTTTTGAAAACCCTTTTAAAACATGTTTTGAAACCCCGAAGTGGCTTGGCCCGATCAAGACAGGACCAGGAGAGCCAAGAAGAGCCCGGAACCGGAGCACCTGTCGAGCCCAGCGCAGCAACTCTTGTATCTGATTCACACCCCAGGATCTCGAACGTCCAAGACCCTGTTCTTATCAAAATAGCATTTGAAGTCATCTCCGGAAGGCAGAAACGGAGGCGGACGACTATGTTGGCGAAGACCCAACGCAGACGGAGTACTGATGCTGTCAGGCCCCGCACGAATCGTCCGTTTCGAACCCAGCTCGAAGGAGTCAGAGTTCAGTTTGGATTGGATCTGGACCATATATATCCAGATTCCAATCCAAACCCATATGTGGACTTGGATTTGGATTTGGATCCAGAGATCCAATCCAATATCCATATCCATGGCCCACATCACCTTCTCATAAATGGAGGTGGGGCCCACTTGAGTTTCACGTGGGATATTGGGCATGAGAGAGAGTGGGGTTGAAAAATATCAAGAGTGTTGTATTAAGCTTGACTTGTGTGTGAAGTTTGGGTTAATCATGTGGGTTAGCCTAATTGAGTGGCTTTAAGCTTGTAATTAGCTAAAACCTAACCTAGGGCTGCACCAACATGGGGTGATCAAGGTCTATGGGCCATGCTAAGGGAGCTCCCTCACCTAAACCTAACCCAAAATGCCTAATCCTAGCCTAAACCCCTAATCCACTTCCCTAATCCCGGCCTAATCCCAACCTAATCACCTAACCCACTTCCCTAATCCTTCCCTAAACCTAGATTAATTTCCCTAATCCTAGCCTAAACCTAGCCTAATCACCTAACCTAGCTCACTAAACCTCACCCTAAAACCCAACCACCTAACCTAGCCCTAAACCCCTAAACCACCCTTAGCCCACGATTTACCCAAACCCCTAGTTTTAAAATATCTGGCCCAACCCCTTCCAGCCCACCTTATCTACATACCACCCTACCTAAACCACCTAACCACTACCCACAGCCCAGCCCTAACCGACCTACCCATCCCCTATTTAAACCCCCCTCCTTGTGGGCGGGTTTTCCAAGTGGGAACCACCCTCTCACCCAGCCGGGCCCTCTCCTTCTCCCTTCTCTCACCCAGCCGGGACGACTCCCCACCTTGGCCTGCTCCAACTGCTCCACCAGCCGCCACCTGCTCCGCCACCTTCCCTCTTCCATCCACCACCACCACCCCTCAGCCGGACGCCATCACCTCCACCCCACCAAACCAGCCAACAGCCACCTGCCCGCCTGCTTCCCACTCCATCCGCCACCTCTCCCCATTCGGTAAGCACCCCAAACTCCCTCAAAGCCCCTCTCTTCCACCTCTCCACTCTTAGCCACCCATCCTACCTTCATCTCAGCCCTTTTGCCGCCACCACCTAAACCTAGCCGAACCTAGTATAACCCAAGTTGCTGGCCACTACTTAGCCACCATCTCCCATTCGGCCAACCCCCCTAGGTGTCCTATTCGGCCTTCCCACTAGCTCACCTTTTAGGTCCAGTTTCCCTAAGTACCCAACTCCCCTAGTGATCCTAATACCCACTTATTCAGCCACTTTAAACTCCCTACTTGGAGGCGCCATCTACTTGCCACCGGCCCCCTTCGAGGCGTCTATCCCGCGCCCCACTTGCAGCCGGCCGGCCCCCTTGATCACCTACCTTCGCGGAGCTCCCACTTGCAGCCCAAGGCCAAGCCCACGCTCAAGCAAGACCTCTACGGACCAGCTACTCGTAAGTGTCTAAACTCGGTCTTTAGTCATACACTTGCTTGAAATTCAATTTGATACGGGGTTGTAATAACGGAGCATAGTCTCCCCCCGCTTGTAATAACGTGGCTTGGCACAACCACACACGTGCACTCTCTTAGTCGTGCACAATTTTGAACACACACGGGCCTAATCAGCCCCTAATATATAAGTGTACATATATATTTTATTTTCGAAGGGTTTTGTTTAAGTTGGGTGCGTTGTCTTTCAATTCAAGCACTCTCACACACATTGAGCTTTCGCTCTTATTTGAAAGACCCAAGTAAGGGCCGACCTATACTATTTGGGTTTCATTTCTTGTCGTGTGAGTAAGTCTTTCAATTCAAGCACTCTCACACACATTGAGCTTTCGCTCTTATTTGAAAGACCCAAGTAAGGGCCGACCTATGCTATTTGGGTTT
Organism: Brasenia schreberi; assembly: GCA_036023115.1. NCBI lineage: Eukaryota > Viridiplantae > Streptophyta > Magnoliopsida > Nymphaeales > Cabombaceae > Brasenia > Brasenia schreberi. The sequence continues at coordinate 10,009,705 of JAYKKT010000066.1, forward strand.
CATTTCATGTCGTGTGAGTAAGTCTTTCAATTCAAGCACTTTCACACACATTGAGCCTTCGCTCTTACTCCTAAGACCTTAGTAAAGGCCTTATTGCAGTTATATTTGGGTTTCATTTATGTTGTGTGGGTAGTCTTTCAATTCAAGCACTCTCACACACATTGAGCCTTCGCTCTTATTCCCAAGACCTTAGTCAAGGCCATACTGCAATTTATATTTGGGTTTAAATTCATGTCGTGTGTGTAAGTCTTTCAATTCAAGCACGCACCCACATTGAGCCTTCGCTCTTATTTGCAAGACCCGAGTAAGGGCTCATATACATAAGATATATACATATTTCCCTTCGGTTATTTCCCTTCGGTTATTTCCCTTCGGTTATTTCCCTTCTGTTATTTCCCTTCAGTATTGTCTTTACATTTCGGGTTTTCCCTTTGGAGTAGCGTGAGTTTGCATTGCATCTACGCCATACCACGAGGTAGGACGCATATTGCATCGAAGCAAGCCCCGCTCGAATTCACCCATGTAGTGGAGTGTTCATAACACACAAACTAGGCGACCCAAAAAGGGATAAAAGAAAAGACTTAGGCACGTGCAAATCCACGTGATCTAAAACATGCAATCGCATCTTAAAGACCCGAAATAGACACCTCGAACCGTTTCGTAGACTTTCTCCCCAAAACTCGATTGTTGCAAAAGCGTACAGACTGACCCTTGCGCATCGGTGCAAGAAGGTCTGCGACGACAAGAGCTTACTTGCTCACAGTCGCCACGTTTAGAAGTCAGTGTTAAAATCTTCGCTAGCTTAAGTAAGCTAGCTGGCACGCCCTATTTGTATACATAGGCCTTAGACACACGATAAGATCCACTCCAAGCCCCAAAAGAGGCGAAGAGGTGGGGATTTTCGCGCGTCTACAATATGCTCCGGTTCTGGGCTCTCTTTCGCTACTCTAGTCCTGCTTTCGTTAGGCCAAGTTGTTTTCCGGGGTTTCAAAATACCTTTTTAAAGGTTTTAAAACTATATACTACATATTTTAAAATATGTATAGTTTAAACATATATACAGGGTTTTGCCTGGAAGGCTCTTGGGTTTCCAGACTCAAAATAGCCCTTTGGGGCTGCTTTTTCAAAACTAGGTGTATTTGAGAAAAATCATGAGATTTTGGGGTGTATATAAAGAGGCGAAAGGAAGGCCTAGGCCCGATGCAGAATGCAAGCCCAGCACACCCCAAAACCAAATCGAATACATCCACCCAAGCAATATGAATCTGAGCCAGAAATGGCGAAATTAAGCAGAAACGGAGTCCAGAATGGTGAGATAGAGTTCGGACGACAAAGTTGGAGAAAACCCAGTACTAGATGGAGCGTTGATGAAGGCAGTGCCCGCACAAAATGTTCGCCTGAAAAAGCCAAGAAGGACTATCTAGAGAAAATTTGGATTGGATCTGGATCATAAATATCCAGATCCATATCCAAATAGTGTTTGGATTTGGATTGGATCCAAATAGTATTTGGATTGGATTGGATCGGATTTGGACCAAAATATCCATATCCATATCCATAAAAATGTTGGATTTGGATCAGATATGGATCTCAAGATATCTAAGATCCAAGATCCAAATCCAAATAGTGTTTGGATCGAACATGAATTCCACAATCCAAACTCAAGACCCATATCCAAGACCCACCTCATTTGCCTATAAATAGGAGTGAGGGGGTCTCCAAAAGCTCACGTGAAAAGCCTTGGAGGAGCTTGGAGGAGAGAGAGGGTATTAAGGTGAGTGCTTAGTGCTTTCTTAATTTTGTTTAGTGGGTTAATTGTGGGCTTAAAGAGGGATTAGTGTGGGCTGCACCACCTTGATTAAGGGCTAGATTTGCTTGAACAAGAAGGCTTTGTAGTGGTTGATTTGGAACTTGAGCACACCCTAAACCGACCCTAAGAGGTAAGCCTTAATCTCCCTAAACCGTTCTTTCCCTAACCCTCTAAACCCCCCTAATTAACCCCCAGCCACCACCTAATCCCCATCACCTAATCCCTAATCCACCATCCCACCTGCTCCTTAACCCACCGACTGAACACCCTAACCCCCGGCCTACACTCTCACCATCCCACCCGAACCCCCCTACACCACCCGCACACCCTACGCGCTACCCGCGCGCCACCCGCTCCTTGACATCCTAGCGCCACCTACAGCGCACGCCAAATGTGCGCTGCTCGCACCCGCTCCACTGCCACCCGGCGCACCGCAGCGCGCCCTGCGCGCCCCGCACCTGTCCCCCTGGCCGAGTCTCTGGCGCCTAGCACCTGACTCCAACCAACACCCTGCCACCCAGCCGATTCTACCCTACCTTCACTCTACCACCTCCACCAACTCCCTGCCACCCTACCACGGCCATCACCTACCATCAACTCCACCTTACACTCCCACCGACCTAGCACCGACCCCAACTCCCTTCATCACATCCACCGCCTTACACTCCCACACCCCACATCACACCCCTTTGCCGTGACCTCTTGCCTAACACCCCGACTCCATCCCACCGTCTTACACTCCCACACCCCACATCACACCCCTTTGCTGTGATCTCTTGTCTAGCACCCCGACTCCATACCACACCCTACATCATAACCTACCTTTTTGCCATAACCCCACACAAGCCACTAACATCCGCCGCTCCTTTGCTTATCCCACTAAAGCCTCACAACCCACCTAGCACCCGTGAGCCTTATCTCTTATGCCCAAACCCCACCAAGCTCAAGCTCGGCCAACCACTTCACGCCTCAAGCTTCAAGGGGAGCACATCCTTGGCTGTCCAAAGTGGACACACACCCAATCACAAGCAAGTGAAGACGTACCAACTATTTGTAAGTGTCTAAACTTGGTCTCTTACATTAACTTGCTTTACATTCAATTCAATTTGGATACGGGGTTGTATTAACGGAGCATTGTCTCTCGCCGGGATGTAATATTGTTGCTTGACACACGAGACACATACGTGCACTTGAGCCTTAGCTCTTATCTCGTACACGAGACACACAAGTGCACTTGAGCCTTAGCTCTTATCTCGTACACCAAGCACCCACATACATAATTGAGCCTTCGCTCTTACTCCAAAGACTCTAGTAAGAGTTGCGTGAGTTGTCTTTAAATTTACACACTACATCCATGCGTGCATTGAGCTTTCACTCTTATCATATATATGTATTTCCATTCAGCTGGGTTGTTATTTTAAGTCGTGTGAGTTGTCATTTAAAATTCTAGACTCGCACCCAAAGACACCCGAGCTCTTGCTCAAGCACCTTCACGCACATTTTGGCCTCGGCAGCTACTAAGATATAGCCATATCTATATATTTTCAGCTACGTGAGTTTTCTCGGTTCAGTTGTGTATGTCTTTCAATTCCGGGTTATTAAATTTCAGTTGTGTGAGTTATCTTTACATTTATACACAACACACATGCACACGTTGATGACCTTCGGGCTCATATATATATATATATACGTATTTCCCTTCCGCACTTTGCATTTAAGTTGAGTGGGGTTTTACATTCCAAGTTGCGTGAGTTGTCTTTCAATTTATACACAACACACACGCACACATTGAGCCTTTCCGCTCTTAAGAAATAGCTATATCTCTCTTCCGCAATTTCCCTTCAGCTATGTTTTTCAATTTTGGGTTTTAAGGTTCAGTTGTGTGAGTTGCATTGCATATCCGCCATACTCGAGATAGTGCGCATACTTGTATCAAACAAACCCCGAACAACCCATGCAAACATGCCAAGACTTAGGCACTTGATGCACACACATCCCGCCTAAGTAGATAAAAGCTCAAAGACAAAGATACGTGCAAGTCCCTATAAACACCCCGAAATCCCACGAACTTCTCAAAACAACCTGGTTTTGTAAAAGCAGCCCCCAAAGGGCTATTTTAAGTCTAGAAACCCAAGAGCCTTCCAGGCAACCCTGTACAAATGTTTTAAACTTTATATGTTTTAAATATGTATAATACGTTTTTAAAACCTTTAAAACACATTTTGAAACCCCACAAAGCGGCTTGGCCTGATCAAAGCAGGACCAGAAGAGCTAAAGAGAGCCCGGAACCGGAGCACAAGTCGAGCCCGGCACAGCAACTCTCATATTGTATCCATCCCCAGGATCTCGAACGTCCAAGACCCTGTTATCAGCAAACATCACTTGAAATCATCTTCGGAAGGTGAAAACAGAAGCGGATGATCATGTTGGCGAAGACCCAACGTAGACGGAGTACTGATGCTGTCAGACCCTGCACAAACCGTTCGTTTCGAACACAACCTAAAGGAGTCAGAATTCAGTTTGGATCGGATCTGGACCATATATATCCAGATCCCAGTCCGAACCTATGTGTGGATTTGGATTTGGATTTGGATCTAGAGGTCCAATCCAATATCCACATCCATGGCCCACATCACCTTCTCATAAATGGAGGTGGAGCCCACTTGAAATTCACGTGGGATTATGGGCATGAGAGAGAGTGGGGGAGGATAAGATTTGGGAGTGATTGTAATTAAGCTTGACTTGTGTGTCAAGTTTGGGGTTAATCATGTGGGTTAGCCTAATTAGCATGGGTTTAAGCTTATATTAGCCAAAACCTAGCCTAGGGATGCACCAACATGATGCAACAAGGTCTATGGGTTATGCAAAGGGAGCTTCCTAACCCAATCCTAAGTAAAAAACCCTAATCCTAGCCTTTTACCCTAATCTCAGCCTAAACCTAGCCTAATCGCCTAACCCACTTCCCTAATCCCGGCCTAATTCCAACCTAATCACCTAACCCATCTCACTAAACCTCACCCCAAGACCAACCCACCTAGCTAAGCCCTAAACCCCTAAACCACCCCACCTAAACCTAGCACACCATCTACCTAAAATCCCTTGTATTAAAATATTTGGCCCCTCCTCAAAACCAACCCACCTTATCACCACACCACCACTCCCTAAACTACCTTACCACCCTCCAAATACCAGCCCCAACCGCCATCTCCAAGGCTATAAACACCCCCCCCTAGTGGGCGGGTTTTGGAGTTTTCTCCACCTTGGGCCAGCTGACCTTGGCCAGCCACCTCCCAGTCGAGCTTTCCACCTTGCTCCACCTGCACCACCACACCCCCGGCCAGCTCCACCTCGCGCCACCACTACCTCCCAGCCAGCTCCACTGCACGTCGCCACCACCTCCCGACCGAACTCCATCTCCCTTCATCACCCGGCCTCCCTTCTTCTATCCGCCGACTCCTTCACCATCCGGTTAGTACCTTCCACTTAGCTCCACCTCCTCTTCACTCCCCCTCCACTCTCAACTACCCATACCACCACCACATCACCCCATCACAGCCACCCGCCATCCTCACCCATTTGGCCAGACCTCAACCATTTCCACCACCAGACACTCTACCTTCGCCTAGTGACACCCGACCACTCTACTTAGCTCCCTAGGACCTGCCCCTTCCACTCTCCACTAGCCCTTAGTCCCACCTTCCACAACACCCTAGCTAACTCCCTTCCCATCCATAACATCCCTAGCTACCCTAGCAGCCGGCCACCACAAAAATATCCCTAGTCGGCCACCCCAGCCGACTGCATCAAACCCATTCGACAGCCACCCTATTTCCCTTAGGCATCCCCTTAGCTCCCCTTAGCGCCACCTTTCCTAACACTAAACCATTCCTTAGTGACCCTCCTTAGTCACCTTAACCCAAAGCATCAAGGCAGCACCTTCCTAGTAGCTAGCCATCTTCAAGGCGCCCTTCCCGCGCACCCGAGTCACCCGACCAGTATCTCCCCTTGTCGTTCAACTCCGAGGAGCTCCCTCTTGCAGCCCAAGGCGAAGCCAAGCCTACGCTCAAGCAAGTCACCTCCGGACCAGCTATAAGTAAGTGCCTAACTCGGTCCTTAGTTGTAGACTTGCTTAAATTAAATTTGATACGGGGTTGTAATAACGGAGCATAGTCTCCCCCCGCTTGTAATAACGTGGCTTGGCACACCCACACACACATGCACTTGAGCCTACCTCGCTCTTAGTCGTGCACGATTTTGAACACACACGGGCCTAATCAGCCCCTAAGATATAAATTTATTTATATAGTTTATGTTGCGTAGGGTTTTTGCTTGAGTTGTGTGTGTTGTCTTTCAATTCTCGCACTCACACACATTGAGCCTTCGCTCTTATTTGTATAGTACCCTTGGGTTTTATTTCATGTTGTGTGCATAGTACTTCAATTCAAGCACTCACACACATTGAGCTTTTGCTCTTATTCCCAAGACCTTAGTTAAGGCCATACTGCAATTTATATTTGGGTTTAATTTCATGTTGTGTGCGTAGTACTTCAATTCAAGCACTCACACACATTGAACTTTCGCTCTTATTCCCAAGACCTTAGTTAAGGCCATACTGCAATTTATATTTGGGTTTAATTTCATGTTGTGTGCGTAGTACTTCAATTCAAGCACTCACACACATTGAGCTTTCGCTCTTATTCCCAAGACCTTAGTTAAGGCCATATTGCAAGTTATATTTGGGTTTCATTTCATGTTGTGTGTGTAGTACTTCAATTCAAGCACGCACCCACATTGAGCCTTCGCTCTTATTTGCAAGACCCGAGTAAGGGCCCATATATACATTATATACTATTTCCCTTCGGCAATTTCCATTACAAGTCATTTCCCTTCGGTCATTTCCCTTCGGCATTGTCTTTAAATTCGAGTTTTCCCTTTGGAGTAGCATGAGTTTGCATTGCATATATGCCATACCACGAGTTAGGACGCATATTGCATCAAAGCAAACCCCATACTCCCACTCAAAATCGCCACATTTCGTGGAGTGTTCATAACACACACCTAGGTGGCCCGTAAAGGGATAAAAAGAAAGACTTAGGCACTTGCAAATCCACGTGATCTAAAATCTGAAAATCATACAAAAAAGACCCGAATCAAACACCTCGAACCGCTTTCGTAGGCTTTTTTCCACTCAAAACTCAATTTTTAAAAGCGTACAGACTGACCCTTGCGCATCGGTGTAAGAAGGTCTGCGACGACAAGAGCTTGCTTGCTCACAGTCGCCATGTTAGAAGTCAGGTTTAAAATATATCTTCGCTAGCTTAGGTAAGCTAGCTGGCACGCCCTGTTTGTTTAAATAGGACTTAAGCACACGAAAAGATTCGCTCCAAGCCTAAGAACCAGGAGGCGGAGATTTTTTGCGTCTACAGTCCCACGTAAATAAAATCTGCAAATAGGCATACAAATCGATCAAATACTTTCATACTCTTTTCAAAAGTCCATGCTTGTTCAAAATCGAGATTTTCTAAAGCGTACAAACTGACCCTTGAGCATCGGTTCAAGAAGATTTGTGACGAAAAGATCCCACTTGTCTATAGTCGCCCCATAAGTTAGATATTTCAAAACATACTTCGCTAGTTTGAGTAAGCTAGCTGGCACGCCCTTTTTAAAGCGACTTAGACACAAAAAAGGTTCACTTCAAGCCTAAGAACCCAGAGTGAAAATTTTCGCATGTCTACAGTGTGGAATGTGTGGCCTAATTTTAGCATGGTTTGAGCGATCATTCGAGGGCTTTTGGAAGCGATGAGTGAATGTAGGGATGCTAAAAATCTTTTTGAGTTTTCGAGAACGATGATGTGAACTCACCCGAATTGAAATTGCAACTCACACTACTTTCACGAAAGTAAACTCACACGAATTTAAATGCAACTCTACTTTCATGAAAGTAAACTCACGCGAATTTAAGTGCAACTCACTCTGCTTTCACGAAAGTAAACTCACGCGAATTTAAGTGTAACTCTACTTTCACGAAAGTAAACTCACGCGAATTTAAGTGCAACTCACTCTACTTTCACGAAAGTAAACTCACGAGAATTGAAATATATATATGTTTAGCTTAAGAGAGCGAGAAGGCTCGAGTACACGTGAGTGTAAAGGGCGGAAAGGCTCGAGTGCTCGTGGGTGTACTCGTGTTTAACCCAACAATTTAAGAGTGGAAAGGTTCAAGTGCTTGTGGGTGTAAAGAGTGAAAAGGCTCAAGTGCACGTGTGTGTGATCGTGTTTATCCACCAGTTTGAGAGCGAAAAGGCTCAAGTGCTCGTGGGTGCGATCGTGTTCATGCACAAATATTACAACCCGGAGAGAGACTTCACTCCATTAATACAACCCCATTCCAAATTGAATTGAATGAAAAGAGAGGTTTAAAACTGAAGTTAATAGTACTTACAAGTCTTTCCGTTCGATTTAGCCCTTGATTCAGTTTGTTGGGTTCACTCGATCTCACTTTGTTGCAGCCGTGAGCTAGGTCAAGTCAAGTCCTCCACTTGGTGCAGGTCTTCCTTGGTGTCGAGCCTTGGTGTGGTTCAAGGTAGCTCAAAGAGGTTTGGCTAGCTATAGGTCGACTTGGTGCATGTTGTAGCCATGGTGCAACCAAGTCAAAGCTTCATGTTGATGTTGCAGCCAAGTCAAGGTCGGCCAGGTGTAGGCCGGCTAGGTTCAGGTCGGCCAGCACGAGGTTCGGTTCAGTTTGCAGCCAACTGGTTGCATCCAATCCTCCTTGTTGCAGTCGTGGTCTTGTTCAAGGAGGTTCAACCAAGTCAAGGTCGGTTCCAGATGGTTCGACCAAGGTTCAGCTGGGGTATGGCCAGGTTTAGTTTTGTGCAGCTGGTTAAAGTGGTTCGGCCAGCTGGTTCAGTCAAGTCTCCAATGGCACAAGTCAAGGTGCAGCCACAGGTAGGTTCTTGTTCAATTCTTGCTGGGCTCGGTCAAAGAGGTTCAACAAGGTTCGGTTTAAGTGGGTTCAGCCAGCAAGTCAAGGAATGCAGCCAAGTCAAGGGTTCGGTTGGGTTCAGCCCAAGGTGGTTCGAGTGGGTCGGCCAGGTGGTCAGCTCCAAGTCCTCCAAGGTAGGTGCAATCTGGCCTGTTGGTCAGCTGGGTATGTGGTGCGGTCCAAGTGGGTTTGGTCAAATCAAACCCAGCCCACCATTAGTCCAAGCTTGGTGCTCGGTTCAGTCGAGTGGTCCTTTCTTGGTTGCAGCCCACTAGGTTAGAAGTGTACCTTGACTTGTTGATCACGAGCAACTTGACCAAGCCTTGGCTTGAACTCCACATGAACCTTGAGCTTGCTTGGGTTAGCCTCCTTTGTTGACTTGACTTTGTTGACCTTGCATTCCACGTAAATGCTTGCTTGGGCCCCAAGCCCTTCTCTCTCTCCTCCTTTGACCCTTCCAAGCCTTTCCAAGGGGTTTCACGTGAACCCCCTTGGCCCTATTTATAGGCCAAGGGGGGGATTATTTGGATCGGGTCTGGATCCTAAGATCCAACTCGATCCAATCTCCCATTGGACTTTGATATGGATCTTTTGGTCCAAATCAAATCAAACTTTTTCTTTCTTTCTTGAGTTCTTTTTGGTGCATATAACGGACGGTTTTTGAGTAGGCTCCGGTTCCTCGGTGACCTGATTTCAGCTTGGGTTTTTCCCAAGTTCTTTTACCAGCCGATGTTTTTCTTTTCAAGATGTTTTGATGTTTGATTTGATCCATCTGTTCCCGTTTTTGGCTCATTTTTTATGAGATCAATCTCAAACTTTCTTACAGACTCTGTTTTTCATTTTGACTGGTCGGGTCTTTGATTTTTGATGGCTTCATCAGGGTCTTGGCTTCTTTTTATATTTTGGAGCTGAATTTGATTTTGAAATGGATGCCAGTTTCGATCTTCTGTCTAGCTTTTCTACGAATGGGCTTGGGCCTTCCTTCTTTTTTCGATTTGATCTTGAGCTGGCTTTTTGAAATTCAGGAGTTTTGAAAACATAAAAATTTTGGGTGTTTACAGATGCCCCTCTTTGGCATTGATCCAAATGTATTTGGATAATGTCAAAGAAGAAAACACCCTTTATAGATTGTTCTCCCAATTTTTCTTGAGAATGAATCATCGTTCGTTTCGTAAAATCCTATTTTCTTTGATCAGAAAAGGGAATTTTCAGCCAAAGGGGACCTTTCCTAGGTGGGTTGCTTTTTCTAGGTATGATCATGTATGAATGTTTTTTTGAATGCATGCATGTGTGAGCGGGGTGAGCTTTTTAGGAGAGTTTATTTCAAGGTTTTTGAGCCTGAAGAGAGTCTTTTGAGGCCAACTGCTCTAAGCAGGTTTGATCTCATGTCTTTTTGATATTTTTGGGTTTTTGGAGCCTAGAGAGAGCCTTTTGAGGCTGACTGCTCCAAGCAGGTTTGATCCCATGTGTTTTTCGATATTTTTGCATTTTTTAGCTTGGAGAGTGCCTTTTGAGGCCGACTGCTCAAAGCAGGTTTTATCCCATGTCTTTGGACATTTTTGGGTTTTGAAAATTTCTTTTTCAAAAGGAACTCTTTTTATCTTCTATCAAAAAGGACTTCCAATGTTTCACACTTCCCTTTATTCGGGTTTCAACACCTACTACTTGGTAGAGGGTTTTGGTAGAAAATTTTGGAAAACATTTTAAAGTTCCATTTCCTATAAAACAAAGTCTAATTCTCAAACAAAATGAAATCCAAATAAGTAGATTCTATTCTTACTTTAGGATTTTCATAGTTGAACCTTTTTCCATTGGGATAAGCTGCAGGGATATGGGAAAGAGTTATCATGGTCCCTTATGAAGCATCCCGTGGTTTTAGACAATGAGTCAGAAAATTTGCTCTTTTAAGCTTTGGCTTTCCTTTTTTTTTCTTTTTGAAGAGAAGACCTCTTTTGAGGAAGTTTTGTATTCCCTTTTCGGGGAAGACTTCTTTTTTGAGGAGTTTTTGCATTCTCTTTTTCTTTTTTCTTTCTTCTTTCAAAGAGAAGACTCCTTTTTAAGAAGTTTTGTATTTCCTTTTTCAGGGAAGACTTCTTTTTCGAGGAGTTTTTGTATTCTTTTTGTCTTTTCTTTTTCTTTTGAACATTGCCAATTTTCCTTTTTGGAGAGAAGTAAAATGGGGGGAAAGCTTATCCCTTTGGTTACTCGATTCAACCGAGATCGTCCTTTTTCTTAATAGCATCTACCATTTGAAAATATTTTGATATTTTGAACAAAGCTTCATTTTGTAAGCCAATGATTTTTGAAATATCGCCAATTTGTTTTTGAAGACTCTACTTTTCGTAAAGCATCAATTCCTTCATTTGGGGTCATACAATCAACCTTGATCCTTCTTTCAAGAAGTTTCAAAGGAGCTCGATTTTAAAAATCTTTTTGAAAGAATTTAACATAGACCCTTTCGAGTATTTGGTATTTTCAGGGTCTACTAAATTTTTACCCATAATATCAATATATCGACATGTATTATCGATTTTTGTTACCCTTTTTATGACATGGGGACATTCCTACTTGGGCTGCCACCTTTTTGGGCCCTCTTGGGTGAATGAGGTGTACATGATGTATGATATGCATTCCATGTGATTCAATGGAAATACATGCTTTATGAATGATGACAATATGAAATGTATTCCACATGATATGATGGAGATACATGTTTTATGAAATTGATTCTCCATGGAAGGTGTCTAGGGGATGCATTTTAAATGCCCCTAGTTTGATGGAGATGAATGATTCACACGGCCATATTGGTGAAGGGCCATGGTTTTTCAAAGAGAATTTTTATGGGATGACATGTCCATACATTTGACATTTATGGTATTTCTAACATGATCATGACACTTTTTGCTTTAGGATGGAAAAATATAACCAGCCCTAAGTGATCTTCATGGCCATCATATTTGAATTGACATGATCTCCACATTTTTCATCGTGGGACTCATATATTTATCCTAACCTCATCAAGGTTTTCATATCAACAAGATGCTGAAAATATTTCTTTTTGAAGTCATATGTAGGGTTAAAATTGTTAGAACTTGATCTTTTTGAAGAAACAAATTCGGGAAATCCTCCCTTTCTAAAATTTCTCTTGGGAGATATGAAGATGATTTCAATACCTGCCCCTTGATCGAAATATGTTTTCCATGCTTGATTTTCTTTGAAATCATTTGTCCAAGCATGGTTTTTGGATTCTTTTGGAAAATATGCCTTCATGGGGCATTTGATCAAATATGGGGAATGTGTCTCGAAGAGGTCCTTCAGCCACACGATGTAGGGCTTGTCCCTTAATGGAGTATTGAGTTCATACTCCATTGAAAGGGGCTGCCATTTATTTTGCCTACCCATTAAGATAAGTTTTTCAAATAAGTGCTTTGAATGAATCAACATTATTCCCTTTTCATGATATGGGAAGTAATGTCTCGAATTTGGAAGCCTATACCGAGGCTAAGCACGATTTCTCTTTTGGCTTGGTGATTTCTTTCACATGCCAAATAGAGTTTTTGAAATATATGGCACACATTCCATGGATATCATCTTCATATTGATCGAGTAAAGCACCCAATGCATTTACATGAATTGTAATGCTTCGGAGGTTTTGGAAAATTGGAGGTTTTACCATGAGATTTTTGAAAAGTTTTTTTGTAAATCATCGTTTCAAATGTTAACCCTTTTTCGAGAGTCTCATTAAGAGCTTTTAGCCTCTTTTTGGCCCTTTTGAAATCAACCTTGAAGGTTTCGGATTTTGATCCATATGGAGATGCCTATGATGGCTCAATACTTAGGGGGTTGACTCTCATGCCCCTTTGGCTTGACACAAAACTCAAGTTCTAAGATGATGTCTAGACCTGATATTGTTCATGCAAATATATGATTTTCAAAATGCAATGCATGATGCTTATGTATGCATGCACACACACTATGGGTTAGACTCACTTCTAAAATTCCCCATTTTTTTCCAAGTCAAGGGTTCTACGAATTTCAGGAAGCTTGGAGGTATGATCATTCCTCCTTGCTTTGATGGTTCTCAAGCATTTTAATTTTGAGGAAGCTTTGGGCAAGAGAAGGTATACATGATCAGCTTTGGACGATTTTTGGGTTTGGGAGTATATACAATTTTAAAAAGTATTTCGAAACTTGGCTTTGTATATGGCCATTGTTTTTGGAATTTTTGGAAATTTTCAAATTTTTTTTTGTCTTTTTTGAAATACAAATTCAATGACTAAATATAAAGACTTTCTTTTTGAAAACTTTTTGAAACAAATTTCTTTTTGGAATTTTAAGATTTTCAAATGTTTTTGGGATTTTGAAGGTTTTCAATTTTTTTGGTTTTTGGCAATATCTAATTTTTTTGGTTTTTTTGAAAAGGAGGGCTCTTCTATCGAACCTACAAAGAAAACTTCATGAATTAGACTCTAAACAATAGGTCTAAGCCATGGGTTTCAGTTTTAGTGGTTCTAAGGGGAACCCTTGACCCAAGTGGTCTTAGGTGGTGGCTCACGGGGTATGGGTGGACTGTAGCCCAATCCATATCAACTTGGGTTTGCTTTAGGTAGGATGGGTTTCAGCCTACCTTGATTTCTGGCTCCTAGGCCCTTGTAGGGTTTATATCCCATGTTTAAGATCATGTTCCAAGGCTTTGTGGTGTTTGAAAATGTTTTGTAAAGTTCATATTCTTGGCACATTGAATCATCCATATCATGGGTATATACCCATTTTATTTTGGATAGTGGGAGTGGTGGAAGACTTGGGCTTCTACGCGACCCTTGGTTGGGAGCTATGGTTTTCAAGGGAAGCCATGCTCGGTCCCTTGAGGGTTTTTGGATGTTTTGGGGAATTGGGTTCATTCATGGTAGGTGTTCCTAGGATGTTGATGCATGCCTTAGGATCTACCATTTTTTGAACCTTTTTTTGTTTTTGTTTTTGAAATTCTTTTTTGTGGTGCGGGACATTTGGCGCACCTTGAAAATCCTCTTTTTCAGGCACATTTTGTGGGTTTGTGTGTGCTTAGGTGTGATCCAATGCATCCGATGACCCTATTTTGAGAGGAGAGTTTAGATGAGGATGGGTTTCAGGCATACCTCTTTTTGGCTCGTCTACCTTTTCATGATGAGAGCAAGCCATGTTCCCGGGTGACTCTGTTTCGAGCTCCCGTTGACTCTCGTCTTTTTGTGGGGTGTGGATTTTGTGTCCCACTTTGTTTGTGTGCCCTAAATCAGGGATTTCCTTTATTTTCAGAATTTCAAAGTTTTGTTTTTCAATTTTTTTATCTTTTTGAAAATTTTCCTGATTTTTTTGGCTTTTTGAAATAGGAAAATCTTTTTTTGATTTTTCTTTGGAGGTTTCAGAGCTTGGAGGCTTGGGAATGGATGATTTTATCCTCCTTTGGGTTTCATCTTTAGCCTCATATCCTTCATTGAGTTTAAGATCGGTTTTCTTTTCATGATCTCTATGTGCCCGAGATGAGCTGCTATGTGATCGATGTGCTTTAATCTCATGGTTTAAAGCGTCCATCTTTCTAAAAATTTCTTTGATAGCAGCTAGCTCTTCTTGGGCTTTAGAAGATTTGAAAAACTGCTTTGAGTTACTCGATGAGGATTTCCTTGACTTTTCATCCATTTCTTGCAAAAATTTTTGGTGCACAATTTTGAAAAACACTTTTTTGAAAGTTTTGAAGTTTTATTTGAAGTTCGCTTAAGACCCGGATCCCACCGGGCGTGCCATTTATGTATACATGTAAATTTTCACTCCTAAGTTATAAGAACCGAAGTGAACCTTTTCGTGCCTACACTTGTGCGAGCGTGCCAGCTAGCTTACACAAATTAGCGAAGGTTTTTAAATGTTTTTCTGACTTTTGGCGATTGTAGGCAAGCAAACTCTTTTCGCTTTAAACCTTCTTGAGCCGATTCTCAAGGGTCAGTTTAAGTGCTTAGGAACTTCGATTTTCAAACAAGTTTTTACTTCAAACTAACTTGAACGACAAGTGTTTTGAAAGAATTTGGTTCGTGCACTTTTACCAATTTTGTCACAAGGGTTAGATGACCCTAAGTTCTTGCGAGTTTTATTTGTTTAGGCCTGATGTGTGTGTGAAATGTGTGGCCTAATTTCAGCGTGGTTTAAGCGATCGTTCGAGGGCTTTTGAAAGCGATGAGCGAATGTAGGGATGCTAAAAATCTTTTTAGGTTTTCAAGAACGATGATGCGAACTCACCCGAATTGAAATTACAACTCACACTACTTTCACAAAAGTAAACTCACGCGAATTTAAGTGCAACTCACTCTACTTTCACGAAAGTAAACTCACGCAAATTTAAGTGCAACTCTACTTTCACGAAAGTAAACTCATGTGAATTTAAGTGCAACTCTACTTTCACGAAAGTAAACTCACGTGAATTTAAGTGCAACTCACTATGCTTTCACGAAAGTAAACTCACGCGAATCAAAATATATATGTTTAGCTTAAGAGAGCGAGAAGGCTCGAGTGCACGTGAGTGTAAAGAGCGGAAAGGCTCGAATGCTCGTGGGTGTACTCGTGTTTAACCCAACAATTTAAGAGCGGAAAGGTTCAAGTGCTTGTGGGTGTAAAGAGCGAAAAGGCTTAAGTGAACGTGTATGTGATCGTGTTCATCCACCAGTTTAAGAGCGAAAAGGCTCAAGTGCTCGTGGGTGCGATCGTGTTCATGCACAAATATTACAACCCGGGGAGAAACTTCGCTCCATTAATACAACCCTGTTTCGAATTGAATTGAATGAAAAGAGCAGTTTAAAACCAAAGTTAACAGTACTTACATGTCTTTTCGTTCGATTTAGCCCTTGATTCAGTTTGTTGGGTTCGCTCGAGCCCACTTTGTTGTAATCATGAGCTAGGTCAAGTCAAGTCCTCCACTTGGTGCAGGTCTTCCTTGGTGTCGAGCCTTGGTGCGGTTCAAGGTAGCTCAAAGAGGTTCGTGGTGCAGCCAAGTCAAAGCTTCATGTTGATGTTGCAGCCAAGTCAAAGTCGGCCAGGTGTAGGCCGGCCAGGTTCAGGTAAGCCACCACCTGGTTCGGTTCAGTTTGCAGCCAATTGGTTACATCTGGTCCTCCTTGATGCAGCCGTGGTGCAACTAGGTGGTCAGCTCCAAGGTGGTTCGAGTGGGTCGGCCTCACCAAGTCGTGGTCTTGTTCAAGGAGGTTCAACCAAGTCAAGGTCGGTTCCTGATGGTTCGACCAAGGTTCAACTAGGGTATGGCCAGGTTCAATTTTGTGCAGCTGGTCAAAGAGGTTTGGCCAGCTGGTTCAGTCAAGTCTCCAATGGCGCAAGTCAAGGTGCAGCCACAGGTAGGTTCTTGTTCGGTTCTTGCTGGGCTCGGTCAAAGAGGTTCAGCAAGGTTCGGTTTAAGTGGGTTCAGCTAGCAAGTCAATTAATGCAGCCAAGTCAAGGGTTCGGTTGGGTTCAGCCCAAGGTGGTTCGAGTGGGTCGGCCAGGTGGTTAGCTCCAAGTCCTCCAAGGTAGGTGCAATCTGGCCAGTTGGTCAGCTGGGTATGTGGTGCGGTCCAAGTGGGTTTGGTCAAATCAAACCCAGCCCACCATTAGTCCAAGCTTGGTGCTCGGTTCAGTCGAGTGGTCCTTTCTTGGTTGCAGCCCACTAGGTTAGAAGTTTACCTTGACTTGTTGACCACAAGCCACTTGACCAAGCTTGGCTTGTACTCCACGTGAACCTTGAGCTTGTTTGGGTTAGCCTCCTTTGTTGACTTGACTTTGTTGACCTTACATTCCACGTGAATGCTTGCTTGGGCTCCAAGCCCTTCTCTCTCTCCTCCTTTGGTTTTTGACGGTTTCATCAAGGTCTTGGCTTCTTTTTGCATTTTGGAGCTGAATTTGATTTCTAAATGGATTCCAGTTTCGATCTTCTGTTTGGATTTTCTTCGAATGGGCTTGGGCTTTCCTTCTTTTCTCGATTTGATCTCGAGTTGGCTTTTTGAAATTCAGGAGTTTTGAAAACATGGAAATTTTGGGTGTTTACAATTTTCCTCATGGATGAAGAGATCTTCCTCCTTGCTTTGGTCACTCTCAAGTGCCTTAATTTCTATGGAAGTGTCATGTAAGAGAGTGAGGTTGTAAATAATGGGTTTGGATGATTTTGGTTTGGATATATACATGAGTTTCGAAAATGGGATTTGTACATGGCCAATATTTTTGGAATTTTTGAATTTTTTGTTTCTTTCAAAATAAATGCTAGAAGGATGAATGTAAAAGTTTTTCTTTTGGGGATTTTCAACTTTTTCAATTTTTTTAGATTTGTACATGGCCAATATTTTTGGATTTTTTTTGAATTTTTTGTTTCTTTCAAAATAAATGCTAGAAGGATAAATGCTAGAAGGATGATTTAGGTTGGGCGATTTTTGAGCGGGAGTGTGGGGTTTGCTTTGATGCAATATGCATCCTAACTCATGGTATGGCGTATATGCAATGCAAACTCACGCAACTCCAAAGGGAAAACCTGAATTGAAAGACAATGCGGAAGGGAAATGACTTAATGTAAATTTGCAAAAGGGAAATATGGCTATATCTTAAGAGCGGAAAGGCTCAATTGTGCAAGTGTGTGTCGTGTATATATGTAAAGACTACGCACACAACTGAACCTTAAAACCCAAATCTTAAAGACATAGCCGAAGGGAAATACTTATAATATATATGGGCCCGAAGGTCGCCAACGTGTGAGTGGGTGTTGTGTGTATATTGAAAGACAACTCACACGACTTGTAATGAAACCCAAATATAATTGCAATAGGCCTTGACTAAGGTCTTGGGAGTAAGAGTGAAAGCTCAATGTGTGTGAGTGTAAAATTGAAATACTACGCACACAACTTAAATGAAACCCAAATATAATTGCAATAGGCCTTGACTAAGGTCTTGGGAGTAAGAGCGAAAGCTCAATGTGTGTGAGTGTGAAAATTGAAAGACAGCCCATACAACTTAATGAAAACCCACACAACTTAAATCATATAGGTATAGCTATATCTTAAGGGCTGATTAGGCCCATGTGTGTGTCAAAATCGTTTGCAGCTAAGAGCGGAATAGGCTCAAGTGCACGTGTGTGTAGGTGTGCCAAACCACATTATTACAAGCAGGGGGAGACAACGCTCCATTATTACAACCCCGTATCAAATTTAATTAAGCATAAGCAAGTCTATAACAAGGACCGAGTTAGGCACTTACGTATAGCTGGTCTGGGTGTGACTTGCTTGCACTTGGGCCTAGTGAGTCACCTTAGGCTGCAAGAGGGAGCTCCTTGGATGGCTGCGGCAAGGGGAGGTGATGGCAGGGTGGCGCCTTGGCGCTAGCCGAGGGGTAGGCACGGCAGATAGGTAGGGGGTAAGGTGGGTGTAAGGCGCGGCTGGCTGAGAGAGGGGGACTGGCCGGGTAATGATGTGTTGGTGTTGGCCGAATGGGAGAAGGTCGGGTATAAGGCGCAGCAAAAAGGGGGGTATGGAGTGAGTTGAGGGAGGTTAGGGTGTTAGCTAGGGGCTGTCACTAAGGCTTGGGGTAGGTCTTAGGGAGAGGTAAGGCTGCTAGCTAAGGGAAGAGGGGCGGGTGATGCAAGTTCTGGTCCTGGCGGAATGGTGGAAGGTGGCAGGTGGTGGCCGGGTGGATGGGATGTTAGCTAGGCTAAGGGAAAGTGGCAGTTGTATGGCTAGGAATGGAGGGGAGTGGAGAAGAGATGATGTTGACATGGGGTACTAACCGGGATGGGAGGTCCTGGCCGAAGGGTGGAGGTAGCGGATGGAAGAGGTCCTGGCCGAATGGAAGGGTTGGTGGCACCGGCTGAAGTGGGGAAGATGGAGAGTGATGCTGCCGAAGTGGAGTGGAGTGGAGTGGTGTTGGCCGGGTCCCAAGAGTGAGGTGTTGGCGAGGTCTAAGTGGGGAAGAGAGGGGACCAAGGGCCCCCCAGCTTTTTGAGAGCCAAGGAGGAGAACCCGCATGAATGGGAGGGGTATTTATAGGCTAGATGGGGTCGGTGGCTGGGATAGGGGAGGTCGGTTGGTGGGCTGGTTTGGTGGTGGTGGTTTGGGGGTATGGTGTGCTAGATATTTAGGTGGGCCAGATATTTGTTTTGGGTGGTTTGGGGATATGGTGTGCTAGGTATTTAGGTGTGCTGGTTTAGTGGTTTAGGGCTTAGCTAGATGGATTAGGTTTAGGGTGAAGCTTAATGAAGTGGGTTAGGTGTTTAGGCTAGGATTAGGGTGAGGTTAGGGGATTAGGCTAGGATTAGAGAAGGATTAAGGAAGTGGGTTAGGTGATTAGGCTAGGATTAGGGGAGGATTAAGGAAGTGGGTTAGGTGATTAGGCTAGAATTAGGTCGGGTTTAGGGGGGAATGGCTAGGTAAGGTGGGTTAGCTTAGGGTTAGGTTTAGAAGCATCCCTTTGCCTTCGACCCATGGACCTAGTTGCAGCATGTTGGTGCAGCCCCAGGTTAGGTGTAGGTGCATACAAGCTTAAACCCACACTCATTAGGCTAAACCCACATGATTAACCCAAAACTTGACACAAAAGTCAAGCCCACCATATTCTCACTCATATTTTATCCCATTCTCTCTCATACCCAAGCTTTTCACGTGAATTTCTTATGGGCCCCACCTCCATTTATGAGAAAGTGATGTGGGCCATGGATGTGGATATTGGATTAGATCTTTAGATCCAAATCCAACTTCAAATCCATATACATGTTTGGATTTGGATTTGGATATATATGGTCCAGATTCGATCCAAATCTGATTTTCTGACTCCTTCATGGTATTTTCAAAACAGACGGTTTGTGCTGGGCCTGACAGCATCAGTACTCCGTCTTGCGTTGGGTCTTCGCCAACATTGTCGTCCGATCCTCTTTTCACCTTCCGGAGATCATTTCGATAGATTTGTTGATAATAGGGGCTTGGATGTCCGAGATTTCAGGGATGATTCTGATACGAGAGTTGATGTGTCGGGCTTGACATATGCTCCGGTTCTGAGCTCTCTTTCGCTTTTTTGGTCCTGCTTTCATAAGGCCAATTTGCTTTGTGGGGTTTCAAAACACCTTTTTAAAGGTTTTAAAACTGTATAACACATATTTTAAAACATGTATAGTTTAAAATATATGTACAGGGTTGCCTAGAAGGCTCCTGGGTTTCCAGACTCAAAATAGCCCTTTGGGGCTGCTTTTGCAAAATCAGGTGTTTTGGGAAAATCGTGGGATTTTGGGGTATTTATAGAATGTTTTCTATTTTTTTTTTTCAAATATATAATTTTTTTGGACTTTTTTCTAAAGAGGTGTCTTTCATCAAACCTACAAAGAAAACACCATGAATCAGACTCTAAACAAGAGGTCTAAGGCATAGGTTTTGGTGGTGGCTCAAGGGGTATGGATGGGGTGTTGCCCAATCCATATCGATTTGGGTTTGGAAGTGACAAAATGGGCTCTAACCTACTTTGGTTTTGGGCTCCTAGACCTTGATATGGTGTATATCTCATGTTCAATATCATATTCCAAGACTTCTTGAGTTTGAAATAATTTTTGTAAAGTAGATAGCCTTGGAATCGAGTGTCATCAATATCATGGTTATACACTTGATTTATTTTAAGTTTGTCTAGGAGATGTAGGTTTGGGATGGTGGAAGAATTGGACTTCCCTAGGGGACACATGACCCTTGGTTTGGATGGCTTGGGCTTTAACTTGGGTTCTTCTAGGAGATGGATGACCTTGGTTGGGTGTGGCTCGGTTTCTCCTAGTAGGTGGATGATAGGAGATGGATCCTAGGTGCAACTAAGTGTGCCCCTAGGGGTTGATGGTTTGAGTTTATATGGGTGCTAAGGAGAGCATGTTTGATCCCTTGCACAAAGGAGGAAAAATGATTCAAAGGGAAAGCATGGTCAGTCCCTTGGTTGGTTTGTGAAGGTTTAGGGAAATCATGACCATAGGCTTGGGTTTATGATACAAACCTAGGCTCAAGGAGACTTGTTTATACATGGTAGGGTTAGGTGTACCTAGGATATCGATGCATACCTTATGAGTAACCATGTCTACCATATTTTGAACTTTTTTTTGATCTTTTTTTTTTTAAATTCTTTTTCTTGGTGTGGGACATTCGGCACACCTTGAAAATCCACATCCTTGGGCACATTTTGTGGGTCTGTAGGTGCATGAGTGTGATTTGATGCATCCAATGTATATGAATGATTTACCAATCCTACACTAAGAAGGGGAGGATCGAGTAGGGAGTTTGTAAGAGAATGAGTTTCGGACATACCTTTTTCAAGCTTATCTACCTTTTCATGATGAGAGCAAGCATCCTTAGAGGCATCCTGAGGTTGCTCTAGCTCATGCACGACTTCAAGCTCTAGTTGCTTTTCAAGATCTTGGATTTCATCCTCCAAGCCTATGTGTGTGCAACACTCATTCTCCTTTGTGTTTTGTGAAGTGGTGCTCATGGGATTGGAACCCATCAGAGCGAATGTTTGTGAAACATTTGGAGTGACTTGTTTGAAGTGATCCTCATGCCTCACTCCGCTTATGTGCCTAGAAATGTGGACTTCGCTTTCAATTTTCAAAATTTCAAATTTTTTATTTTCAAATGTTTTTTATTTTTTAAGATTTTTCAATTTTTTAATCTTTCCAAACGAATTTTTTGTTTTTGTTTTTCAATGGAAAAAGGGGGGTTTGTTGATTGGCAAGGTCAGAAGCTTGAATTTTTCAAGTATGCTTTTCTCTCTATATACCCGAGATGATTTTTCATGGGAATGATATGCCTTGGCCTTTTGGCTTAGGGCAATGATTTTTTTCTCCATTTTTCTCATTATTTCCCTTTTTAGGGAGGCAAGCTCTTCATCTTGGATATTAGAGGATTTCCTTGAGCTTTTGGAAAAACGATTTGGGAAATGTGATGAGGCCTTCCTTTACATGTTTTTGAAGGAATCATCCAAACTTGACATTATTTCAAAATCAACTAGTGAATTTGGCATGGCATGCCAATTTTGTAGATGTGAAAATTTCACTCCAAATCAATCAACCCTCAAAGACTCGAGTCCCATCGGGCATGCCAATTTTGTAGATGTAAAAATTTCACTCCAAGCCTATATAAAGACTTGCAGTAATCTTTTCAACACTACTTCGTTGCGCGAGCATGACAACTAGTTTCTAAAAACTAACAAAGTTTATAAATCTGACTTGTTTGGCGATTGCGGCTAAGTGAGATCTTTTCGCTTTAGACCTTCTTGAACCGATACTCAAGGGTCAGCCTAAGCGCTTTGAGGATTTATAGGTAAGATTTCAAATTCACTTCAAAAGAAACTTGAGAAAATGTGATTCAACTTGTGCACCAAGTGTTTTGGAAGATAAGACTTCATCAAGTGCTGAAAAATAGAAACCGGTTCTATTCAGACCTTGATTTTTTATTTTATTTCAATACCTTCCAAATTTCAAAAAATTATGAGAATTTAACAATTATTAGATCCTCATGTGGAGCATCCAAAACTATTTTTGTTTTATTTTTTAGAGCTATAGTAATTCAAAAATAAATCGAGAAAGTGTCTATGCTTAGACACTCAGAACTATTCTGTCATAGAAATACAGAGACCCAAAGATAGGTCTGCATCTCGGTTCTCAAAACTCCAATTTTAGTGCACTTAGTCTTGTTGGAAATCTATAAATATCAGCTTTCTAATGAACCAAGTTTCACTGAATTTGGACAACTATAGACAGAGTTATGTGATGATTACCCATGCTCTATTGTAGGAAAACCGTTTTCATAGAAACGATTCAGGATTTTTCCTGATCTTGCACACCTTTTATTACATAGTTATATAGCCATAAAATTCTTGAAAAATTTATTACAAGTGGGCTTGTATGTGTAGATACAGTGTACCAAAGTTTGGATTAATTGGAGTAGTAATTTCATAATGAAAAATAAAGCAATCAACATATGCATGAATGCTGAAATCAGATTTTCTGGTTTTTACAACATACGTGATGCAAACTCACCCGAATTTAAATTGCAACAACACAACATCCTGAAGTAAATTGCTGAAGGAAAATGAATGAAAATATATAGATTAGATTAAGCATAGAGGGGACTAGGAGTTATAGAATGTTTATAATATATAGAGAGGTAGAATCAAGAACACAAACAATTAGAGTGCATAAGTAAGAATCGAGAATTTGTAGCACATCTACTTCTTATTACATCATGAGGGGAGACAAAGCTCCATTAATATAACCCCTTTTGAATTGAATGGGAAGAAGAGAATAGAAAGGATTAATGAATGAAGAATACTTACTTGATTACCTTCTAGAAATTGGTTTACAAAAGGAAGCCCACGACCCTCACCTTCCCTTCCTTTCCTCTCTTCTTTTCTCACTCTCAATTTCTAACTCTTGCAGCCCTTGCCTACCTTTCTACACTCCTTCTCTCTCTCAAACCTTTCCCTAGAGGAAACCCACAAAAATCTCAGCCCAAGGTGCAGCTCCCTCACTCTTCAATGCTCCAAGCCTCCAAGATGCCAAAGTCGTCCCCACTAGGCCTCTATTTATAGGCCAAGGGGGACCTCTTCTAGGTCCTTCCTTGGGGCGGGTGCTCCATGGCCCAAATCTAGCCCCAAGGTCTAGTCTTCACGTGGCCTTGTGGTCCCCTTTAGTCAAAGTTGGACCAGCCCCATGTGGGTTGGTTCTTGGCTCAAGTCATGTGCACTTAAGCATGGCCGATTGAGCCTAGGTGCCTCCAAATGCAGTCGGCTGCCTTCAACATGGTGTTGCTTCCCTTGTGGCTCGTCCCATTTGATCAAGGCTAGGTATGGGGTTTAAATTATAGTTTAGCCAAAGAATGTAGGGTGGACATGGCTAAGATAAGTCCAATTTGGTCGAGTTAAGGTCATTTGATTAGATCTAGGCCATGAGTCATGTTTAGCCTAGATGAATCAAGTCTAGGTCTTAGTCAAATTCAACTAGGTTGGTGAGGCTATCCACTTGACTTGATGAAGATGTGCCTTAACTCGGTTTGATCCACTTCCTTGCTCCATGGCTTGACTTTCGTGAACTTAATCTCGGCTTGACATGGGCTTTGCTCAATCGTCATCCCGATCTTTGCCTAATTTGTTTATATCCTTTGGGCCTTATCCCTTCAGCTTTAATTTGAACATCTCTATCTTTAAAATCTTTATTTTTAAAGATTTAAATTTTTTACTTTAAAGCAGAGGTTTTAAAACAAACTGGTTTTCTAAATTGAGAGTGTTTTTATAAAAATTTATTTAGGGTGTTTACATCAGTCAATATACCAATATTCTAAATTTCAATACAAATCTTGTAATCTAGGACCAACTTCCTTACCCCCCATATTTGTCTGTACTAAAATGTAGAGACCCTCTCTACAATTTATTCGCTATATTCAAATGACAATGTGCCTAACTTCTTTATCCATGCCCAACTATGATGTAAGACTCTGCAATTTATTCGTTACATCTAGGTGAAAACATGGAGATTTCTTAATTTTCACTGCATCTAAAAAATTAGAGAAGAAAAATAGAAAACTGGTACGAAATAATACATTTTTGGAGCATTATTTTCTTAGATAGTTTATTCAAGCCTGACCTTGCATGATTCACATACTATTGGTGACAAGTTAAACTAAACTTAAACTAAACATTCAGCTAAATTAAATGGTTAACTCATAACTAATTTCAGGTTCACCATGGCACGTGTAGAAGTCTTATGATGTTCAGGCTTGGTCTTGACCCAAGGTTTTGCGAAGCTTGTTATGCCAATAATTAGGGCCATCACAAGTGAAGGGAATGCCTATTTTAAGTGGACCCGAGTCAGTACATTTCCAAAACAAGGTCAGGTTGGTTCCAACTCTTATTAGGTTATTGGGAGTGGGTTTCATTACCCAAGTCCATACCCATCCATGTATCTGAAGTCTAACCTCACTTCTTTCTAACTCATGAGATTACTATTGCACACCCTTTTATTATCCATACACTCCTAATTTAAAATATAAAAAATACCCCTATAACAATTTTTCTCTCCTCTTGACACCTAATCTTCGTATTTCCTTCTTTTTACTTGGACAATCAATATTTCATTTGTCTGGAGCTATTGTTGCTTTCTTCGCAACCAAACAATATATGAATAGTTTCTTACGAACCTCATAGAAGATTTACAAATCAAGAAAGAAGAAAAAGAAAAAAGCAAAATAAAGAAATGATTGATATGGTCAGTTTTGAATTTTTCAAGGTTTTGAGAGGTTAGTTTTTAGAACTATTTTCATATTTTTGTAGGTGTATGTTCTCTTTATGTTTTTTTATTTTGGTTGATATTTCACAGTTTTTGGTCAAAGGACTCATCCACCATATTCTCAATTCGAAATGTGGTACAAGAGTCTCTCTTTGAGGAGAGACATTGCAGAACAACATCTCTCTTTGAGGAGACGTGGTTGATTCATGATTCCTCCCAAGGAGTGATGAACCTGTTTTGTGTCTCTCCTCGAAGAGAGATGCGCCTGAGCCGTGTTTCGCATGCTATATGTGTATATATGCTTGAAACTTTATATCCCTTTATGTATTAAAGAATGACAAACAACTTAAGGGAAAACACTTATAGTAGAATATATTTTGAGAAGATGAGTGATAAAAGTATTTATTATGAGACTAAGGAGACTAGAAGTGATTATAGTGTACCTAATGGTTTATTCTTTGATTGGTTAGCCGATGAAGTAGTAGAAACATTTGTTGACTGTGAGGGTGATGAACCTCACTATTTACTTATAGTTGTGATAGATGATATGTTTATCAGTCATAATGGGCTTATTAGATACATACAAAATGGTAAGAGGAAGCATAATATTGTTAGTTATTCTTCATTCGAAGAGTATAGGCATACTTGGGTTTGAAAAAAGTGGCAAATACAAGATGAATAAAAATATTGATATTGAAAATAGTAGGTGGGTGGGCACTAAGAAGGTAGAGTGTCAAATTTTATTGACAAGAGATGTATTGTATGGTAAGGCATGTTTACAATATACAAATGAAAATTAAGATGATAGGAGCTTTTGAAGTGTTCTACAACAACTACTAAATAATGTAGACTCTCATAAATATCATATACGACATTATAAAATTACCGATATGGATATTGATAGTAACATTGTATTTGCACATCCTCATTTAGTGTAGCTATAATATGCATTTGTATAAATATTAGACTTTGATAGCATGTATAAGACAAAAAATGTAATAGTTATAAAACAATGTATTTCAATTCTTTTGTAGATGATGGTTTATATGTATTGTGTAACAATTATATATACTTCACATTTTACATGTATAAAATATCTTTCCTTGAGGTTTTTGGGTTCATATCTGTAGACGCGCGAAAATCCCCGCCTCTTTGCCTTTTTCAGGGCTTGGAGCGGATCCTCTCGTGTGTCTAAGGCCTATGTATGCAAACAGGGCGTGCTAGCTAGCTTACCTAAGCTAGCGAAGATATTTTTAACACTGACTTCTAAACGTGGCGACTGTGAGCAAGTAAGCTCTTGTCGTCGCAGACCTTCTTGCACCGATGCGCAAGGGTCAGTCTGTACGCTTTGCAAAAATCGAGTTTTTGGAGAGAAAGTCTACGAAGCGGTTCGAGGTGTCTATTTCGGGTCTTTAGAATGCGATTGCATGTTTTAGATCACGTGGATTTTGCATGTGCCTAAGTCTTTTCTTTTATCCCTTTTCGGGCCACCTAGTTTGTGTGTTATGAACACTCCACTACATGGGCGAATTCGAGCGGGGCTTGCTTCGATGCAATATGCGTCCTACCTTGTGGTATGGCGTAGATGCAATGCAAACTCATGCTACTCCAAAGGGAAAACCCGAAATGTAAAGACAATACTAAAGGGAAATAACTGAAGGGAAATAACCGAAGGGAAATAACTGAAGGGAAATAACCGAAGGGAAATAACCGAAGGGAGATATGTATATAGATTATGTATATGAGCCCTTACTCGGGTCTTGCAAATAAGAGCGAAGGCTCAATGTGGGTGCGTGCTGGAATTGAAAGACTTACACACACGACATGAAATTAAACCCAAATATAAATTGCAGTATGGCCTTGACTAAGGTCTTTGGGAGTAAGAGCGAAGGCTCAATGTGTGTGAGAGTTCTTGAATTGAAAGACTACACACATGACATAAATGAAACCCAAATATAACTGCAATAAGGCCTTTACTAAGGTCTTGGGAGTAAGAGCGAAGGCTCAATGTGTGTGAGAGTGCTTGAATTGAAAGACTTACTCACACGACATGAAATGAAACCCAAATAGTATAGGTCGACCCTTACTTGGGTCTTTCAAATAAGAGCGAAAGCTCAATGTGTGTGAGAGTGCTTGAATTGAAAGACTTACTCACACGACATGAAATGAAACCCAAATAGTATAGGTCGGCCCTTACTTGGGTCTTTCAAATAAGAGCGAAAGCTCAATGTGTGTGAGAGTGCTTGAATTGAAAAGACAACGCACCCAACTTAAGCAAAACCCTTCACAAATGAAAGTATATATATACACTTATGTATTAGGGGCTGATTAGGCCCGTGTGTGTTCAAAATCGTGCACGACTAAGAGAGTGCACGTGTGTGGGTGTGCCAAGCCACGTTATTACAAGCGGGGGGAGACTATGCTCCGTTATTACAACCCCGTATCAAATTGAATCTCAAGCAAGTATACAACTAAAGACCGAGTTTAGGCACTTACGAGTAGCTGGTCCGTAGAGGCCTTGCTTGAGCGTGGGCTTGGCCTTCACCTTGGGCTGCAAACGGGAGCTCCGCGAGGATAGGTGACCAAGGGTGCTGGCCGGCTGCAAGTGGGTGTCGCCTCGATGTGGGGGGTTAGAGGGGCTGGACCAAGTGATTGTTTAGGGTCACTAGGAGAGTCGAGGGTTTTGGGAAGGTGGACCTAAAAGGGGAGTTTATGGGAAGGCCGAATGGGAATCCTATAGGGTGGAAGAAATAGCTGGCCGGGTGCAAATGGGATGGTTAGGTAGTGGCCGGTAGTTTAGGTTGTGTTAGGTTCGGCTAAGTTAAAAAGGGTGGTGACAAAGGGCTGAGATGATGATAGGGTGGGTGGCTAGGAGTGGAGAGGGAGTAGAGAAGGGTTTAGGTAGAGTTGGGGAATGCTTACCGAATGGGGATAGGTGGCGGATGGAAGAAAGGAGCCGGCTGTAGATGGGATGGAGAGCAAGTGTGGTGTTCGGCTGGGAGAGGGTGGTGGCGTCCGGCTGGGAGATGGTGGTGGATGGAAGAGAGAAGGTGGCGGTGCAGGTAGTGCTGGTGGAGCAGGTGGAGCAGCTGGGGAAGTGGAGGAGTCGGCTTGGGGAAGTGGAGAGTGGTCTCGGCTGGCTTGGAGAGGGCCCCTCGATAGGAAAACCCGCCCCCAAGGGGGGGGGTTTAAATAGGGATGGGTAGGTCGGTTAGGGCTGGGCTTGGGGTAGTGGTTAGGTGGTTTAGGTAGGGTGGTATGTAGATAAGGTGGGCTGGAAAGGGTTGGGCCAGATATTTTGAAAACTAGGGGTTTGGGTAGATTGTGGGCTAGGGGTGGTTTAGGGGTTTAGGGCTAGGTTAGGTGGTTGGGTTTTAGGGTGAGGTTTAGTGAGCTAGGTTAGGTGATTAGGCTAGGTTTAGGCTAGGATTAGGGAAATTAACCTAGGTTTAGGGAAGGATTAGGGAAGTGGGTTAGGTGATTAGGTTGGGATTAGGCCGGGATTAGGGAAGTGGGTTAGGTGATTAGGCTCAGATTAGGGGTGGATTAGGGGAATAGGCTTGGATTAGGTGTTTTGGGTTAGGTTTAGGTGAAGGAGCTCCCTTTGCATGGCCCATAGACCTTAACCACCTCATGTTGGTGCAGCCCTAAGTTAGGTTTTAGCTAATTACAAGCTTAAACCCACTCAATTAGGCTAACCCACATGATTAACCCCAAACTTGACACACAAGTCAAGCTTAATTACAACACTCTTGATATTTTCCATCCCCACTCTCTCTCATGCCCAATATCCCACGTGAATTTCAAGTGGGCCCCACCTCCATTTATGAGAAGGTGATGTGGGCCATGGATATGGATATTGGATTGGATCTCTGGATCCAAATCCAAATCCAAGTCCACATATGGGTTTGGATTGGGATTTGGATATATATGGTCCAGATCCAATCCAAACTGAACTCTGACTCCTTCGAGCTGGGTTCGAAACGAACGATTTGTGCAGGGCCTGACAGCATCAGTACTCCGTCTCCGTTGGGTCTTCGCCAACATGGTCGTTCGCCTCCGTTTCTGCCTTCCGGAGATGACTTCAAATGATATTTTGGTAAGAACAGGGTCTTGGACTTTCGAGATCCTGGGGGTGTGAATCAGATGCAAGAGTTGTTGTGCCGGGCTCGACATGTGCTCCGGTTCCGGGCTCTTCTTAGCTCTCCTGGTCCTGTCTTGATCGGGCTAAGCCACTTCGGGGTTTCAAAACATGTTTTAAAAGGTTTTCAAAAGCTATATTATATATTTTTGAAATATAAAGTTTAAAACATATATACAAGGTTGTCTGGAAGGCTCCTGGGTTCCCAGACTCAAAATGGCCCTTTGGGGCTGCTTTTACAAAAACCAGATTTGTTTAAGAAATTCGTGGGATTTCGAGGTGTTTACAATATCATCCTTTAAATTTTTTTTGTAGCTTTCACTTTTATGAGTGTCAAAAAGGAAGATAATAATGTTTGGATATTGAGGTGTGAGAGAGAGTTATGCACTACAAACAAAGTTTCATGTATAATTTGCAATGACCATGATATAGCATTCAAATCATATTTCGATATGCGATTCACTTTTTATGTAGATAGTATATAGTGAAGAATATTTAAGTATTTATAGTAAATTGGTAAGGAATAAAGAGATGATGAGTGTGTTTGGTGTAAGTTGGAGGAAGGTCATCAACTTATCAAATGACAATATTTATAAGGAGCGAGTAGTGATAATGAAATTGAATGAAAAACAATTCCCTTCTCTACTCTCTTATATTAAAGAGCAATGGTTGGCCTGATATAAGGAGAGAATTGTCCCAGCATGGATAAACAGGGTGATTCATTATAGTACTCATACAACTAATACGTATATGAAATTGGTTAGTAATGGATATATATTGTCTATTGTTTTTGAATCTTATAATGATTGTTTGTTAATGGTTGCAATGGTGAAAAGTGTGCACACTTTTAATGTACTAAAACTGGTGCTAGTGTGTCATGTACTACAGTAAGACACTAATATAAGAAAGTAATTAAAGAAAAGATAATATTATAATCAAATCAAAACAAAGTTATAGACCACACTAATGTATACAATTATTTATTTACCTACATGAAGAATGATGTATTTTGTTGTCTAGCTTGAGTTGAATACAAATTGTTTGATAAAATCTCTGAAAATAAATTGTTGCATCTAAGGAATATACCACTCTATGTACAACTCATCATACTCATGATAATATACTATCGGGACGCCAAAGTGATTAAGCTCAAAATAATGTGAGCATTGTGTCTCCTAAGTAGTGTCACATGACTCATTCTGTACCTTATATGATAGAGGGCCTCATGAGGATACATTGCTTGTAGGTCTATTTGCAATGGAGGGCCTTATTGGTGTTACTAGGATGCTTTTACGATGGTCAAATTGTTAAACTACACGATCTAGCATTGGGTATTAGGTCTCAGAATGAGACTATTCCTGACCAAACGAATTTCTAAGGTCTGATTTGAATTTAATTTGTTTTTCAATATCAGGGGTTTTGGACTTTCATAAATTTATCAATTTAAAAACATTTTTGGGTTTGATTTCCAATGTTCACTTTTTCATTTGTTTCTTTAAAGAAAAGTTGTTTGAAATCATACCTTTTTTTAAGGCAATCATTTAAAAGGCAGAATCCTTCCAATTTGGTTATGAGGGCAAAATAGTTATTTTTGTGCAATTTTGTCCAAATTAGATTTTTTTCGAGAAGGATGCAATATACAATCATTTTGGGGTTGTTAGAAAATTTTGATGCAAAAATGAGTTCGTTTAAAGTGTTTTTATTTGAAAAACCCTTAAAATACCCAAAGCTCAAAAAAAAACAAAATTTCTAAAAGATGAAAAAAATTATTTAAATTTTTTTTTGGGTGTTTACAGGTACCTTTCTGTTTAAACCGTTACCTGAGTTATTCAATATTACCTTTATAAAAACTAGATGAACATACGTCTTTAACCTAAACCTTAGTTGTAAAGGTGTCAATTATTAACAACATAATAAAAGGCTATGACATGATCTATAGGGGTGATACATTAATGGTCATACATTTATATCCTGTATCATGATTGACTTTAAGGAATAATCAAATTCCCCTATTGTGGCCATACAATGTCAATCTCTTAGTTGGGCATCTCCAGGGATGTACAGATAGTATCCTATTGTACGACTCAATCCCATATAGACACTAATCGCTTGCTAAGCTTGCAATTATAATACTTTAGGTTTGTAGGGGACATCCACATAGATACTTATCACATAATAAAAAGTGTCATCATATTCACCTAACAACTTGTTACTACTACATTAAACCTACTTCATGGGATCTCCACTCAATTAGGTTGGGTTACCACTGCTTGTGAATAAATTATGGGTTTTAGTCTTATCTCTGACCTTGATTTGTCAACTAAGGCTACTTATAGACCCTTAGTCAAATGATCAGCTATGTTATATTTGGACTCAACAAAATCTACAACCATGACCCCATAAGACACAAGAGCCCTTATAGACTTTAAGCTGACTTAGATGCGTTTTCATTGCTTTTGGTTGTACTTTAACTACTAATTTTACCAATTATAGTCATGCTATCATAGTGCATTGAAATTATAGAAAGCTACTTCTTTACCGTAGGTAAACTGGACATAAGTCTCTTAAGTCATTTAGCTTATATTCTAGTATCATCCTAAGCAAATAGTTTAGCCTAAAAGGTAGAACAAGTCCATATAGCCAATTTTTTGGATTTTCAAGTGACTGTGCTACCACCCACAAGAAATACATATCCAGTGACCCCATTACTCTAAGAATTCTTTGTTATCTAACTACCACCACTAAATCCTTCAAGAATCAAATGATGTTTACCGTAATATAGTTCAAGAAAAATCATTTCCTTCACATAGCAAAGCACTTTGTCTAGAGCTTCCTAATGGGTTATATTTGGATAATTGGTGTATCTACTAAACTTACATATAACAAATGTAATATCTGATCATGAACAATTAGTTAGATACATCAAACTACTGATAATCTGAGAATATCATAGTTGAGGCACATGAATACTACTTTCATTCTTATATAAAGCCTTAGATGAATCATATGGGGTTTTAACATGTCTATAGTTTGTATATCCAAAACTCTCTAATACTTTCTCAACATAGTGAGACTGATAGATTATTATACCATTAGTAGATCTTGTGATTTTAAATCCTAAAATCACATCAGTCATACTCATATCCTTCATATCAAACTTATTAAGTAAGAATGACTTAGTCTCATTTATTATTCTTATATCAGAACCAAACAACAATATATCATCTACATATAGGTAAAGAATAATGAAAGCATTATTGACCAACTTACAATAGACACACTTATCATAATCATTAAAAACAAAGCTAAAAGATGATATCACATAATCAAACATTTCATGTCATTATTTAGAGGTTTGTTTCAAACCATATAATAATTTAACAAGCTTACATACCTTACACTCATTTTCATGAGCCACAAATCCCTCTAGTTGATCCATATAAATTTCCTCATAAAAGTCATCATGGAGGAAAGCAATCTTCACATCAATCTAATGGATTGTGAGGTCATATACGGATGCTAGTGCTATAAGCACTAGGATGGTGATCATTCAAGAAATTGAGAAATAGGTATCAAAATAATTTATGCCTTCCTTTTGTGTGTATCCCTTGACAACTAACCTGACTTTATACTTATTGATTTTTCCGTCCGTATTTCATTTCTTCTTAAAGATTCACTTGCAACCCTCAATAAAATAACTAGGAGGCAAATCCACCAATTCTCAAGTACCAATGAAAAGAATTGATTGGATTTCATCGTTAATGGCTACCTTACAAAACTTAACCTCGGGTGAGATCATAGCCTATTATATAGAATCTATGCCAGAAACATCAGATCTGATGACCAAGAATCTTTACGCATAGTTTCTCTATATAATCCCAAAATATAGCATCCACTATTTTAGGCTCCAATTTCTTTTTCTTGTGTTCAAGGATGATTACTTTCGTAAGACACCCCATACTTTAAGATATTTGAGATTGATTTTTCGACCCTTCCAAAGCTCAAATGAACTACTTTTCTAATCCTTATAGGGAACCCTATTCAAAATATGGCATGTTGTATTTAAAGTTTTCCCTATAGGTAGGTAGATAACCCAAAACTTTCAAGTAAAATATTAACTATATTGTAAACAACCAAAAATATTCTCAAAAGATTTCATGTCTTAAAAATTTTACCTTCTTAAGAAAAATCGTCATTGTCGGTATTTTAAGGGTTTTAATAAAGGTATCTTAAATGAACTCATTTTCGTGCCAAAATTATTGTATGAGACCCAAAATAAGGGCATTTTACACTCTCTTAAAAAATCCAATTTTGACATAAACCCCAAAAAATGACTGCTCTACCCTTAAAGCCAAATTGGCGAAATTCTTCGAATTCAAAAAAAATCTTTTAAACAAAGAATGATTTCAAACAAGTTTTTCAAAGAAACAAATGGAAATAAGATATTGAGAACCAAACCCACAAAATGTTTATAAAATTCCAAAAAACTTTAAAATTTCAAAACAAGTTAAATCTAAATCATACCTCAAAAACTCGTCTTATCGAGGATAGTCTTACTCAAAGACCATACACCCAAGGGTTAAAGAGGTTTGAAACCCTACACCCATCAAAAGGGTTCAAGTAGACTGACACCCTACACTCAACAAAGGGTAAAAGTGGTTGAAACAATATACTAACTCACGGAGCAAAAGTAGGTCACCCATGTAAACAAAAGTTGGGGATGAGACTTAGTTGTTCTCCAAAATTATTTAAAGATTTCGATACAACTCAATGTTTTCAAATACATGTCAAATGAAATTGTTTTAAATAATAAAAAAGGAAATGTTTGAAACTATAAAATGAAATCTTACTTGAATCAAGCAAAGCAAGTGATCCCAAGATGTGCAAGGTTGATCTGGTTCAAGTCAAGGCTAGAATCCATTCAAGTCTTGAGTTGCAAGGACCCAGAGGGCAAGTCTAGCCCAAATCAAGCCCAAGTCGATTAAGAGGCAATTTGTAAGTTAAAGCCCGATCCAATTCAAGTGGCTAATCAAAATTCAAAGTTTAAGGTCAAGTTGCAAGTCAAGACCAATAACCATATCAAGTCATAGGCTCGACTGAGACAAGAAATCAGACCATAACCAAGTCACGGGTGGAGCGAGCTAAGCTAAAATGTTAAGGGGGATACTCTGTCAAAGTGAATTAAAATGAAGGACAAAATAAAGGATACACTCCTACACCTAGACACGAGTTACACTAGATACCAAGGATCAAATCTACAACCCAACCAAGCAAGAAGGTGGGTTGCTTTAAGAACATGACCACATTAAAGGCCGAGCCACTCCAAACAGTGCTAAGTGCATGCAATATGTCTTGCACCTAGGGTTGCACCCTTGACCAAGACTAGCTCAAATGGGCTCTTGGGGGACCATTCCTATGGCCCACATGGCCTATGTGCAACCCCAAAATCTAGAAGTTTTGGGTGGGTCATGATTCAAATCAGGTCTCTCAGATGAACCCAAAAGTTTATCTAAGGAAGGCCCTACAACCCCCCTTTAACATCTATAAAAGGGTTCCTTGGGGGCTGATTAGAGGCATCAAAGAGAGAGAGAGAGAAAGCAAGGAATTCCTACAGCCAAAGAGGGAGAGGAAAAAGGAGGAGGTGTCGCCCATCTCCGAAGAGCTGGCCTCTAATAGCCGTTGGCTACTACCGCTGCTCAAAACTCCTCTTCGATTTTCAGGTCCCTTCTTTCCTTTTCTTTTCAATACTCTCTTGTTCTCTTTCATTCAATTTAATGGGGTTGTAATTAAGGAGCTTATGTCTCCATCTTTGATGTAATATTTGAGGGGTTATGCTGCACAATTTCTTTTGTGCTTATTAATGCCTTCTATGTGTTTGATTCATATTTCGTTCTACCCCAATATATATTGTAAGATCTAACATCCCCTAGTCCCCTCTATGTTTATGCTATAATGATAATTTTCTTAAATTATTTCATTTCATTATGCTTTAGTTGTTGTTGATTATATTTACATTCGGTCGAATGCATTAACGTATTTTCTAAAATTTGAAACTCTGTTTTTTGTATCTTACACACGTCTGATGGTTGATTTTTCTTTCCCAACTCTTTGCTATAAATACAATAAAAATTTTCACACTTGATCTACATGCGTAGGCCCACTATTTTTAAAATTGGCAAGAATTTTATAATCTTTTAATGTCGTGAATAAAATCGGGAATACCGAATGAAAACGAAACATAGTCTATAAACCTTGTACATCTTGCAATAGAGGTTGGGTCAAAATCTCATAACTTTGTTCGAATGAACCAATATCATTAAAAATTGTTCCATTGGAAAGTTGATTCCATAGCTTTCCATTGAGACTATTTTTAAAAAAATAAGAGATCTCAGTGCTGAGATACAATCACTTTTCTAAGTCTTTGTATATTTATCAGAGATTTGCTTGAATAACAGAGTAAGGGACATTTTCAGATTTAATTGCAGACATCCACAATATATCAAATCAAAACAAAAATAGTCTTAGAATATCTACATCCTATTATATTTCACATAAAGGAGACACTCCTACATCTAAACATGAGTTGCACTAGACACCAAGGATCAAGTCTACAACCCAACCAAGCAAGAAGGTGAACTGCCCTAAGAGCATGACCACATCAAAAGTCGGCCACTCTAAACAACTTTGAGTGCATGTAATATGTCTTGACTGATTGCACCTAGTAATCCATCCTTGACCAAGACCAACCCACATGGGTCATGAGTGACCATTTCCATGTCCCACATGGCCCATGTGCAGCCCCAAAATCTGGAAGTTTTGGGTGGATCATGATTCAAATCGGGTCTCCCATGATGAACCCAAAAGTTGATCCAAGGAAGGCCCTAGAGCCCCCCTTGAAAATCTATAAAATGGGACCTTGGGGGTTTATTAGAAGCATCAAAGAGGGAGAGAGAAAGCAAGGAATTTCTGCAGCTAGGGAGTGAGGGAGAGGAAGGAGGAGGAGGTGCCGCCCATCTCCAAAAAGTCGGCCTCCAATAGCCGATGGCCACCATCCGATGGCCAAAACTCCTCTTTAATTTAGGTTCCTTCTTCCCTTTTCTTTTCAATACTCTTTTATTTTTTTCCATTCAATTTAATGGGGTTGTAATTAAGGAGCTTATGTCTCCATCTTTAATGTAATATTTGAGGGGTTATGCTGTACAATTTCTTTCGTGCTTGTTAATGCCTTCTAGGTATTTGATTCATAGTTGCTTCTACTCTAATATACATTGTAAGATCTTATATCTCCTAATCCCCTATATGCTTATGGTATAATGATAATTTTCTTCAATTATTTCATTTCATTATGTTTTAATTGTTGTTGATTACATTTACATCTGGTCAAATGTATTCACGTATTTTTTGGAAACTAAAACTCGGTTTTTTGTATCTTGTATATGTCCGATTATTGATTTTTCTTTCCCTTCTCTATGCTTCAAATATAACGAAAATTTTCACACTTGATCTATGCAAGAATTTTAAGATTGTTTAAGGCTATGAATAAAATCGGGGAAAACCAAATGAAAATGGAATAGAGTTTGTGAACCCTATACATCCTACAATAGAGGTTGGGTCAAAATCTCATAACTTTATTTGCATTGAACCAATTTAATTGAAAATGGTTCCATTGGAAAGCTAAGATCCATAGCTTTCCATCGAGACTAATTTCATAAAAATAAGAAATCTCAGTACTGATATATAGTCACTTTTCTAGGCCTTTGTGTATCTATCATAGATCTGTCCAAATAAGAGAGTCAGGGACATTTTTAGATTTAATTACACACATACGCAATATATCAAATTAAAACAAAAATAGTATGAGAATCTACATATCCTACTATATTTCACATAAAATTTTGAGGATTTTTGGAGATTCGTAGACTACCAAAAGAATTAGGAATATCTATTGCTAGAAACAAAACTTTTCTATTTTCTGATTTGAACCTGAAATTGTGTTAAGGGAAAGATCACATGATTTTGGAAAGCTCATTTCAATTGAAAACTTGTTTTGAAAATTTACCAGATCATAAAACAATTTTCCAAGCATTTAGGCTGACCCTTGAGCATCGGTTTAAGAAGGCCTATGTCGATAAAAACTCACTTATCTACATTCGCCAAGAAGTCAAAAAAATTTATAAAACTTTGCTAGTTTGAGCAAACTAGATGGCACACTCATGCACTTATAGTTTTGTGAATTGAGTTTGAAGTATCTACGTAGACTTTAAAATGAAATTCATATATACAAATTTGTCATAACTGGTGGGACTTGAGTCTTAGGAAAATCATTTCGATTTGGTTTCATCTTTCAAAGCAAAAACCATTTTCCAAATCATGATTCTAAACTTCTCTCTTTTTCAAATCTCTTGCTTTAAGTAAAAATTTATAGCAACTCAATGATATCAAGTTGGATGATTCCTTTGAAAATATGTCAAGGAAGGCCTCATCAAACTTCCCAAATCAATTTTCCAAAACCACAAAAAAGTCTTCTCAAACTCGGGAAGAAAGAATGGACTCTTTGAAGAGGGAATTGAGAGAAATACAAATTGAAAGGGAAATTATTGCCCTAAGTCAATCCTTTGAAAATATGTCAAGAAAGGCCTCATCAAACTTCCCAAATCAATTTTCCAAAACCACGAAAAAGTCTTCTCAAACTCGAGAAGAAAGAATCACCTCTTTGAAGAGGGAATTGAGAGAAATACAATTCGAAAGAGAAATTGTTGTCCTAAGCTAAGAGGCCAAGGCATATCATTCTCATGAAAAACCATCTCAGGTCCATAGGGTGAAAAATCATCTCGGCTACATAGGGAGAAAAACCATACCCGAAAAACCAAACTGAGCCCAAAATATGACGAAGGATATGAGGCCACAAATATAGCAAGTGTTGAGATCGTATCATCTAACCTTCTAATCAACCAAACACCCCTTTGTCCATAAAAAACCCCAAAAAAATCTTTATTTGGAAAAACCAAAAGACAAATGTTATTGATTTTTTCCAACAAATAAAAACCTCTACAAAGTAATTTTGCATTAAAATCAAAGTGAAGGAAAATATAGGAGATGAAAGTCCTTTTTCATAGAAACAAAAAGAAAGTATCCCTTTCAAAATTATTTTTACAATAACCCAAGGCATCAAGCAAATAAACATTGAGGCCACCCCACTTATGGCAGCCCACTTTCACAGAGCTCCCAAAAAATAAATCAGGGAGACCTCAAACATACATCCATTGCATCTTACATCTCACACCCATGCGCATTCATAGATGACTCTATTCATATATGATCCTTGCATTGGTCAACCACTATACATATTGAGTCACATTTTGCTAAAAATCCTTTTTCCATTGGAATTATGATAACCCAAGTCCAAAAAATAAATCCCTTAACAAAGATTGAGAAAGTTCATGAAATCTTTATTCAACTCAAATCAACTGTAGAATTTCAAAAAAACTAAAAATTTGATTGATGTTATTCCTTGCCATTAACCAAATAAATTTGAATTAATACCAAAGAGGGACATCTGTAAACATCCAAAAATTTTCTCAAAATATTTGATCTTTTAGAAATTTTACCTTTTGAAGAACAATTACGATTCTAGGTCTTTTAAGAGTTTTAAAATAAAGATATCTTAAATAAACTCATTTTCACGCCAAAACTTTATAAGAGCCTCAAAATAAGGGTATTTTGCACCAGATCAAAAGAAATTCAATTTTGACAAAAAACCTCAAAAAATGATTGCTCTACCCTCAAGGACAAATTGATAAAATTTTGCGAATTCAAAAAAAAATTTAAAGAAAGAATGGTTTCAAATAAGTTTTTCAAAGAAACAAATGGAAATGAGACATTGAGAACCAAATCAACAAAATGT
This sequence comes from Brasenia schreberi, assembly GCA_036023115.1. Lineage (NCBI taxonomy): Eukaryota > Viridiplantae > Streptophyta > Magnoliopsida > Nymphaeales > Cabombaceae > Brasenia > Brasenia schreberi. Next base: position 10,048,836 of record JAYKKT010000066.1, read on the forward strand.
TTTCAAAATATCAAATTTATAAAATTCTAAAAAACTCTAAAATTCTAAAATAAACCAAATCCAAACTAGACCTCAAAAAGTCACCCAATCAAGGATAGTCTTACTCGGAGACCCTACACCCAAGGGTTAAAGAGGTTCGGGACCCTATACCCATCAAAAGGGTTAAAGTAGTCTAACACCCTACACCCAACAAAGGGCTAAGATGGTTAAAATGATAGACTAACTCATAGAGTGAAAGTACGTCATCCATGCAAACAAAAGCTAGGGATGAGACTGAGTTGTTCTCCAAAATTATTTAAAGATTTCGATAAAATTCAATGTTTTCAAATATATCTCAAATGAAATAGCTTTAAATAATAAAAAAAGAAATGTTTGAAACCACAAAATGAAATCTTACCTGAATCAAGTAAAGAAAGTGATCCCAAGACATGCAAAGTTGATCTGGTTCAAGTCAAGGCTAGAATCCATTCAAGTCTCGAGGTGCAAGGACCCACAAGCCAAGTCTAGCCCAAATCAAGCCCAAGTCGATTCAGAGACAATTTGCAAGTTAAAGCCTGATCCAATTCAAGTGGCTAGCCAAAATTCAAAGTTTAAGGTCAAGTTATAAGTCAAGACCAATGACCATATCAAGTCATAGGCTTGAGTAAGACAAGGAATTATACCATAATCAAGTCGTGGGTGGAGTGAGCCAAGCTAAAATGTTAAAGGGGATACTCGGTCAAAGTGAATCAAAAGCAAGGACGAAATAAAGGACACACTCCTACACCTAGACACGAGTTGCACTAGATACCAAGGATCAAATATACAACCCAACCAAGCAAGAAGGTGGCTACTTTACAAACATGACCACATCAAAGGCTGGGCCACTCCAAACAGCATAGAGTGCAAGCAATATGTCTTGCACCTAGGGTTGCACCCATAACCAAGATTAGCCCACATGGGCTCACGGGAGACCATTCCCATGTCCCACATGGCCCATGTGTAGCCCAAAAATCTGGAAGTTTTGAGTGGATCATGATTCAAATTGGGTCTCCTATGATAAACCTAAAAGTTGATCCAAAGAAAGCCCTAAAACACCCCTTGAACATCTATAAAAGGAGGCCTTGGGGGTTGATTAGAGGCATCAAAGAGATAGAGAGAAAGTAAGGAATTCCTTCAACTAGAGAGAGAGAAAGAGAGGGAGAGGAAGAAGGAGGAGGTGTTGCCCATCTCCAAAGAGTCGGCCTCCAATAGCCGTTAGCCACCATCCACTGGCCAAAACTCCTTTTTGATTTTCAAGTCCCTTCTTTCCTTTTCTTTTCAATATTCTCTTGTTCTCTTTCATTCAATTTAATGGGGTTGTAATTAAGGAGCTTATGTATCCATCTTTGATGTAATATTTGAGGTGTTATGCTCTATAATTTCTTTTGTACTTGTTAATACCTTCTATGTATTTGATTCATATTTCCTTCTACCCCAATATATATTGTAAGATCTAATATCACCTAATTCCCTTTATGTTTATGCTATAACAATAATTTTCTTTAATTCTTTTATTTTATCATGCTTTAATTGTTGTAGATTATATTTACATTTGGTTAAATGCATTCACGTATTTTCTAAAAACTGAAACTCTATTTTTTGTATCTTACATACGTCTGATGGTTGATTTTTATTTCCCTGTGTAAACACCCCGAATTTTCCAAAAATCAAAAACTCTAAAAAACACAAAAAGCTCGTTTGAGCCAAAACGACAACCTATTTTAAAATATGAAAACAGGTACAAAAGGCAAAAGGAGAGCCCCAACAAGAAGAGAAATCAAGCCCAAAGTCTTAAAAGCCACCCCCTATTCAAAAACAGAAGAAAAAAGAGTCCGTTCAGAGAAAAGCCCAACATAAGGGTAAAAATATAATTTGGGTCAAAGAAAAAGCGCAAAGCAGCTCCAAAATGTAGAAAGAAGCCTAGTACCTGAGGAAGTCGACAGAAGTCTGAGACACGTCCCATCAGAATGAAGAACGGAATCCGTGCGACAATCTGAGTTCGATATCAACAGGAACCAGCCAAAAACCAAAACGGTGGACCGAAATGAACGCCGAAAAAGTTCTGAAAAGCAGAACACCGGTTGGAAGAAAGACTTGGGAAAGACCCAGGCCAGAGTTGGGCATCTGATGAATCGAAGCCCGCTCGAAACCGACGGTGAAAAGCACCAGAAAGGACCAAAAAACCAAGGAGTAGAAGAAAAGTCTGGATTGGGTTTGGACCCAAAAATATCCAGATCCAGATCCAAATTGTGTTTGGATTGGATCTGGATCTCAAAATATTTGAGATTTGAGATCCAAACCCAATAAATATTTGGACTGGATCTGGATCTCAAAATATCCGAGATTCATGATCCAGATCCACATAGAGTTTGGATTGGATCCGGATAGCCAAACCCAAATCCAGGACCCAATTAAAACCTCTATAAGTAGAGGTACTGGGCTTGAAAATTGATTCACGAGTGAGGCTCCAGGGAAGCTCCTCACGTGAATAAAGGGGGGGGATGAGAGAGAAAGAGGCCCATAGGCCAAATTCATTTGTTTGAGTGCTTGGGATTGGCCCATGGAGGCAAGGGCTGCACCAACAACAAGGTGTCTTCTTCAAGCTGGCTGGGAGCACTGCATGGTGGAGCTTGGCGGCTTGAGCGGCGGCTTGGAGCGGTGTTGCAACCAAGGTAGGTCCCCTAAGCCCTAACCTAACCCCTTTCTTCCCTAACATCTCTAGACCACCTATCCTACCCAAACGTCCCCTCAAAAACCCACCAAACCAGCCAAGTGCTGGCCGGTTTTCACCAAGTCTTTCACCCAAAACCACCACCTAGCTAAGCCCTACCTAGAACCCAAGCAAAAACCTAACCTAGCTCAACCATTTGCTGGCCGAGCCACCCACCTTTTCTAAGCAAAACCTTGGCTCGGCCAAGAGTTGGCCGAGCCCACCTAACTCCCTCTCGTGTCTCACCCAAAGACATCAAGGCCTACCCTAAAGGCAGGCCAGCCAAGCCCAAGACAACAGCCTGCTAGAGCAGGCCGTGTCCCACCCAAAAACGTCAAGGCCTGCCCTAAAGGCAGACCATACCTATCAAAGAAAACCACGACCTGCAAGTGCAGGCCGTGTCCTCTTCAAAAAGCACCAAAGGCCTACCCTAGTGGCAGGCCATTTACCTACCACAAACCCATGGTCTGCTAGTGCAGGCCGTGTCCTTCATCAACCTAATAGGCCTGCCATTGCGGCAGGCCACCTACTTACCTAAGTCAGCCAAACAGGCCGCCCCTTTTGTTGGCCGCCTGCCACCAAGAACCAAGCCTTAACCTTTGGTCGTGACTAGCCTAGGACAACCAACACCTAACCTAGGACTCAACTCCAACTCTACCCTAAACCAAGTTCACTCGAGCCACCATTGGCTCGAGTCACACAAGTAAACCTAAGGCCAAGTGTTGGCCGAACCCTAGAGGAAATCACCTCACTCAAGCCACCTTGGCTCGAGTTTCACAAAACCAAAACTTAAGGCCAAGTGTTGGCCGAATCCTAAGCCTAAACTATACCTAAACCCAAGGCCAAATGCTGGCCTAATACTAAGTCTAAACCATACCTAAACCAAGGCCAAATGCTGGCCTAATACCAAGTCTAAACCACACCTAAACCAAGGCCAAACGTTGGCCTAATCCCAAGTCTAAACCTAACTAAACCCAAGGCCAAATACTGGCCGAATCCTAACTCTATCCTATACCTAAACCAAGGCCAAGTGTTGGTTGTACCCCACACAAAACCCCTATCACTCGAGCCAAGGTGGCTCGAGTCACCCCTTGCCCAAACCAGCCCCAAGTGTCCCTAAACCCGATATAATTTGCAGCTCCCGGAACTCCAAGTCTCCCCAAGCTCTCAAGCTCTCCAGCTTCGCTCCCACATGCATCGGATGTCATGAGATGATGTTGGAGTCACCCCTTGTACGATCCTAACTCAAAAGGCTAGAAAGTGTAAGTTGATTTCGATATATATCAAATCCCTTTCCATTCAATTCAATTCGTCATATGGGGTTGTAATAACGGAGCTTGTCTCCCCCCGAATGTAATATATGTGCTTGATGCAAAACACACACACATACACTCGAGCCTTTCTGCTCTTATCTGCACACTTTTGCACACAAACGGGCCTCAACAGCCCATAGGATATAGCACATTCAGTTGGGTTTTAAGGTTCAAGTCGTGTGAGTTGTCTTTCATTTTATACACTCAAAGCACTCACTCACATTGAGCCTTTACGCTCTTACGTATATATACGTATTTCCCTTTCAGCTGGGTTTTAAATTCAAGTTGCATGAGTTGCATTCAATTTGGGTTTTCCCTTCCGCTAAGTCTTTAAATTTTGGGTTTTACATTCAAGTTGTGTGAGTTGCATTGCATACTCGCCATACTCGAGCTAGAGTGCATACCTACATGGAACAAACCCGAACAAAACATGCAAACACACCTAAGTGGATAAAATTGAAAGACTTAGGGTCGCCCAAATCAAAAACTCGCCAAGTGCATGATTTCAAAAGGATTTTCAAACACTTGTTTATTCAAAAATCGATTTTTGAGTTTAACTTGTTTCAAAAGAAGTCTCTAAGCATACAGACTGACCCTTGCGCGTCGGTGCAAGAAGGTCTGCGATGTAAAAATCCCGCTTGCCTACAATCGCCTTTCAAAAGTCAGATATTTAAAAACTACTTCGCTAGTTTGAGTAAGCTAGCTGGCACGCGCTGAAAGCGAACGTAGATTGCGAAAAGATTCTCTCTAGGCCAAAGAAACCTGGAGTCGAAGATTTTCTGTGTCTACAGATTTGGCACGCCCGGTGGGACTCGGGACTTAAATTGATTTCAAACAAACAAGTTACACTCAAAATTTTCAAAAAAAAGGTGTTTGCCAAAAATCGTGCATACTTAGAAAAGTTGCAGAAAATGGAGCGAAAACCAAAATCCTCGTCGAGTAAATCAAAAGAGGTTTTCAAAACAGCCAAAGAACGAGAAACGCTAGCTGATATACGGGTGATTTTCAAAAGAATGGAAGTTTTAAGCGAGGAGCTTAAAACCCATAAATCTCGTAGCAGCTCTTCTCGAGCGCACAAAGATTGTGAAAAGAAAACCAATTTCAAAATCGACGAAGGAATTAAGGTAAAAGGCCAAACCCTAGAAAGGGCCGAGACTTCCACTCCCACAAATCCAAAATTCGAAAATTCCAAAGAAAATTCAAAAAAAGTTGTTTTTGTTTCAAAAAGACAAAAAAAATGAAAAATCAAACTTTGAAATTTCGAAAAATTCAAGTGAAAGTCCTAAATCTAGGCACACACACACTGTGGGACATAAAATCCACACCCCACATAGAGACGAGAGTGAAAAACAGGTAGGTTTCGAAAAGGAACACCTCGTGAAACCTCGGGGGCTCAAAATAGAGTTACCCGAGAAAATGGCCTGTTCTCACCCTGAAAAGGTAGACAAGCCACAAAGAGGTATGCCTGAAACCCATCCTTCTCAAAACTCGCTTCTTCATATAGGGTCATCAGATGCATTGGATAACCCCTCTGCACACACAAACCCACGAAATGTGCCTAAGTTAGAGAATTTTCAAGGTGCGCCAAATATCCCGCACCAGCCAAAAGAATTTCAAAAGCAAAAACAAAAACAAACTCAAAAAATGGTAGACATGGAGACCCCTAATGCATGCATCGACATCTTAGGAGCTCATAACCCTGCCATAGAAAAACCCACTTCTTCGAGCCCATTCTTGTACCCTGGAACCAAGATTAGAGCTTTGAAACAAAAAAATCCATCCCTAGGGGCACCATGAGTTGATCCTAGGGAGAAAGTCAAAAAATTCGAGGGAGCAAGCTTGTCTTCACTCGAAGAAAAATTCTCCCAAAAACAGATTGTGTGGAAGCTCAAGTCTTCCATAACCCTGCAATATCCAAAGTTCCTCAAGGAACCAAGCATGGCTTTCCTTGAGGACAAAATCTCCCAATTCGGCAAGTCTTCCATCACCCCAAAATATCCAAAGTCTCTCGAGGGACCAAGCACGGTTTCCCTTGAAGATAAAATCACTCTGAAATATCCAAAACTTCTCAAAGGACCAAGCACGGTTTACTTTGAGAAACAAACCCCCCAAACCAGGGTTGCATGGAAGCCCAAGTCTTCCATCACCCCAGAATCCAAAATCCCAAAATCCAAAAGGGTATATATCCCCGACATGGACGATTCCATGTTCCAAGGCCATAATTTATACAAAAACTTTTCAAAAAACAAGAAGTCTTGGAACATGATTCTAAATATGGGATATAAACCCTACCAGGGCCTGGGAACCCAAAACCAAGGTAGGCTCGAACCTGTTCTACCTCAGGCCAATCAACAAAAGTATGGACTGGGCTACAGCCCACCCATACCCCCAGAGCCGCTACCTAAGACCATATGGGTCAAGGGTGCCCTATAGAACCTCTAAAACCCAAAACCCATGTCTTAGACCTATTGATTAGAGTCTGATTCATGAATGTTTTCTTTGTAGGTTCATGGGAAGATCCCTCCTTTCGAAAAAGCCAAAAAGATCAGATATTTGCCAAAAATGAAAAAAATTGAAAACACAAAACAAAATCTCAAAAACATTTGGAAAAATAAAAATTCCAAAAAGAAATTTGTTTTAAAGCCTTTGGCCATGTACAAAGTCCATTTTCGAAAATTGTAAAAATGCTTTTTGAAAATTGTATATAACTCCCAAAAACCAAAAAAAAAATCTAAAAAGTTGATCTTGAACACCCTTTTGTCTAGAGCTTTTTCAAAATGAAAAGCTCGAGAATCACCAAAGCCAGGAGGAATAAAAACCTCCGAACTTCCTGAAATTCGCAAGATCCTTGACTTATGCAAAGATTGGGGATTTTTAGAAACAAACCTGACCCGTAATGTGTGCATAAGCATCATGCATCACACTCTGAAATCATTCATGTGCATCGAGTCTAGACATCATCTTAGAACTCGAATTCAGAGTTTTGTAAAACCAAAGGGGCAATGAAAGTCGACCCCCTAAGTATTGAGCCTTCATAGACAGGTCTCCATACGAATCAAATCCAACACCTTCAAGGAAAATTTCAAACAGAAATGAGAGTCTCGAAAAAAGGGTTATCATTTCACAAAAGCCTTTTCAAAATTCTTTTGATAAAAACCTTCCTTGCTTTGCAAATCCTGCATTGTTTGCTTGACTTGATCAAATGAAGATGTTGTTCATACTAAATGTGCCATAAATTTTCGAAAACTCTTTTGGCATGTGAAAGGAATCACTAAGCCAAAAGAAAAATCGTGCTTAGCCTTGCTGTAGGCCCTAAAAATTCGAGACATCATCTCCCTTGGAAAGGGGAATGATTCATTAAAGCACTCATTTGAAAAACCTATCTTAAACAGGTAGGCAAAATGATAGCCCCTTTCAACAGAGTATGAGTTTCGAAACTCAAGACTCAATTAAGGGACAAGCCCTGTATCGTGTGGCTGAAGTGCCTCTTTGAGACACACTCCCATACTTGATCAAATGCCCCATGAAGGCACGAATCTTCAAAATGAATTCCAAAAACCATGCTTGACCAAAACCAAGTATGGAAAACATATTTCGATCAAAAAGGCTGGTATAAAACCATCTTCATATAGAAAGGGAGGATTTCCCAAAATTGCTTTCTCAAAAGGGATCAAAATTTCAAAAATTTAACCCTACATATACTTTAAAAAGAAAGATTTTTCAAAACTTCAGGTTTATATGAAAACCTTGATTGTGTTGGGATAAGAACATGAATCTCACGATGAAATATGGAGACCATGTCAAAATCCAAGCCCGATGGCCATGATGATCACTTAGGGCTGGTTGTGTTTTCCATCCTTGAGCAAAAAGTATTATGATCATGTTAGAAAAACCATGGAAGTGCATGGACATGAACATACCATCGTCCATCCAAAAAAGTCTTTTGAAAAGCCATGGCCCTTCACCATGTGGCCATGCGAAATTTCCCTCAAGCTAGGGGCATTTTTTAAATATAGCCCCTAGACACCTTCCATGGAGAAACGAATTTCATAGAATGCATCTCCTTCTTGACTTGTGAGATACATTTCATATGTTCACTCTTGCATAAAATCGTGTATTTCCATTTTGAATCACATGGAGTGCATAGCATGCATCATATTCATATCATACCACCCCAAAGAAAGCCCAAGAGGTGGGCAAACCTGAGTAGGAATGTCCCCATGTCTTCAAAAAGGGCAACAAAATTCGAAAAATCTGTTGATATTGTGGGTAAAAATTAGCAAAACCTGAAAAATACCCGAATATTCATAAGGGTTTATGTTAAATTCCTTTTTCGAAAAGATTTTGAAAAATCGAACTCCTTTGAAACTTCTTGAAAGAAGGATCGAAGTTGATTATATAAGCCTGAATGGAGGAATTTATACTTTTCGAAAGGTAGAGTCTTCCAAAAACAAATTGGCGATATTTCAAAGAACCCTGGCTTACAAGATTAAGCCTTATTCAAAATATCAAAATAGTTTCAAATAGCAGATGCTATTAAGAAATAGGACGATCTCGTTTGAATCGAGTAACCAAAGGGATAGGCCGTCCCCCATTCTACCTTCTCTCCAAAAAGGAAAATTGGCTGTGTTCAAAAGAAAAAGAAAAAAAATGAGAATACAAAAACTCCTCCGAAAGTGGTCTTCCCTTCATAAATAGGGAATACAAAAACTCCTCCGAAAGAGGTCTTCTCGTTTCAAAAGAAAAAGGAGATATAAAAACACTCCTCCCAAAGAGGTCTTCCCTTCATAAACAGGGAATACAAAAACTCCTCCAAAGAGCTGCTCTCCTTTAAAGAAAAGAGGGATTAATGAAAAAGTACTCCCAAAGGGAGACCGTCTATGGAAAAAAAAAAGAAAAGAAATAAAAAGCCAAAGCTCAAAGAGCGATTTTTCTACTCTTTGCCTAAAACCACGGGACGCTTCAGAAGGGACCGTGGTATCTCTTTCCCATATCCCTACAGCTTATCCCCGAGGAAAAAGATTCAAATTTGCGAAAATCCTAAAGTACGAATAAAATCGGCTTATTTGGATTTCATTTTGTTTGATAACTCGACTTTGTTTTGTAGGAAATGGAACTTTGAAATGTTTTCCAAGTTTTCCTACTCAAAAACCTCTACTGAGTAGCAGGTATTGAAACCCGAATGAAGGGAAGTATGAAAAATGGAAGTCCTTTTCGATACAAGCTAAAAGGAGTTCGTTTTCAAAGAAGAACAACAAACAACAACAACAACTAAGCCTTTTCCCATACTAGACGGGGTCGGCTACATGGATTCTTTGTTTCCATAGATCCCTATCGTGTGCCATGTTAGCAGTTAACTCCCAATAAGCTAGATCATTCTTTATTGTTTCTTTCCAATACTTTTGTGGTCGTCCTCTACCTCTTTTAATACTTTCCAAATTTAGTTTTTCTAACCTTCTTACAGGTTCTTCTTTTGATCTTCTTTCTATATGTCCAAACCATCTTAAACGATGTTTTCTCATTTTATCCTCTATTGGTGCCACTCCTAATTTGTTTCTAATAACCTCATTATGTATACGGTCTTTTCTTGTATGACCACTCATCCATCTCAACATCTTCATTTCTGTCACAGACATCTTTTGTACATGTTGATGATTAACTGCCCAACACTCAGAACCATAAAATATGGCAGGCCTAATTGCTGCTCTATAATATTTACCTTTTAATTTTAATAGTATCTTCTTATCACAAAGAATACTTGATGCTACTCTCTATTTTAACCAACCAGCATTAATTCTATGTGTAACATCACCATCAATTCTTCCATCACTTTGAAAAATTGACCCTAGGTATTTAAAACTTTCCTTTTGGGGAATGCAATGTGTGCCAATTTTAATTTCTATGTCCTCTAAAGTAGCCAAATGATCAAACTTACATTCCATATATTCTGTCTTTGTTCTACTAAGTCGGAGGCCTTTGTTTTCTAATGTTTCTCTCCATAGTTCCAATTTTCTATTAACTTTTTCCTTAGACTCCTCCACTAATACAATGTCATCTGCAAATAACATACACCAAGGTACTTCATCTTGAATATGTTTTGTTAACTCATCCATCACCATTATAAATAAGTATGGACTTAAAGTTGATCCTTGATGTAACCCAATATTAACTTCAAAGAAGTCTGTCGTTCCTTCATGAGTCCTCACACATGTTTTTGCACCATCATACATGTCTCTTATAAGGTTAATATATGTCAATGGGATACCTCTTTTTCTCAAAGTTCTCCAAAGAACCTCCCTCGGTACCCTATCATAAGCTTTTTCTAGATCAATAAATATCATGTGAAGGTCTTTCTCTTTTGCTCTAAAATGTTCCATAAGACGTCTCAAAAGGTGAATCGCTTCAATAGTAGATCTACCTGGCATAAATCCAAATTGGTTCTCTATTGTACTTGATACTTGTCTTAACCTACGTTCGATAATTCTTTCCCATAATTTCATAGTATGACTCATTAGCTTGATACCTTGATAATTCGCACAATTTTGAATGTCTCCCTTGTTCTTATATACGGGTATAAGTGTACTTGCTCTCCATTCCTCGGGCATCTTTTGGTTTTTCCATATTTCATTAAATAGTCTTGTGAGCCAAGTGATTCCTATTTCTCCTAGTATTTTCCAAACTTCTATAGGAATATTATCTGGTCCTACCGATTTACCACTCTTCATATGTTTAAGAGCCTCTTTGACTTCATTCTTTTGAATACGTCGGTAGAAATTATGGTTTATATACTTTTCTGAGTTGGCTAAATCTCCTAAACTAATACTAACATCTTTATTTTCATTAAAAAGATTATAAAAATAGTTTTTCCATCTATTTCTTATATCATCATTTGCCACTAGAATTTTTTCATCCTCGTCTTTTATGCATCTAACATAATTAAGATCTTTAGTTTTCTTATCTCTAGCCCTAACTATCCTAAAAATATCTCTTTCACCCTCTTTTGAGTTGAGTTTTTTATATAAGTCCTCCCAAATCTTAGCTTTTGCTTCACTAACGGCCTTTTTTGCTTCTTTCTTTGCTTTCTTATAAGCTTCTAAAGTTTCACTAGTTTTCTTAGCATAATGTAATTTGTAACATGCCCTCTTTGCCTTGATTTTATTTTGTACTACTTCACTCCACCACCAAGCTTCTTTTTGTGCCGGTACACCTCCCTTAGATACCCCTAACACATCTTTCGCCACTTTCCTAATATGTATAGCCATATTGTTCCACATATCACAAGGTGTGCCAACATAATTCCAAACATCTCCTTGAAGGACTTTCTGTTTAAATATATCTTCTTTCTCGCTTTTGAGGTTCCACCATTTAGTCCGAATAGCTCGATGCACTCTTTTCTTCTTTGTCCATTTTTTTATTTGTAAATCCATAACTAAAAGTCGATGTTGGGTGGTTAAGCTTTCTCCTGGAATTACCTTACAATCTTTACAACACGCTCTATCTTTTTTTCAACAAATAAAGTAATCAATTTGTGTTTGTGATAAGCCACTTTTATAAGTAATTAAATGTTCATCTCGTTTTTTGAAGATTGTATTGACTATAAAGAGATCAAATGACATAGCAAAATTTAAAATCTCCCTACCTTCCTCGTTTATATCCCCATAACCAAAGTTTCCATGAATCCCTTGATATCCTAATGCCTCTTTACCGACATGTCCATTTAAATCTCCTCCTAAACAAATCATCTCCCTTTGTAGAATCTTTTGAAACACCTTATCTAACTCTTCCCAAAAAATTGTCTTTATACTATCTTCTAGTCCTACTTGGGGTGCGTAAGCACAAACTATATTCAAAACCTCTGCTCCTAACACTAATTTCAATGTCATGATTCGGTCACCATATCGTTGTATGTCTACTACACTCTCCTTTAAATCTTTATTTATGATAATACCAACTCTGTTTCGGGCCTTTTCTTTACCTGAGTACCATAATTTAAAACCTATATCCTCTATCTCCTTTGCTTTTTCTCCAACCCATTTTGTCTCTTGTAAACGTAGAATATGAATCTTTCTCCAAATCATAGTATCTACCACCTCCATTAGCTTACCCGATAATGTTCCGATATTCCAAGAACCAATATGAATCTTATTATCTAGGACTAGCTTCCTTACCCCCCGCATCCGTCCATAATCAAAATGCGGAGACCCTTTCTGAAAATGTTTCACTACATTCGGGTGGCAATGTAGCGGGACTAACTTCTTTACCCACACTCGTCCATGATGTGGGAACCCTCTCTGCAATTGATTCACTACATTCGGGCAAAAATGTAGTAGCCCTTGCTTACTTCTTACTGCATTCGGGCTCTGCAGCACGTCGCTAGGCGGGGACGCCCCAAAGCAATGCTCATAATTTTTGTAATCCATATTGTAGAAATCCGACAAAGTTTTACGCTGGCTGTCGGAAGCCTAACACAACCTGCTTGTCAAAAAAGAAGATTTTCAAAAAAAACCACGGATGTCAAAAAGACAAGGGTAGAACCTGCTTGGAGCAGACAGCCTCAAAAGGCTCTCTCCAAAGCTCGAAAACCCGAAAACATCTAGAAGACATGGGTAAAACCTGCTCGGAGCAGCCTGCCTCAAAAGGCACTATTTGGGCTCAAAACCCCAAAAACAAAAATGTTTTTTTCTCATGCATGCATCCAAAAATCGTTCATGCATGATCATACATAAGGAAACCTAGGAAAAGTCCCCTTTTGCTAAAAATCCCCACCTATGGTAAAAGAAAACAGGGTTTTGTGAAATAAAAATGGTGTATTCTCGAGAAAATTTGAGAGAAAAACCAAAATGGGGTGTTATCTTCTTCGCCATTATCCAAATCAATTTGGATAATGCCAAAGAGGGGCATCTGTAAACACCCAAATTTTTCAAAAATCAAAAACTCTCAAAAACACAAAAAGCTCGTTTGAGCCAAAATGATAACCTGTTTTAAAATATGAAAATAGGTACAAAAGGCAAAAGGAGAGGTCTAGTAAGAAGAGAAATCAAGCCCGAAGTCTCAAAAACCACCCCCTGTTCAAAAATGGAAGAAAAAAGAGCCCATTTAGAGAAAAGCCCAATAGAAGGGTAAAAATGTAATTTGGGTCAAAAAAGAAGCGCAAAGCAGCTCCAAAATGCAGAAAGAAGTCCAGTACCTAAGGAAGTTGACAGAAGTCCGAGACACGTCCCATCAGAATGAAGAACGAAATTCGTGCGGCAATTTGAGTTTGATATCAACAGGAACCGGCCAAAAACCAAAACGACGGACCAAAATGAACGCCGAAAAAGTCCTTAAAAGCAGAACACCAGTTGGAAGAAAGACTTGGGGAAGACCCAGGCTAGAGTTGGGCGTTTGATGAATCGAAGCCCGCTCGAAACCGACGGTGAAAAGCACCAGAAAGGACTAGAAAACCAAGGAGCAGAAGAAAAGTCTAGATTGGGTTTGGACCAAAAAATATCCAGATCTAGATCCAAATTGTGTTTGGATTGTATCTGGATCTCAAAACATTCGAGATCCGAGATCTAAACCCAAATAAATATTTGGACTGGATCTGGATCTCAAAATATCCGAGATCCGTGATCTAGATCCACATAGAGGTTGGATTGGATCCGAATAGCCAAACCCAAATCCAAACCCAATATCCAAGACCCATTTAAAACCTCTATAAATAGAGGTGCTGGGGTTGAAAATTTATTCACGAGTGAGGCTCTAGGGAAGCTCCTCACATGAATAAAGGGGGGGATGAGAGAGAAAGAGGCCCATAGGCCAAATTCGTTTGTTTGAGTGCTTGGGATTGGCCCATGGAGGCAAGGGTTGCACCAACAACAAGACGTCTTCTTCAAGCTGGCTGGGAGCGTTGCATGGTGGAGCTTGGCGGCTTGAGCGGCGGCTTGGAGCGGTGTTGCAACCAAGGTAGGTCCCCTAAGCCCTAACCTAACCCCTTTCTTCCCTAACATCTCTAGACCACCCATCCTACCCAAACGTCCCATAAAAAACCCACCAAACCAGCCAAGTGTTGGCTGGTGTTCACCAAGTCTTCCACCCAAAACCACCACCTAGCTAAGCCCTACCTAGAACCCAAGCAAAAACCTAACCTAGCTCAGCCATTTGCTGGCCGAGCCACGCACCTTTTCCGAGCAAAACCTTGGCTCAGCCAAGAGCTGGCCGAGCCACCCACCTTTTCCGAGCAAAACCTTGGCTCGACCAAGAGCTGGCCGAGCCCACCTAACTCCCTCTCGTGTCCCACCCAAAGACATCAAGGCCTGCCCTAAAGGCAGGCCAGCCAAGCCCAAGTCAACAGCCTGCTAGAGCAGGCCGTGTCCCACCCAAAAACGTCAAGGCCTGCCCTAAAGGCAGGCCATACCTATCCAAGAAAACCACGTCCTGCAAGTGCAGGCCGTGTCCTCTTCAAAAAGCACCAAAGGCCTGCCCTAGTGGCAGGCCATTTACCTACCACAAACCCACGGCCTGCTAGTGCAGGCCGTGTCCTTCATCAACCTAACAGGCCTGCCATTGCGGCAGGCCACCTACTTACCTAAGTCAGCCAAATAGGCGGCCTCTTTTGCTGGCCGCCTGCCACCAAGAACCAAGCCTTAACCTTTGGTCGTGACTAGCCTAGGACAGCCAACACCTAACCTAGGACTCAACCCCAACTCTACCCTAAACCAAGTTCACTCGAGCCACCTTTGGCTCGAGTCACACAAGTAAACCTAAGGCCAAGTGTTGGCCGAACCCTAAAGGAAATCACCTCACTCGAGCCACCTTGGCTCGAGTTTCACAAGACCAAAACCTAAGGCCAAGTGTTGGCCGAATCCTAAGCCTAAACTATACCTAAACCCAAGGCCAAATGCTGGCCTAATACTAAGTCTAAACCATACCTAAACCAAGGCCAAATGCTGGCCTAATACCAAGTCTAAACCACACCTAAACCAAGGCCAAATGTTGGCCTAATCCCAAGTCTAAACCTAACTAAACCCAAGGCCAAGTACTGGCCGAATCCTAACTCTATCCTATACCTAAACCAAGGCCAAGTGTTGGCTGTAGCCCACACAAAAACCCTATCACTCGAGCCAAGGTGGCTCGAGTCACCCCTTGCCCAAACCAGCCCCAAGTGTCCCTAAACCCGATATAATTTGCAGCTCCCGGAACTCCAAGTCTCCCCAAGCTCTCAAGCTCTCCAGCTTCGCTCCCACATGCATCGGATGTCATGAGATGATGTTGGAGTCACCCCTTGTACGATCCTAACTCAAAAGGCTAGAAAGTGTAAGTTGATTTCGATATATATCAAATCCCTTTCCATTCAATTCAATTCGTCATATGGGGTTGTAATAACGGAACTTGTCTCCCCCCGAATGTAATATATGTGCTTGATGCAAAACACACACACGTACACTCGAGCCTTTCCGCTCTTATCTGCACACTTTTGCACACAAACGGGCCTCAATAGCCCATAGGATATAGCTCTATTTATATACATTCAGCTGGGTTTTAAGGTTCAAGTTGTATGAGTTGTCTTTCATTTTATACACTCAAAGCACTCACTCACATTGAGCCTTTACGCTCTTACGTATATATACGTATTTTCCTTTCAACTGGGTTTTAAATTCAAGTTGCGTGAGTTGCCTTTCAATTTATACACTCAAAGCACTCACTCACATTGAGCCTTTTCGCTCTTATATATATCTATATCTCCCTTCTGTTGCGTTTTACAGTTCAGTTGCGTGTGTTGCATTTCAATTTACACACAACACCCACACACACATTGAGCCTTTCCGCTCTTAAGATATAGATATATTTAAATTTCTGCAATTTATATTCAAGTCGTGTGAGTTGCATTCAATTTGGGTTTTCCCTTCCGCTAAGTCTTTAAATTTCGGGTTTTACATTCAAGTTGTGTGAGTTGCATTGCATACTCGCCATACTCAAGCTAGAGTGCATACCTGCATCGAACAAACCCGAACAAAACGTGCAAACACGCCTAAGTGGATAAAATTGAAAGACTTAGGGTCGCCCAAATAAAAAACTCGCCAAGTACATGATTTCAAAAGGATTTTCAAACACCTGTTTATTCAAAAATCGATTTTTGAGTTTAACTTCTTTCAAAAGAAGTCTCTAAGCGTACAGACTGACCCTTGCATGTCGGTGCAAGAAGGTCTACGACGTAAAAATCCTGCTTGCCTACAATCGCCTTTCAAAAGTCAGATATTTAAAAACTACTTCGCTAGTTTGAGTAAGCTAGCTGGCACGCCCTAAAAGCGAACGTAGATTGCGAAAAGATTCGCTCCAGGCCTAAGAAACCCGGAGTCGAAGATTTTTCATATCTACACCCTACTCTATACTCTGAATATAATAAATTTTTTCACACTTGATCTATATACGCAGGCTCACTATTTATAAAATTTGTAAGAATTTTAGGATTATTTAAGGTCATGAATAAAATCAGGAAATATCGAATGAAAATGAAACATAGTTTATGAACCTTGTACATCCTGCAATAGAGGTTGGGTCAAAATCTCATAACTTTGTTCTTAATGAACCAATTTGGCAGAAAATAGTCTCATTAGAAAGCTGAAATCCATAGCTTTCCAACTAATTTCAAAAAAATAAGAGATCTCAGTGCTGAGATACAGTAAATTTTCTAAGCCTTTATCTATTACAGATTTATCCCAAATAACAGAGTTAGGGATATTTTTAGATTTAATTCCACACATCCTTAATATATCAAATTGAAACAAAAATAGTTTGAGAATCTTCACATTCTATTATATTTCACACAAAAGTTTGAGGATTTTTGGAGATTCACAAAATGTCAAAACAATTAGAAATGTTTGTTGCTAGAAATAGAATTGTTTCTATTTTTCTAATTTGAACCTGAAATTGTGTCAAGAGAATCATTTCAATTGAAAACTTGTTTTGACAACTTATCGGATCCTAAAACAATTTTTCATGCGTCTAGGCTGACCCTTGAGCATCAGTTTAAGAAGGCCTGCGTCAATAAAAACTCACTTGTCGACATTAACTAAAAAGTCAATTTTTTTTATAAAACTTTGCTAGTTTATGTAAACTAGCTGGAACAATCGCCCACTTATAGTTTTGCAAATTGAGTTTTAAGTCTCTACATAAACTTTGAAACGAAATTCACATCTACACATATCACACAAGATTTTATTTTTCCGTTCAACTATTTCATTAGACTGAAGAGAGTATGGAGTAGTAATCTCATGAGCAATATCGTTGTTTTAACAATATACTTAGAAAAGATTTGAGGTATATTATCCTCTCCTATTAGACCTTAATCGTTTAAGTACATTGGTTGTTTTAGTTTGTGCTTCATTTCTAAATATTTAAAACTTTTCTAAAGCTTCATCTTTACTTTTAAGTAAGTAAATATTATAGTATCTACTACAATCATCAATAAACGTGATAAAGTATCATTTGTTATCCCTCGTAGTCATTTCATTGAATTTACAAATATCAGTGTACACCAAATACAAAATCTCATATTTTCTTTTAACCATATGGAAAGGTTTCCTAGGTTACTTCACTTGCACACATATACCATATTTGTGCTTTGTATCTATAACAGTTTTAGGGATCGGGTTTAAATTCATTATTCTTTTGATGGAATCAAGGTTTACATAACCCAACCTAGCATGTTATACATCATATGATACAACATTGCATCCAGAAGAAGAAGATAAAATAGAAGTATAGGCTTTATTATCATTAAAATTCATAAAAGAATCAACAATTGGTTCTATATTAATTTTAAACAGATCCTCTACATCACACAAATAATCATTCTAAAAAAAACACCCAATATTAAGTCATATAATAACGACTTTATTATATTTATAATATAACCTTAATCCCTCCCTAACTAAAGTAGGACCATTGAGGATATTCTGACGAATCATTGAAATGTTTCTAACTCCTTCAAGAGTTACTACCTTTCTCGAAGGAAACTTTAAGTCCACACGCTTTTCGCCCTTGACTTTAGAAATCGAATGATCCATTAAGGTCATTGTTTGCCCACAAACAGATAATGGTCAATACATACATGCACATTAGCCCTAGTATCTACTATCTAGTATTGTGACTCATAAATAGAAAGGAGATAGAGTTTAAGGGATAGATACTCATCACTAGTAGGTGTAGTGGTCACCATCATGTTGACCATAGCTCCTTCAACGGCCGTAAGTTTTTTGGTTTTCTTAAGGGTCAATCCCTCGCCTAATGTCCAACCTGACCATAAAGCTAGTACTATTTGTTTTTGGGTTTCTTTTGGATCTTAGGCTTTGGTTTATACTTTGCCTATTTGTTCCTATGATCACTAGATTATTTCCTTTCGATCGTCAACTTAACCCTAGAAATATTGTCTACAAGCATAACAGGTTTTTAATTTCTATGTTCTTCTTATATTGCTATGTCTACCATTATTAGATCATCATCTTACCCTTCTTATGCTTGAGATATTGGTTGAAACCCTCTCAAGAATTAGGAAATTTCTATATAATAAATATAACCATAAACTTGTCAAGAAGCTCCATTTCAGCTTCCTTCAGACTATGACATAAAAATTGAAACATGTGGAAATGTTCGATCGTAGATTTCCTCTCTACCATTTGATACTTAAGATACTTGATGACAAAATACTTTTCAAGACCGAGGTTTTTAGTATTGTATTTTTTATGAAAGGCAACCCACAAATCTTTCATTGTCGTGAAAGGAGAAGAACTAGATAGATCAAATAAAACATTTGACAAAGCTGATAAACTACAACACTGACACAAGGTGTCCTTCTCCTTCTACTCGACGATTCTATTCGAGTTTTTAGAGTCAGTATCATCGGGTAGGGGATAATCAGACTTGATATACAGATGTAACCCTAACATAGTTAACCAAATTTTCATATGTTGCTTCCAGCGTTTAAAATGTGAACCAACAAACTTTTCTAGCATCAAGGTATTAAGTCGAAGGGTACCAGATGCAAACATATTGACTATGGTAAAAACTGATTTCTTGAAGAATATTGAGAAAATTTGTAGACTTGCATAATAAAACAAGATACAACAATTGTAAATATGCCACATTCATAAACAACAATCGTCGATCCAAAATAAGGCATAATCAAGCCGTACAGAAAACAAAGGCAGAAGTAGAAATCAAAAACTTATCTATGCGAGTCACCCTTGCAAACTTGTCTTAGAGAAATCAATGCCCTACTATGAGTACATATGGGTACCTACACCTTCCTCCCAAGATAAAACGCACACACAACTCGAAAAGCACGTACCTGGCTTCGAGTTGACCTTGACCAACATCTAAGTCACCTATGGATGGAGAAGTAGGGTTCTAGAAAATATCACGCATGGAGGAAATGTAGGGAATCGGGAGAGGAGAGAGAGTACAGAAAAGCAAGTAAGTAAGATTAGCAACCCTAATCCTCTATTTATAGTGCGCGTGATGGATCACGGATCCGATCCAACCATCGCGACTATTCAAGTTCATAACCGTTCGCACGTACACTCTTGACCATTAGATCAAAAGAATTTTGTGTAAAAAGATAGACCAAAGACCGAAGACAATTCACAAACCCAAGCCCAGGCCCGGCGTGTATGCGTATGTGTGGTTTAGCATATCCTCCCCGAGCTCTTTGAACTAAGGTTCATGAGCTATTAACGATATAAAAGGACAGTGGGTTTGTCACGTTTTTTTATATGAGACTAAACTTAATCTTCTCTTGGTCATCACATGTACAAGTCACTCACATGTAACTTTTTACACTTTACGATATATCAATGATGCATCAATTGAATATTTGGGGATACCAACATAAATTAAATGTCATTAATGCACATAGGTTTAACAAACCCAACTATAATTAACATTAATCCAACACTTTCATCCTAACAACAAAAGTCAGAAACATACCAAAAGCATTAGCTCAAGCACTCTAGCACAATTGTTGCTAGTGGGGAGTTCGACTCCCTAAGGGTACATGTGTGGGTATGGGTTTTAAGCTTTGGCCTTCTCTTGTAACCAAAAAAAGAAAGCCAGACAGGGAGATTGGTTATATTTGCTGTGCTTCTCAAGGTCAAGTAAATATTTTGGTTAACGTACTTTGATGAATGTGTTCATTTATTCCTGGCTATATGAGTAAGTAATGTTCTATTATAATATAGAAATTAACAAGACCTTGTTATGTTAAGAAAATGTGACACACTGTGATCACTTATTGATCATTTTTGTGCCCATAAAATCTTATTTGCAGATTACCAAGAAAACTAGTTTGTCTGTGAAGCAAAATTGATCGCACAAGCTTAAGTCTGGACTAGATGAGTACATACCAATTTGTGTGTGTGCGTGTGAGAGAAATTCATTAATGATGGTAAAAAATATGACATACTATACTGATGAGTAAATTGTTCTCTTCCAAAAAAACAGTTGAGGGAGAATGTGATAGCAGAACGAGCGATAGATCACCTGGTTAGGTTCGACTTACAATTTGAAGGTCGTTTGATATGCGGAGCGTGCATCTGGCTTGGGTCTCACCACTATCACTGAAAAGAAGAGAAAATGGAATAACGCAGAAAGGTCTTGTCGTCACCTGTGTTGCCCGAGCTTAATAACAAGGATGGTTTCTATACAGAATCCATTAAATTATCTTTTCGGATGCGTCACTAATGAAGGGAGTTCATGACTTTTGAAGTCAGCAGACTACCTGAATATGAGGCTCTCTTAACAAGGGCTTGGCCCTCGGCTCTTTTTTTTCTACAAGGGAAGGCCGAAGCCCAAATACATACGCATGCATGCGTGCTCCGAAAATCAAACTCACTACCTGCAACGTGAGAGACGGAGGACTTCAATGTCTTCTTCTTCTTTGTTATATAGGCCCTCAACTATTTTAAAGCCAGGGTTTCAGCCTTCCATTGAAATCCTATTTAAAACTCCGTCACTTTTAGTATTTAGCATGGGATTTACCCAGGTGGTGTGATCTTTCAAATACTAATGATTCAAATCCCATCGAAGCTCCAAAGTCAGGAATGCTTGAGCAAGAATAACATAAAGATGTTTGACCCCCGAGGATGTTCTCATGCTGCACCTTAATCAGCATTACTTCGTTTGAAAGATGGCTTGTCTTTCTCTTGACTCACACTAGCTAACGTGCATGTATAACATTTTCTCGTGTGACGTCAGCAATCAAAAAGCTAGATGCAACAAGTTCAACTCCATAAGTTGAGCCTATAAAGCATCCACCAAAAAAGGAAAATCAAGAGGACAACCATAATAAATTTCATCCCATCTCATTAAATACTTATTTAGGGGAACATCAGCCATAATCATATAATTTCCATTGACAAGGACATGCACCATAATCACATAAATAAACGTAACCGACATGCAATAAATTTCATCTACAAACTCATTAAATACTTTTGATAGGAGAAGCGTATCTTTATTTGCTTCTTCATGAAGTCTTGCTTGGTCGTAGATGCCCATTTCATTCAGCCACCAAACTTCTTAGTCTTGTATCCTCTCCTTTGTCTCTATCCATACTTTGTATCTGTTAGAGAAACACTATGGCCCTCTCTAGCCTGGACTGTTCCATAGGATGTCATGGCAGCCTATTTTACCGCATTTACAGGTAAGTTGGAATATGCATACCTCTACCAGATATGAACATTTTGAGTATCGAACTTAGGACCTTTAACTTAAAAGGTTCTAATTTTGAGTCGACTGCTTTGGATACCTTCCTTGGCTATTTTTACCAACTTAATGAAGAATCTTTTTCTTCATTTTGCGGCCTAAAAATTCCCCTTTTTGATAATCTATAGAAACTTCTAACCATGCCCAAAATACATATAACAAAACATAAAAAGAAGAGAAAAACACCCATTATGAGAATGACTATAAAATTGTTTTCTGTAGTCACCCCAACCAGTGGCCCCCTCAAGCTTTTTTACCAGGCCTTTACTGGATACCTGTGAACGCAATCTGCCCAAGGATTGGAGGGATCCGTAGATGAATCTTTCATGGCCTTCCATACAAGTGAGCTCACTTTGAACCCAGTACCAAAGGCCAGCATCCACACCCTGTCTCCTTTCTTCACCCTCTTCTTCGCCTCAAAGTAGGCATACTCATAAAATACTAGGCTAGAGGATGTGTTGCCGAACCGATGCAGCGCCATCCGAGCCGGTTCAGTCACCTCTTCCTTCAGTTTGAGTGCACGTCCGATATTGTCGATCACGGCCTTTCCGCCCGTGTGAATGCACACGTGCTCAAATGAAGCCATGAAGTCTGGCACGGGTGGCTTCGCGGCATCTGACCCGATGAGCTTTGACTTGACATTGGCATAAACATAGGCCAGCAGCTGTGAGTACGGAAGAACACGAGGTGCAAATATTCGAAGGTGTGCACGCAAGCCCTCACCAGCAACCCTGATCAGGTCCTTGGTCAGTGCGAACCCAACCGTGCCCTGCTCGTCCTCCTCTTGGAAAGCGGCTTTGTAGGCTCGGTCATCCCCTCCATGATGAGTCCTTAGCCAATTCACCAACTCTAGCTTGACCGCGTCTCTACGCCGGTTCGTCATGAGGACGGCAGCAGTCCCGAGACGGAAGATGCAATTTGTAACAAGCATGGACCTGTTGTCGCCAAAGTACCAATTGAGGCTCATGTTCTCGGTCATGACCACCAGCGCAAGTGACGTCTTCCGCTCCTTGCGAAGAATCCGGCCAGCAAGGTCCACAGCCGAAACACCTGAGCTGCAGCCCATGCCGCTAAGGTTGAACGTTCGAACCGTCTCCTTCATACCGAACTGGTTCACTATCCGAGACGAAAGTGATGGAACTGTCGCAAAGACGCTGCAAGTGACTATGAGGTAGTCAATATCTAATACGGAGACACCCGTCTTAGCAAATAGGTTTGAGATGGTTCCAAAGATGCCCTGGTCAGCCTCGTCGACGGCCGAACTGAGCGTAGCATCATAGTCATGGTTGAAAATGAAAGGAGGCACGTATGTTTCGTCGCCGAGCCCGGACTTAAGGTAGATGCCCCTCATAAACTCCTCGCTGACCGTCGAGAAACGTCCACTCCGGCGCACGAAGTACTCACACACCTCATAGCTAGCCTTCTGGTCTAAGTCCGGCTTGAAACAGGAGTAGTCTAGCATGAAGATCCGGCGGGGTCTAGACTGGATGTGTAAGAATAGGGTCAAGGCCAGACACCACAATATGGCAAGGGTTACATGGCTATGATGCCACAAGAAATGGTGCAACAGTGTTGAAGAACAGAGGGCATTAAGGAGTAAGCATAGTCCTAGCGAGGCTGCAAAAGTTGCTTGAAGCAGCTGGATTTGTGAGACTCCCCTCATCTCTTTTCTCTCTAGGACTTGGTATTCTCTGTTGGTTTTCTCTCCCGCACACCCCAACACTAGCCTCTCTCTCGCTCTCTCTCAATCTTGAAAGAACTGGCTTTATAGATAGAGACAGATGGATCTGGCTGTATACGTATTAGAGGTTGGAGTAATAATGGGTTCTTGGAGAAAAAGAGTTCGAAAGAAATAAATAAGGAGCGTTGGGAGGAGAGGATCATTGTGGATGCCAGGAAAGGAAGAGTAAAGACACAAAAACACGGCTGTGACTTGCACAAGGCAAAATATTATCCAACTCTTTACGACTCTCGAAAGATCTCCATAATATAATATGACAATTTTGTCAGTATATATATATATATATATCCTGGTCCAAAGAGACAGATGGCTAGGGGACTTACAAGCTAAAGGTCATCATTGATATTTGGAAGGAAATGAAGGTCTCATTTTAATTGCCAAAAGTATACAATTTGCAACGTTGATGTATCATAAGGGGGTGTATTTCATGTAATTATTGGTGACCTGCGTATCTCATGGAGAAAAAGAGAAGGGTTAAAGTCATAGGTCAACAGGTTTTACTATAGAGGCACCTCCCAAGTGCCCATGTGGGTCTCGTGTAAATATTTTGAAACGTCAAAATGTCTGATATGTTCTGGGTGCAAAACAGTGCTACTATCTGGTAACAGTTCTTAGTGCATATCTTGGAACAGGTCAAAGTACCCAACTACAAATTTACTTGAAATAGTTCAGGCGTTTTTCTTATAGGGGATCGAGTTCAGTGTTTAATATTGCTACAATGGTGAGAGTAGATTTCTCTATATTGAGGCAAGCATAAATAAGATTCATTAGTAGGAGAAGCAATTGGGAACCCAACCAGATAACCCAACTAAGTCTGGAAATGGGTTCAGACACCCGTGTCTGGTCCAGGTCAACCCGAATCAACCTAAAAAAACGCGGGTTGGGTTTGGTGGAGCGTTGCCAGACCATTTTCCTACTTGATGTTATATATGTTAGTTTATCCCTATTTATGCATTCCTATTTATACATTTGATGCCCACGACTACCGATTACACGCTACATCTCTATAGCATCATGTAATCTCCCAACCCGCATAAAAATTGACGAACCACAGTGATTATTTCACCGGAAAATTAGATGCGAAATCCATAAATGAAAAACTAAAAACGGCTCGCCTTTTCCAGTGTTTTTCTCCGGGATCTCCGTGCGTCCGACTTTGCTCGACGTCGCGAATCCTCAAGGCTCTCTCATTAGCCAGTTCCACGTGCGAATGGGCCAGATTCGTGGCGAACGGTGGTTTCGGCACCCACCCCATTCTATTCCTTGACCCAAAATACTACACTGACATCGGGAGAACAGTCTAAAATCAACAAGCATTAATGATTCAATCTCTTCTTACCAATGGCAAGTTCGTCGAGTATCTCACAATCCCAATAATACAAGTTTGTCGGATGATTATTTATTCAAAAAAGATTATATGTTAGGTGCATCGCGTCTCTATAGGGAAGCTCTCCTACCTTTTTAGATAAAGAGGAAGGGAAAGAGAGAAAGAAGAAGAGAAAACTCAACCATTAGAGGTAATTTTAAATATATATCTATATTTTAATCTTTCACATAAACAGTGGATATTTAAATTACTTTATCAATAAGTAAAACAACTAAGCCTTTTACCATACTATATGGGGTCGGTGACATGGATTATTTGTTTCTACAAAGCCTTGTCATAATTTGTAGAATCCATCGTAAATAAGTTCGACAAAGTTTTACGTTGGTTGTCGAAAGTTTAACGCAACGATTCATGCACGAAGAGAAAGATTTTTCATTCTTCTTTTATCCGGGTTTGAATTACTTTTTATTTATATTTAATACAAATAATGTATTAAATACAAAGTAAAATGATACTTTTCACTCAAAAATTGAATGATAGAGGTCATTATGTACCGAAAGATACTATGCATTTAGAATGCCTTCTCATATATATATATATATATATATATAGAAAGAGAGAAATTAGTAAATGGTTGCATAATTAGATGCATAAAAAAATTGAAGATCTGTAATTGAGATCTTTAATTCAAAAGTGAAAAAATACTTAAGTACTTTTTTCAAGTACATTTGTTGCATATGGCACTTTTGACTTTTGTACTCAAGGATCTTGAGATCTTTTATTATATTTATCCACGGATAAGCATGTGCATGTACTAACCTCTCTCTATACAGAGAGAGTTAGTGGTAAATTCTCAAACCTTATCAATGCTCCAATCTACTCAAACATTTATATCATTTGATTGACATGATAAACGATAAAGATTTGAATTAAAAGTATTATTGTGTTTTTATACTTTGTATTTAATACATCATATGCATTTTGTTTTATCACTTCAATCATTTATCTCAAAGGTTGAATAATTAAATGATAAAGTAGATTTGAGCAAGGATGATGTTTGAGCATTTGCCAATTTCTATATATATATATATATGTGTGTGTGTGTATTACATATAATGGATATCATACTCCACATCATGAATATATTTCTAAAACATGATATCTAATAGTTCACAACTACGTTTCAAAGAACAGAAATGATTTTGTCACAACCCACTCACACACATACACTCATCTCAACTATCTTTTCATCTTAACTACGATACCAACATGAAACTGTTGAGAATTAGGATCAACCTTTTTATGTATATACAAATGAGAGGACCACAAAATGATATTGAACATGACATTAAGGATGATGATTCGATTCTATCCACAGTTTTACATGTAATTATTTTTTCAATTTAAATGAAAGCATGTTTTCATAACAATTGTCTATCTTGAGGGTAAACAGTGATAAACTAAAATTTCTTTTATTATAAATGTTATTTACATGTACATGTAATGAATAATATGAAATAACATCTCAAATACAAGGTGTAAATCCCACATACAATGGTGTGTCCTAGCGGATGAATAATCTACAACACAAATCTCATGCATCATAACTACCATCCTAATATATAGTCAATCATTGTACATTGACAACAATGTTCGTATGTCTAACAACTCCAGTAATGTAGAGTCACCTGATAACAGTCGTGGTATACATTTTAAATGTACTAAAACTGGTGCTAGTGTGTCATGTAATACAGTAAGACACTGGTATAAGAAAGTAATTACGAAAAAAGTTAATATTATAATCAAATAAAAACAAAGTTAAAGGTCATGCTAATATATATTATTATTCATTTACCTACATGAAGAATAGTGTATTGTGTTGCCTAATTGGAGTCAGATGCAACTGACTAATAGAATCTATCAAAATAAATCGATGCATCCAAGGAATGTGCTACTCACCCCATGTACAACTTGTTACACTCATATGGATAAAGTGTTGGGATGTCAAAGTGCTTAAGGTCAAGACAATGTGAGTCTCGTGCCTCTAAAGTAGCATCATGTGACTCATATTATGCCTTATATACATGAGACTTTAAAGTCTATGTACAATGAAGGGCCTTATCAACACAAAGGATGCCTTGACGATGACCGAATTGTCGAACTACACGATTTGGCATATGTAATTTCACAATATCTATACAGTGAATGCATTTGTAGTGTCTGGATAACTTATATGCATTATAATTAAAGTATTCTACAAAACTATATAGTAGTCAATCAATCTACATTTCATAAAATAAAAGATAAGAATGTAATAACATCAAAGGTTGTGTTTAATTTACAAGGCAACAAGTTGTATCAATGTATAACATCAGATAGTCATTTCATCCCATGGTATATGAAGGTTATTTGTACCTCATTACTAGCATTCAATAAAAGAAGTCAACCATGCATGGTTTATAACTTCATATAGCAAACCTTCTTGCCTAAACAGCCCACTCCTAATTGCAATCTCAACCTAATTATCGGGTCTTACTTTTGTTCTCTTCACTAACCATGCTCCATCAACATCATACTTTGTGTGGGTTATGTAGACGTGAATTTATTTCTAAATCATTTATGATTCGAAATCAAACTCCCGGACTATGTCATGTTGCGCGAGCATGCCAGTTAGTTTGCTAAAACTAACAAATTCTGATTTTCTGACTTTCAAAGACGATTGTGGACAAGTGAGATCTTTTCGACATAGGTCTTATTGAACCATCGCTCAAGGGTCAGCCTAGATGCTTGAAAAGTGTTTGAATCCATTAAATTCAAAAAAGAAAAAACCAGATCTTACAAATTCCAAAGTTTGTGTCTAAGTTCCTGATTTTTGAAAATTTTCAGATTCTGAAAATTACAGAACCTATTCAGTTTCAAAGACTTGTTCTCTAAATTTTTAAAAATACTTCTGATTCTGCGAAAATCCTAAAACTTTTACAGAAGTAAGATATGCATGTGCAAAATCATAATATATTTTTATTTTGTAAATTCTGAGAATTAAATCCAAAACCAGAGACTGTTCAGAAACTCGGAACAGTTCTGTTTCTGTAAGTCAGAGACTCAGAAAAACAGTCATATCTCTGCACTCATACATCCAAATTCAACAAAAATTGTTTTGTTAGAAAGCTACGGATGTTATACTTAGTATGTGCAGAGATATGAATACAAGAATAGGGGTCTGTTTTTGAACATTCTGTTTCTTTAAAATGGAATTTGATTTTTCTCTAAAATTCACGGATCTAATTGGCTAAGCAAACGATCATATAAAATCTTAAAAATTTTATCTAATGATCTCTGATATGTCTAAATTGGACGTGCAAAAATTTGAATCAATTGGATTAGCTGTTTGTTTAGAACAATTCTGTGTTCAGACGTGTGTGCTCATGCAGTTTCAGAAATTAGAGTTGCAGAAAATTTTAACGTTCCTAGGATAGTTTGGAATGGTTCTCAACCTATAATCAGTCCTAACATTCATGGAAATCATGCACATATGTGCTTTTTATCTCCTTCATAAAGAAATTACTCATGTTTGCATTGACATGGGTCACGAACATGGGTTGTAAATTCGGTTCCTGTACAATTCTGCAAAATCTGCAAATTTTCAGATCTTCATGAATCATAACCACACCATGAATGATTCTAACCTATATGATTGAGAGAAACGTGGACAAGGAGCTCCTTCGGACGATTGTTGGACGTCGGAACAGGGGCGACCTCTCCTTCTTCTTCTTCTCCTCCTTCTTTCTCTCTCTTTCTCTCTCTATTTTACTGTTCACGGACTGCTTTGTGCTGTGGATCGGTTGATCCTCAAATTGATGCTCTATGGTCAGTGGAGGATTTTCGGACTGGTTATTTGCCATGGCCGGTTGATTGTTTTGCAGCACCCTTGAGGCTCCTTTTATAGGCCAAAGGGTGCCTCTTTGGTGTAAGATTGGCCTTGCTGAGCAGAGCAACCTTTTGGCAAGTGGCTGCTGTAAAACATCGATTTTTGGAATGAGTTGCTGTGCAAACCTTCCAAAACGTGGATTATTTGTTGTTGAAGGTAAGTGGTGCTACTATGGCATGGTGTTCCTGGCAGGATTTGGATGAGAATAGTGATTGGCAAGTGCAGCGGCTGGATTTGGATGGGAATCATGATTGGCAAGTGGATGGTTTCCTTGTTGCTGTCATCGTTGAACCTGACTGTACTTGGAAGCTTGGAATTTGCACTGAACTGAATATGGTATATGGAGCTGCAAATCAACCAAGGAGAGGGTAGGTGGTTGGCATCAGTTGAAGGTGGAGCTGTCTACTTGCCAAAGTCAGCTGAACTTGGCTTTCATGAGGCTATCCACTTGCTCAATTCAGTTTCCGTTGATCTTGGGTAGCACTTGATATAGCAAGTTATCTTGCTGAAATCGACTCTCCCATGCATTGATCAGCTTGTCAAGACTATCAATTACCATTTCACGTTGTGTTTTGTATCTCTCAATGACCAGGACCTTAGAAGGTTGGATGACTAGCCTTGGTACGGTTAGGTTTGATATGATAAGCTTCTTTCTTCAAGTCAATCATGAAGTTGACTACTTCAGCATTATTGAATTCAGTTAGGGCTGGAAAAAGTAAGTGAAGTGGTTCATTTTCTGAAGTCAACCAACCTTTTGTAGATGGTAAGTTAATTTTATCCAATCCTTCTGAAATCAGCCAGATTTGGTATGTGGCGAGTTGCCTCTTTGTGACTACCAAATCGGCTCATGGTGAAACATTTCAACTCATGACATGGCAACATACCAAATCCGCCTATACTGTATATATTGAGGTCAACCAAGACAGATCATGGGCCAAAATTATTTATGACAGGTTCCATAATTTGTCCACACTGAAGTTGGCAAATTTCCTTCTTGGTGGCTTTCCAAGTCAGGCATTACAACTTGCCAAACCATGCACTGCTTTCCTTTCTCTTGATGATACTGACTTTCACTTCTGGACGTCGATTTCTTTCCGAATATGAGCTTTCCTTTCTTGAAAGCCAACTTTCCCTTTTTAACATCAACTTTCCCTTCCCGAGTCGGCTTTCCTTTCTGTGCGCCGAGCTACCTTTTTAAGAACTTGATACTAAAAATGACAGGTTGACTTGCCAAACAACACTGAAATTGGCAGGTTTCAAATATTTTATAAAAAAAACATTTATATTTGAAAACATCAAATTTAATAAAATTCTCAAATATTTCTTTGGAAAAATACTGGGTTTCATTCCCAGTTTTTGTTTGCAAAGGTGACCTACTTTTGCTCCGTGAGTCAGTCTATAACCACCTTGACCATTTAACCCTTCTTATGGGTATGGGGTATCGAATCACTTTAACCATTTTAACGGGTGTAAGGTGTCGTACCACTTTAACCATTGGTATCAGGTCTTGAAATGAGACCCTTCTCAATCGGGTGAATTTCTGAGGTCTGGTCTAAATTTAACTTGTTTTTTAATATCAGGGGTTTTAAAATTTCATACAACAACAACAACAACTAAGCCTTTTCCCATACTAGATGGGGTCGGCTACATGCATTCTTTGTTTCCACAGATCCCTATCTTGTGCCATGTTAGCAGTTAACTCCCAATAAGCTAGATTGTTCTTTATTGTTTCTTTCCAACACTTTTGTGGTCATCCTCTACCTCTTTTAATACTTTTCAAATTTAGTTTTTCTAACCTTCTTATAGGTTCTTCTTTTGATCTTCTTTCTATATGTCCAAACCATCTTAAACGATGTTCTCTCATTTTATCCTCTATTGGTGCCACTCCTACTTTGTTTCTAATAACCTCATTATGTATACGGTCTTTTATTGTATGACCACTCATCCATCTCAACATCTTCATTTCTGTCACAGACATCTTTTGTACATGTTGATGATTAATTGACCAACACTCAGAACCATAAAACATGGCAGGCCTAATTGCTGCTCTATAATATTTACCTTTTAATTTTAATGGTATCTTCTTATCACAAAGAATACCTGATACTCCTCTCCATTTTAACCAACCAGCATTAATTCTATGCGTAACATCTCCATCAATTCTTCCATCACTCTGAAAAATTGACCCTACGTATTTAAAACTTTCCTTATGAGGAATGCAATATGTGCCTATTTTAATTCTATGTCCTCTGAAGTAACCAAATGATCAAACTTACATTCCATATATTTTGTCTTTGTTCTACTAAGTCAAAGGCCTTTGCTTTCTAATGTTTCTCTCCATAGTTCCAATTTTCTATTAACTTTTTCCTTAGACTCCTCCACTAATACAATGTCATCTGCAAATAACATACACCAAGGTACTTCATCTTGAATATGTTTTGTTAACTCATCCATTACCATTATAAATAAGTATGGGCTTAAAGTTGATCCTTGATGTAACCCAATATTAACTTCAAAGAAGTCTGTCCTTCCTTCATGAGTCCTCACACATGTTTTTGCACCATCATACATATCTCTTATAAGGTTAATATATGTCAATGGGATACCTCTTTTTTCCAAAGTTCTCCAAAGAACCTCCCTCGGTACCCTATCATAAGCTTTTTCTAGATCAATAAATATCATGTGAAGGTCTTTCTTTTTTGCTCTAAAATGTTCCATAAGACATCTCAAAAGGTGAATCGCTTCAATAGTAGATCTGCCTGGCATGAACCCAAATTGGTTCTCTATTGTACTTGATACTTGTCTTAACCTACGTTTGATAATTCTTTCTCATAATTTCATAGTATGACTCATTAACTTGATACCTCGATAATTCGCACAATTTTGAATGTCTCCCTCGTTCTTATATATGGGTATAAGTGTACTTGCTCTCCATTCCTAGGGCATCTTTTGGTTTTTCCATATTTCATTAAATAGTCTTGTGAGCCAAGTGATTCCTATTTCTCCTAGTATTTTCCAAACTTTTATAGGAATATTATCTGGTCCTACCGATTTACCACCCTTTATATGTTTAAGAGCCTCTTTGACTTCATTCTTTTGAATACGTCAGTAGAAATTGTGGTTTATATACTTTTCTGAGTTGGCTAAATCTCCTAAACTAATACTAACATCTTTATTTTCATTAAAAAGATTATAAAAATAGTTTTTCCATCTAATAAATTTATAATTTGCAAACATTTTTGGGTTTGATTCCCAATGCTACCTTTTTCATTTGTTTATAAAAGGAATTGTTTGAAATCATGCTTTCTTTGAAGGCAATTGCTTAAAAAGGCAAAATCCTATCAATTTGGTCCTGAGGGTAAAATCGTTATTTTCATAAAATTTTATCCAAATTCGAATTTTTCTGAAAGAGAAGCAACGTTCCATCATTTTTAGGCTTCCATAAAATTTTGATGTCAAAACAAGCTCATTTGATGCATTTTATTCAAAAACCCAAAGCTGCCAAAAATAGCTACTTTCCTAAAAGGTAAAAATTTTGAAAGAAAATTTTGAGTGTTTACAGGTTATTTCTTCCTTTTGTATCGTCAACACATTTACATTTACATAGTCAATTAGAATAGTAAGTATTGATATTAAATATATAGTTTTATTAAAGTTACAAACTACTTTTTCACACCCAAACTTATAATCAACACGTAGAACGAACGGAAGGGGACAGCAAAAATTACGAGGGTTCTTTTGGAAAATGCAAGAAAAATAAGGTATGTGACTAGCAAAAAGGATGTTCATCAATCCTTATAAAAAACTATTAGACTATGACATCTAGTCAAATCATGTTACGTACCTTTTCTATGTAAAAATAGAACTAAACTAGTATTTGGATACATTAAGACACTAGTGATAAGCATTTAGCTTACCTTAAGGCCGAACTTGACCGTGGTTCAGACACCCAGACCCACTTAGTTTTGTGGATGATGAGGAACCCTCTCCTTCGAACATGTTGGAACATAACCGCGTGCTCCTCTCGACGAAGCTACGGCAGATTCACGCGCAAGTGGGATCGAACCTGGGGCTTCTGCTGCCAATGCGTGCAGTTCTCTGCACCCCCTCTGCCATGTGGGCGACTACCTTCCCAGGAAATGCTTCTCTGGAGTTAAGCACAAACCTTGCGCCAATAAATTTACATTGGGTCAAGGAGCTGGCCCTAGGGCTCAGTATCTGCAACCTACCGAGAAAATGTTGCCTTTTTAAGTACGTACCTGTTTAAAACTGAGGACCCAGGTTTAAGTACGTACCTGTATATTTTGATTTTGTGTTGGTTAAAAAGTTATGGCTATTATCTCCTTTTTTATTTTCAAAAAGATTTTGTTTCTGTATCCTTGAGGCTACTGTGTGTGTGACACACACACAAGGACATGCACCTCCGCTTGTAGTATATGCATGCACGGTACTTGCAGCCTACATTGATGGCTTATAACTAGTGCGTGTAGATGATTCCGAAGCAAGTATAAAACCATAAGTGAACCATAAAGACCAAAGATGTACTGAGCATGCTATGGTCAATACAGCACTCATCAATATGTAACTAAATGACTTAGCTATTGCAAGAAGACCTCGAGTTTTTCAATTACCACGCCGTCTGGCTGCCTGCTTCTTTTGTTGCAAGTTTTATTTTAATTACACATCTGGCCTGTAAATTAGTCATGAATCTTTAGTTGTTCATCCATCCTATAAAATGACATAAACAAGACTGATGCACAAACATGTTTGACTGTGTGGACAACATAGTTGGATTCGCTGCACTGAAAATTAAGTTTGTAACTTCAAACTCGACATGTAAACATTGATATGTATTTGAAACCACCATTATAACCTGAAAAGAGAAACCATCTGATTATTACTAACCTGGATCAGGATAGATGTAATTTTTTTTATCTTTCTTTTTTTATCCAGTGCAGAGGCCAAAGCCAGTGCACAAGTTGGATATCGAACTCATGACATTCAAATTGCGAGTTGATCAAAATTCCTTTTGTCTCCTTATTTGTACTGGCCGAGGTCTTGCTTAACGCCAGCTTACCTATCACAATTACCTTACTTGGCATTCACTGCATTTTGTTCTTACATCATCGCGATGGAATTATGAAGTGAGCAGAACCCACTCCACAATGGGTTCCAAATTTACTGAAAAAGTCAGATTTAATGGTGGTTCTTAAAGAGCGGTTGAGTGGATATACGGTATAAAACTGCAATTTCATAACTGGCATATTATACATTAATAGTACAGCTATTGTATCTTTTTAGAGCATTACTATCTGCACAACCTTTTTACTATCCACACACCCCTTTTTCACTAAATACTAAAATTACCCTCCATATAAATATTGTTTTCTCTTACATTCCATCCCAACATCTCTCTCCTCTCTCACCTAATCCCTCCTTTCCTACCCAATTTTAGCAAAAGTATATTTGGTCAGATTTTTTTCTTGGCGACGGAGGTTTCACTTAATATTATTATTGTCTTCTTCACATCTCAATGCATATTCTTACAAGTTTTATTGAAAAAATAGAACAAAGAAGAAAAAAAGACAAAAACCACAAAAATAAAACTAAAAATGAAATCAACAAAAAGAAGTGACACATCTCAATAATACGAAAATAATAACCATAAGAACCAAGAAAAATACGAAAAAATTGAAAATCAAAAACTCGGTCATCTTGATGGAAGAGACGCGACTGACCCACGTCTCTCCCATTAGGAGACGCATGTCAGGTGTGTCTCTTCCGTCTAGATGCCCTAGCTTTTTATTTTCAATTCCAGTCTAGAAATCAATCAAAACTACTAAAAAACTAAAAAGCTAAAACTAAATCAACAACATAAATCGATATTTATAATTGCTATTTATAAGATAAGTTAGGCCTACTCCTATGAAAAGCAGGAAAAAGCTAACTAAGAACAAAAATAGTTGTAATGTAATTGATTCAATCCTCTTTGCTTGAGCATTACAATCTCTATTTATAAGCCTTCCTCGGGGCAGCAACAGTTGAATTCATCTTTCATCTTTCATCTTCATGCGCATGATTTCCAATAACTACCCAGTCATCTCATTTTTGCTACCTTTATGCTCAGTTGTCACTATTGTTACTTCATGCCTTAAAGCTCATAGGCCCAACCTAACGTCCTCTTTCAAGTTTATTGAGAGCTTACCATCTACCTATCAAATTTTCGATATTGACTTTATGTTCAGAGGTATCAATGAGAATATAAGTCGTACTTCTAGTGACATCGAACATTGAAATAACCTTCTCACAAATTTGTGTCCACGTGATTTTCATGATTCTTTCTCTTTTTGGTATCATTTGATGCCTCATAGGGATCGATCTCCCCTATATTCTTCCTCCTACTACTATATCAATGCATGGTCTTGTTGAGTTCTACATTGACTGGTTAGACCCTATTCAAGAACAAAAGCATATTTTTTTATGGAATTAGATATCTACTACCTCATTGTGTTATCTTGTATGGCCATCCACTTTGATGGGCGACTTTTGTACTCCTTCCTTTCGTTATGGGTCTCTTGGTATAATTGTTTTCAATTCCTTTTTCCGATGATGACCCCCACAATTTTGATGTCTAGGTGATCACTGGCATGCTTATCAATGGCGTCGAACCTATTTCTCTAGTATGTAGTTATTTCTTGCCTCTCTTTTTCTCGCCATGATATATCATTCAGCTCGAGATGCTTTAAAGTGATGGTTCGACACATTTGGTAGGAGGCCTATTATAATTTTTGTAGTTTTAGATTTACCTATATTTTTAGAACTTGGATTTGCCCTCCTACCCTCATAGTTGGTTGTATCGGATTCATTGGGCCGGCATTAAGCCAAATTCATCTTGTCTCTTTATCTCTTGCAAAGATTGTTGTCCAGCTTAGGTCCACTAATCTTGATTAGACAACTTTTCTCCCTTTGTACTTCATGTAATATAATGCATCAAGTCATGGTCTATATCCTGACCCAAACCTGATTAGAAAAAGTTTCAGCAACACACAATAGAATGTGTTGATGAAAGTCATATGGTGTTGCTGGCAATCCCATCCACCTCCAATGCTTGCTATTTTAAGGATGATTTGCATGCAAATTGGATTCATAAGAGAGCCTTGAAGATTGATAACGCTGAGGAGAGTCGAACAGGCGAAGACATCAAAAGAATTAGTTGGAAAAAGGTATGTATATATTGTTTTCAAGAAATTTCCATTCAATCCATTTTTTTCATGAAATTGATGTTATTTGGGGCCAGATTCAGCTTAAATCAAATGGTTTTTGGTGTATTTGGGTAGAATAAAAACAATATGTATTAGCTCAAATCAAATTTGAAATCGATGAAAAATATGAATTTTTCCCATGCATGCAACCCTTCCCACTTGTTTCAAATTTCCAGCCAAAATGCTGGTTGTAGTGGCCGTTTATGGTTGAGATAGGAAAGATAGGAAGGGGGGTTGGTTGGGGACTACCATCAACCTTGGTCCCCACCAGAAATGGTGAAATCGCCATTGGAAACAAATGATGTTGGGCATGCATGTCTTACACTGCATGTGTCATGTCTTGTCTCTTGTCTTGTGTCACACTAGTGGTTTTGTGTCAAATGGGTTTTGTTTGTGTGGAAAATAAGTAAAAAATATGTTAGGTCGAGGTTGGGTCTCAATACCTCTATTGTATTGTTTGGATCAAAAATGGATTTAGGTGATAGTTTGAATCCATGACAACTTATTTAGACACAGGTTGGTTTTAGGGTCGTTTAAGGTTTGGTTTGTTGCGTTAGGCTCTTAGTTAAATAAAATTTAATATTGTTATTATTTATAATTGTTTATAGATTAACATTAGAGGATTTGGTAGTGATAAGAACATTTTAATGGTTTGGGAATTCGATTTTGGTGCTCCTTCAAAAGGTAGGGGTTATGCATTCTTTAATAGAACAATGCTAGAAGTGATTTTCCTTGCTTTAGATAGATTTAAATATTTATGATTATTAAATATTTACTGATGATTCTTAAATGATATTTGAAATTATGGGTTATTTGATATGATTTTGAGAGAAACTCGTTTATGGCCTGGTTTATAAAGAGCACAATTTGATATGTGTATGTTTGATTTAAAAATGTATTGAATATCATGTGGATATGGATTGGATATATGGATTCAAATATGAACTATGAATATGATAAGATGGAATTGGTTTTGTAACATAATAACGTATGGATATATGAACCATACTTGTATAGTTTGTGTGGGTCTCTAGAGATTCGTAGTCCTTCAAGTGTTCCATCGTGGGACAAATATACAGTATGTTTTCACGCACTCTGTCATGAAAGTCGATGTGGTTTGACTGTTATGGATGGGGTAGACCAAGGTCGCATAAGAGAGGGTTGGACAACTCATGTGGCCTTGGGGCAGATATAGTGTGGGCTATAATTATCGTAACCCGTCAATTTGTGTGTTTGTGAGAGAGAGAGTATAGATTTGAAAGCATGAGTTGAAATGTAAATATGATTTGCTATGAAATGATTGTAAAATATG
This sequence comes from Brasenia schreberi, assembly GCA_036023115.1. Classification (NCBI taxonomy): domain Eukaryota; kingdom Viridiplantae; phylum Streptophyta; class Magnoliopsida; order Nymphaeales; family Cabombaceae; genus Brasenia; species Brasenia schreberi. The sequence goes on from JAYKKT010000066.1 coordinate 10,086,192, forward strand.
CATACTCTTAGTATGAATCCTATTGAGGGTTATATAACTTTCCTATTGAGCTATAGGTTCGGAGCTCACCATATTACTTTATAGTTTATTCTTAAGCTATTACTTCTAGAGTGCACAGTGTTGAGTAACAAATTGTTTGAGCGGTACTTTAAGATGGTATGACATAGTAGAGACATTTTTTTAGATGTTTATATATGACTTTTAGAGATTATGTTGTTAAACCCCACACTATTTTGAATGAATTGTTTAGATTTATGTATTTTTGAATTGGATATGATTATTTTATTAGAGTTAGAATTAGGCTATGCATGTGTTTGAATGCCACTTACATTCATGCTTGTACAAAAAGTGACCATGTGGCATAGGTTGGGGTTGGGTCATGATCGCGACTCATGCGGGTGTGACACATCGGACCATTTGGCTCATCTACTATAATATTGTCCATTATGGATTTTATGCATGTAGAGCAATCCAAAATCTTTTTTCCATGACTTTTGTTTTTGAGTATTTTGGTCTTCGAGGTTGAGTCTGATAATTGTTGAACTTTACTACGCTCATTATCTCATTTGACAATTAGGATTTCGACAAGGTTAGCCTACTATCATTGAATTTTTGAGCGACTAGTAGTTAGTGACAAAAGAGCAGAACTTCTCTTTTTGGTTCCCTAACTTATTGAAGGATTATCAATCCAAGCTTGTTGACTATGGCATGGACTCGGCTACTAATAATAACCCTCGATTCTGCCATGTTTATTGTAGGCAATTATGTTGACACTCTTTGGTTGCTCCAATTGGTCAACCCGAGTCTTTAGTTTGTATCTGTAGATGTGAAAATTTTACTTCAAGTCTATTTAGAGACTTGAAATAAATTCTTCAAACCTACTTCGTTTGCGCGAGCATGCTAGCTAGTTTTCAAAAACTAGCAAAAGTTTAATATCTAACTTTGGTGATTGTGGCTAAGCGAGATTTTTTCGCTTTAGGCCTTCTTGAACCAATACTCAAGGGTTAGCCTAAGCACTTTGAGGATTTATAGGTGAGATTTCAAATTCACTTCAAAAGAAACCCGAGAAAATGTGAACCAACTCATGCACCAAGTGTTTTTAGAAGATAAGTCTTTACCAAGTTCTGAAAAATAAAAACTGGTTATGTTCAAAGCTTAGTTTCTCATTTTATTTCAGTATCTTTCAAATTTCCAAAAATCATGAAAATTTAACAGTGATTAGACACCTCTGTAGAGCTTCCAAAACTATTTTTGTCTTATTTTGGGGGCTATGGTGATCCAAAATTAAATCAGGGAAGTGTCTTTGCTCAGACATTCGGAATTGTTTTGTCATAGAAATATAAAGACACAAAGAAAGGTCTGTATCTTGGTGCATGGAGCTTTGATTTTCATGCACTTGGTCTTGTTGGAAAGCTATGGATGTCATATTTTAAATGAACTAAGTTTCACTCAATTTGGACAACTACAGATAGAGTTATAGGATGATTACACATGCTCTATTGCAGAAAAATCGTTTTGACAGAAAATTTTAAATTTTAACTGAGATGGATTCGGTCAAGGCTAGGTAAAGGAGATTTCAATTGTAGTTTAGCCAAAGAATGTAGGGTGGATATGGCTAAGGTGAGTCCAATTCGGTCTAGTTAAGGTCACTTGATTAGAGCTAGGCCATGAGTCATGGTTAGCCTAGGTGAATTGAGTCTAAGCTTCGGTCAAGTTCCACTAGGTTAGGTTGGTGAGGCTACCCACTTGACTTGATCTTTGATGAAGATATGCCTTAACTTTGTTTGATCCACTTCCTTGATCCATGGCTTGATTTTCACGAACTTGGTCCCTGCTAGAAGCGGGCTTTTCTCAACCATCGCCTTCATCTTCACTCCCGTCTTGATTTGTTTTTATCCTCTGAGCTTCATTCCTTCAGCTTTAATTTGAATATTTTTAACTTTGAAATCTTTATTTTAAAGATTTAAAATTTTCATTTTAAAGTAGAGGTTTAAAAATAAGCTAGTTTTCGAAATTGGGAGTGAGCCTGTTTTTCAAAATTTATTTAGGGTGTTTACAGAGATGCCCTTCTTTGGCATTAATCCAAATTCATTTAGATAATGGTAAAGAAGAAAACACCCTTTTGATTTTACTTCTCAAATTAACTTGAGAATATAAACTTTCCTTCATTTCATCGTATCCTTTTCATGGATTATGGAGGAGGGGATTTTAGCCAAAGGGTACTTGACTCACACTGAGTACTAGTCATAAAACATGATCATACATGGCTGACCTTAGGTATATGCATGCATGGTGTGTGATGCAAATGAAGTGTGATGTTTAGAGACTCATTTATGAGATGGATGAGCTTAGGGAGAAGCCTATGAAGGCTGGTTCCCCAAGTAAGACAATCCCATATTGTTTGACATTTCGGGTTTTCAAAACTCTTTTTCAAAAGGAAAACTCCTTTTAGTTTATATCAAAAGGACTTCCAATTTTTCATATTTCTCCTCATTTGGGTTTCAATACCCACTACTTAGCAGAGGTTTTATAGGAAATTTTGGAAAACATTTCAAAATTCTATTTCCCATATAACAAAGTCTAATCCTCAAACAAAATGAAATCCAAATAAGTAGATTTTATTCCTACTTCAGGATTTTCATGGATAAACCTTTCTCCGTTGGGATAAGTTGTACGGATTTAGGAAAGAGTTATCATGGTCCCTTTTGAAGTGTCCTGTGGTTTAAGGCAAAGAGATGGAAAATTGCTCTTTTTGAGCTTTGGCTTTTTCTTCTTCTCTTTTTCTTTCAAAGGGGAAGACCTCTTTTTCATTTAGAGGAGTTTTTGTATTCCCTCTTTCTTTTTTCCTTTCTTTCAAAGAGAAGACCTCTTTCGGAGGAGTTTTTGTATTCCCTCTTTCTTTTTCTTTCAAAAGAAAGACCTCTTTTGGAGGAATTTTCGTATTCTCTTTTTCTTTTGATTTTAGCTAATTTTCCTTTTTTGGAGAGAAGTAAAATGGGGGAAACACTTATCCTTTTGGCTACTCGATTCAGCCAAGAACATCTCATTTCATAATAGCATCTATCATTTGAAAATATTTTGCTATTTTGAACTAGGTTTCATTTTGTAAGCCAAAGATTTTTGAAATGTTACCAAATGATTTTTAAAAACTCTACTTTTCATAAAGCATCAATTCCCTCATTTAGAACCATATAATCTATCTTGATCCTTCTTTCAAAAAGTTCAAAGGAGACCCATTTAAAATATTTTCAAAAGAATTTAACATAGACCCTATACATAATATTTTTTCAAATATTGGGCATTTATAAGGTCTATTAAATTTCTGCCCTCAACATCAATCAACCAATATGCATTGTTTGTGGTTGTTCCCCTTATAACATAGAGACCATCCCACTTGGGCTGCCACTTACCAAGTGGATGTGGGCCACGATGGTGAATGATTTTCAATACAAGGTCTCCCACTTTGAAGTGGTGAGCCTTCATATGTTTTTCATAATGTCAGGCTATCTGTTGTCGGTATGCATGTGCATGATCTATGGAAAGGAGCCTCTTCTCATCTAATAAGTCAAGCTCAGCCATCCTAAATTGATGTAGAGTCTCTATGGGTAGATCGAGTGCAAGTGATGTATGAAATGAATGCAATTTGGTATGAATGGGGAGTATGACATTTGTACCATAGACCAACTCTAATGGTGTGGCATTTGTGGGTGTTCGGATGGAAGTCTTATAAGCCCATAAGGCTTCATCAAGCTTCTCATGCCATATCCTACTCTTCTCTATGGTTTTCTCAATGATGCTTATGAGAGTTTTATTCATGGCTTTCGCTTGGCCGTTGCCTTGAGGGTAGTAGGGCGATGAGAAGTGTTGAGTTATGCCATAGGTATTACATAACTTTTTCCATCTTCTCATTTTTGAAAGGTGTGTCATTATCCGACACTAGGTCTCTTGGAACTCCAAATCGAGCCAAGATATTTTTCTTAATGAATGTCACTACATGTTGTCCTTGAACATTAGCCAAGGAGGTAGCTTCAACCCATTTAGAAAAATATTCAGTAGCTCCTAAGATGACCCTATGTCCATTTGATGCAATTGGGGAGATTGGTCCTATGATGTCAAATACCCACATGGTGAAGGGCCATGGGCTCACAATGAATGCAAGGTGGACGATGGGATATGAATGGCATGTCCATGCACTTGACATTGATGACATTTTCTAACATGATCATGACAATCTTGCTTGAGGGTGGACCAAAAATAATTGGCTCTAAGTATTTTCATGGCCATCATATTTGCATTGACATGGCCTCCACATTCTCCATCATGGAACTCATGCATTATAGTCCTAGCCTCACCAAGGTCTACACACCTCAACAAGATGTCGATAAAACTCTTTTTGTAAAGAACCCCTCCCAAAATCACATATCGGGTTGAATTTTTCTGAATAAAAGCTTTATCTTTAGAAGAAGCAAATTCGGGAAATCCTTCATTTTCTAAAAAGTTTTTAATGTCCTGAAACCAAGGTTTTTCAATGGAATTTTGGTCATTTTGGCAAATCTCCAAGTCTATACACTATCCAAATTTCATGATCTAGGAAATAATGTCTAAACTTTTGACAAGCCCACACCAAAGCCAAGCACGTTTTCTCCATGGCTTGATAATTTCTTTCATATGCCAATAGAGTTTTCGAAATGGAGTAAATAGTATACTCCTTAAGACTATCATCCTCATATTGAGCAAGTAAAGCACCCGATGCATTCGCATGAATGGAAATATAAAGCAATAAAGGTTTTCCTTGCTTTGGAGGTTTTTAAATAGGAGGGTTTACCAAATAAGTTTTCAATCTTTCAAAAGCTTTTTGGCAATCGAAATCCCATTCAAATTTAACCCCTTTTCTCAAAAGCTTATTGAAAGGTTCACATCTTGTTGCTAGATTAGAGATAAATCTCCTCATTGCTTGGAGTCGACCTTGGAGGCTTCAGATTTGGGTCAAGTTGGAGGGTGGAGGTATGTTTATGATGGCTCGACACTTAGAGGGGTCGACTTCTATGCCCCTTTGGCTTACCATGAACCCTAAGAGTTTTTCCGATTCAAATCCAAAAACAAATTTTTGAGGGTTAAGCTTCACTTTATAAAACCTAAGTCTTTCAAAAGCTTTTTGTAAAGATTCTATGTGTGTGCATTGGGTTTTTAATTTTACCAAAAGTTCATCCACATATACTTCCAAGAGCTCATGGATTTGATCATGGAAAATGGAAGTCATGGCTCTTTGGTATGTGGCACTAATATTTTTCAAACCAAATGGCATAATCATGTAGCAGTATGTGCCCCAAGGTGTAGTAAAAGTAGTTTTTGCCTAATCTTTTGGTGCTAACTTAATTTGATTATAACCCAAATAGTCATCTATAAAAGAAAACATTTCATGATTTGCAGTGCTATCCACTATCAAATCAATGTTTTGAAGAGAAAAATTATCTTTTGGAGTGTTTTTGTTCAAATTTTTAAAATCAAGGCAAATTCGAATTTTCCCATTGGATTTTCGAACCACAACAATATTTGAAAGCCATTCGGAATAAGCAATGGGTTTTATAAATCCGGCTTTTAAAAGATCTTCTAAACCCTCTTTCACTTGGGAGTAAACATCGGGATGGATTTTTTTAAGCTTTTGTTTCAGGGTTTTGCATTGGGTTCTAAGGGTAGATAATGTTCTACGATTCTAGGATCTAGACCCATTATGTCTTCATAGGTCCATGCAAATACATCAACATAGGGATTCAAAAATGCAATGAATGATGCTCTTTCATGCTCATGCAAACAAGCACCTATTTTGACACACTTTGGGTTAGACTAACTCCCTAGATTGATCTCCAAAAAATCCCCTCCTATAGAATTTGAAGGCTTTTCCAAGTCAAGGATTCTATGGAATTCAGGAAGCTCGGAGGCTTGATCTTCCTCATGGATGAGGGGATCTTCCTCCTTGCTTTGATCACTCTCAAGTGCTTTAATTTCTAGGGAAGTATCATGCAAGAGAGTGGGGTTGTACATAATAGACTTGGACGATTTTGGTTTCGATATATACATGGGTTTCGAAAATGGGATTTGTACATGCTTAATATTTTTAGAATTTTTCAATTTTTTAATTTTTTTGTCATTTTCAAAACAAATGCTAGAAGGACGAATGTAAAAGACTTTCTTTTGAGATTTTCAGCTTTTTCAATTTTTTTGGATTTTTCCAAACAAAGACTAGGAGAATGAACACAAAAAACTTTCTTTTTGGAATTTTCAGGTTTTTCAAATATTTTTGGGTTTTAAAAGTTTTCTAATTTTTTTTTGTTTTTCCAAATATATAACTTTTTTTGATTTTTTTCAAAAGAGAGGTCTTCCATCAAACATACAAAGAAAACACCATGAATTAGACTCTAAACAAGAGGTCTAAGCCATAGGTTTCGATGTTAGTGGATTCTAGGGCACCCTTGACCCAATTGGTCTTTGGTGGTGGCTCAGGGGGTATGGATGGGGTATAGCCCAATCCATGTCAATTTGGGTTAGGTAAGGGTAATATGGACTCTAGCCTACCTTGGCTTTTGACTCCTAGACCTTGATACGGTGTATATCTCATATTTAATAACATATTCCAAGGCTTCTTGAGTTTCAAAAATTTTTTGTAAAGAGGATGGCCTTGGAATAATGTGTCAACCATAGCATGGTTATACAGCCGAGTTGGTTTGGCTAAGAGTTGAGAGGTATGGACTAGAGACGATTTAGGTTTCCCTAGGATACACACAACCCTAGGGGAAGGTGGTTCTACACGTTTTGGAGTTGGGGGTGGCTTGGGCTTCACTAGAAGATGGATGACTCTAGGGGAGGATGACTCCATACATTTGGGGGTTCCTAGGAGGTGGACGACTCCATACATTTGGGGGTTCCTAGGAGGTGGACGACTCTATGGTGAGGGTCTCCTAGGGGTTGGTCGACAAGAGATGGGTGAGGCATCTCCTCCTCATTTGATAGATGACTTGATAGACAAGGGAAGTTTCGAATTCCCTTAATGTTAGGGTGGTCTTCTCCAAAGACTACCACCACTTGGTTGTCCCATGGGATTTTTACACACTTGTGAAAGGTTGAAGGAGCGGCTCAGAGACTATGAATCCAAGGCCTTCCTGTTAATAGGTTGTAATGAGGGTTTATGTGTAAGACATGAAATAACCCCGTGTGTTGAATGTTACCTACCTCCATGGGCAACTCGATGGCTCCTAGTAGATGGGATAAATTTCCATCATATCTAGTGATAACAATGGGGCTTGGTTCTAGCCTAAACATGACAACTCCTATTTGAAAGGCCACGTGAAGAGGAAGAATGTTTAGACCTCCTCTCCCATCGACCAAGCTCTTGTTTAGAGTGTCGTAATTCAATACCACCTCTATATGTAAGGCTTCGGTATGAGTTATATTTGGTCTCTCTAATTCATCCTCCGTGAACACGATAGGGGCCTTGGCACATATTGGGGAGACCAAGAATGATAGGGATTCGGGAGTTATGGATGGGTTCACCTTGTCTCTTTCTAGGAATCCCTCTAAAGCTCATCTATGTTTAGGTGAGGTTTGTATCAACTCTAAGATAGACATGTTTATGGAAAGTTTTGAAAGATGAAATTCCAAATCGTATAGGGTTAACACAACACCTTTACCTTTGTCCATGCCATGAGATGCATTAGGGATGCATGCTTTTGAAGGGTCGGGTAAGATAACCGCTTCCTTGCTAGCATTTTTAGTTAAGTGTGGGGGTTGATAGATTCTTCCGAACCTAGTCACCTCACCTACACCTTCTCTAAGGCTTGTTCCTATCTTGGATCTAATTAGATGCTTCAGAGCACCACAAATTTCTACTAAGGCTCTAGCCGGGGGTGGGACTCTAAGCACTCCCTGGATCACTACTTCTTAGCTTTTTTTATTACGATACAAAGTGGTGTGTGGCAAGTAGTGTGTACCGTATGCAATGTATGTTACATCCCACGAGTCTTGAGTGGAAGAAGACATACCTCTTTTTTTTTCCCGCTTGTGCTTGCATGATTGGGGAAAGGCTCTTTGAGAATGGCTTGGGAGGGCTCCGGTTCCTCTGAGACATTGAGCCTTCCTTCCTCTATTAAGTCCTCCATTTTGTGTAGAATGGCAAAACATTTATTTGTATTATGGCCCTGGAGCCTATGATACTTGCAGAACTCGCTCAAAAACTTTCCCTTGGGGGTGCCCCTTCAGGAATAGCTGGGAGAGTTATCAAACCTTGGGTTAAGAGAATGTCTACGACTTCTGTTAGTGGTTGTCGTAGTTGAGTAAACTCCCTTTTTTCAAAATCTTTTTGAGTTTTTCTAACAAGTTTTCGATCAAAGGTGCGAGAGGGTTCGACTGAACATGGCTCTACTCGGACATTTGCAACCTTTTGGGATTTTCCCCATTGTCAGACATGTGTTGCTCATATACCCCTTGCTTTTCGAAATGGGATTTTTGAAAGCTCCTCCCCTTCCACAAATCCTCGTATACTCCTTTTTTCAAGTTTGATTCGAAGAGCGAAGCTTTCTTTATAAGTTTTTGAAAATTTGAAATTTTATGGAGTGAGAAGAGAGCTTTTAAATCATTTTTGAGATTTTCAAGAATGAGCATTACCACACATCCCTCAGATATGGGCTCCCTTACTTACCCCAAGAGTGACATCCATCCTTCTGTTAGGAGCTTGTTTTGTATCTCTCAAGGTATTTAAAGTGGGTGTCACTTCAACATTATGGGAAAATCTTTGCATGAAGCAATTCGCCAAGTCCTCGAAGTTGGTGAATTGACTCAAGTCGTATGAAGCCAACCACTTAGATGTATTTTCCTTGAGAGAGAGGGAGAACCAATAAATCCACTTTGAAGAGTCCTTTTTGTATGCCCTTCGAGAAAAGAGCTGAAGGTAGGATCTAGGATCCCCACTTCCATCATACAGGTAGAAATTTGGTATGTCATTGTCACTATCGGTTTGATAATCGAATGGTAGAAAATCCGATAGTGCATATGATCTTTTCTCTTTAGTTTGGCCTCTCAACAATCGTTGCAAGGCCTTTCTATCTTTAATCGTGAAGGACTCCGGCTCTTGTTCCTCCTCTAATCTAGAGGTCACTTTAGCTTTTCTCGTGTGTGAGGGTTTTTTATGAGCCCTTGCTTGTTTCTCATGGAAAGAGAATGATTCAACCGCTTCGGCCTCTTGGCTTAAAGTGGCAACTTTCTCCCCTATGAACTTTAACTCCCTCCTTAGGGAAACAAGTGAGTCTTCCCAGTTTTTGTAATAAGCTTTTTAAACATTTTGGAAATATGACTTCATAAGCATGAAGCTCGGCTTGACACCTCATAAGAGCCCTCTGAACTTGACATGCTTTGATTGAAATTTGTAAACCTGTGCACAAGAGAGGTATTAACACCAAAAGTTTTGAAGATTTGGAGTTTGAAAAATTACCTAAGTTTGAAATCCTCAAAGTCTAGAATTTCACCGGGCGTGTCAATTCTATAGATGTGAAAATTTTACTTCAAGCCTATTTAGAGACTTGAAATAAATTCTTCAAACCTACTTCATTTGCACGAGCGTGCTAGCTAGTTTTCAAAAACTAGCAAAAGTTTAAAATCTGACTTTGGCCATTGTGGCTAAGCGAGATCTTTTCGCTTTAGGTCTTCTTGAACTGATGCTCAAGGGTCAGCCTAAGTACTTTGAGGATTTTTAGGTGAGATTTCAAATTCATTTCAAAAGAAACTCGAGAAAATGTGAACCAACTCATGCACCAAGTGTTTTTAGAAGATAAGTCTTTACCAAGTTCTGAAAAACAAAAACTGGTTCTATTCAAAGCTTAATTTCTCATTTTATTTCAGTATCTTCCAAATTTCCAAAATCATGAAAATTTAATAGTGATCAGACACCTCTATGGAGCTTCCAAAACTATTTTTGTCTTATTTTTGGGGGCTATGATGATCCAAAATTAAATTAGGAAAGTGTCTTTCCTCAAACACTCGGAACTGTTCTGTCATAGAAATATAAAGACCCAAAGAAAGGTTTGTATCTCGATGCACAGAGCTTCGATAATCATCCACTTAGTCTTATTGGAAAGCTATGGATGTCATATTTCAAATGAACTAAGTTTCACTCAATTTGGACAACTATAGATAGAGTTATGGGATGATTAAACATGCTCTATTGCAGGAAAACCGTTTTGACAAAATTTTAAATTTTAACTGTGATGGATTCGGTTAAGTCTAGGTAAAGGAGATTTCAATTGTAGTTTAGCCAAAGAATGTAGGGTGGATATGGCTAAGGTGAGTCCAATTTGGTCTAGTTAAGGTCACTTGATTAGAGCTAGGCCATGAGTCATGGTTAGCCTAGGTGAATTGAGTCTAAGCTTCGGTCAAGTTCCACTAGGTTAGGTTGGTGAGGCTACCCACTTGACTTGATCTTTGATGAAGACATGCCTTAACTTTGTTTGATCCACTTCCTTGATCCATGGCTTGATTTTCACGAACTTGGTCCCAGCTTGAAGCGGGCTTTTCTCAACCATCACCTTCATCTTCGCTCCCATCTTAATTTGGTTTTATCCTCTGGGCTTCATCCCTTCATCTTTAATTTGAACATCTTTAACTTTGAAATATTTATTTTAAAGATTAACATTTTTCATTTTAAAGCAGAGGTTTAAAAACAAGCTGATTTTCGAAATTGGGAGTGAGCCTATTTTTTAAAATTCATTTAGGGTGTTTACAATATCCCTTCTCGGAAAAGGATTTCATACTCGCTAACCTCTGTTAGGACTACAAGGAATAGAACAAGATCCAAGACAAAGAGTACATCCCTTACGTCCCTGAATCCAATATATGCGGAGGATCTAATTGAGAATGACACTGACAAAGTTCCAAAAACTATACATGATCTAAGTGAGATTTCAAATTCACTTCAAAAGAAACCCGAGAAAATGCGAACCAACTCGTGCACCAAATGTTTTTAGAAGATAAGTCTTTACCAAGTTCTGAAAAACAGAAACTGGTTCTGTTGAGAGCTTAATCTCTGATTTTATTTCAGTATCTTCCAAACTTCTAAAAATCATGAAAATTTAACAATGATCAGACACCTCTATGAGCTTCTAAAACCATTTTTTTTTTAATTTTTGAGGGCTATTGTGATCCAAAATTAAATTAGGGAAGTGTCTTTGCTTAGACACTCAGAACTATTCTGTCACAGAAATTTAGATACCCAAACAAAGGCTTGTATCCTGGTGCACATAGCTTCAATTTTTGTGAACATAATCTTATTAGAAAGCTATGGATGTCAGATTTCAAATGAACCAAGTTTCACTAAATTTGGACAACTACAGACAGAGTTATGGGATGATTACCCAGGCTCTATTGTAGGAAAATGGTTTTGATAGAAATGTTTTTGGATTTTTTCCAATCTTACACACATTTTATTACATGGTTGGACAACCCTAAAATTCTTGAAAATTTTATTACAAGTGGGATAGTGTGTGTAGATAAAGTGTGCCGAATTTCAAGTTGATTGGAGTTGCAGTTTAGCAATTAAAAATAAAGCAATCAACATATGTAGGAATGCTAAAATCAAATTTTCTGGTTTTTACAACATACATGATGCAAACTCACCCAAATTTAAATTGCATCAACACAACATACCAAAGTAAATTTGTTGAAGGGAAAGGAATAGAAATATATAGACTAGCTTAAGCATAGAGGAGATTAGGAGTTATAGGATTTTTATAACATATAGAGAGGTAGAGTAAGAAAACAAACAATTAGAGTGCATAAGCAAGAATCGAAAATTGCAGCACATCTACTTCTTATTACATCATGGGGGGAGACAAAGCTCTATTAATACAATCCCTTTTGAATTGAATGTTAAGAAGAGAATAGAAAGGAATAATGGATGAGGAATACTTACTTCATTACCTCCAAGAATCGGCTTAAAAATGAAGTACACGGCCCTCACCTTCCCCTTTCTTTTCTCTCTTCTTTTCTCACTCTTACTCTCTAATCTTGTAGCACTTGCCTACCTTTGTACACTCCCTCTCTCTCTCTCTCTCCACTCTTCCCTAGAGGAGACTGTAAACACCCGAAATTTTCAAAGTTTTTCAAAAGTCTTGAGTTTCTAAAAATCAGTTTAAAACCTTTATGAACCTTTAAATTCAAAAACACCCCAGATTTTAAAGTTTAAACATTCAGGGAGATACTTTAAGGTTTTAAATTCAAGTTAAAAAGCCTCTGAAGTTCGAAGCGGGTAAGATCCAATCCAAGCCCAAAAGTATGGATCAAATGCAACTCTCCTAGATGGGTCGTGTCAAGGCCTACCTTGTCAAGTGAATCATGTTCAAAATATGTTGAGTAAAGCAGCACCGAAAGCTCATCACATCAAGACAAGCCTAAAGGATGCGACCGACCAAGAACACGAAGCACCAACTCGATGTGGTTCAAGGCATGATCATCAAGCTCAAGCCCAAATAGACGGGCCCAAATCAAGTGGGATCGTGTAAAGAACTAAAGTTGAAGATCAAGCCATGTCCGTATGGAGTTCAAATCAAGGTGGGAGCCGAATCAAATAAAAGAAGCGAATTCAAGTGGGTCGAAGTTTAAAGAAATCAGCCCAAACAAAACATGTTGCACATTGTAAGGTTGTTTAAAACCAACCGCATGCTCTAGGGCTACACCAAGCCATGGCACCTAGACCAGCCCACATGGGCTGGTCTAAATCGACTCAATGAGGAACTACAAGAAGCCGGTTTGGAGCGGATCAGACTTTGTGCTAAAAATCATCCAACATCATGGCCCACATCCACTTGAAAAGTGGCGGCCCAAGTGGGATGGTCCTTATGTTGGACGTGGAACCACCACGAACAATGCATATTGGTTAGTCGATGTTGAGGGTAGTGTAAACACCCCAAAATAAAACAATTTTTAAATCAAATACCTAGTTTAAAAATTCGTTTCAAAGCCCAATTCTGGAGTTTTCGAAAACCCAGGAACTGCGAAAGCTTTAAATTTTGTTCAAACCCAGTTCAAATCAAATTTCTCAAATATGGGCCAAGTCCCAATTTTGCAAAAACCAAAATTCAACAAGTGAAGCCGGAATGCCAAAGCAGCCTCAGAAGCAGGTTCAGAAGCCCAAAGAAAGTACCCTGGCCTGATAAAAGCCAGGGTCAAAAGGCAAAAGGAAGGCCCAGGCCCAAAGTAGACTGCCAGTCGAGAGCACCCAAAAGCCAAGTCAAGCACATCCACCCAAGCAACAGAAATCCAAGCCAGAAATGATGGAAATGAGCAGAAACGAAGTCCAAAAGGCAAGAAGGAGTTTCGACGACAAAGTTAGGGAAACCCAACAAAAGACGGAGCACTGATTAAGCCAAGGCCTGCACAAACCGTCCGTTTTGAAAAACGCCATAAAGGACTGAAGAAAAGAAATTTGGATTGGATTTGGACCAAAATATCCAAATCCAAATAGTGTTTGGATTGGATCTGAATCCAAAATATCCGAGATCCAAACCAACTAAATATTTGGGTCAAATTTGGATCTAAAATATCTGAGATCCAGACCAAAATAGTGTTTGGATCAGATCTGGATTCCAAGACCCAAATCCAAAACCCATATCCAAGACCCACCTCATTTGCCTATAAATAGAGGTGAGGGGGTCCCAAAAGAAGATTCACGAGAACTTGCTTGGGAGGAGAGAGAGTGAGAAAGTGACCTAGCCATGTTGACTCAAGGGTGAAGTGGGTTCAAGCCTTGTTGGCTAAGTGGGCTTAGATGTGGGCTGCACCAACGTGAAGAAGGAGGCTGCAACTAAGGGGCGTGGAAGCAGCGCACGGTGGACCGGCTCCAAGAGGTAGGTCTCCCTAATCCCACCCTAAACCTAGCCTAATCCATCTAACCTACCCCATTAAACCTAACCCAAAGTTAGCCTAAACCTAGCCACTCTCACCAAAACCTATTCAAATCACCCCCAACCAAACCTAAGCCTACGCCCCACCGAGTGCAACAGCACTCGGTTTGAACCAAACCCCCTAGATGCTATCATAGCGCACCCCCTGTTCCGCACACCCCGTGCCCTAGCGTCGCCCTAGCGCCCCTGTGTCCTCGGTTGAATAGCGTGGCGCCCTAGCACCCTGCCTTAGCGCCTCTGCCTACCGCGCCCTAGCCAACCTGTCCCGCGTGCCTAGAGTGCCAAAACCTCCTTCGGCACCCCGCGCGCCCTATCACACCCGGCGCTTAGCGCCAAGCTACTGCCCCTTTTCACACCCAGCACCTAGCGCCTTATTGTGCCTTAGCCCAACTGCACCCTTAGGCCATGACCTACCTTAGGACCAACCCCACATTAGGTAGTGACTAGCCTTAGCCAACCCGCATCCAAGACAACCTATCTTGCCGCTGCCTTCCCTTTAGGACCAACTAGAGTCAGCCCGCGCCACACCCTACCCTTGTTGTCGTGAGCCTTATCATACACCCTAAACCGTGTTCCACCTTCCGGCGTGTCCCTAAGCACACCCAGACCCACACAACACTCTCTCAAGCCCACCTAGGGAGACTCCTCTTGGCTGCCAAGGTGGATGACAAGCCCAAGCACGAGCGGATTGGAGAGAAAAGCCGACCACTTGTAAGTGTTTAAATTCAATTTTTACCTTACTCCTTCTAAATTCAATTCAATTTTGATACGGGGTTGTAATAATGGAGCGTGGTCTTCCCCCGAGATGTAATATTGGTGCTTGATACACAAGCACACACGCACACTTGTGCTTTAGCTCTTAGACGTTGTAAACACCCCGAAATCCCACGAATTTCTTAAACGAATCTGGTTTTATACAAGCAGCCCCAAAGGGCCATTTTGAGTTTGGAAACCCAGGAGCCTTCCAAACAACCCTGTACATATGTTTTAAACTTTATCTTTCTAAAACATATAATATGGCTTTTGAAAACCCTTTTAAAACATGTTTTGAAACCCCGAAGTGGCTTGGCCCGATCAAGACAGGACCAGGAGAGCCAAGAAGAGCCCGGAACCGGAGCACCTGTCGAGCCCGGCGCAGCAACTCTTGTATCTGATTCACATCCCAAGATCTCGAACGTCCAAGACCCTGTTCTTATCAAAATAGCATTTGAAGTCATCTCCGGAAGGCAGAAACGGAGGCGGACGACTATGTTGGCGAAGACCCAACGCAGACGGAGTACTGATGCTGTCAGACCCCGCACGAATCGTCCGTTTCGAATCCAGCTCGAAGGAGTCAGAGTTCAGTTTGGATTGGATCTGGACCATATATATCCAGATTCCAATCCAAACCCATATGTGGACTTGGATTTGGATTTGGATCCAGAGATCCAATCCAATATCCATATCCATGGCCCACATCACCTTCTCATAAATGGAGGTGGGGCCCACTTGAAATTCACGTGGGATATTGGGCATGAGAGAGAGTGGGGGTGAAAAATATCAAGAGTGTTGTATTAAGCTTGACTTGTGTGTCAAGTTTGGGTTTAATCTTGTGGGTTAGCCTAATTGAGTGGGTTTAAGCTTGTAATTAGCTAAAACCTAACCTAGGGCTGCACCAACATGGGGTGATCAAGGTCTATGGGCCATGCTAAGGGAGCTCCTTCACCTAAACCTAGCCCAAAATGCCTAAACCTAGCCTAAACCCCTAATCCACCCCTAATCTGAACCTAATCACCTAACCCACTTCCCTAATCCTGTCCTAGTCCCAACCTAATCACCTAACCCACTTCCCTAATCCCGTCCTAGTCCCAACCTAATCACCTAACCCACTTCCCTAATCCTTCCCTAAACCTAGACTAATTTCCCTAATCCTAGCCTAAACCTAGCCTAATCACCTAACCTAGCTCACTAAACCTCACCCTAAAACCCAACCACCTAACCTAGCCCTAAACCCCTAAACCACCCTTAGCCCACGATTTACCCAAACCCCTAGTTTTAAAATATCTGGCCCAACCCCTTCCAGCCCACTTTATCTACATACCACCCTACCTAAACCACCTAACCACTACCCACAGCCCAGCCCTAACCGACCTACCCATCCCCTATTTAAACCCCCCTCCTTGTGGGCAGGTTTTCCAAGTGGGAACCACTACCTCACCCAGCCGGGCCCTCTCCTTCTCCCTTCTCTCACCCAGCCGGGACGACTCCCCACCTTGGCCTGCTCCAGCTGCTCCACCAGCCGCCACCTGCTCCGCCACCTTCCCTCTTCCATCCACCACCACCACCCCTCAGCCGGACACCATCATCTTCACCCAACCGAACCAACCGACAGCCGCCTGCCCGCCACCTTCCCACTTCATCCGCCACCTCTCCCCATTCGGTAAGTACCCTGCACCTTACCTAGCCCCCCCTCTCTACCACTTCTCCACTCTTAGCCACCCATCCTACCTTCATCTCAGCCCTTTTGCCGCCACCACCTAAACCTAGCCGAACCTAGTATAACCCAAGCTGCCGGCCACTACCTAGCTATCATGTCCCATCCGGCTTTCCCCTAGGTGTCCTACTCGGCCCTCCCACCAGCTCACCTCTTAGGTCCAGTTTCCCTAAACTCCCAACTCCCCTAGTGACCCTAAGAACCCACTCATTCAGCCATTTAAACCCCTTACCTTGAGGCGCCATCTACTAGCCACCGGCCACCTCCGAGGCGCCTATCCCGCGCCCCACTACCAGCCGGCCAGCACCCTTGATCACCTACCTTCGCGGAGCTCCCGTTTGCAGCCCAAGGCCAAGCCCACGCTCAAGCAAGACCTCTACGGACCAGCTACTCGTAAGTGTCTAAACTCGGTCTTTAGTCGTACACTTGCTTGAAATTCAATTTGATACGGGGTTGTAATAACGGAGCATAGTCTCCCCCCGCTTGTAATAATGTGGCTTGGCACAACCACACACGTGCACTCTCTTAGTCGTGCACAATTTTGAACACACACGGGCCTAATCAGCCCCTAATATATAAGTGTATATATACTTTCATTTTCGAAGGGTTTTGTTTAAGTTGGGTGCGTTGTCTTTCAATTCAAGCACTCTCACACACATTGAGCTTTCGCTCTTATTTGAAAGACCCAAGTAAGGGCCGACCTATACTATTTGGGTTTCATTTCTTGTCGTGTGAGTAAGTCTTTCAATTCAAGCACTCTCACACACATTGAGCTTTCGCTCTTATTTGAAAGACCCAAGTAAGGGCCGACCTATACTATTTGGGTTTCATTTCTTGTCGTGTGAGTAAGTCTTTCAATTCAAGCACTCTCACACACATTGAGCTTTCGCTCTTATTTGAAAGACCCAAGTAAGGGCCGACCTATACTATTTGGGTTTCATTTCTTGTCGTGTGAGTAAGTCTTTCAATTCAAGCACTCTCACACACATTGAGCTTTCGCTCTTATTTGAAAGACCCAAGTAAGGGCCGACCTATACTATTTGGGTTTCATTTCATGTCGTGTGAGTAAGTCTTTCGATTCAAGCACTTTCACACACATTGAGCCTTCGCTCTTACTCCCAAGACCTTAGTAAAGGCCTTATTGCAGTTATATTTGGGTTTCATTTATGTCGTGTGGGTAGTCTTTTAATTCAAGCACTCTCACACACATTGAGCCTTCGCTCTTATTCCCAAGACCTTAGTCAAGGCCATACTGCAATTTATATTTGGGTTTAAATTCATGTCGTGTGTGTAAGTCTTTCAATTCAAGCACGCACCCACATTGAGCCTTCGCTCTTATTTGCAAGACCCGAGTAAGGGCTCATATACATAAGATATATACTTATTTCCCTTCGGTTATTTCCCTTCGGTTATTTCCCTTCTGTTATTTCCCTTCAGTATTGTCTTTACGTTTCGGGTTTTCCCTTTGGAGTAGCGTGAGTTTGCATTGCATCTACGCCATACCACGAGGTAGGACGCATATTGCATCGAAGCAAGCCCCGCTCGAATTCGCCCATGTAGTGGAGTGTTCATAACACACAAACTAGGCGACCCAAAAAGGGATAAAAGAAAAGACTTAGGCACGTGCAAATCCACGTGATCTAAAACATGCAATCGCATCTTAAAGACCCGAAATAGATACCTCGAACCGTTTCGTAGACTTTCTCCCCAAAACTCGATTTTTGCAAAAGCGTACAGACTGACCCTTGCGCATCGGTGCAAGAAGGTCTGCGACGACAAGAGCTTACTTGCTCACAGTCACCACATTTAGAAGTCAGTGTTAAATATATCTTCGCTAGCTTAAGTAAGCTAGCTGGCACGCCCTATTTGTATACATAGGCCTTAGACACACGATAAGATCCACTCCAAGCCCCGAAAGAGGCGAAGAGGCGGGGATTTTTGCGCGTCTACAGACGTACACAAGACACCCACGTGCACTTGAGCCTTTCCGCTCTTAGTTGCACACTATTGCACACACATTGAGCCTTTGCTCTTATTCACAAGACTTTAGTAAAAGCCGTAAAATTTCAATTCCGGGTTGTTACATTCTTGTCGTGTGAGTTCGTCATTTACATTTCACACTCGCACCCAAGAAGTACGTGAGCATTTGCTCTACACTCTCATGCACCTTTTGAGCCGTTGTTGCTCATAAGATATAGCCTATCTCTATATACTTTCAGCTGCGTGGGATTTACATTCAAGTCATGTGAGTTTGTCATTTAAGCTTCCACACTTGCACACAAGAACACTCGAGCACTTGCTCTACACTCTCATGCACATTTTGGGCCTTCGTTGCCCCTAAGATATAGACTATCTATATATTTTTAGCTGCGTGAGTTTTATGTTCAGTTGTGTATGTCTTTACATTTCGGGTAGTTCAATTTCAGTCGTGTGAGTTGTCTTTCCATTTATACACAACACACACGAACACGTTGAGCCTTCCCGCTCATATATATACTTATATTTCAATTTCAGTAAGTTCAATTCAAGTCGTGTGAGTTTGTCATTTCAAATCTACACTCACACACGCGTGCATTGAGCCTTTCTGCTCTTAATAAAAGTATATCTCCCTTCCTCAATTTACATTCAAGTCGTGTGAGTTGCTTTTAAAGTTCGAGTATTTCCCTTTCAGCTGCATGAGTTGCACTTACATTTTGGGTATTTACTTAAGTTGTGTGTGTGAGTTGCTTTCAATTCGAGCCTAGCTCACATCATATCAAACCCGTGAGAGTTCGTTAATCCTTGCATTTGCGTATTTCAAAGAGGATACCCCAAAACTACACCCAAACTCGCTAAATCTATGCCACTTGAAGCACACACATCCGGCCTAAATAGCTTTAAAACACAAAGACTTGGATACGGATAACCCCGTAATAAAAACTGCAACTTAGGCAAACAAATCCTCATACTCGCTTTTCTTTTCAAAAGAGTTCATGTTTGTTTAAAATCGACGTTTTCTACACTGGTTCAAGAAGGTTTCAAGCGAAAAGATCCCGCTTAGCCACAATTGCCTTTCAAAAGTCAGATATATTTTAAAATCTTCACTAGTTTGAGTAAGCTAGCTGGCATGCCCTTAAAAGCAACGTAAATGAGAAAAGACTCGTTTATGGTCTTGTAAACCAGGGGCGAAGGAATTTTCGTGTCTTACAGTTTTGGCATGCCCGATGGGACCTGGGTCTTAAGAAAAGTCGATCAAAACAAACAAACCTCTTGAAAAAAAATTCAAGAAAAGTATTTAACTCTTTGCCTTTTGCATTTCATAGTTGGTTTTCAAAACAAAGCATCTGAGTCATGTTGAGTTTAGACTCCAATGAAGTGTCCAGCTATGTCTCACACACATCAAGTTCTCACTCCAAAAATATTTCGAAAACAAATTTCAAAAATAGGAGAGAAAAGATAGAAGACTTGCGAAAAGACTTCGAGGCAAAGATAACCGCATTTAGCCAAGAGGCAGAGGCAGCTGAGTCTTGTTCGTCTCATGGTGAACCGACAAAAGCCAAGAAGAGATTCGACATGTCTAGAAAGCCTAAGGAAACCTCCGCTATGGAGGGAAACCAATATCATGAGTCCTTCACTCACAAGGACCGAAAAGCCCTACAACAGCTGCTAAAAGGGCAAAATAAAGAAAAGAGGACATACGCCCTATCTAATTTCCTTCCTTTGGATTACGAAACAGACAATGACGATGAGATACCGAACTTCTATCGATACGATGGCATGGGGGATCCTAGGTCCCACCTGCAACTCTTTTCCCGTCGAGCCCACAAAATGAAAAAGGACTCGATGAAGTGGATATATTGGTTTTCCCTTTCCCTCAAAGGAACTGCTTCAAAATGACTTGCTTCTTATGATTTGAGTCAGTTCATAACTTTTGAAGAGTTAGCGAACTGCTTTATGCAAAGATTTTCGTATAATGTAGAAGTAACGCCAACTTTAAACACTTTGAGGGATACAAAGCAAGCCACGAATGAGGATGTGCACGCATTCATCATTCGATGGAGGTCCCTCCTGGGGCAAGTGAGAGAGCCGATATCAAAAGGATGCGCAGTAATGCTCATCCTTGATAATTTCAAACCTGAATTGAAAACTCTCCTCTCCTTACACGAAATATTGACTTTCCATAAGTTGATCAAAAAAGCCTCCCTCTTTGAAACAAATCTGAAAAAGGGGGTCTACGATCACTTATGGAAAGGAAACGTTGTGTAAAAGTCACGTTTGGAAAAACCCGGAAACTACGGGTTACCCACAATGGACAAAGGGACAAAGCCCCAAAAAGTTACAAATGTCCGAGTAGATCCAAGCCCGGCGAGCACTTCCAAAATTTTTTAAAACAAAAAAAAATGTTACAAAAAACTCTTGAAAAATGGGAGTATACCCCACTACGAAAACCGGTTTCAGAGGTCCTTAACCTCCTACTTGCCCAAGAAATGATCATACTCCCCGAAATTCCCGAGGGAACCACTTCCAAAGGGAGGTTCTTAAATCATTTTTGTAATTATCATCGGCTCAAGGGCCATGATACAAACCAATGTTTCTCCCTTCTCAATAAAATCGAGAACTTGACAGCGTAGAGCCGGCTCCAGGTCACTCAGGAACTAGAGCCTGCCCAAGCCATATTCAAAGAACCCTTCCCCAATCACGCAAGCACTAGTGGGAAGGGCAAAGAGGTATGTGCTTTCTCGACTTCAAAAAGTCTAGTGCATCCATTACATTCTGGTTTTACTACTTATGCATCATCTCTCATTCTTTATAAGAAAAATGCCCAAGTAGTGATCCAGGGAGCGCTTAGAGTCCCGCCCCCGGTTAGAACCATTTTAGAAATTCGAGGTGCTCCAAGGCACTCAAATAGAGCCACAATAGGCACGAGCCTTAGGCAAATTGTAGGGGAAGTGACTAGGTCTGTGAGGATCTATCAACCCCAACACTTAGAAAAATCGGCTAAAAGAGTGGTCAGTATCCCTGGCCCTTCAAAAGCATGCATCCCTAAGGTTTCACCAAAAACGGACAAAGGTCAAATTGTTTTAACCACATATGATTTCAAAAATCATCTCTCCAAGATCCCAATAAACATGTCCATCCTAGAGCTGATATAAACCTCACCTAGGCATAGGCTTGTTTTAGAAAAAATCTTAGAGAGAGCCAAGGTTAACTCAAACATAACCCCTAAGTCCTTGACAATTTAAGTGGCGTTTATAGGTGCAAAAACACCCATCGTGTTCTCGGAAGACAAGATAGAAAGACCGTATGAAACCCACAACCAAGCTTTGCACATCGAGGTAGTCTTGAATCACTATCCTCTCGACAAATGCTTAGTTGATGGGGGAGGAGGTCTCAACATCCTTCCACTCCATGTTGCGTATCAAATAGGAGTCACCTTGACCTTCGTAAACCCAAGCCCCATTGTAATCACTGGATACGATGGGAATGCATCTAGACCGTTGGGAGCCATAGAGTTACCCATGAAAACGGGGGGCATATCCCACGTGAGGGTGTTCCATGTCTTAGACATACACCCCCACTACAACCTACTGCTTGGAAGACCCTGGATACACAGCCTGCAAGCTGTGTCATCCACCTTCCATAGGTGTGTGAAAATCCCCTACGAAGACCAGATAGTGGTAATTCTAGGTGAAAGCCACCCTCAGCTTCAGGGAATGCAAAATTTCCCGTGCTTGTCAGGTTCTCAAGCCTATGAGGACAACCTTGGAAAGACCAAGTGTCATCTATTTCAAAAACCCCTAGACTTGCCCAAGGTCGTATGTATCAAAGGGCAGCCCAAGGCTTGCCCGGTCAAAACCATAACCATCCTAGGAAAGACCAAGTGTTGTCTATTTCAAAAACCCTAGACAAGAAACCATTCATGCATATGTAGACGCAGAAAGTTCCCGCTTCTGGTTCTTAGGCCTGAAGTGAATCTTTTCGTGTGTCTAAGTTCTAATTAAGAAAAAGGGCGTGCCAACTAGCTTACTTAAGCTAGCGAAGAGAAATTTTTAAATCTGACTCCTAACGTGGCGACTGTGAGCAAGCAAGCTCTTTTCGTCGTAGACCTTCTTGCACCGATGTGCAAGGGTCAGTCTGTATGCTTAAAAATCGAGTTTTGAAATATGAGAACCTATGAAAACGTTTGAGGTGTTTGATTCGGGTTATTTTTGTATGATTTTCAGATTTTATTTCATGTGGATTTGCACGTGCCTATGTCTTTCTTTTTATCCCTTTTCGGGCCAACTAGGTGTGTGTTATGAACACGTAGCCTAAGTGGGGCGACTTTGAACGGGAGTGTGGGGTTTGCTTTGATGCAATATGCATCCTAACTCGTGGTATGGCATATATGCAATGCAAACTCACGCAACTCCAAAGGGAAAACCCGAAATTGAAAGACAATGTGGAAGGCAAATGACTTGTAATGTAAATTGCTAAAGGAAAATTGCGGAAGGGAAATTGCAAAAGGGAAATATGGCTATATCTTAAGAGCGGAAAGGCTCAATAGTGCAAGTGTGTGTCGTGTATATATGTAAAGACTACGCACACTGCTGAACCTTAAAACCCAAATCTTAAAGACATAGCCGAAAGGGAAATACTTATAATATATATGGGCCCAAAGGTCGCCAACGTGTTGCGTGGGTGTTGTGTATATATTGAAAGACAACTCACACGACTTAAATGAAACCCAAATATAAATTGCAATATGGCCTTTACTAAGGTCTTGGGAGTAAGAGCGAAAGCTTAATGTGTGTGAGTGCGAGAATTGAAGTACTATACACACGACATGAAATTAAACCCAAATATAAATTACAATAGGCCTTGACTAAGGTCTTGAGAGTAAGAGTGAAAGCTCAATGTGTGTGAGTGTGAGAATTGAAGTACTACGCACACGACATGAAATTAAACCCAAGGGAAAATATAACACGGTCCTTACTTGGGTCTTGCAAATAAGAGCGAAAGCTCAATGTGTGTGAGTGCGAGAATTGAATGACAACACACACAACTTAAGCAAAACCCCACGCAACTTAAATTATATAAATAAGTCTATATCTTAAGGGCTGATTAGGCCCGTGTGTGTTCAAAATCGTGCACAACTAAGAGCGAAATAGGCTAAGTGCACGTATGTGTGGGTGTGCCAAGCCACGTTATTACAAGAGGGGGGAGACAATGCTCCGTTATTACAACCCCATATCAAATTTAATTGAACTTAAGCAAGTCTATAAACAAGGACCGAGTTAGGCACTTACGTATAGCTGGTCCGGAGGTGACTTGCTTGAGCTTGGGCTTGAGCGTCGCCTTGGGCTGCAAGAGGGAGCTCCTCAGAAAGGCATGGCAAAGGAAGGTGCTGGCCGGGTGATGAAAGGGAGAGTGCTGCTGTGGTGCCTTGGTGTTGAGGTAGTTAGGGAGTGTCACTAAGGTGTAGGGCAGGTTCTAGGGAAGGTGGAGCTAAGGGGTGACTAGGGGGGATGTCTAAGGAAGAAGATGGAAGGCTGCGGGTGGTTAGGTGCAGCCGGTTATGGCTGGCCGACTAGTGGTAGGTTAGGTGGTGGTCGGCTGGGGTAGTTAGGGGCGCTTAGGAATGGCAAAGGGGAGCTAGCTAGGGAGTTTAACTAAGGGTTGGTTCAAAGGAAAGGAAGGGCAGGTCCTAGGGAAAAAGGTAAGGTGGCTGGGGTAGTTAGGGGGTGTCACTAATGGGAAGGTAGGGCAGCGGGTGGTGTGGTCGGGTATGGTTGAAGGGTGGCGGGTAGCTCGGTGGTGTGGTGGTTGAGAGTGGAGGGGGAGTGAAGATAGGGTGGAGTTAGGATAGGGTACTAACCGAAGAGGAAGGGGAGGTTGGTGTCCAAGGAAGGCAGCCGAGTGGAAGGAGTGGAGTTGGCCGGGCAGTTGGTGGTGGAGTGGAATGGTGCAGGCCGGGAGATGATGGCAGCGTGGAGTGGTGCAGGCCGGGAGATGATGGCGGCATGGAGTGGTGCAGGCCGAGGGGTGGTGGTGGAGCAGGTGAGAGAAGAGAGCAAGAGGAGAGGAAGGGCTCGGCTGGCCCAAGGTGCTGGGAAAACTTCTTGAAAACCCGCCCACTAGGGGGGGGGTTTATAGGAGTGGATAAGGTCGGTGGGGCTGGTTTTGAAGGGGGTAGTTTAGTGGTTAGGTGGTGGTAGTTTAGTGATAAGGTGGGCTAGATATTTAGGGGGACCAGATTTTTTTGTTTTAGGTGGTTTTAGGGATATGGTGTGCTAGGGTTTAGGTGGGGTGGTTTAGTGGTTTAGGGCTTAGCTAGGTGGGTGGGTTTTGGGGTGAGGTTTAGTGAGGTGGGTGTAAACACCCCGAAATCCCACGAATTCCTCAAAACAACCTGGTTTTATAAAAAGCAGCCCCAAAGGGCCATTTTGAGTCTGAAAACCCAGGAGCCTTCCAGACAACCCTGTACATATGTAAAGGGAGCTCCTTAATCCCATCCTAACCAAAAAACACCTAATCCTAGCCTTTTACCCTAATCCTATCCTAATCCTAGCCTAATCACCTAACCCACTTCCCTAATCCCGACCTAATCCCAACCTAATCACCTAACCCACTCCCCTAATCCTTCCCTAAACCTAGGTTAATTTCCCTAAACCTAACCTAATCCTAGCCTAATCACCTAACCCACCTCACTAAACCTCATCCCAAAACCAACCCCTTAGCTAAACCCTAAACCTCTAAACCACCCCACCTAAACCTAGCACACCATCTACCCAAAACCCCTTGTATGAAAATATCTGGCCCTACCCCAAAACCAGCCCACCTTATCACCACACCACCCCTACCTAAACCACCTAACCACCCTCCTAATACCAGCCCCAACCGACTTCTTCAGCCCTATATAAACCCCCCCACAAGGGGCGGGTTTTCCAAGCTCTCCCATCCCAGCCAGCCCAGCCGACTCCATCCCCCATTGCCAACCGAGCCCAGCACAGCCTAGCCACTCCCAGCCAGGTTTTCCACCTGCACCACAGCCGGCCACCACCTTGCTCCACCTGCTCCACCACACCCCAGTCGGCCAACCACCCGTCGCCACCATTCCCATCCAGCCGAACCATCCACCTCAACTGCCCAGTTGCTCCTATTCCATCCGCCGCCTCCCATCACCACCGATTAGTATCTTCATTTCACTCCACCTCTTCTTCGCTCCCCCTCCACTCCCAGCCACCTACACCACCACCACATCACCCTAACACCAGCCACCCTCCATCCTACCCATTCGGCAAAACCTCAGCCACTTCAAACACCCGCCATTACCTAGACACCCTAGCTACACCCGACCACTCCACTTAACTCCCTAACACCTACCCATATCACCTCACCACAGCCGGCCACCACCTTACCCCATACTCTAGCTAGCTCCCTTCCTATCTACAACAGCCCTAGCTACCTTAGCAACCACCACCACCGAGTCTCCCTTAGTCGGCCACGCCAACTGACTGTCACATATCCATTCGGCCAGCCACCCGCCAGCCACATACCTCCCCTAGGCACTCCCTTAGACACTCCCTTAGACAATCCCTTAGGCTCCCATTTAGTGTCACATTTCCTAACACTACACCCTCCCTTAGTGACCCTATTTAGTCACTTTAGCCCAACACGCCAAGGCAGCCCCCTTCCTAGCAGCCGACCACCTTCAATGCGCCCCTCCCGCGCACCTAAGGCACACGGCCAGCAACCCCTCTTGCCGTTCAACTCCGGAGCTCCCTCTTGCAGCCCAAGGCGAAGGCCAAGCCCATGCTCAAGCAAGGCATCTTCGGACCAGCTATAAGTAAGTGCCTAACTCGGTCCTTAGTTGTATACTTGCTTAAATTTAATTCGATACGGGGTTGTAATAACGGAGCATAGTCTTCCCCCGCTTGTAATAACATGGCTTGGCACACCCACACACACGTGCACTCTCTTAGTTGTGTATGATTTTGAACACACACGGGCCTAATCAGCCCCTAAGATATAAATAAATATATATATATATACTTTAACTTACGTATGGTTTTGCTTGAGTTGAGTGTGTCGTCTTTCCATTCAAGCACGCACACACATTGAGCCTTCGCTCTTATTTGTAAGACCCAAGTAAGGGCCGTGCTATACTATTTGGGTTTAATTTCATGTTGTGTGCATAGTACTTCAATTCAAGCACTCACACACATTGAGCTTTCGCTCTTATTCCCAAGACCTTAATCAAGGCCATATTGCAAGTTATATTTGGGTTTCATTTCATGTCGTGTGTGTAGTCTTTCAATTCAAGCATGCACCCACATTGAGTCTTCGCTCTTATTTGCAAGACCCGAGTAAGGGCCCATATAGACCTTATATACATATCTCCCTTCGGCATTTACATTACAAGTCATTTCCCTTCGGTTATTTTCCTTCGGCATTGTCTTTACATTCGGGTTTTCCCTTTGGAGTAGCGTGAGTTTGCATTGCATCTACGCCATACCATGAGGTAGGATGCATATTGCATCGAAGCAAACCCCGTACTCCCGCTCAAATTCACCCCATGTAGTGGAGTGTTCATAACACACACCTAGGTGGCCCATAAAGGGATAAAAAGAAAGACTTAGGCACGTGCAAATCCACGTGATCTAAAATCTGCAATCGCATTAAAAAGACCCGAATCAAACACCTCGAACCGCTTTCGTAGGCTTTTTTTTCTACCCTAAACTCGATTTTTAAAGCATACAGACTGACCCCTGCGCATCGGTGCAAGAAGATCTGCGACGATAAGAGCTCACTTGCTCACAGTCGCCACATTAGAAGTCAGATTAAAATATATCTACGCTAGCTTAGGTAAGCTAGCTGGCACGCCCTATTTATACAAATAGGACTTAGACACACGAAAAGGATCCGCTCAAGGCCCTGAGAAGCCAAAGGGAGGCGGGGATTTTCCTGCGTCTACAGGGATTGGCACGCCCGGTGGGACGTGAGTCTTTCAAAAATCGAGTTAGCCTAGAAACTTATGAAAGATTTTTTCAAAGAGGTGTCTTTTTAACTTTGTTTTCTTTGCTTGTACTTAGGAAATTTTGAAAAAGCTTGAAAAGAATGTCAAAATACAATCCAAGTGAAGTGTCGAGCCAAGCCTCATGCGCATTAAGTTCTCACTCTAGGAGGATTTTCAAAAACAAGATCAAACTAGATGAAATCGAGGACCTGAGAAGGGAATTTGAGGCCAAAATCGATGCTCTCAGCCAAGAGGCTGAAGTAGGCGATTCGTGTTCATCAAACGGTGAACAAAGGCCTAAGAAAAAATCTGAAAAACCTCGCAAGCACAAAGAGGCCTCCGTAATGGACGGCAACCAATACCACGAGTCCTTCACACAAAAGGACCGTAAAGCCCTATAGTAGTTGCTGAAAGGGCAGAATAAAGAGAAAAAAAGCTACGCCCTGTCTGATTTCCTTCCTATGGATTACGAAATAGACAGTGATGATAAAATACCGAACTTCCATCGGTATGATGGCATGGGAGACCCTAGGTCTCACTTGCAGCTTTTCTCACGTCGAGCCCATAAGAAGAGAAAGGACTCGATGAAATGGGTGTATTGGTTCCCTTTATCCTTAAAGGCACAGCTGCCAAATGGCTGGCTTCCTACGACTTAAGCCAGTTCGCTACTTTTGAAGAGTTAGCGAACTGCTTCATGCAAAGATTTGCACACAACGTAGAAGTCACGCCGACTCTGAATACCTTAAGGGATACAAAGCAAGGCATGAACGAAGACGTACATGCCTTCATTATAAGATGGAGGTCACTTTTGGGCCAAGTGCGAGAGCCCATATCCGAAGGATGCGCACTAATGCTCATCCTGGATAACTTTAAAAGTGAGTTAAAAACCCTTCTCTCGCTCCATGAGATCTCAACTTTCCATAAGTTGATCAAAAAGGCATCCCTTTTCGAAACCAACTTGAGAAAAGGGACATACGATCACTTATGGAAAGGAAGTGCCGTTTCTAAAACCCGCTTGGAAAAGCCCATCACTTATGGGCTATCCACGATGGACAAAGGGGCAAAGCCCCATAAAATCGCCAATGTCTGGGTGGATCCAGGCGTGGCAGGCACTTCCAAAAATTTTGAAAAACTAGAAAATAAAAGGGAGCGAACCTTTCAAAAATCGGTTGAAAAACGGGAGTACACTCCGCTAGGACAACCTGTGTCGGAGGTCCTAGACCTCCTACTTGCCCAAGGCATGTTAGAACTCCCTGAAATCCCCGAAGGAGTCACTTCCAAAGGGGGGTATTTAAATCGATTTTGTAAGTATAATCGGCTCAAAGGCCATGATACCAAATGCTGCTTCTCCCTTTTACATAAAATTGAGAACTTGATAGCAGAGGGCCGGCTCCAGGTCAATACGGAACCTGAGCCACCTCAAGCTATCTTCAAAGAACCCTTTCCCAAACACGCCAGTGGTAGTGGAAAAGGAAAGTAGGTATGTACCCTCACCTTTTCTAAGGAACTAGCGCAAAAGCCAGAGTTTGGTCGACCCACTTGTGCGCCCATTCTTGTATTGTACAAGAAGCCTGCCCAAGTCATCATTCGGGGACCACCAAAAGTGCAATCCCCGGCAAAACTAGTTTTGAAACTCCAAGGTTCTCCTCAACTCATCCTTAGAGCCAAATTTAGTGCGAACCCTAGGCAGGTCGTGGGGGAAGTGACTAGATCCGGGAGGATCTATCAACCCCTGCACCTACAAGGTGCTAAAAAGGTGGTCAGTGTGTCTGGCCCCTCAAAAGCATGTATCCCTGGTGTTTTGCCAAAAGCAGATAAGGATAAAGTTATCCTAAATCCTTATGACTTCGAAAACCACCTTTCAAAGATTCCTATCCACATGTCTATCCTAGAGCTTATACAAACCTCGCCTAGGCATAGACTCATGCTAGAGAAAATTTTAGAAAGGGCCAAGGTTGATTCGAACATAAGTCCAGAATCCCTGTCTGCCCAAGTGGCTTTATTAGGAGCAAAATCGCCCATCACTTTCTCAGAAGATGATGTAGATAGACCCTACGAGTCCCACAACCAGGCCCTGCATATCGAGGTGGTTCTAAATAACCACTCTCTGGACAGGTGCCTAGTCGATGGGGGAGGAGGTCTCAACATCCTTCCACTTCATGTGGCATATAAAATTGGAGTCACCTAGTCGATGGGGGAGGAGGTCAATCCAAGCCGATATTGGATCGGCTATACTCCCCGAATACCGCCAGACCCACCCCCTGTGACCACCTGGGTCAAGGGTGCCGTGGAACCTGCCTTAGAAGAGACTTACGATTTAGATCTCCTATTCCGAGTCTAACCCGTAGTGTTTTCCCTTTGTAGGTATGACGGAAGATCCCTTTTATAAAAATACAAAAACATTTGAAGAGCTTAAAATCAAAAAAATCGAAAAGGAAGAAAAGCCAAAAACAATGAAAAAACAAAAACTCGAAAATAGAGTGCTTTGTATAGTTCCCAAGGTTCTTGTTTTACAAAAACATAAAAAAATCGAAAATTTGGAAAATACCAAAAAGATTTTGTATATAGCTGCTCCTGGTAGGACTTTGGCAAAAGGAAAGGATTTCGAAAGAAACGTCGTCTGCATAGCCAGACCAAAAATTTCGAAATCACTCGAAAATCCAAGTACAAAACCAGGTCTTTTTTAAAACCACGCATCAAATTCCCTCGGGTCTATAGCCCACGAGAATGATCAAAGCCCAGAAGTGGATCCCCTTGAGGAAGATCCCACTTCTGAGCTCCCAGAATTTCATAAAATTCTCGATTTTGAAAGACCTTCCAATTCAGTAGGAGGAGATTTCATAGAGGTGAACCTAGGGGATGATTCCAATCCCAAATCCATCAAAATAGGCGCATGTTTGCATGAACATGAAAGATCAGCATTCATTGCATTTCTACGAACCTATTTAGATGTGTTTGCATGGACGTATGAAGACATGCTGGGCATAGACCCCAGCATTGTCGAGCATCGTCTTCCCTTAGATGCGGATGTCAAACCCATAAAGCAGAAGCTTAGGAAAATACACCCGAATGTACACACGCAAGTCAAAGAGGGTTTAGAAGATCTATTAAAAGCCGGATTTATAAAACCCATTGTGTATTCTGATTGGTTGTCAAACATCGTTGTAGTTCGAAAAACCAATGGAAAAATTTGAATATGCATCAATTTCAGAAACCTGAATAAAGCCACTCCAAAGGATAATTATCCTTTACCAAACATAGATTTGATAGTCGATAGTACTGCAAATCATGAAATCTTTTCGTTCATGGATGGCTATTCAGGCTATAATCAAATCAAACTAAGTCCACGAGATCAGGGTAAGACCGCCTTCACAACCCCATGGGGCACGTACTGCTATACAGTCATGCCCTTTGGTTTGAAAAATTCCGGCGCAACATACCAACGAGCCATGACCACGATCTTCCATGATCAAATTCATGAGCTCGTAGAAGTGTATGTAGATGATCTCTTGGCGAAATCCAAAACCCGATGCACTCATATCGAATGTTTGCAAAAGATTTTCGAAAGGTTTAGGCTTTACAAAGTAAAGCTAAACCCTCAAAAATGTGTATTCGGGGTAGAGTCAGGGAAGCTTCTGGGCTTTATGGTGAGCCAAAGGGGTATAGAAGTCGACCCCTCTAAGTGTCGAGCCATCATAGACATGGCTCCACCCTCCAATCTCACCCAAATCCGTAGCCTCTAGGGTCGTTTATAATCCGTTCGCCGATTCATATCGAATCTGGCAACTAGATGCGAACCCTTCAACAAATTGTTGAGGAAGGGCACGAAATTCTTATGGGATGACGAATGCCAGAAGTCCTTCGAGAGACTAAAGGCATACTTGGTTAATCCCCCCGTTTTGAATCCTCCGAAGCAAGGAAAACCGCTTTTACTCTACATCTCTGTGCATGCGAATGCTTTAGGAGCCCTGTTGGCTCAATACGAGGATGACACCCATAAGGAGTATGCCATCTACTATATTTCGAAAACTCTCTTGGCTTATGAACGAAATTATCAAGCCATGAAGAAAATGTGCTTGGCCCTAGTCTGGGCCTGCCAGAAATTCAGACATTATTTCCTAGATCACGAGATCTAGATAGTGTCCAAGCTTGATCCAATCAAGCACTTGTTCGAAAAACCCATTCTCACGGGTAGATTGGGCAGATGGCAACTCCTTCTAATGGAGTATGACCTAAAATACCATCACCAGATCTCCATTAAGGGGCAAGCCCTAGCAGATTACGTGGCAGTCCCACACTTGCTGAAATGCCAGATGAAGGCATATTACAAAACCATTTCCAAAACCACATTTTGGCAAACTCTTTCGAAAACCAAGTGTGGAAGATGCACTTCCATGGGGAACAAACCAACGAGGGGCTTGCGCTGGGGTCATCCTCATCTCCCATGAAAAGGGCGAGATTCCCATAGCAGTCCGCCTAGATTTTGAATGTTCCAACAACGTAGCTGAGTATGAAGCACTCATACAAGGCTTAAGAATTTTGAAAACTCTAGGGGCATCATGCATCGAGGTCTTTGGAGATTCGCTCCTTGTCATAAACCAGGTTTTGAAAATTTGGCAAGTACGTAATGAAAAACTACTTCCATATCACGAGTTGGCCACTCGATTGGTCCAGTCCTTCTGATCGTGCAAACTCACACATATAGGAAGAGAGGACAATGGCATCGCCGATGCCCTCTCCTCCTTGGGTTCAACCCTAAAAGTCGATCCCATTTCAGGGACTCGATCTTTAGAAATATGGCATGCGCCCAACCCATCCACACACGATCTGGATATTTGCCAAAATAACCCAGACTCTATTGAAAAACCCTGGTTTTATGACATCAAACAATTTCTAGAAAATGGGGGATTTGCCGAGGATGCCACATGTAAACACCCCGAAATCCCACGAATTTCTCAAATTCATCTGGTTTTGTAAAAGCAGCCCCAAAGGGCTATTTTGAGTCTGGAAACCCAGGAGCCTTCCAGACAACCCTGTACATATGTTTTAAACTTCATATTTCAAAAACATATATAATATGGCTTTTCAAAACCTTTTAAAACATGTTTTGAAACCCCGAAGTGGCTTGGCCCGATCAAGACAGGACCAGGAGAGCCAAGAAGAGCCCGGAACCGGAGCACCTGTCGAGCCCGGCACAGCAACTCTTGTATCTGATTCACACCCCAGGATCTCGAACGTCCAAGACCCTGTTCTTACCAAAATATCATTTGAAGTCATCTCCGGAAGGCAGAAACGGAGGCGGACGACCATGTTGGCGAAGACCCAACGCAGACGGAGTACTGATGCTGTCAGGCCCCGCACGAATCGTCCGTTTCGAACCCAGCTCGAAGGAGTCAGAGTTCAGTTTGGATTGGATCTGGACCATATATATCCAGATTCCAATCCAAACCCATATGTGGACTTGGATTTGGATTTGGATCCAGAGATCCAATCCAATATCCATAGCCATGGCCCACATCACCTTCTCATAAATGGAGGTGGGGCCCACTTGAAATTCACGTGGGATATTGGGCATGAGAGAGAGTGGGGGTGAAAAATATCAAGAGTGTTGTATTAAGCTTGACTTGTGTGTCAAGTTTGGGTTAATCATGTGGGTTAGCCTAATTAAGTGGGTTTAAGCTTGTAATTAGCTAAAACCTAACCTAGGGCTGCACCAACATGGGGTGATCAAGGTCTATGGGCCATGCTAAGGGAGCTCCTTCACCTAAACCTAACCCAAAATGCCTAAACCTAGCCTAAACCCCTAATCCACCCCTAATCTGAGCCTAATCACCTAACCCACTTCCCTAATCCCGTCCTAATCCCAACCTAATCACCTAATCCACTTCCCTAATCCATCCCTAAACCTAGATTAATTTCCCTAATCCTAGCCTAAACCTAGCCTAATCACCTAACCTAGCTCACTAAACCTCACCCTAAAACCCAACCACCTAACCTAGCCCTAAACCCCTAAACCACCCTTAGCCCACGATTTACCCAAACCCCTAGTTTTAAAATATCTGGCCCAACCCTTTCCAGCCCACCTTATCTACATACCACCCTATCTAAACCACCTAACCACTACCCTCAGCCCAGCCCTAACCGACCTACCCATCCCCATTTAAACCCCCCT
Organism: Brasenia schreberi; assembly: GCA_036023115.1. Lineage (NCBI taxonomy): Eukaryota > Viridiplantae > Streptophyta > Magnoliopsida > Nymphaeales > Cabombaceae > Brasenia > Brasenia schreberi. Next base: position 10,119,758 of record JAYKKT010000066.1, read on the forward strand.
CCTTGTGGGCGGGTTTTCCAAGTGGGAGCCCTCACCACAGCCTAGCCGACTCCACTCTCCAACCTGCCCGCCTGCTCCACTCCCCAACTGCTCCATCAGCTCCACCTGCACCGCCACCTTTCCTCTTCCATCCACCACCACCATCCCTCAACCGGACGCCACCACCTCCACCCAACCGAACCAGCCAACAGCCCACCTGCCCGCCTGCTTCCCACATCATCCGCCACCTATCCCCATTTGGTAAGTACCCCAAACTCCATCAAAGCCCCTCTCTTCCACCTCTCCACTCTTAGCCACCCATCCTATCTTCATCTCAGCCCCTTTGCCACCACCACTTTAACCTAGCCGAACCTAGTATAACCCAAGCTACCGGCCACTACCTAGCCATCATCTCCCATTCGGCCTTCCCCTAGGTGTCCTATTCGGCCTTCCCACCAGCTCACCTTTTAGGTCCAGTTTCCCTAAACTCTCAACTCCCCTAGTGACCCTAAGAACCCACTCATTCAGCCCCTTTAAACCCCCTACTTTGAGGCGCCATCTACTTGCCACCGGCCACCTTCGAGGCGCCTATCCCGCGCCCCACTTGCAGCCGGCCAGCACCTTTGATCACCTACCTTCGCGGAGCTCCCGTTTGCAGCCCAAAGCCAAGTCCACGCCCAAGCAAGACCTCTACGGACCAGCTACTCGTAAGTGTCTAAACTCGGTCCTTAGTTGTATACTTGCTTGAGATTCAATTTGATACGGGGTTGTAATAACGGAGCATAGTCTCCCCCCGCTTGTAATAACGTGGCTTGGCACAACCACACACGTGCACTCTCTTAGTCGTGCACGATTTTTAGCACACACGGGCCTAATCAGCCCCTGATATATAAGTGTACATACATACTTTCATTTTCGAAGGGTTTTGTTTAAGTTGGGTGCGTTGTCTTTCAATTCAAGCACTCTCACACACATTGAGCTTTCGCTCTTATTTGAAAGACCCAAGTAAGGGCCGACCTATACTATTTGGGTTTCATTTCTTGTCGTGTGAGTAAGTCTTTCAATTCAAGCACTCTCACACACATTGAGCTTTCGCTCTTATTTGAAAGACCCAAGTAAGGGCCGACCTATACTATTTGGGTTTCATTTCTTGTCGTGTGAGTAAGTCTTTCAATTCAAGCACTCTCACACACATTGAGCTTTCGCTCTTATTTGAAAGACCCAAGTAAGGGCTGACCTATACTATTTGGGTTTCATTTCTTGTCGTGTGAGTAAGTCTTTCAATTCAAGCACTCTCACACACATTGAGCTTTCGCTCTTATTTGAAAGACCCAAGTAAGGGCCGACCTATACTATTTGGGTTTCATTTCATGTCGTGTGAGTAAGTCTTTCAATTCAAGCACTTTCACACACATTGAGCCTTCGCTCTTACTCCCAAGACCTTAGTCAAGGCCATACTGCAATTTATATTTGGGTTTAATTTCATGTCGTGTGTGTAAGTCTTTCCATTCAAGCACGCACCCACATTGAGCCTTCGCTCTTATTTGCAAGACCCGAGTAAGGGCTCATATACATAATCTATATACATATTTCCCTTCGGTTATTTCCCTTCAGTTATTTCCCTTCGGTTATTTCCCTTCTGTTATTTCCCTTCAGTATTGTCTTTACATTTCGGGTTTTCCCTTTGGAGTAGCGTGAGTTTGCATTGCATCTATGCCATACCACGAGGTAGGACGCATATTGCATCAAAGCAAGCCCCGCTCAAATTCGCCCATGTAGTGGAGTGTTCATAACACACAAACTAGGTGGCCCGAAGAGGGATAAAAGAAAAGACTTAGGCACGTGCAAATCCACGTGATCTAAAATATGCAAATCGCATCTTAAAGACCCGAAATAGACACCTCGAATCGCTTCGTAGACTTTCTCCCCAAAACTCGATTTTTGCAAAAGCGTACAGACTGACCCTTGCGCATCGGTGCAAGAAGGTCTGCGACGACAAGAGCTTACTTGCTCACACTCGCCACGTTTAGAAGTCAGTGTTAAAAACATCTTCGCTAGCTTAAGTAAGCTAGCTGTCACGCCCTATTTGTATACATAGGCCTTAGACGCACGAGAAGATCCACTCCAAGCCCCCGGAAGGGACGAAGAGGCGGGGATTTTTCGCGCGTCTACACCACATCCAAAGATAAGGCATTCATCCGTAAGATTTCATCCCGATATACCATTCAGGGTGGGGTTTTATACAAGAAAAGGTTTACCGGCATTCTGCTTAGGTGTATCGATCTAGAGGAGGCTAGGATAGTGATGCATGAATTTCACGATGGAGAATGTGGAGGCCATGTCAATGCCAATATGATGGCAATGAAAATACTTAGAGGGGGCTATTTTTGGTCCACCTTGAAAAAGGATTGCCACGATCATGTTAGGAAGTGTCATCCATGTCAAGTGCATGGGCACGCCATTCATATCCTATCATCTGCATTGCATTATGTGGTCAGCCCCTGGCCATTTACCATGTGGGCGTTTGACATCGTAGGCCCAATATTTCCAAAAGCCTCGAATGGGCATCGATTTATTTTAGCAACCACGGAGTATTTCTCCAAGTGGGTGGAAGTCATTTCCCTAACCAACGTGCTGGGGCAACATGTGGTGGCTTTCATCCGGAGGAATATCTTGGCTCGATTTGGGGTTCCATGAGACCTTATGTCTGATAATGATACCCCATTCAAGAATGAACGGATGGTCAAGTTGTGCAACACGTATGGCATAACTCACCACTTCTCCTCACCCTACTACCCCCAAGGCAACGGCCAAGCCGAAGCCACAAACAAGACTCTCATTAGTATAATTGAGAAAACTTTAGAGAAGGGTAGAATGTGGCACGAGAAGCTGGATGAAGCCTTATGGGCTTATAGGACTTCCATCCGGACTCCCACGAATGCCACACCATTCGAATTGGTGTATGGCACAAACGTCATTCTTCCCATTCATACTCAACTGCATTCATTCCATACATCCATTGCACTCGACCTCCCCCTAGAGACGCTTCAGCATGCTAGGATGGCCGAACTAGATTTGCTAGATGAGAGGCGACTCCTTGCCATGGATCATGCTCGTGCATACCGGCAAAGGATAGCCCGACACTATGGCAAACACATGAGACCTCGCCACTTTGAAGTGGGAGATCTGGTCTTAAAAACCATCCATTATCGTGGCCCACATCCACTCGAAAAGTGGTGCCCCAAGTGGGATGGACCCTATGCTATACGAGCAACCACCACGAATAATTCGTATTGGTTGATCGACGTAGAAGGTAGGAATTTAGCAGATCCTATCAATATTCAATACTTAAAGAAGTATCATGTGTAGGATTTGGATTAAATTCCAGTTTTCGAAAATTTTAGGGATAGCTGCCCTGAGACATAAAAATAAGGTGCAAAGGCAAAGTCGTGTGACCCTGAGTAAGAGAATTCGCACTTGTGAAAGAGTGGAGTCTTCAAAATCATGGTCACATTTCAAAATCCTTCTTCTTACAAAAAAAGGCCTAGTTCAATATAGCAAGATACTTGCAAGTAGTACGTGCTATTTCTAAATAGGCTGATCTGGAATGGATCGAGTGTAAGCTTGGGATAAGTCCTCCCCTCTTCTCTTCTCCTTCCCAAAAGGAAAACAAAAGCCCAAAACAAAGGGAATTTCCCATTCAAAGTCTCTTTCCAAAAGAAAGAAACCAGAATTCGAAAGAAAAATCGATTCTTTTGTGAAAAAGAGGGATTAAAGAAAAAATACTCCCAAAGGGAGACCCTCTATGAAAAAAAGGAAAAAGAGGCCAAAAAGCTCAAAAAGAGCAGTTTTCCACCTTCTATGCCTTAAACCATGGGACGCTTCAGAAGGGACCGTGGTATCTCTTTCCCATCCCTGGCTTATCCCAAGCTAAAGCATGGTTCATTTCAAGGAATCCTAAAGTAAAAATAGGATTTACATACTTGAATTTCATCTTGTTTGAGAATTCGACGTTTCGAGTAAGGCGTAGGAATTTGAAATACGCCTTGTTTTCTTATAAAACCTCTGCTAGATAAGCGAGTGTTAAGACTCAAACAAGGGCAAGCACGAAGAGCTCGAGATCCTTAGGATCGAGACTCAAGACAGTTGTCCCTTTTGTAAATAGTTTTGTAAATTTTGAAAAAATCGAACATCGAACAGCATAGGATTTGCTCACTTGGAGCAGCAGGCCTTGTAAGTCTCTAGAGTTCGACCACATCTAGTCTCTGGGAGGTCGTCACTCCTGGCACCACACCCATGTCATGCATATGCATTCCACGCATGGTACTTGCATAAACATGATCCCATTTAGGACCAGATTCCATAAAGAATCCCTTTGGCGTGATATCTCCTCCTACCAGGGTTTTAAAAGTGAGATTTGTGCTAAAGATTGGGACGATCCCATATTCTTCGTGGTTAGATCTAGGGAGACATTGAAAGGGGTGTTTGTCATCTTTGCCCTTATCCAAATCGATTTGGACAAGGACAAAGAGGGGCATCTGTAAACACCCCGAAATCCCACGAATTCCTTAAAATAACTTGGTTTTATAAAAAGCAGCCCCAAAGGGCCATTTTGAGTCTGGAAACCCAAAAGCCTTCCAGACAACCCTGTACAAATGTTTTGAATTTTATATTTCAAAAATGTATAATATGGCTTTAAAAACCTTTTAAAACACATTTTTGAAACCCCGAAGCAGCTTGGCCTAATCAAGATAGGACCAGAGAAGTCAAAGAGAGCCATGAACCGGAGCACAAGTCGAGCCTGGCACAGCAACTCTCACATTGAATCCACCCCCAGGATCTCGAACGTCCAAGACCCTGTTATCATCAAAACATCATTTGAAGTCATCTCCGGAAGGCAAAAACAGAGGCGGATGATCATGTTGGTGAAGACCCAACGCAAACGGAGTACTGATGCTGTCAGACCCCGCACAAACCGTTCGTTTCGAACACAGCCCGAAGGAGTCAAAATTCAGTTTGGATTGGATCTGGACCATATATATCCAAATCCCAATCCAAACCCATGTGTGGACTTAGATTTGGATTTGGATCCACAGATCCAATCCAATATCCATATCTATGGACCACATCACCTTCTCATAAATGGTGGTGGGGCCCACTTGAATTTCACGTGGGATTATGGGCATAAGAGAGAGTGGGGGAGGATAAGATTGGAGTGTGTTGTAATTAAGCTTGACTTGTGTGTCAAGTTTGGGGTTAATCATGTGGGTTAGCCAAATTAAAGTGGGTTTAAGCTTGTAATTAGCCAAAACCTAACCTAGGGCTGCACCAACATGATGTGATTAAGGTCTATGGGTCATGCAAAGGGAGCTCCTTAATCCCATCCTAACCAAAAACACCTAATCCTAGCCTTTTACCCTAATCCTGTCCTAATCCTAGCCTAATCACCTAACCCACTTCCCTAATCCCGGCCTAATCCCAACCTAATCACCAAACCCACTCCCCTAATCCTTCCCTAAACCTAAGTTAATTTTCCTAAACCTAACCTAATCCTAGCCTAATCACCTAACCCACCTCACTAAACCTCACCCCAAAACCAACCCACCTAGCTAAACCCTAAACCTCTAAACCACCCCACCTAAACCTAGCACACCATCTACCCAAAACCCCTTGTATGAAAATATCTGGCCCTGCCCCAAAACCAGCCCACCTTATCACCACACCACCCCTACCTAAACCACCTAACCACCCTCCTAATACCAGCCCCAACCGACTTCTTCAACCCTATATAAACCCCCCTCCTAAGGGGCGGGTTTTCCAAGCTCTCCCATCCCAGCCAGCCCAGCCGACTCCATCCCCCATTGCCAACCGAGCCCAACCACTCCCAGCCAGGTCTTCCACCTGCACCACAGTCGGCCACCACCTTGCTCCACCTGCTCCACCACACCCCAGCCGGCCAACCACCCGTCGCCACCATTCCCATACAGCCGAACCATCCACCTCAACTGCCCGGTTGCTCCTCTTCCATCCGCCGCCTCCCATCACCACCGGTTAGTATCTTCATTTCACTCCACCTCTTCTTCGCTCCCCCTCCACTCCCAGCCACCTACACCACCACCACATCACCCTAACACCAGCCACCCTCCATCCTACCCATTCGGCAAAACCTCAGCCACTTCAAACACCTGCCATTACCTAGACACCCTAGCTACACGTGACCACTCCACTTAACTCCCTAAGACCTATCCATATCACCTCGCCACAGCCGGCCACCACCTTACCCCATACTCTAGCTAGCTCCCTTCCTATCTACAACAACCCTAGCTACCTTAGCAACCACCACCACCGAGTCTCCCTTAGTCGGCCACGCCAACCGACTGTCACATATCCATTCGGCCAGCCACCCACCAGCCACATACCTCCCCTAGGCACTCCCTTAGACACTCCCTTAGGCTCCCATTTAGTGTCACATTTCCTAACACTACACCCTCCCTTAGTGACCCTATTTAGTCACTTTAGCCCAACACGCCAAGGCAGCCCCCTTCCTAGCAGCCGGCCACCTTCAAGGCACCCCTCCCGCGCACCTAAGGCATCCGGCCAGCAGCCCCTCTTGCCGTTCAACTCCGTGGAGCTCCCTCTTGCAGCCCAAGGCGAAGGCCAAGCCCACGCTCAAGCAAGGCATCTTCGGACCAGCTATAAGTAAGTGCCTAACTCAGTCCTTAGTTGTATACTTGCTTAAATTTAATTCGATACGGGGTTGTAATAACAGAGCATAGTCTCCCCCCGCTTGTAATAACGTGGCTTGGCACACCACACACACGTGCACTCTCTTAGTTGTGCACGATTTTGAACACACACGGGCCTAATCAGCCCCTAAGATATATATATATATATACTTTAACTTACGTAGGGTTTTGCTTGAGTTGAGTGTGTCGTCTTTCCATTCAAGCACGCACACACATTGAGCCTTCGCTCTTATTTGTAAGACCCAAGTAAGGGTCGTGCTATACTATTTGGGTTTAATTTCATGTTGTGTGTGTAGTACTTCAATTCAAGCACTCACACACATTGAGCTTTCGCTCTTATTCCCAAGACCTTAGTTAAGGCCATACTGCAATTTATATTTGGGTTTTATTTCATGTCGTGTGTGTAGTCTTTCAATTCAAGCACTCACACACATTGAGCCTTCGCTCTTATTTGTAAGACCCAAGTAAGGGCCGTGCTATACTATTTGGGTTTAATTTCATGTTGTGTGCGTAGTACTTCAATTCAAGCACTCACACACATTGAGCTTTCGCTCTTATTCCCAAGACCTTAGTTAAGGCCATACTGCAATTTATATTTGGGTTTTATTTCATGTCGTGTGTGTAGTCTTTCAATTCAAGCACTCACACACATTGAGCCTTCGCTCTTATTTGTAAGACCCAAGTAAGGGTCGTGCTATACTATTTGGGTTTAATTTCATGTTGTGTGCGTAGTACTTCAATTCAAGCACTCACACACATTGAGCTTTCGCTCTTATTCCCAAGACCTTAATCAAGGCCATATTGCAAGTTATATTTGGGTTTCATTTCATGTCGTGTGTGTAGTCTTTCAATTCAAGCACACACCCACATTGAGCCTTCGCTCTTATTTGCAAGACCCGAGTAAGGGCCCATATAGACCTTATATACATATCTCCCTTCGGCATTTACATTACAAGTCATTTCCCTTCGGTTATTTCCCTTCGGCATTGTCTTTACATTCGGGTTTTCCCTTTGGAGTAGCGTGAGTTTGCATTGCATCTACGCCATACCATGAGGTAGGACGCATATTGCATCGAAGCAAACCCCGTACTCCTGCTCAAATTCGCCCCATGTAGTGGAGTGTTCATAACACACACCTAGGTGGCCCATAAAGGGATAAAAAGAAAGACTTAGGCACGTGCAAATCCACGTGATCTAAAATCTGCAATCGCATTAAAAAGACCCGAATCAAACACCTCGAACCGCTTTCGTAGGCTTTTTTTTCTACCCTAAACTCGATTTTTAAAGCGTACAGACTTACCCTTGCGCATCGGTGCAAGAAGGTCTGCGACGACAAGAGCTCACTTGCTCACAGTCGCCATGTTAGAAGTCAGATTAAAATATATCTTCGCTAGCTTAGGTAAGCTAGCTGGCATGCCCTGTTTATACAAATAGGACTTAGACACACAAAAAGGATCCGCTCCAGGCCCTGAGAAGCCAAAGGGAAGCGGCGATTTTCCTGCGTCTACAGTGGGTTAGGTGTTTAGGCTAGGATTAGGTTAGGATTAAGGGAATTAGGCTAGGTTTAGGGAAGGATTAGGGAGGTGGGTTAGGTGATTAGGTTGGGATTAGGCCAGGATTAGGGAAGTGGGTTAGGTGATTAGGCTAGGATTAGGTCGAGATTAGGGTAAATGGCTAGGATTAGGGGTTTTGGCTTAGGATTGGGTTAGGAGTCTTCCTTTGCATAGCCCATGGACTTTAATGCATCATGTTGGTGCAGCCCTAGGTTAGGTGTAGGTTTATACAAGTTTAAACCCACACTAATTAGGCTAACCCACATGATTAACCCAAACTTGACACACAAGCCAAGCTTAATACATCTCCCTCATGCTTATCCTCCCCATTCTCTCTCATGCCCATAATCCCACATGAATTTCAAGTGGGCCCCACCTCCATTTATGAGAAGGTGATGTGGGCCATGGATGTGGATATTGGATTGGATCTTTGGATCCAAATCCAAATCCAAATCCAAATCCACACATACGTTTGGATTGGGATATGGATATATATGGTCCAAATCCAATCCAAATTGAATTCTGACTCCTTCAGGATAGGTTCGAAACGAACGGTTTGTGCGGGGTCTGACAGCATCAGTACTCCGTCTTGCATTGGGTTTTCGCCAACATGGTCGTCCGCTTCTGTTTTCACTTTTCGGAGATGATTTCATATGATTTTTGTTGATAACAGGGACTTGGACGTTCGAGATCCTAGGGATGGATCTAACACGAGAGTTGTTGTGCCGGGCTCGACATGTGCTCCGGTTCCGGGCTCTCTTTGGCTCTTTTGGTCCTGCTTTCATCAGGCCAAGCTGCTCCGTGGGGTTTTAAAATATATTTTAAAAGGTTTTAAAAGCATATTATACATATTTTAAAACATACACAGTTTAAACATATGTACAGGGTTGCCTGGAAGGCTCCTGGGTTTCCATACTCAAAATAGCCCTTTGGGGCTGCTTTTACAAAACCAGGTTTATTTGAGAAGTTCGTGGGATTTCGGGGTGTTTACAGATGCCTCTCTTTGGCATTGTCCAAATTGATTTGTATAATGGCAAAAACGACAAAACACCCCTTTCAATGTCTCCCTAGATCTACCCACGAAAAAAATGGGATCGTCCCAATCTTTAGCAAAATCTCACTTTTAAAACCCTGGTAGGAGGAGATATCACGCCAAAGGGATATACAAAACGGTTTTTGGTCCTAAAAATGGGATCATGCTATGCAAATGTCCATGCATGGGTATGCAGATGCATGACATGGGTGGGGTGCCAAGAGCGGCGACCTCCCAAAGACCAGATATGGTCGAACTCTTGAGACTTACAAGGCCTACTGCTCCAAGTGACCAGATCCTATGCTATTCGATGTTCGATTTTTCAAAATCTATTTACAAAATTTATTTACAAAAGGGACAACTGTCTTGAGTCTCAATCCTAAGGATCTCGAGCTCTTCGTGATTGCCTTTGCTTGAGTCTTGACACTCGCTTATCTAGCGGAGGTTTTATAATAAACAAGGCATATTTCAAATTCCTACGTCTTACTCAAAACATCGAATTCTCAAACAAAATGAAATTCAAGTAAGTAAATCCCATTTTTACTTTAGGATTCCTTGAAATGAACCATGTTTTAGCTTGAGATAAGCCAGGGATGGGAAAGAGATACCACGGTCCCTTCTGAAGCATCCCGTGGTTTAAGGCATAGAAGGCGAAAAATTGCTCTTTTTGAGCTTTTTGGCCTCTTTTTCCTTTTTTTTTTCATAGAGGGTCTCCCTTTGGGAGTATTTTTTCTTTAATCCCTCTTTTTCACAAGAGAATTGATTTTTTCTTTTGAATTCCGGTTTCTTTTCTTTTGGAAAGAGACTTCAGATGGGAAAATTCCCTTTATTTGGGCCATATTTTCCTTTTGGAAGGAGAAGAGAAGGGGAAAGGACTTATCCCAAGGTCACACTCGATCCGTTCCAGATTAGCCTATTTAGAAATAGCACGTACTACTTGCAAGTATCTTGCTATATTGAACTAGGCCTTTCTTTGTAAGAAGAAGGATTTTGAAATGTAAACTCGATTTTGGAAAACTCCACTCTTTCACAAGTGCGAATTCTCTTACTCAAGGTCACACGATTTTGCCTTTGCACCTTATTTTTAGGTCTCAGGGCAGCTATCCCTAAAGGTTTTCGAAAATGGGGAATTTAATCTAAATCCTACACATAATACTTCTTTAAGTATTGAATATTGATAGGATCTGCTAAATTCCTACCTTCTACATCGATCAACCAATACGAGTTGTTCGTGGTGGTTGCACGTACAACATAGGGTCCATCCCACTTGGGGCGCCACTTTCCAAGGGGATGTGGGCCACGTGTAAACACCCAAAATTTTCTTTTAAAATTTTTACTTTTTTTTTGGGAAAGTAGCTATTTTTGGTAATTTTGGGTTTTCGAAGGAAAAAGGCACTAAACGAGTTGTTTCGGTACCAAAATTTTATGGAAGCTTTAAAATGATGAAAGAATACTTTTCTTTTTGAAAATTTTGAATTTTGACAAGATTGGATGAAAATGACAATTTTGCCCCCGGCATAGAAAAAGCAGGATTTCGTTTCTTTAAAAGTTTTCTATTGATAAATTTGTTTTAAATTTGCCGTTTGAAAAGAAACAGGCATTTATAAGACAATTTGACACCTGTAAAGGCAGGTGGGTGCCCAAAAAGGAGAGTGGGCATTAAAAAGGGAAAGTGAGCTCCCCACAAAGAAAAGCTCATATTTGAAAAGAAATCACTTCCAGAAGGGAAAGTTGGTCTCACCAAAGGAAAGGAAAGACGGAGGCAAGAACAATAGCTTCCGAGAACAAAGGTTTGGTATCGAACGCCTTTCGTAACGTGTCCATGTTATGTTTGGGTGTCGAGGTAATTAGTGTATTGATATGCATCAGTTTTGCATTGTCATATGTTACTGTTATGTTACTTTTATGTTAAGAACAATGTTAAAGTTTTTAACACTCATGAGGGAAATCTAGTGAGCATGATGGTTGGTTTTCAAAAACGTGACATGGGCTTACTTGAATGCTTTTGTAGTAAAGCATGTAACATGGATTTGCATAACTACTTTCACAGCAAATGTGCAGTTATATTCTCAAATTGCAAACAGAGGGAGCCACCTTTTGCAATGTTGCAGAGGCACAATAGTCATCAGGCCTGCTGGGTTTGTGAATCATGGCCTTCTTAAACAGACATGGATATCACGGCAGCAGATAGCTAAACCAGCTGCAGACAACAACATTGATACTTTCCTCCAACTTAGCTGATATGACATTAGAGGTTATTAAAGAATTTCATGTGAGGAATGTTATGGGAGATGTTCATCAAATGCAAACTGCGATTGTGTCTCTAAAGAAGCATATGGAATCCCTCAACTAATGCTATTACACAGCGCGACATTTGGACAGTTAGCTGCCGAATAACAAACAAAGAATCTCTATTGCCTTGGCATTAAACTGACCCTTGATTGGGCCAGGAATCCTTTGATTGAAAAACATGCAAATAAGCAGAAAGATTCTCCTCAGCTCGTTGACAACAATATCTACCACTTCTGCATATTTTCAGATAACGTGTTGGCTACATCAGTGGTTGTGAATTCTACTGGTTGTCACAGCTGCACAGCACTTGCTCAAATGTTGCACGATCCAAGGTTTCCTTAATATGACATCATACAGCCTTGATATTTGGCAAAAAGGCAACTAATTGACCACCTTGACAGCAGTTGCTTGCCACTTACCAAAATACGATGATCGATTTCAGTGGGCAATAGTGGTAATCGACTCGGTGAAGGCAGGTCCACCTACAGCAACGTGAAACACCACCAACTTACCTTTCTAAGATCAATATCACTTGTTCTGTACAGCTCCACTTGCCGATCCCAACTCCACCAAACCAGCTGATCTGCCAAAGCTAGCCTCTGGACAAAAACGAGCCAAGCAAACTCCATAGCCAACATGTCAAATTCTGCCATTTATAGCTGCCAAACCCAGCAACCAGTTGCCAGAACCAGCGATACTTTCCAAAATCCGAATTTTTACAGCAATAACATGCCTTTTACGTTAAATTCAGCAAGGAAACTTGCCTTGCCCAATGCTACACCAAAGGGGCACCCTTTGGCCTATAAAAGGAGCCTTAATGAGGCTGCAGTGGTATCCTCCAATCACCACAAAGCATCAATCTGGGGGACCAGCACACAGGAACATTCAGTCCGAAAATTCAGAGAAATAGAGAGAGAGAGAGAGAGAGAAAGAAAGAGAAGAAGGAGAAGAAGGAAGTCTGGCCTGGTTCTGATGTCCGACAATCGCCCGGCGAAGTGCTCCTACGTCCCCTCTCACTCACACAGGTTGGAATTCTTGCACAAATTGGTTTTAATTCATGAGAATCTGAAAAAGCACAGATTCTGGAAATTTGTACATGAATCAAGACTTTGAGCCCATGTTCTTCATTTATATCGATACAAACATGCATGATTCCTTCATAAACGAAACTAAAATCCATGTTTAGATGATTTTCATAATTTATTAGGACTGATACAGGTTGAACTTCGTTCTAGAATCACGTTAGGAACCTTCTAAAATTTTCTGTAAAACTGGTTTCTGAAACTGTCTGTGCACACATGTCTGATCACGGAATTTTTATAGACAAACGGATAAGCTAATTGCTTCGAAATTTTGCATGAATAATCTAGACATATCGGACGTTCTTAGATAAAATTTTAAGGAATTGTTATGAATGGTTGCCTAGCCAATTAGATCCGTGAAGTTTATACAAAATCCAGATTGCGTTTTACAAAAACAGAATGTTCAGTAATAGACCTCTGTTCTTTTGCCCATATCTTTGCAACCACTGAATGAAATTGGATGAAATTTGATTCTTTGAAAACCTAACATCCGTATCTTTCTAAAACAACAAATTTCATCGAAATTGGATGACTAAGCACTAAGATATTACTGTTTTTCTGAGCTTCTAATCCATAGAAACAGGGTTGTTCTGAATTTTATAATAGTTTCTGATTCTGTATTTAATTCTCAAAAAATAAAGAACTAAATTATAAAATAAAAATATATTCTGATTCTACACATACGTGTCTCTATTCAGTAAAAGTTTTAGAATTTTTGGAGAACCAGAACTATTTTTAAAAATTCAGAGAACAGGCCTCTGAAACTGAACAGGTTCTGCAAATCTAGGAATCTGAAATTTTTCATAAATCAAGAACTTAAACACAAATCTGAAACTTTGGAAAATCTGGTTTTTCCTTTCTCGAATTAACGGATTCAAACAAATTTCAAGCGTCTAGGCTGACCCTTGAGCGCTGGTTCAAGAAGGCCTAAGTCGAAAAGATCTCACTTGTCCACAATCGTTCTAAGAAGTCAGAAAAACATAATTTGTTAGTTTTGGTAAACTAACTGGCACGCTCGCGCAACCCGATGTAGTTCGAGGGTTTGATTTCGAATCCCAAACGATTTGAAATAAAATCACGTCTACACCACGATAGTGGATGATTTTCAAAACCAGATCTCCTACTTCAAAGTGGCAAGGTCTCATGTGTTTGCCATAATGTCGGGCTATCCTTTGCCGGTATGCACGAGCATGATCCATTGCAAGGAGTCGCCTCTCATCTAGCAAATCTAGTTCGGCCATCCTAGCATGCTGAAGCGTCTCTAGGGGGAGGTCGAGTGCTATGGATGTATGGAATGAATGCAATTGAGTATGAATGGGAAGAATGGCGTTTGTGCCATAGACCAATTCGAATGGTGTGGCATTCGTGGGAGTCCGGATGGAAGTCCTATAAGCCCATAAGGCTTCATCCAGCTTCTCGTGCCATGTCCTACCCTTCTCTAAAGTCTTCTCAATTATGCTAATGAGAGTCTTGTTTGTGGCTTCGGCTTGGCCGTTGCCTTGAGGGTAGTAGGGCGAAGAGAAGTGGTGAGTTATGCCATATGTGTTGCACAACTTAACCATCCGCTCGTTCTTGAATGAGGTGCCATTATCAGACACAAGGTCTCGTGGAACCCCAAATCGAGCTAAGATATTCCTCCTAATGAAAGCCACCACATGTTGCCCCAACACGTTGGTCAGGGAAATGGCTTCCACCCATTTGGAGAAATACTCAGTGGCTGCTAAAATGAATCGATGCCCATTCGAGGCTTTTGGAAATATAGGGCCTACGATGTCAAACGCCCACATGGTGAATGGCCAAGGGCTGACCACGGAATGCAATGCAAATGAGGGGATATGGATGGCGTGCCCATGCACTTGACATGGATGACACTTCCTAACATGATCGTGACAATCCTTTTTCAGGGTGGACCAAAAATAGCCCGCTCTAAGTATTTTCATTGCCATCATGTTGGCATTAACATGACCTCCACATTCTCCATCGTGGAACTCATGCATCACTATCCTAGCATCCTCTAGATCGATACACCTAAGTAGGATGCCGGTAAAACTTTTCTTATATAGAACCCCACCCAGAATGGTGTATCGGGCCAAAATTTTACGGATGAATGCCTTATCTTTGGATGTGGCATCCTCGGTGAATCCCCCATTTTCTAGAAAATGCTTGATGTCATAAAACCAAGGTTTTTCAACAGAATCTGGGTTATTTTGGCAAATATCCAAATCATGTGTGGATGGGTTGGGCGCATGCCATATTTCTAAAGATCGGGTCCCTGAAATGGGATCGACCTTTAGGGCTGAACCCAAGGAGGAAAGGGCATCGGCAATGCCATTGTCCTCTCTTCCTACATGTGTGAGTTTACACGATTGGAATGACTCAACCAATCGAGTGGCCAACTCATGATATGGAAGTAGTTTTTCGTTACGTACTTGCCAAATTTTCAAAACCTGGTTTATAACAAGGAGCGAATCTCCAAAGACCTCGATGCATGATGCCCGTAGAGTTTTCGAAATCCTTAAGCCTTGTATGAGTGCTTCATACTCAGCTATATTGTTGGAACATTTGAAATCTAGGCGGATTGCTATGGGAATCTCGCCCTTTTCAGGGGACATGAGGATGACCCCAGCACCAGCCCCTCGTTGGTTTCGTGCCCCATCGAAGTGCATCTTCCACACTTGGTTTTCGAAATTGTTTTCCAAAATGTGGTTTTGGAAATGGTTTTGTAATATGCCTTCGTCAGGCATTTCATCGAGTGTGGGATATGCGTCCTCCAGGGGGAACTCAGCCACGTAGTCTGCTAGGGCTTGCCCCTTAATGGAGATCTGGTGATGGTATCTTAGGTCATACTCCATTAGAAGGAGTTGCCATTTGCCCAATCTACCCATGAGAATGGGTTTTTCGAACAAGTGCTTGATTGGATCAAGCTTGGACACTATCCAGATCTCATGATCTATGAAATAGTGTCTAAATTTCTTGCAGGCCCAGACTAGGGCCAAGCACGTCTTCTCCATGGCTTGATAATTTCGTTCGTAAGCCAAGAGAGTTTTCAAAATATAGTAGATGGCATACTCCTTATGAGTGTCATCCTCGTATTGAGCCAATAGGGCTCCCAAAGCATTCACATGCACAGAAATGTAAAGTAAAAGCGGTTTTCCTTGTTTTGGAGGATTCAAAACGGGGGGATTAACCAGGTATGCCTTTAGTCTCTCGAAGGACTTCTGGCAGTCGTCATCCCATAAGAATTTCGTGCCCTTCCTCAACAGCTTGTTGAAGGGTCCGCATCTAGTCGCCAGATTTGATATAAATCGGCGAACGGACTGTAATCGACCCTGGAGGCTACGAATTTGTGTGAGATTGGAGGGTGGGACCATGTCTATGATGGCTCGACACTTAGAGGGATCGACTTCTATACCCCTTTGGCTTACCATAAAGCCTAGAAGCTTTCCAGACTCTACCCCGAACACACATTTTTGAGGGTTTAGCTTTACTTTGTAAAGCCTAAGCCTTTCGAAAATCTTTTGCAAACATTCGATATGAGTGCATCGGGTTTTGGATTTTGCCAAGAGATCATCTACATACACTTCTACGAGCTCATGAATCTGATCATGGAAGATCGTGGTCATGGCTCTCTGGTATGTTGCGCCAGCATTTTTCAAACCAAAGGGCATGACTGTATAGCAGTACGTGCCCCCACGGGGTTGTGAATGTGGTCTTACCCTGATCTCATGGACTTAATTTAATTTTATTATAGCCTGAATAGCCGTCCATAAACGAAAACATTTCATGATTTGCAGTACTATCGACTATCAAATCTATGTTTGGTAAAGGATAATTATCCTTTGGAGTGGCTTTATTCAGGTTTTTGAAATCGATGCATATTCAAATTTTCCCATTGGTTTTTCGAACTACAACGATGTTTGACAACCAATCAGAATATGCAATGGGTTTTATAAATCCAGCTTTTAACAGATCTTCTAAACCCTCTTTGACTTGCATGTGTACATTCGGGTGTATTTTCTTAAGCTTCTGCTTTATGGGTTTTACATCCGTATCTAAGGGAAGACGATGTTCGACAATGCTGGGGTCTATGCCCGGCATGTCTTCATACGTCCATGCAAACACATGTAAATAGGTTCGTAGAAATGCAATGAATGCTGATCTTTCATGTTCATGCAAACATGCGCCTATCTTGATGAGTTTGGGATTGGAATCACTCCCTAGGTTCACCTCTATGAAATCTCCTCCTACTGAATTGGAAGGTCTTTCAAAATCAAGAATTTTATGAAATTCTGGGAGCTCAGAAGTGGGATCTTCCTCAAGGGGATCCACTTCTGGGCTTCGATCATTCTTGTGGGTTATAGACTTGAGGGAATTTGATGCGTGAGTTTTCAAAAGACCTAGTTTTATACTTGGATTTTCAATCAATTTCGAAATTTTTGGTCTGGCTATGCAGACGACGTTCCTTTCGAAATCCTTTTCTTTTTCCAAAGTGTTACCAGGAGAAGCTATGTATAAAATCTTTTTGGTATTTTGTAGATTTTCAATTTTTTTGGGTTTTTGCAAAATAAGAACTTTAGGAACTATACAAACTACCCTATTTTCGAGTTTTTGATTTTCCAATGTTTTTGGTTTTTGCCCTTTTTCGATTTTTTCGATTTTAAATTTTCCAAATGTTTTTGTATTTTTATGAAAGGGATCTTCCATCATACCTACAAAGGGAAAACACTAAGGTTAGACTCGGAATAAGAGGTCTAAATCGTAGGTCTCTTCTAGGGTAGGCTCCAGGGCACCCTTGACCCAGGTGGTCACAGGGGGTGGCTCTGGCAGTATTTTGGGAGTGTAGCCGATCCCGTATCGGCTTGGGTTGGCCCTAGGAAGGATGGGCTCTAGGAGACCCTGGTTTTGTACCCCTAGACTTTTATAGGACATGTAGCCCATGTTCAATAGCATGTTCCATAATTTTTTGTTTTTTGAAAAATTATGATACAAATCGTGGTCCTGGAACTTGCTGTCGTCCATATCGTGCTCGTATGGCTTTTTGTCCAGGGGTTTTGGAAATAAGGGATGTTTGGGTCTTCCTAGAAGAGTTAGGATTGGGAGGGGGCCTACTTTGGGCCGCCCCTTCATGTACACAACCTTCCTAGGGTTGTTTAACACGAGCCTTGGTGGCTCGACCATGGTCTGCCCCAGGTTAGCCTCATGGGCCTGGAAACTTGACAAACAAGGGGAGTTTATGATCCCCTGAAGCAGAGGGTGATTCTCACCTAGGATCACCACGACTTGGTCCCTGAAAGGGATCTTGACACACTTGTGGAAGGTGGATGGCATAGCACACAAGCTGTGTGTCTAGGGCCTTCCCAGCAATAGGTTATAATGGGGGTGGATGTCCAAGACATGGAATACCCCGGTGTGTGTGATCCCTCCCGTTTCCATAGGGAGTTCGATCGATCCTAAAGATCTAGATGCATTCCCATCGTATCCAGTGATAACGATGGGGCTTGGGTTCACAGAAGTCAAGGTGACTCTGATTTGATACGCCACATGAAGTGGAAGGATGTTGAGCCCTCCTCCCCCATCGACTAGGCACCTGTCCAGAGAGTGGTTATTCAGAACCACCTCGATATGCAGGGCCTGGTTATGGGACTCGTAAGGTCTATCTACATCATCTTCTGAGAAAGTGATGGGCGATTTTGCTCCTATTGACGCCACTTGATCAGACGACTTATGTTCGAACTAACCTTAGCTCTTTCTAGAATTTTCTCTAGCACAAGTCTATGCGTAGGCGAAGTTTGTATAAGCTCTAGGATGGACATGTGGATAGGAATCTTTAAAAGATGGTTTTCGAAATCATAAGGGTTTAGGACTATTTTCCCATTGTCTACTTTCGGCAAAACTCTAGGAATACATGCTTTTGAGGGGTCAGGCACACTGACCACCTTTTTAGCACTTTGTAGGTGCGGGGGTTGATAGATCCTCCCGGATCTTGTCACTTCCCCCACGACCAACCTAGGGTTCGCACTAAAACTGGCTCTAATTGAGAGTTTTGGAGCACCTTGGAGTTTTAAAACTAGTTTAGCCAGGGACTCAGCTCTTGGTGGTCCCCGGATGACTACTTGGGCTGGCTTCTTGTAAAGTACAAGAGTAGACGCACAAGTGGGTCGACCAGACTCTGATGATTGCGCTAGATTTTTCGAAAAGGTGAGGGTACATACCTCCTTTCCTTTCCCACTACTACTGGCGTGCTTGGGAAAGGGTTCTTTGAAGATAGCTTGAGTTGGCTCAGGTTCCGCAGTGACCTGGAGTCAGCCCTCCGCTATCAAGTTCTCAATTTTGTTTAAAAGGGAGAAACAACGCTTTGTATCATGGCCTTTGAGCTGATGATATTTACAAAAACGGTTTAAATATCCCCCTTTGGAAGTGACTCCCTTGGGGATTTCGGGAAGTTCAATCATGTCTTGGGCAAGTAGGAGGTCTAAAACCTCCAACATAGGTTGCCCCAACGGTGTGTACTACCGTTTTTCAATAGGTTTTTGAAAATTTCTTTCCCTTTTGTTTTCTAATTTTTCAAAATTCTTTAAAGTGCTTGCCAAACATGGATCCACCCAGACATTGACGATTTTATGGGGCTTTGCCCCTTTGTCCATCGTGGGTAGCCCATAAGTGATGGACTTCTCCAGGTGGGTTTTGGAAACGGCACTTCCTTTCCATAAGTGATCGTATATCCCCTTTTTCAAGTTTGTTTCGGAAAGGGATGCTTTTTTTATCAACTTATGGAAAGTTGAGATTTCATGGAGCGAGAGAAGGGTCTTTAGCTCGCTTTTAAAATTATCCAGGATGAGCATGACTGCGCATCCTTCAGATATTGGCTCTCGCACTTGGCCTAAAAGGGACCTCCATCGAATAATGAAGGCATGCACATCTTCGTTCATGCCTTGCTTCGTATCTCTTAAAGTGTTTAAAGTCGGCGTGACTTCTACGTTATGTGCAAATCTTTACATGAAGCAGTTCGCTAACTCTTCAAAAGTAGCGAACTGGCTTAAATCGTAGGAAGCCATCCATTTGGCAGCTGTGCCTTTAAGGGATAAAGGGAACTAATACACCCATTTCATCGAGTCCTTTTTCTTCTTATGGGCTCGACACGAGGAAAGTTGCAAGTGAGACCTAGGGTCTCCCATGCCATCATACCGATGGAAGTTCGGTATTTCATCGTCGCTATCTATTTCGTAATCCATGGGTAGGAAATCAGACAGGGCGTAACTCCTTTTCTCTTTATTTTGCCCTTTCAGCAGCTATTGTAGGGCTTTACGATCCTTTTGTGTGAAGGACTCGTGGTATTGGTTGCCTTCCATTACAGAGGCCTCTTTGTGCTTGTGAGGTTTTTCAGTTTTTTTCTTGGCCCTTTGTTCACCATTCGATGAACATGAATCGCCTACTTCAGCCTCTTGGCTGAGAGCATCGATTTTGGCCTCGAATTCCCTTCTCAAGTCTTCTATCTCGTCTAGTGTGATTTTATTTTTCAAAATCCTCCTAGAGTGAGAACTTGATGCGCATGAGCCTTGGCTCGACACTTCACTTGGGTTGGATTTTGACATGCTTTCAAGCTTTTCAAAATTCCTACGTATGAAGTACAATAAAGAAATGAGTTAAAAACAACACCTTTTGGAAAATATTTTCGCAAGGTTCCTAAGGTAACTTGATTTTAAAAGACTCACGTCCCACCGGGCGTGCCAAATCCTGTAGACGCAAAAAGTTCCCGCTTCTGGTTCTTAGACCTGAAGTGAATCTTTTCGTGTGTCTAAGTTCTAATTAAGCAAAAGGGCGTGCCATCTAGCTTACTTAAGCTAGCGAAGAGAAATTTTTAAATCTGACTCCTAACGTGGTGACCATAAGCAAGCAAGCTCTTTTCGTCGCAGACCTTCTTGCACTGATGCGCAAGGGTTAGTCTGTACACTTAAAATCGAGTTTTGAAATATGAGAACCTATGAAAATGTTTGAGGTGTTTGATTCGGGTTATTTTTGTATGATTTTCATATTTTATTTCATGTGGATTTGCACGTGCCTATGTCTTTCTTTTTATCCCTTTTCGGGCCAACTAGGTGTGTGTTATGAACACGTAGCCTAAGTGGGGCGACTTTGAACGGGAGTGTGGGGTTTGCTTTGATGCAATATGCATCCTAACTCGTGGTATGGCGTATATGCAATGCAAACTCACGCAACTCCAAAGGGAAAACCCAAAATTGAAAGACAATGCGAAAGGGAAATGACTTGTAATGTAAATTGCTAAAGGGAAATTGCGGAAGGGAAATTGCAAAAGGGAAATATGGCTATATCTTAAGAGCGGAAAGGCTCAATAGTGCAAGTGTGTGTCATGTATATATGTAAAGACTACGCACACTGCTGAATCTTAAAATCCAAATCTTAAAGACATAGCCGAAAGGGAAATACTTATAATATATATGGGCCCGAAGGTCGCCAACGTGTTGCGTGGGTGTTGTGTATATATTGAAAAACAACTCACACGACTTAAATGAAACCCAAATATAAATTGCAATATGGCCTTAACTAAGGTCTTGGGAGTAAGAGCGAAAGCTCAATGTGTGTGAGTGCGAGAATTGAAGTACTATGCACACGACATGAAATTAAACCCAAATATAAATTGCAATAGGGTTTGACTAAGGTCTTGGGAGTAAGAGCGAAAGCTCAATGTGTGTGAGTGCGAGAATTGAAGTACTACGCACACAACATGAAATTAAACCCAAGGGAAAATATAACACGGCCCTTACTTGGGTCTTGCAAATAAGAGCGAAAGCTCAATGTGTGTGAGTGCGAGAATTGAAAGACAACACACACAACTTAAGCAAAACCCCACGCAACTTAAATTATATAAATAAGTCTATATCTTAAGGGCTGATTAGGCCCGTGTGTGTTCAAAATCGTGCACAACTAAGAGCGAAATAAGCTCAAGTGCACGTGTGTGTGGGTGCGCCAAGCCACGTTATTACAAGTGGGGGGAGACAATGCTCCGTTATTACAACCCTGTATCAAATTTAATTGAACTTAAGCAAGTCTACAAACAAGGACCGAGTTAGACACTTACGTATAGCTGGTCCGGAGGTGACTTGCTTGAGCTTGGGCTTGAGCGTCGTCTTGGGCTGCAAGAGGGAGCTCCTCAGAAAGGCATGGCAAAGGAAGGTGTTGGCCTGGTGATGAAAGGGAGGGTGCTGCTGTGGTGCCTTGGTGTTGAGGTAGTTAGGGAGCGTCACTAAGGTGTAGGGCAGGTTCTAGGGAAGGTGGAGCTAAGGGGTGACTAGGGGGGATGTCTAAGGAAGAAGATGGAAGGCTGCGGGTGGTTAGGTGCAGTCGGTTATGGCTGGCCGACTAGTGGCAGGTTAGGTGGTGGTCGGCTGGGGTAGTTAGGGGCGCTTAGGAATGGCAAAGGGGAGCTAGCTAGGGAGTTTAACTAAGGGCTGGTTCAAAGGAAAGGAAGGACAGGTCCTAAGGAAAAAGGTAAGGTGGCTGGGGTAGTTAGGGGGTGTCACTAATGGGAAGGTAGGGCAGCGGGTGGTGTGGTCGGGTATGGTTGAAGGGCGGCGGGTAGCTAGGTGGTGTGGTGGCTGAGAGTGGAGGGGGAGTGAAGATAGGGTGGAGTTAGGATAGGGTACTAACCGAAGAGGAAGGGGAGGTTGGTGTCCAAGGAAGGCAGCCGAGTGGAAGGAGTGGAGCTGGCCGGGCAGTTGGTGGTGGAGTGGAATGGTGCAGGCTGGGAGATGATGGCGGCGTGGAGTGGTGCAGGCCGGGAGATGATGGCGGCGTGGAGTGGTGCAGGCCGAGGGATGGTGGTGGAGTAGTTGAGAGAAGAGAGCAAGAGGAGAGGAAGGGCTCGACTGGCCCAAGGTGCTGGGAAAACTTCTTGAAAACCCGCCCACTAGGGGGGGTTTTATAGGAGTGGATAAGGTCGGTGGGGCTGGTTTTGAAGGGGGTAGTTTAGTGGTTAGGTGGTGGTGGTTTAGTGATAAGGTGGGCTAGATATTTAGGGGGACCAGATTTTTTTGTTTTAGGTGGTTTTAGAGATATGGTGTGCTAGGGTTTAGGTGGGGTGGTTTAGTGGTTTAGGGCTTAGCTAGGTGGGTGGGTTTTGGGGTGAGGTTTAGTGAGGTGGGTTAGGTGTTTAGGCTAGGATTAGGTTAGGATTAAGGGAATTAGGCTAGGTTTAGGGAAGGATTAGGGAGGTGGGTTAGGTGATTAGGTTGGGATTAGGCTGGGATTGGGGAAGTGGGTTAGGTGATTAGGCTAGGATTAGGTCGAGATTAGGGTAAATGGCTAGGATTAGGGGTTTTGGCTTAGGATTGGGTTAGGAGTCTTCCTTTGCATAGCCCATGGACTTTAATGCATCATGTTGGTGCAGCCCTAGGTTAGGTGTAGGTTCATACAAGTTTAAACCCACACTAATTAGGCTAACCCACATGATTAACCCAAAGTTGACACACAAGCCAAGCTTAATACATCTCCCTCATGCTTATCCTCCCCATTCTCTCTCATGCCCATAATCCCATGTGAATTTCAAGTGGGCCCCACCTCCATTTATGAGAAGGTGATGTGGGCCATGGAAGTGGATATTGGATTGGATCTTTGGATCCAAATCCAAATCCAAATCCACACATACGTTTGGATTGGGATCTGGGTATATATGGTCCAGATCCAATCCAAACTGAATTCTGACTCCTTCAGGATAGGTTCGAAACGAACGGTCTGTGCGGGGTCTGACAACATCAGTACTCCGTCTTGCGTTGGGTCTTCGCCAACATAGTCGTCTACTTCTGTTTTCACCTTTCAGAGATGATTTCATATGATTTTTGCTGATAACAGGGACTTGGATGTTTGAGATCTTGGGGATGGATCTAACACAAGAGTTATTGTGCTGGGCTCGACATGTGCTCCGGTTTCGGGCTCTCTTTGGCTCTTCTGGTCTTGCTTTCATCAGGCCAAGCCGCTCCGTGGGGTTTCAAAATGTATTTTAAAAGGTTTTAAAAGCATATTATACACATTTTAAAACATACACAGTTTAAACATATGTACAGGATTGCTTGGAAGGCTCCTGGGTTTCCAAACTCAAAATAGCCCTTTGGGGCTGCTTTTACAAAACCAGGTTTATTTGAGAAGTTCATGGGATTTCGTGGTGTTTACAGCATAACATGGACGATAGCAAGTTCCAAAACCATGAATTATATCAAAACTTTTCAAAAAACAAAAATACGTGGAAGATGCTATTAAACATGGGATACATGTCATACCAAAGTCTAGGGAACCAAAACTAACGTTGCCTCGAGCCCATAGTGCCCAGTGCAAACCCAAGTCGATATGGGATAGGCTATATTCCAAAAATACCACCAGAACCACCACCTGTGACCATCTGGGTCAAGGGTGCCCTGGAACCTAGTGAAGCAGAAACCTATGATTTAGACCTTTTGTTTAGAGTCTAATTTGTGGCATTTTCCTTTGTAGGTATGATGGAAGATCCCTCCTTAAACCAAAAACCAAAAAAATTGCAAAATATCAAAATACAAAAACAAATTGAAAAATCTCAAAAACCAAAAACATTAGAAATTTAAGAAAAAGTTGTAGTTTGTATAGCTCCAAGTATCTTTGCTTTGCAAAAGACCAAAAAAATCAAAAAATTAGAAAATCCCAAAACCAAAATCGTATTTATAGCAGCTCCTGGCAAAAATTTAGAAAAAACCAAGGTTTTTGAAGAAATCGTCTTCATAAAAGGACCCAAGTCTTCAAAACCTATAGAAACTCCAAAATCAAAACCAGGTGTTTGCAAAAATCATGCATCCACTCCAAATTCCCTAGGGTTTAGAATTCTCGAGAATGATCAAAGCCCAAAAGAGGATCCCCTTCTCCCTGAGGAGGATCCCACTTCCGAGCTTCCTGAGTTTAACAAAATCCTTGATTTTGAAAAACCTTAAAATTCTGTAGGAGGGGATTTCATAAAGATCAACTTAGGGAGTGAAACAAAACCCAAACACATTAAGATAGGCACATGTTTGCATGAGCATAAAAAAGCATCATTCATTGCTTTCTTAAAAACCTATATCGATGTGTTTGCATGGACGTATGAAGACATGCCAGGTATAGACCCGAAAGTGGTAGAGCATTGTCTTCCCCTAGATGTAGAATCAAAACCCATAAAACAAAAGCTTAGGAAGATTCATCGGAATGTCCATTCGCAAGTAAAGGAGGGTTTAGAAGATCTGCTCAAAGTTGGTTTTATAAAACCCATTGCGTATTCTGATTAGCTTTTCAACATTGTTGTAGTTCGAAAATCCAATGGAAAAATTTGAATTTGCATAGATTTCAGAAATCTAAACAAATCCATGCCAAAGGATAACTTCCCCTTGCCAAATATTGATTTGATAGTCGATAGTACTTGTAGACGCGCGAAAAATCCCCACGCCTCCCCTGCCTTTTCTGGGCTTGGAGTGGATCCTCTCATGCGTCTAAGGCCTATTTATGCAAACAGGGCGTGCCAGCTAGCTTACCTAAGCTAGCGAAGATGTAAAACTGATTTCTAATCGTGGCGACTGTGAGCAAGTGAGCTCTTGTCGTCGCAGACCTTCTTGCACCGATGCTCAAGGGTCAGTCTGTACGCTTTGCAAAAATCAAGTTTTTTGGGGATAGAAAGTCTACGAAGCGATTCAAGGTGTCTAATTCGGGTCTTTTAGATGCGGTTGCATATTTTAGATCACGTGGATTTGCACGTGCCTAAGTCTTTCCTTTCATCCCTTTTCGGGCCACCTAGTTTGTGTGTTATGAACACTCCACTACATGGGCGAATTCGAGCGAGGCTTGCTTTGATGCAATATGCATCCTACCTCGTGGTATGGCGTAGATGCAATGCAAACTCACGCTACTCCAAAGGGAAAACCCAAAATGTAAAGACAATACCGAAGGGAAATAACCGAAGGGAAATGACTTGAAATATAAATGCCGAAGGGAGATATGTATATAGATTATGTATATGGGCCCTTACTCGGGTCTTGTAAATAAGAGCGAAGGCTCAATGTGGGTGCGTGCTTGAATTGAAAGACTTACACACACGACATGAAATTAAACCCAAATATAAATTGCAGTATGGCCTTAACTAAGGTCTTGGGAGTAAGAGCGAAAGCTCAATGTGTGTGAGAGTGCTTGAATTGAAGTACTACGCACACAACATGAAATTAAACCCAAATATAACTGCAATAGGCCTTGACTAAGGTCTTGGGAGTAAGAGCGAAAGCTCAATGTGTGTGAGAGTGCTTGAATTGAAAGACTTACACACACGACATGAAATGAAACCCAAATAGTATAGGTCGGCCCTTACTTGGGTCTTTCAAATAAGAGCGAAAGCTCAATGTGTGTGAGAGTGCTTAAATTGAAAGACTTACACACACGACATGAAATGAAAACCCAAATAGTATAGGTCGGCCCTTACTTGGGTCTTTCAAATAAGAGCGAAAGCTCAATGTGTGTGAGTGCTTGAATTGAAAGACAACGCACCCAACTTAAGCAAAACCCTACAAAATCAAAGTATATATATATATATATATATATATATATTTATGTATTAGGGGCTGATTAGGCCCGTGTGTGTTCAAAATCGTGCACAACTAAGAGAGTGCACGTGTGTGGGTGTGCCAAGCCACATTATTACAAGCGGGGGGAGACTATGCTCCGTTATTACAACCCCGTATCGAATTGAATCTCAAGCAAGTATACAACTAAAGACCGAGTTAGGCACTTACTAGTAGCTGGTCCGTAGATGCCTTGCTTGAGCGTGGGCTTAGCCTTCACCTTGGGCTGCAAAAGGGAGCTCCGCGAGGTTGAACGGCAAGAGGAGGTAGCCGAGTGTCCTTGGTGCACGAAAGAGGCGCCTTGAAGGTGGCCGGCCACTAGAGATGGGCTGTTTTTGGTGTGTTGGGTTAAAGGACCTAAGTAAGGTCACTAAGGGAATATGGCACTAAGGGAATGAGCTAGCAAGGAGAGGGTGATGGCTGGCCGAATGAAGGGGCAATAGTCGGTTGGAGTGGCCGACTAAGGGAGTGATGTAAGGGAAGTGAGTGGCCGACTAAGGGAGTTTGGTGGTGGCGGGCTGCTAGGGAGCTATGGGTTCGGCTGAGTGAGAAGGGTGGCGGCGAGTGGAAGGGTTGATGTTAGGGTGGTAGGGGAGTAGATTAGGTGGTTTAGAGTGGAGAGGGAGTGAAGAGGTGGCAAGATAGGATGTAGGGGGCTTACCGGGTGAAGAAGAGGGTGGCGCTCGGCTGGAAGGGAGTTGTGCAGGCGGTGGCGTTCGGCTGGAAGGTGGTGGTGTAGGTGGTGGTGGGATGGGGAGCAGGTGGAGCAGGCAGAGCAGGCGGCTGAGCTTGGGGAAGTGGAGGACCCGGGTGGGATGGAAAGGGTAGGGCCAGATATTTTAGATACTAGTGGTTTGGGTAGGTTGTGGGCTAGGGGTGGTTTAGGGGTTTAGGGTTTGGTTAGGTGGGTTGGTTCTAGGGTGAGGTTTAGTGAGCTAGGTTAGGTGATTAGGCTAGGATTAGGCTAGGTTTACGGAAATTAACCTAGGATTAGGGAAATGGGTTAGGTGATTAGGTTAGGATTAGGCCTCGATTAGGGAAGTAGGTTAGGTGATTAGTCTCAGATTAGGGGCGGATTAGGGTGGAAGGCTAGGATTAGGTATTTTGGGTTAGGTTTAGGTGAAGGAGCTCCCTTTGCATGACCCATAGACCTTAACCACATCATGTTGGTGCAGCCCTAGGTTAGGTTTTGGCTAATTACAAGCTTAAACCCACTTAATTAGGCTAACCCACATGATTAACCCCAAACTTGACACACAAGTCAAGCTTAATTACAACCACACTTGATCTTATCCACCCCCACTCTCTCTCATGCCCATAATCCCACGTGAAATTCAAGTGGGCCCCACCTCCATTTATGAGAAGGTGATGTGGGTCATGGATATGGATATTGGATTGGATTTTTGAATCCAAATCCAAATCCAAGTCCATACATGGGTTTGGATTGGGATCTGGATATATATGGTCCAGATCCGATCCAAACTGAACTCTGACTCCTTCGAGCTGTGTTCGAAACGAACGGTTTGTGCGGGGCCTGACAGCATCAGTGCTCCGTCTGCGTTGGGTCTTCGCCAACATGATCATCCGCCTCTGTTTTCGCCTTCCGGAGATGACTTCAAACAAGGTTTCGATGATAACAGGGTCTTGGACGTTCGAGATCCTAGGGGTGTGGATTTGATACAAGAGTTGCCGTGCTGGGCTCGACAGGTGCTCCGGTTCCGGGCTCTCCTTAGCTCTCTTGGTCCTGTCTAGATTAGGCCAAGCTGCTTCGGGATTCCAAAACATGTTTTACAAAGGTTTTAAAAGCCATATTGTATGTTTTCGAAATACAGAGTTTAAAACATATGTACAGGGTGGTCTGGAAGGCTCTTGGGTTTTCAGACTCAAAGTGGCCCTTTGGGGCTGCTTTTTATAAAACCAGGTTGTTTTGAGGAATTCGTGGGATTTCAGGGTGTTTACAGTACTGCAAATCATGAAATGTTTTCCTTTATGGATGGCTACTCGGGCTATAATCAAATCAAATTAGCCCCAAGAGACGAGGCTAAAACTACTTTTACTACACCCTGGGGCACGTACTGCTATACAGTCATGCCCTTTGCTTTGAAAAACGCCGGTGCCACATACCAAAGAGCCATGACCACGATCTTTCACGATCAAATTCATGAGCACTTAGAAGTGTATGTCGATGATCTCTTGGTGAAGTCCAAAACCCGAGATATGCTCATCGAATCTTTGCAAAAAGTTTTTGAAAAATTGAGGCTTTATAAAGTGAAACTAAACCCTCAAAAGTGCTCCTTCGAAGTAGAATCCGGCAAGCTTTTAGGTTTTATGGTGAGCCAAAGGGGCATTGAAGTCGACCCCTCTAAGTGTCGAGCCATTATAGATATGCCTCCACCCTCCAATTTAATACAAATCCGAAGCCTCCAAAGTCGCCTCCAATCAATCAGAAGGTTCATTTCGAACCTCGCTATAAGATGTGAACCTTTCAACAAACTTTTAAGAAAAGGGGTGAAATTTCTGTGGGACGACGATTGCCAAAAAGCTTTCGAAAGATTAAAAGCATATTTGGTTAATCCTCCTATTTTAAACCCTCCAAAGCAAGGAAAACCTCTTTTACTTTATATTTCTGTGCATGCGAATGCTTTGGGTGCCTTATTAGCTCAATATGAGGATGATACCCATAAAGAGTATGCCATCTACTATATTTCGAAAACTCTATTGGCTTATGAACGAAATTATCAAGCCATGGAGAAGACGTGCTTGGCCTTGGTATGGGCCTGCCAGAAATTTCGACATTGCTTCCTAGATCACGAGATCTGGATAGTGTCTAGGCTTGATCCAATCAAGCATCTGTTCGAAAAACCTATCCTCACGGGTAGGCTGGGAAAATGGTAGCTCCTCTTGATGGAGTATGACCTGAAATTCCACCATCAAACCTCCATCAAGGGACAAGCCCTAGCCGACTATGTGGCCGACTTCCCTTTAGAGGATTCATATCCCACACTACAAAATGCCCGATGAAGGCATCTTTCAAAACTAATTTCAAAATCATATTTTATCAAACTATTTAAATGAAAACCAAGTGTGGAAGATGCATTTCGATGGGTCACGAAACCAAAGAGGGGTTGGGGTAGGAATCATCCTCATATCCCCTGAAAAGGGAGAAATACCCATAGCCATTCACCTAGATTTTGAATGTTCCAACAATACAGCCGAGTATGAAGCACTCATACAAGGCTTGAAAATTTCTAAAACTCTAGGGGCATCATGCATCGATGTCTTTGGAGATTCTTTACTTGTCATAAACCAAGTGTTAAAGATTTGGCAAGTCAAAAACGAAAAATTTCTTCCATACCACGAGTTGGCCACCAAGCTGGTCGAGTCATTCAAATCGTGTACACTCACACAAGTAGGAAGAGAGGATAACGGCATAGCCGATGCCCTCTCATCCTTGGGCTCAGCCCTAAGGGTCGATCCCACTGCGGGAACCAGACCCTTAGAAATATGGCACTCACCCACACCATCCACACATGATTTAGAGATTTGCCAAAACAACACAACTTCCACTGAAAAACCCTGGTTTCAAGACATTAAAGAGTTATTAGAAAATAGAGGATTTTCAGAATTTGCTTCGTCCAAAGACAAAGCTTTTATACGAAGAATTTCAACCCGATATCTTATTTTGGGAGGGGTTCTTTACAAAAAAAGTTTACTGGCATCTTACTAAGATGTGTCGACTTGGAGGAGTCTAGGATAGTAATGCATGAATTCCATGATGGAGAATATGGAGGGCATGTAAATGCCAATATGATGGCAATGAAAATACTTAGAGCAGGTTATTTTTGGTCCACTTTAAAGCAGGATTGCCATGACCATATTAGGAAGTGTCACCCATGTCAAGTGCATGGACACGCCATTCATACCCCGTCATCCTCATTGCATTCCGTGGTCAGCCCCTAGCCATTCACCATGTGGGCGTTTGACATCATAGGACCAATATTTCCACATGCATCAAATGGGCATAGTTTATACTTGCAGCCAGTGAATACTTTTCCAAATGGGTTGAAGCTACCTCCCTGACTAATGTTCAGGGGCAACATGTAGTGGCGTTCATTAGGAAAAATATTTTGGCTCGATTTGGGGTTCCAAAAGACCTAGTGTCTGATAATGGCACCCCCTTAAAAAATGGGAGGATGGTTAAGTTATGTAACACGTATGGCATAACTCACCACTTCTCATCGCCCTACTACCCTCAAGGCAACGGCCAAGCCGAAGCCACCAATAAGACTCTCATAAGCATTATTGAGAAAACTTTATAGAAGGGTAGGACGTGGCACGAGAAGTTAGATGAAGCCTTATGGGCTTATAGGACCTCCATTCGAACTCCCACAAAGGCCACGCCATTTGAGTTGGTCTATGGCACAAATGCCATTCTCCCCATTCATACCAAACTTCATTCATTTCATACATCACTTGCACTCAACCTTCCCCTAGAGACGCTACAGCATGCTAGAATGGTCGAGCTTGACTTATTAGACGAGAGACAGCTCCTTGCCATGGATCATGCACATGCATATCGGCAAAGGGTAGCCCGACACTATGAGAAACATATGAGACCTCGCCACTTCAAAGTGGGAGACCTTGTGGTCAAAATCATCCAGTATTGTGGCCCACATCCACTTGGAAAGTGGCGGCCCAAGTGGGATGGCCCTTATGTTGTACATGGAACCACCACGAACAACGCCTACTGGTTAGTCGATGTTGAGGGTAGGAACTTAGCCGACCCTATGAATGCTCAATATTTGAAAAAATACCATGTGTAGGGTCTAAGCTAAAGTCCTATTTCGAAAATATTTTTGAAGAAAATCTCCTTTGGAACTTCATGAGTGAGGATCAAGGTAGATTGTGCAAACCCGAATGAGAGGCTCGATGCTTGTGAAAAAGCGGAGTTTTCAAAACAAATGGGTTACGTTTCAAAAAATAGCAAGATACTTGCAAGTAGTACATGCTATTACTAAATAGGCTTATCTGGGATGAATCGAGTAGATCCTTAGGATAAGTCCTTCCCCTCTTCTCTTCTCTTCCCCAAAAGGAAAACTTGGCCAAAAAGCAAAAAGGGAAATCCCTACAAAAATCTCTTTCCCAAGAAAAAAGCTGAATCAAAAGAAAAATCGTTTATTCTATGAAAAAGAGGAAACAAAGAAAAAATACTCCCAAAGGGAGACCCTCTATGAAAAACAGAAAAAATGGTCAAAAAGCTCAAAAAGAGTAGTTTTCCGCCTCTTTGCCTCAAACCACGAGACACTCCAGAAGGGACCGTGGTAACTCTTTCCCCATCCCTGCGACTTATCCCAAGTGAAGAAAGGTTCATTCTAAGGAATCCTAAAGTAAAAATAGTATTTGCTAACTTGAATCTCATCTTGTTTGAGAATTAGACGTCTGAGTAAGGCGTATGAATGTTGAAATATGGCTTGATTTTCTTATAAAACCTCCACTAGATTAGCGAGTATTAAGACTCAAGTAAAGGGAAACATGAAAAGCTGAAATCCTTAGGATTGAAGCCGAAAGGAGCTTTCCTCTTTCAAAAACGTGTTTAGAAAATCCTCGAACATCGAGCAACATAAGACCAGCTCACTTGGTGCAGCAGGTCTTCATAAGACTCCCAAGCTCGATCGTATCATCTAAGTCTCTAGGAAACTCCACTTCCTAGCATGTCATTCCATGCCATTCATTCATATATTCACACATGGACACTTGCACAATCCCATTTAGGACTAGTACCATTTTAGGCAAAGTACCCTTTGGCGAAAATCTCCTCTTACTTTGCACAAAGCAAACGTTTTTCAAAATTGGGACGATCCCATATTCTCGAGGACGAATACACAGAGAAATCAAATAGGAGTGTTGTCTTCTTTGTCATTATCCAAATAAATTTGGATAATACCAAAGAGGGGCATCTGTAAACACCCCAAAATAAAACGATTTCTAAATCAAACACCTAGTTTGAAAATAAGTTTCAAAGCCCAATAATGGAGATTTCGAAAACCCAGGAACTGCAAAAGCTTTAAATTTTGTTCAAACCTCGTTCAAATCAAATTTCTCAAATATGGGCCAAGTCCCAATTTTGCAAAAACCAAAATTCAACAAGTGAAGCTTGAATGCCAAAGCAGCCTTAGAAGCAGGTTCAGAAGCCCAAAGAAAGCACCCTGGCCTGATAAAAGCCAGGGTCAAAAGGCAAAAGGAAGGCTCAGGCCCGAAGTAGACTACCAGTCGGGAGCACCCAAAAGTCAAGTCAAGCACATCCACCCAAGCAGCAGAAATCCATGCCAGAAATGATGGAAATGAGCAGAAACGAAGTCCAAAAGGCAAGAAGGAGTTTCGACGACAAAGTTGGGGAAAACCCAGCAAAAGACGGAGCGTTGATTAAGCCAAGGCCTGCACA